>CM050165.1:167667822-168267822 GCA_027410445.1 Discoglossus pictus | reverse complement strand
GTGTGTGTGTCAGGCTTACAAGTATTGTGCCAAGTTCAACCAATCCAATTTAGTGGTGTACCAGCAGTCTACATTTAAAAAAACAATAATTTTATTTTCTTAAATCTAAGTTCATTTGCCTGACCACCAATCTAAGTTCATTTGCCTGACCGCTAGCCAGTGTGTGTGTCAGGCTTACAAGTATTGTGCCAAGTTCAACCAATCCAATCTAGTGGTGTACCTGCAGTCTACATTTAAAAAAACAATAATTTTATTTTATTAAATCTAAGTTCATTTGCCTGACCGCCAATCTAAGTTCATTTGCCTGACCGCTAGCCAGTGTGTGTGTCAGGCTTACAAGTATTGTGCCAAGTTCAACCAATCCAATTTAGTGGTGTACCAGCAGTCTACATTTAAAAAAACAATAATTTTATTTTCTTGAATCTAAGTTCATTTGCCTGACCACCAATCTAAGTTCATTTGCCTGACCGCTAGCCAGTGTGTGTGTCAGGCTTACAAGTATTGTGCCAAGTTCAACCAATCCAATCTAGTGGTGTACCAGCAGTCTACATTTAAAAAAAAAACACTTTTTTTCTGTGTAATTTAATTTCATTTGCCTGCCTGCCAGCGTGTGTGTCTTAGGCTCACATCGTATACTGTGCCCACTTGCCCAGTCAGTGCCACCACTCATATCTGGTGTCAGTAGTGCACATTTAAACAAAGAATACAATTTTGACTGTAATACATTAAATAGCAGTTACTTGTCTGCAAGCGTCTGTGTGAGGCCTACAGCGTCTACTCTGCCAACTTCTGCAAGTGCACAGTGCCACTCATATCTGTTGTCACAGTAGCTTGCACGCATAGTACCAATAATCGGAAAAAAACAAAAATAGAAACAAGAACAAACATATAGCACAAAATAGCATGAAGAATTATTAATTGTTGACATAAAACAACATCAAATTTACATCCGGTCCAGGGGGAAGGTGGGAAGGGTGGGGAGAGCTGCTATTCTGTACCAGTATTTGTTTTGAAGGTATCCTTAACCTTGTTACTCTTTTAATAAGCAATTATTCCATAAGGACCAATTAGATGCTCTTGGAGGACCAATCCCTGCCTCTATGTCATTCGTTTCTAGTAATTGATTTTTAGAAATGTTCTCTTTTAATTCAGACCAAGATGGAGGTGCATTACTTTTCCACCTAGAAAACTAAAAGGCCTTTAGCTGTCATTAGGAACTATAACCTCAGGGCCCAAATGCGTTTGATCTTGAAAGATATGAAATAAAACTTATTGTGGTGTTGGCATTATCAGGCATTTACAAATATCTGATAGGTGAAAGAAACATTCTAGCCAAAACCTATAAATGCATGGACAATGCCACCACATATGTAAATCAGATCCTTTAGCTTTACAACCTCTCCAACATATAGCTTGTTCTGCATTCTTAGATATCTGTCGTAGTTTTAGGGGGGGTAATATGCCATCTATTAACAATTTTAAAGTAAGTTTCTTTGTATGAGACATTTTTTATAATTTTAGCCATCAGTGAGAAGGCTACATATCATAATTTTTGTGACCAGGAAAGTCCAATCTCCTTTTCCCAGGCCCTCCACATATACAGTTTCCCAACTTGCAAGCTCTTTTTAAAAATGTTATAACATTTAGAAGCTAGGTGCCTTCTATCACCAAAGATAATCAATCTCTCAAAATCCGTTAACTCTCTATCCTCTTCTAAATGGAAAGATGAAGAAAGTAACCCCGTTTACATTTTCATATATTCTAACCAATAGGATTCCAGAATGCCATATTTAAGTCTCAATGCTTGAAACTGTAACAAGTTATTCTGGCCATAAAGGTCTCTCATATAAATTTCCCCCTTTTTAACTCAGTACCTCAGTACACTCAAGTCAAAAATCTTCGATATAGCCTCTAAGGGCATTATTGGACTTGGCAACGTTATTACCCTGTTTCCCCGATGGTAAGACACTGTCTTATTTTTTTTGGAAGGCCAAAATATGCTCTAGGGCTTATTTTCAGGGGGATGCCTTATTTACCCATGAAGAAGACTACAGTACACAGTTATTGTTGAAAAAAAAACAAAATTTTAATACCTGTATATGGTACAGTGTATATGGTACAGTATATTGGTAATAACGGTAGTTGTCATTACAAACCAGCATAACCAGACAAATTGAGCATCCATAACTTGTAACCGTGTTATTGTTTCCATATAACAATCTATGGCATAGTACGGTACATTTACACATTTATTCAATGACAACCAAGTCATCATCTTCTGGAACATCATCGTAACAAACCCCACTCTGAATATCCAGGTTAATTACTTCTGACTCGATTTCTTTTAGAATCTGGTGACCAAATCTCTCATGTTTAGCAACAGCACTGTCCTTAAAGGAGTACTTCTTATCAAGGTAGCCTGCTCGTAGCGCATGTTCAATGCAACTGTCAGTGATTTTCTCCCATGAATTCTTCACCCAAGTCACAACCTCTTGCAGTTTAGGCTTCACAAAGTTTCCACGCTGATTTCTCTCCATTCTATTTTCAATGTAGTCGTTAATTTCCATGCGCAGATTGTCCTTGAATGGCTTGTTGATTGCAATATCCAAAGTCTGGAGATAGGCCGTCATTCCTGCGGGAATCATTACTTGATCTATTTTTCTTTCGTGAAGAAATGACTTCATATCTTTAGCGCGATGAGTGCTGGCTGCATCCCAGACTAGCAGACCTCTTTGGCTCCCTCGCATAACAAGTGGCAGCATTAAATCGACCCATTTTCTTATGACTGCTTGTGTGGCCCAGGCTTTTTCAGTTTCAAGAACAAAAATTCCTGAAACACGTTCAATCTTTTCCTTCTTGCCCTTAGAAATGATTAGAGGTGTGACTTTGGTGCCATCCAGACGAATTGCCAAAATACAGGTAACACGTGCACTTTCGTAAGCAGTGGAGGGAACGTACACTGAGGAGGCAGCCCGCTGTTCAATTGTTGTTTGAGATGATTGGCCCATAAACACTGCAGTTTCATCCACAGCAATCATGTTGGAAAGATTGTATTTTGAGAAATCAATATCATCAATAAAGGACTTGAATGCAAGTGCTCTCTTAATAACTTGAGCATCTTCCAGCCTAAACAATGTTGTGGATCTTCTTAAAGACAGTTCGTTTCGCTGAAGGAAATTATCCAACCAGTGTTTTGATGCTTTGAAGTTTTCCGGGATGTCAAACTGTGGTGCTCTTGCAAGCGCATATTCTTGAATCTGAGCCCTATTCACAACCAAGACCTTTGCTCTCCTGTCAACAACCCATTCACAGATCAGATCTTCCAGCTCTGGAAATGTTGCTTGGCGACCTGATCCACTCTTGCGTTTGGTACCTCTTCCATTTTCCACTTGTTCCATGAGTTTACCATACTCTGCTCGCCACTTGCGGACCATTCGGATATTCAACATCTTTTCCTTGCAGAAAGCAGGAAGAGTTTGGCCCCAAGATTCTTCCACAATTCTCATCTTGTACTCCATCGTGTAGCTTTTCCTTTTTGTGCTCATGTCTAAGGGGAAAAAAAAGATATGGCATTGAGGTATCCGAGTGGGGGAGGACTTAAAACTTCAGGGGGGGGGGGACCATTTTAGTAACCCCTTCTGATCCTCATGTGCCATTCCTGTCCCTTTCTGATCAATCATGTGCCATTCATGTCCACTTCTGATCACTCTGTGCCAATCATTGTCCCCTTCTGATCAGAGTGACATGCATGGCACATGATTGATTAGAAGGGGACAATGATTGGCACAGAGTGATCAGAAGTGGACATGAATGGCACATGATGGATTAGAAGGGGACAATGATTGGCACAGAGTGATCAGAAGTGGACATGAATGGCACATGATTGATTAGAAGGGGACAATGATTGGCACAGAGTGATCAGAAGTGGACATGAATGGCACATGATTGATTAGAAGGGGACAATGATTGGCATAGAGTGATCAGAAGTGGACATGAATGGCACATGATTGATTAGAAGGGGACAATGATTGGCATAGAGTGATCAGAAGTGGACATGAATGGCACATGATTGTGCCAATCATTGTCCCCTTCTGATCAATCATGTGCCATTCATGTCCACTTCTGATCACTCTGTGCCAATCATTGTCCCCTTCTGATCAATCATGTGCCATTCATGTCCACTTCTGATCACTCTGTGCCAATCATTGTCCCCTTCTGATCAGAGTGATCAGAAGTGGACATGAATGGCACATGATTGATTAGAAGGGGACAATGATTGGCACAGAGTGATCAGAAGGGGACAATGATTGGCACAGAGTGATCAGAAGTGGACATGAATGGCACATGATTGATTAGAAGTGGACATGAATGGCACATGATTGATTAGAAGGGGACAATGATTGGCACAGAGTGATCAGAAGGGGACAATGATTGGCACAGAGTGATCAGAAGTGGACATGAATGGCACATGATTGATCAGAAGGGGACAATGATTGGCACAATAATGTGCCATTCATGTCCACTTCTGATCACTCTATGCCAATCATTGTCCCCTTCTGATTAATCTGATGCATTCATTGTCCCCTTCTACTGTAATCAATACCGTAATACCGGTATACCGTACCTCCTGCAGGAGGGATGAGGGAATCTGCCTGCGTTTTCTTGCGCGGAGTGAGTCAGGTGCGCGCGCTGCAGTCCTGTCACTTCCTCCTCTTCACATCATGACGAGGCGCGCAGCCATGGAGGCAAATAGGGTAGACGGAGGCACCACACGGGGTCACCCACCGTACCATCCGATTCGGGTAAGCACAGGTATCGGTGGGTGGCTTATTTGCGGGGGGGGGGGTGCCTTATTTTAATTTTTTTTCTAAAAAGGGGGGGCTGTCTTATTTGATGGCCCTGTCTTATCATCGGGGAAACACGGTAGCAACAAAGAATCATTTAGTTTAGTCCACCATGTATAGTTCTTTAGACACAAACATTTGCCCTGTCCTTTTTCTTTAAATTTCACATCTTTTTGAAATATCAATATCGTTAGATCTTCCCTTTTTGGACCAAAATTTTCTATCTGCATCCATTGGTATAGATCTTCTGGGTACATCCACATTAATATTTGGGAAGTTAAAATGATTCAGTGAACATTTTGGAATAATGGTTACGCCATACCCGCTTGTTCGAATTTCGGGGCCAAATGTTTTTTTTCTCTACTCTTTTTGTTGTTTTGCATATAGTTATCCAACAGACTCTGCATTTTCTTAATCATGTAACTAGGCACCCATACCGCTATGCAATGCATCAGGTATGTGATCTTCAGGCAGCAAGCACATTTTTGTAGCTGCTATTCTACCAGACCAGGAAATATTCCTGTCTTTCCAAGCTTCTATAGTATCTTTTACATTTTTATACACCAATTCATAGTTGTGATTCAATAATTGTTTAAAGTCTAGTTGAAAGACAATACCTAAGTGTTTTATTTTACTGTTTAATTTATAGGGATATGCTTTTTCAAAAATTTGGACCTGTAGCGGATTCAAATTTATTGCCAGTGCCTCAGATTTTGAGACATTGACCTTGAAATTTAAAGCCTTTCCAAACCCTTGCAGGATCTCCTGAACAGCTCGTAAAGAAGACATTGGACTTTCCACTGGCACTACCATATTGTCCGCAAAAAGAGTGGATCTATGTTCTACCGACCGTATTTTTATTCCTAATCGAACATCTGAGTTTCTAATAGCTATTGCAAGAGGTTCTATCAATAGGGAGAATATAATCGGTGAGAGAGGGCAACCCTGCGGGTACCATTAGAAATTTCAAATTTTCTCGATAAGAACCCAAGGCCACTGACAGAGGTGGAGGGAGATACATAGAGTGCCTTTATAGCCCGGGGGCCAAAAGCTCCTAACTGATATATTTCTTATTACCATCTCCATGTATCTCCATCTGACTCTGTCAAAGGCCTTCTCTGCATCCAGGGATACTAATACTGATGAGGGAACAACTTTTCTTTGGATGTGATATGATATTCAGTAGTCTCCCAATGTATTCAGTTCCTTGTCTCTCTACAATAAACTGGTTTGATCCTTTCCAATCAGTTTGTGTATTATTCTATTAATTCTTTCCGGCAGGATTTTTTAATACATTTTATGACTGAGTTAAGAAGAGAGATAGGGCAGAAGTTTTTACATTCCAAAGGTTCTTTATTCTCCTTTGGAATGTTTACTATATGTGCTTCCAACATTTCTTCCGGAGCTCTACTGGATTTTTTAAATTCATTGACCATGGGCCTCATTCTATTAGCGGCCGCAGCCTTTGCGGGGCCGCAAGGACCGGCCGCAAGCTATTCGGCTATTCTATTCCCTTCCGGCCGGGGGCTCCGGCAGGCTTGCGGCCGGTGCCTTGCTATCTCTTGCGGCCGCTCGCGCCGGAGGAAAGCCTTTGATCTAAAACGGCCGCAAGAGTTTCGGCCGTAAGAAATTCCTATTTGCAATTCAATTGCTCTGGGAACCCTCTCTGTAAGGCTAAAAACGAGCCGCAGTTTACTTGCAGGAAAGAGGTCCCGCTAGCACCAATTAAGCACATAAAATAGCTCAAATAAAGCCATCCTGCACTTTGAGAAGACTATAAAGGGATTTTAGGTGTTAGAAAAAATAGCACATAATTATCCTATACTCAAATCCGTAAAATATTTTATTTTTAATATCCGTAAAATATCCATGTAAAAAGTCCAGAGTGCTTGGAGCACCTCAGACCCGCCCACGCCGCAGCTGGAAAATAAACAGTTAATTTGAACTCGGGTTTGGGCTGATGTGCAAGCTTGAGAGTGGGTTACTTTTAATCCTCATGCCCCCCAATATGATCCCTAGCATTTACAGAGCTGTACAGTGCAGGCTTGAATTTATAATAGAATCGCGAGTTAACAGAACCCCCGCAAGGAATCGCAGCCTTACAGCCGATTTACGGCCGATAATAGAATGAGGCCCCATGTTATTAAGATCTTTCCCTAATTCCCTTTGATATACTCTATAATAGTAATAGATATAGATAGATAAACCCATCAGGGCCAGGAGACGAATAGACCTTTAAGCTAGTCATTACTGCTATAGTTTCTTCTTCTCTAATTTCACTATTTAGTTATTCAAGATCTTTTTTTGAAATTTTGGGTAATTTTATCCTGTCTAGAAATTTGAAAATCTTTTCCTCTTGAAAATCATTGTTAGAGTCGTAGAGGTTTCTATAATAATTAGCAAAAACTTCCACAATCTTTTCTGGATTTGTAATAATTTGGTCATTGACCTTTATTTTATCTATCCTTTTATTTAATTTATTTATCTTTCATTTATTTGCCAGATCCCTTCCAACCTTATTACCCCAGAGATAACGTCTTTGTTGCATCTTCCATAACAATTTGTCGAACCTTTTCTGTTTTATTTTTTTTATTTGACCTTGCATCTTTCTAGTTTGTTCCATTGCTAGGATTCTGCTTAATTTTTCTGTCAACTTTTTCCAGATTTATATAAAGCTTCCTGAGTGTTTTACCATTTTGTTTCAATAATTGAGACTTAGGGGTGATACACACCCCTCTCATATAAGCTTTATGCACCAGCCGAAGGTATAATACGTGATTGGACGGAGCATCTATTAATTTCAAAAAAATTTACAATTTCATTTTTGATTTTTTCTCTGGTTTGTGAATCCCTTATTAGTGCTGCATTTAGCTTCCACTTTAACTAATTCTTCTATCTGCTTCTGTCCCTATGGTCACAGAGACCATGCCATGATCTGCTCTTAGGATTGGGTTTATTTCTGCCTTCCACGTTTTTTTAAAAGCTATTTCATTCATGGAGAAGTAAAATCTAACAAAAGTGCCATGTCTCGGTGAGAAGTTTTTTTTCTCCCGGATGCAGACACCTCCAGGAGTCAAATAGATTATGTTTTGCACAGATTTCATTACATTGTTTAGCCTTTTGAATTGTGTCCTGGTCTATTGTTTTACCCTGTGGCACTGTTTTATCTTCCCACGGCTTTAAACACATATTAAAGTCCCCTCCAATTATTAACTGTTTATTTAACGTCGATCTTAAAAAAATCACTGAGCTTTATTTGGAGCATATATATTTCAAAATGTATATTTACATTTATTTATCCATCCGGACCAAAGGACATAATGCCCTTCCGGATCTGTGAGAATGATTTTTTCTCTAAGATCTTAGTTTCTGTCAAAAAAGATAGCTGTTCCCCTAGTTTTTTTTTTTTTAATCATTGAGCTACCTCCTACCATAAAGTGTCTCTCACTGGTGCTGGTGCTCTATCTATAGCGCAATGTGTCTCTTGCAGAAAAATAACTTCCCTCTTATTATTCTTAAACATTTTTAAAAAAATGTGTCTTTTACCTGGTACATTAAGACCACGCACATTCTGACTGACTAGTTTATTTGCAGTCATCTTATTATTGTAAATTGTGCATTTCTACAGTGGCTACTCCCCCCCATTCCCCTACCCCGTCTCTGGATTCAATGTTTACAAACATAAACAACTAAAATGAAAGTTCAATAACAGTTGTGACTACCAAATCATATGCAGAGATTTCATTTAAATTTTATCTTTAACATGGATCCCCCCATTCCCGATTTTAAAAAACCCTAAATACTTCTGAAGGGGCCCCCAAATCTTTAACTTCCATACAATGTGCAGAACCTTATCTTCCTTTACATCAACTTAGGGAAATGCGTATAACATCCACAATATCTCCCGCAGTCTTTAGATAAGGGTGATAATACTTTTCTTTGTTTCCATGATTCTGCTCTCCATTACAATTACTCATCACCTCCTGTCCCTAGTGATAAAATAGTCCTATACACATTGTAGCATTCTGTTATCTTGATTTGCTCTCTTTATCCAGTAAATTCTTCCACAATTTCTCCCCCTGTCTTTAGATGAGAGCGAGAGAGTACATTTCTCTGCATCTCTATTTCTACTCGCACTTGTAATTACTACAGTTATAACCTTTCTAATTTTAACTTGTGTAAATATGGTTACGCTACCTTCTTTATGATTCAGACTACCCAAACCCTTGTTACTATGTTAAAATATCTCAAAGTGCTATTCCCACAGTTCTGACCCTATATATAAATCAGGGTTTTAACCTCCTTTCCCCAGTGCAAAAGTAATCCTATACTGTATATAGTGCAACATTTTCTAATGCTCCTGATTGTTGTTTCTCATTAATAAACATTTTTATTGAGATAAATACTTCAGAACTAATGACATTAGGTGGTATTAAAATCTTCGGTTCAAATATTATTATCATTTGTTTCTGTGCTTCTTATATATTTTTTAAACTATGTCACATTTAAATCTACTGTCATAAATTAGAAATTTTATAAATACTTAAAATGTCTCAAAGTGCTATTCCGACAATCTTTTAGTTGTCTAAAAGTAAATATTATAACTGCAAATACTATTTAATCCCTCTCTCTATCTAATAAATATTCATATACAGTGCCTTGCAAAAGTATTCACCCCCCTTGACATTTTTCGTGTTTTGTTGCCTCACAACCTGGAATTAACATTGATTGTTTGAGGACTTGCATCATTTAATTTACAGAACATGCCCACAACTTTGAAGATTATTTTTTTATTATTATTATTGTGAAGCAAACAACAAATAGGACAGAATAACAGAAAAAGTCAATGTGCATAACTATTCGACCCCCTAAAGTCAATACTTTGTAGAGCCACCTTTTGCAGGAATCACAGCTCCAAGTAGCTTTGGATAAGTCTCTATGAGCTTGCCACATCTTACCACTGGGATTTTTGCCCATTCCTCTTTGCAAAACTGCACCAGCTCATTCATGTTGGATGGTTTGGGCTTGTGAACAGCAATCTTTAAGTCTGACCACAGATTTTGTATTTGGTTGAGGTCTGGGCTTTGACTATGCCATTCCAACACATTTACATTTTTCCCCTTAAACCACTCAAGTGTTGCTTTAGCAGTGTGTTTGGGGTCATGGTCCTGCTGGAAAGTGAATCTCCATCCTAGCCTCAAATCATGCACAGAGTGGTACAGGTTTTGCTCAAGAATATCCCTGTATTCAGCACCATCCATCTTTCCCTCAACTCTGACCAGTTTCCCAGTCCAGGCTGCTGGGGATGGTGTTCTTTCAGTGATGTGATGTGTTGAATTTGCGCCAGACATAGCATTTTCTTTAATGGCAGAAAAGTAAAATTTTAGTCCCATCAGACCAGAGCACCTTCCTCCATACATTTTGGGAGTCTCCCACGTGCCTTTTCGGAAACTCAAAACGTGCCATTTTTTTTGCTGAAAGTAATGGTTTTCTTCTGGCCACTCTGCCATAAAGCCCAACTCTATCTAGCGTATTGTGGTCCTATGAACAGATACTCCAGTCTCTGCTGTGGAACTCCAGGGTTACCTTAGGTCTCTGTGCTGCCTCTCTGATTAATGCCCTTCTTGCCCGGTCCGTGAGTTTGGGTGGGCGACCGTCTCTTGGCAGGTTTGCTGTTGTGCTATGTTCTTTCCATTTGGTTAGGATATATTTGATGGTGCTCCTGGTAATCATCAAAGATTTGGATATTTTTTTAGAGCCTAACCCTGACTTGTACTTCTCAACAACATTTGTCGTTACTTTTATAGAGAGTTCCTTGGTCTTCATGGCAGTGTTTGTTTCGTGGTGCCTCTTGCTTAGGTGTTGCAGCCTCTGAGGCCTTTCAAAAAAGGTGTGTATATGTAATGACAGATCATGTGACACTTAGATTGTACACAGGTGGTAATTGGTTGCGCCAGAGCTTTTTATGTGCTTCATAACAAAGGGGGTGAATATATATGCACATGCCAATTTTCTGTTTTCAATTTCTAAAAAAATAGTTTTATATATATATTTTTCTCATTTCACTTCACCAACTTAGACTACTGTGTTCTGATCCATCACATACAATTCAGATTAACAAAACATTGAACTTAAGGCTGTAATGTAACAAAATAGGTAAAAAGTCAAGGAGATGCATACTATTACAAGGAACTCTACTGTCGGGCTTTCTGAGCTTTAAGTGGAACTTATCCCACTCCATGATCCTTCAACCTGATCCTGAGTGACAATTAATTTGAGTGGAAAACCCCATCTATACCCTATATTTCTCTTTCTTAAGGAAGAGGTTATCTCTGCAAATTCTCTACGCTTAATTAATGTGTCTCTTGATAAATCCGAAAATATTTTTAAGCCTGTATATGGCTCTTCAAAACCCTTAATATCGTAGGTTTTTCTCAGCAGCTCTTCTTTGTATGAAAAATAATGCAGTTTTATAATTATGTCCCTCAGGACTTCTCGGTTTAATTTTGCTGATGTAGGAATCCTATGGATTCTATCATTCATTGTTTCTTTTGGAAACTGAGGTTTTATCAGGGATGAGAAAAAATCCATGACATAAGTAGCTAGGTCTTTGTAGGTAATTTGTTCAGAGATCCCCCATATCCTCAGATGACTTCTAGAGTGATCTTCTAACCTACTACAGTTCTCTCTAATGGAGCACACTTCATCCTTTACTTTGCCTAGGTCCTCTGATAGTTTTTGTTTTTCCAGCTCATATTTCTTTTGGTTGAGCTCTAACTTCTGATATTTCAATGAGATGTCTTTAATTGCCCCTGTATTTTTAGCAATTTCAGTCATTAAATCATCAACTAAAGAGGATCTAAAGTCACTCAATAACATTTTCATTGATTTAACTGTGAGTAGCTCTTCGTCACTATTCAAGGAACTAACCGTGTCATCTGCACTTGAACTATCTCTGTTACTCGCTGAGGTCTCAGTAACTTTATGTGATATGTTCCATCTCTTTTTATGCAGTAGAGATCATTGTGTGATATATAACCCGGTGAATACCCAAGCCTATAGTTTATTTGGAAAAATCTTTAAGCCATTTACTTGCCACACAGTATCGCATTACCTCTCATGCAATATCTATGGGATAGCATACCTCTTTAACACCTTGCGGGGATCCCAAAAGACATTTTGCATGAGTTAATGCTCCACCAGGCTAACAGGTACCACCTAGATTTACAAAAAAAAGTCAGCATTAATCTAAACACACTATGTTAATTAAGATTTTGTTTAATGTTCCAGGGTAGTATTGGGAATTTTGCTCAAATTTTATACAATATTGAGTGACCTTTATAATGGTGAAACACCTATAGCTTTATATTCAGAGGGGTTACACCTTTAAGCTGCTTAAGTGTCAATTTTGGCCTTTCAGGGGTCTTGGGGCTTTTATTTTGAATGTTCCTTCTTTTATGAAGTTAGAGACCTTATATAATATATAGCCAGATGAACACTCAAGTACATATTTTGTTTAGAAAAATCTGCAAACTGTTCACTTACCACTGAGTCTCATATCACCCTTTAGACAGTATTTGTTGGGAAGTCTTCCCCTTTAACACCTTACTTGAGCCCAACTGCTCCACCAGACTAACAGGCACAGTATACTGTAGGTCTACTAGACACAGCATGAGATACAGAAAGAAAACAATCAGCATCAAACTCTCTAAACAGACTGTGTCTAATATTTAGTCAAGTCTGTGTTAGTGGGAGGTCCTGAAAGCACATCAGATATTGTATATAGTATTTATATTTATAGATATACGTCTATCACAGTACTTAGCGCTTTAAGTTTTTCAGAGTTTTCAGAAAGAAAATAAAATTCCTTGCAGATATACTTCACCACTTTGTAGTGCTTTGTCCCTTCTCTCTGCTGCGCCAACAGCACTGACCTGTACAGAAATGTCACCTTCAGTAAACCTCCCTTACTTGGGAGCAATATTTGCTTCTTATGAGGCTTTCTATGTCGATTTTAATCACTCTCAGACTTGGCTTTTACGGTCAAATAGGACACTTCACAGAGTGTCGTTCATCTCATACACTTGTCTCCTCAAGAAGTCAGCAGATGGTGGTAACATTCATATTGTCCATCTCTAACTTGCCTGCTGGGGATCAATGCAAATATCCTCAGAATGTTGCTTTCCTGCAAATATCGCCCTCTCTGAGTATCTGCATATGTACCGCTCTCTGCCAATACCTGCTACGCTCCAGCGGGGGTTTCCTCTGGGTGCCGCTCCCCTCCGGATATCAGCCTCCTCGGACTATAAGCAAACGAACCACTCTATGAAAATGCTTACAAAGCTCCAGGGGTCTTGTCAGCATGACTTTCCCCTCTGAATATCCACCTCCTTGTAGTAGTTGTGGAATGAACCACTCTCTGCCTATACCTGCTAGGCTCCAATGGGGGTCTCCTCAGTGTACCGCTCCCATCAGAAAAACAGCCTCCCTGGAGTATCAGCATCTCAACCTCTCTGAGGCAACGCTGAAACATCCACCAATTCCCAGAATCAGCAGGCAAGCCACATTAGGCAGGGGTGTAATAGAATATGATAGGGTGTTGCGTTTTTTTCACTTATTAGCCATCAGAGTAATTTCTTCTCTTGTGGGTTCAGAGTCTTGTTGTCTTTTTTGAAACACTGTAGGCAGCTGTTAAACAATGCTAGACATGGGGATACTGGTATTAGATACTGCTCCAGATTGCAGCATCTCACTGATCTGGGGATCTTACCAGATATGCTTGCCTGCTTGATTTGGCACCACTGCCCTACTAGCTGCTCATGCTAGCACTTCCTAGGCATGTATGAAATTATCTCTTAAATACTGCACAATTAATCTGGTCCCATTACAAAATCCTTTCTTTGGGTTTATATTTCTCATTAACATGATGATTGCCCCTATTTTTAGCTGTAAAATATGTGGTGGCACTTCAGATGGTGTTAATGAATTGATAAATTCAGTGGTAAAGTTGGCCTCACTGTCTTTGTCATCAGCCAGAACATAGTCTGCACTGTAATAGTTTTTATATGTTGCATTTATTAATTTCAAAATGTCATTATTCAGATGCAATGCATCTTTATTTTTGGATGTTAATATTACATTTTGTCCAAGGTCTGATTCTTCATTGTGAATTATTCCATGTTGGAATATAGCTGATATTAGTGAATCTTTACAAATCATTTCCTGTGCTATTTCCACAGTATCTTTAGGTTAAATTACTTATGACCTTTGTTTTTCCTTCGACAATGTTTATTAACCAATCATTAAATTCATTTTGGCCCTCTGATCTCATATTTTTTTCTAATGTAAGGTGTGTAAATATTTTCCATAGTGGACTTGCCTTTATACATGTTTCCAGAATCTCTGTCCAATTTCCATGGACAACAATAGGTAATGTTTGTCTAAAATCGCCACCTTACAACATCACCTTTCCCTCAAAAGGCAAATCTGTAGCCATGACTTCGCACAACAAACGATCAATACATTGTAGAGCATGGCATGACATCATTATTGCTTCATCTATGATAATTAATTAGGTTTTTTGTTATTGTTTAGCTTGGGATGATTTCATTCGAATATCTGACACTGATGTTTCCAAAATGGGAACTGGAAGTTTAAATCCACTATGCACAGCTGTCCCACCTTCTAACAATAGTGCCGCAATTCCAGTTGTTGCAAAGGCCAGAGCTATTTCACCTTTAGCTTGAATGTAACTCATCAGTTAAATATATAGATAAGGTTTCCCTGAGCCTCCAGCTCCATCCAGATAGAAATAACGCTCTTTGAGCATGTCATCATCTATTGTTTTTTTGATGGTGGCAAATACTTCTAACTGCAATGTATTTCAAGTTGTTATTTTTTCTTCAGTTTTTTGTTGCTCCACATCAGCATCATAGTCTTCACATTTTATTACATCAATCATTCCTGGATCTGGTGGATTAAAATTTGCACAATTTAAACCATGACAAAGAAAGACTTCTTGAATTTCTATTAATGCTTTTAATTCAGCTATGGACTCATTGTAACATTTCAAGAAGTCTTCACACATATTACCTTTAAATGTTTAATGCATCAGGTACCTTACAAAATATGCAAATTAATGCAAACTGTTCTCTCATCTGCTTTGGCATTTGACATAGTGCTGCTTCTTGTAGACATCTCTCCTATTCAGTATCATCTGCAAGGAAGTTTTGTCGCCGTGCAGCTAATTGAAATGTATCATAGACTATGGCATTCACTGTGCGTAAATGTTCATAACTTTGTGCACCAGGAACATTTAAAAGAATCATTCTTAAACTGAAACATTCAATGTCTCTTGGAGTAACTGTATACATTCTTTGGATAATTTTATTTCCACTTCTTGTTCTTTGTCGCCATTGGCCATTGATGAAAATATAGTGATATGGAATCTCAATGTATAAAAATTGTCTTGCTTCAGTGTCCTGTGAATTTAATTTAAACCATGCAGTAAGTGTTGTTTGTCTATTTTCATTTTGAGCCAGAGCATTTCTTTCATCTGCAGTAATAAAGTAAACTAATTGTGGCAAATTTACAGCTTATTGATACACAGCATGTGAGCAATCATGCATTTCAAATTTTAGCAGATGCCACATTGCTTCAGGAGCACTCACATAGCATGCATCTAGATAACATGATAGTTAATCATGTAAAATAGGATTTTCTTCTTGGGTTTTGTGCATCTTGCACAACAGCAGTTGCTGCATCATATCCTTTGTAAATGTATTTGTACACATATGTTATGGATTTGATTGAAGTGCAAGCTTCCACATTTATTTGTGCATTGTACTTAATAAGCAATGGTGGATTATATAAAACCACTTATCTATTATCTACAACTTTTCCACAAATTATTGCAGTTTGTCCATCTGTTCTTTTATACAAAATTAGCATATGTTTACTCTCTAAATTCTTTAGGGAATTCTTTAGTGCATTTCTTATTTTCCATACATGGTGATTGGGGATTAATATATCCACATGGACCATGAATCATGCAATGTATTACAATGTCATAGAGTTTAGAATATGTTTCTGGATGTGGAAGTTCAGCACTAATCAGTGAATTAACTCTCTCCTCTGTATTTCAATTATCTTTTTCTTGCAGTATAAAAAGTAGGTGTGCAGGTGGAAGTCCTCTTTTTTAAAATTCAAAGGTATAAACAAAAGCCAGACATTTACCAAAAATGTGTGTGATGGTTATGTCATGGATTAATGCATTGCATTTTATTTTAAATAGTCTTGCCACTAAATCTGGTCGATCTGAAGCACTTTGTCAATGTTTCAAATTTTCAGCTATCTCTGGCCATGGTGGATAACGTGTACATTTTGTGAATAAATCTGGGTTTCCAAATTTAGTTACAATAGCCATTGCATCATTGTATCTTTCTCGCATATTGTGAGGAGATCCTTGGAAAGAAGATGGCAAAATGATAGCTCTGCCAGCTGGAAGTTCTCTGTTTGTGGCTAATTCAGCTACATAATCCATCAGTCCACAATATTGTTCTATCCTAAATTTATTTTGTTGAAATTTTATATAATTTAGATTATTTGCTTCTACTTGTAGGTATGAATCAATGATTCGTTGTTGTGTGAGTTTGCCGCCACATAAAATGGGATTAAAGACATCACTAATAGCAGTTTGTGCCACTATATATTCCAGCATGGAAATATTGTTTCTGACACAAACTTTACTATTTGGGTAACTTTGCATTTGTAATTTTGGTTGCCATCCTGGCTCACCGTTTGGAAAAAAAATTTGGACATATCATGGGATCCAAATTAGTAGTTAATATATTTATATTTATGAAAGGTTGATCTGGGTTCCGTGGATATATTCTAATATATACTTTATAGTGTTGGGAAATAATAATTATTATTTCTCTCGGTGCATAACACCTATTCATATGTAATAATAAAGAACCAGAGAAATCAAAACAATAAATCTTTATTTAATTAATTGGAGACAACGTCGATTAAAAACTTGTTTAAAATCAAGGGAATAGGAAATGATTCCTTAAAAACATTTAATATTGACTCCCTTTATATTGCACCCTAGACCAGTTACTGAGAGATAAATTCAGTGTTATAATCTCTTCTATTTTGTCTTAAGAGGTGCTTTTTACAAATGTTAAGCTTGGCTTCCTTGGTATATATATATATATATATATCTCAGAGAGATTTTATTTAATATCTATATCCGAAGTAGTAAGTCCTACAAATTACCAGTCCATACATCAATATGGTGTCTTATCATGCCCTTCTATATGTTTGCTACAATATTTGTGTCTGATCTCAGTCACAGATCTATATACAAAGTAAATATCACCTCTTAATATAGATATGAGGTAAACTGATCGTTATGCCAAATGTATATATATATATCTCCTTGCAATGGCACTTGGATCTCTTTGTATTAGTCACTAGGATTAAATGTGCCACTTATTAATATATGTTGGTTAGTTTATCACCATAATTAAGGTATAAATCCCAGTGAGTTGAAGATTCAAATATGGCATATGTGTTTAAATATTGATAGCACTATACTAAGGAGATCAATATTTATATATATCTCCAAGTATAGATCCTTAATATTAGTTCACCATTTATATATAAGATGGCATTTATATTTATATCCACATTGCTTTCTGCATTGATCTAATTTGCAGTGTTCTGTGGTTTAAAACAGTCTATGCTGCTTGTTAGGGCTCAGTGTGGATCTAATTTGCAGCGTTCTGTGGTTTAAAACAGTCTATGCTGCTTGTTAGGGCTCAGCACCGGGCTCTCCCGTGTGCTGCACTTAAAGCGCCAAATGTATTACTGATAAGGACTTAGAAATCTAGTTACAACGTCCTGTGGTATAAATCGATCTGTGCTGCTTGTTTGAACTTAGCACCGGACTCTTCCGTGTGCTAGGGCTGAAGCACCAGTTGTATGATTGGTAAGGACTTAAAGATCACGGAGCTGCATTCAGCTACATGGGAAGCACTTGCTTGTTTACAAAATTAGCGTCTGAATATATAGAATATATATATTCTAATATACCTTTCAAATGGTGGTTCACCATCGTAATTTGGAAGCACCTCATTCGATGTTGATAAATGATAACGTCTTTGATCACAATGCCGATCTCTTTTAAGAACCATATTTACTCTTGGCATTGGTAAATGATTTATTTGATCATGTGTCTGTTGTTCTCTTTCTACTTCAGCTAATTTGTTGTATGCTTGAATAATTGGAAATTGGACAACATTTAAATCCTTACTAAATATACATACACATCTGCATATACCATGTGGGAATAAAAGTAAAAGGAGTAAATCACAACCCATGTGGCTTAACAATGATTTAAAGATCAAGATACCACACCGAAAAGACATTGCGTCAAACAGTTTACTACTAGCATCCAGCCACCATCCGCAACATCTGATTCGGAGCATCGCATTCGGCCAGTATTTGAGAATACGCTGCAACTTTACAACAGAAATGGACTTTGAGAAACAAGCTAAAGATCTTTAAAATCGATTTAAACAAAGAGGGTATTCTCATAATGTCCTGAAAAAAGCCTATGCCTAAGCAAAACAACGTTCTCAGGCTGATCTGCTGTACAATTCTACAATGCCGAAATCTACTGAGCAACAACCAGTTAGAATCATCGGTACGTACAATAAATTTGGGGACAACATCCGCTCTATATTACAAAACCATTGGCATGTCCTTTTGGCCAACAAAGAATTAAAGTCAGGACTATCAATTACTTATCGACGAGCACCAAATCTTTGGGACAAATTAGTTCATAGCCATTTTGAAGCACAGAACAATATAGGCTGTAAGTGGCTTCAAGAACGGAGAGCTGGATCCAAGCCCTGTGGGAAATGCAAAGCCTGTCTACATATTTGTACCACAACTAAATTTACCAGCTTCTCTAGCCAGAAGGAATTTTCAGTTCGAGACCATATTAACTGCAAAACAACTTAAGTGGTTTACCTCATCTCATGTCGATGTGGCCTACAATATGTAGGAAAAACTACGCGTCAGCTTCGACGACGAGTTATTGAACACGTTAACAGTATAATTAATAAGCAGGACGTGGCAGTGGCAAGACACGTCAATTCCATCCATGACGGAAATGTAATGTGTCTAAAATGTATGGGTATCGAAAAAATTAACATCTCCCCTAGAAGGGGAAATATGGAAATCAAATTACTCCAACGAGAAGCTTGGTGGATCTTTCATTTAAAAACATTAACACCTAATGGCCTTAATGAAGGATTTACCTTCACTCCTTTTATTTAAGCTATAGTCCTTTTTTCCCCATTATTCGTCAATACTTTGTCCAGAAATTTGGTCACCCTCTTCTATCATCAGTCTATACATCCCAGGAGCAGTTTACCATTTTCCTCTCTTACTTTAGTATCTCTCTATTCTTTATCTCTCTTGCCCCTTAGGACCTCCCAGTATTTCCTCCTTGGGTCATATAATTCAGTCCAACTTGGGCTATTATCTCACTTAACATCAGAGTTTAATTATGGTTTTAGCAAGCACTTAGGGACATATTTTTCTTAGTCCCATTCCATCCAGTCTCTTCTGTCCCTTTACTCACTTTTATGCCTCCCTAGGGGGTCTTTCCCTTCCAATATTTCATATGATTTCACCCACTTTTCTTGGTTTTAGATTGTGTTAGTTCACCTATGTGGTTCACTGATTGAGGTCCGAATGTTTAGGTAATTTGGGATTTCCCTCCCCCCTTACTTATTATTCTTTCCTATTGGCTCCCTAACACCATTGTTAATTACATCTTTTTCTTTTGGTGTTTAGTAATAATAATTTATTTTAAAAAATCACATCATTCTATTAATTGGTAGCCTCAAGTTTATCCAATATGGCAAGATCTTAGGACACATTTATTGACTGTAGAGGCAACATTACCTAGAAATTTCGCGATTAACGCAATTTTGCTATCTTTTCCTGTTGGTCTCGCGAGAAACGAGATCACGCAGCACGCGATGACTTCGCAGCGTGAACGTGAACGCTGTGACATCATTGCGTCCCGCGAATCGCGGGACCCTTTAAAAACCCGCGATTTTTGTTAAATGAAATATCCCCTGATGGATCCGCAACACTAACGATGGGAAAACGCACGTCGGGAACGGAGTAGCAGGTTACTGAGGGTAGGCATTCCCATTGGGGTGTACAAAACCTATTTCTCCATCACAAAAAGGTAACAGAGAAATGTTACATGTCTTAGTACACCTTGTCCCATAAGATTCATTATTCAGTGCAGCTAGCCTATTAACTTTGGGATAGTGGAGCTTTTTTGATTACAGCACTGTGCTGTCTATCAAGATTACTAGTCTATCCTACTTGTGTATTTATTCTATGTTGACACTATAAGATCTTACTTTAGCTCATGGGACTGTGAGTGCTCTGGTCATTTATTTTCCCTAAGGAAAACATAGAGATCCACCTTTCTAGTAATCACAGCAACTGGAAGCCGCCATCTGCCTTTTCAAATGGACAGGTGCTGGTTTAATTAATATTATTACATTTAATGTGGGGCATTTACATTACTATCAAGGGGCAAATTATATAGCCTTTACCCCCACTAATTAGCCTGCTACTTGATATACCTATTAGTATATCTTTTATTACACACACTATTGTACATACACTAAGTTCACATTGTTTTTTTCTTTAATAAAGATTTTTTGTTTTTTCAGTAATTGGTTGCTACAAAATTCTAAATAGCGTCTTGGGCGTCCCTATAGTGCCCTGGTTATTGACATAGTAGATTCAGTGCATTCGGGAACTCATATTTATAAAGATCAAGATACGGAGTAAAAAACAGGCATTTAAATTATATAAACAAGAGGGGACAGAGACTGCTTTACAGGAATACAAGGAAATCAACAATTTAATACGAATAAATATAAGGTTATGCATCTGGGAAGGAAAAATAGCCATGCAATTTATAATCTTACTGGAGCAAATCTAGGTGTATCAGATATTGAAAGGGATTTGTGAGTGCTTGTGGACAACCACCTAGGTAACAGTGCTCAAAACCAAGCAGCAGCTGCAAAGGCAAATAAAATATTAGCATGTATTAAGAAGGGTATAGAAGCCAGGGAAGCAAATATAATTCTGCCACTATACAAATCTCTAGTACGTCCTCATTTGGAATATGGAGTACAATTTTGGGCACCACTTCATAAAAAGGACATTTTAGAGCTGGAAAAGGTACAGAGAAGGGCAACAAAACTAATAAGGGGAATGGAGGGGCTAAGTTATGAAGAAAGACTAACCAAATTAAACTTATTTTCTCTAGAAAAAAGGCGTCTAAGAGGAGATATGATTACCTTATATAATTACATCCAGGTTCAGTATAAAGATTTGTCAGGGGAGCTTTTTGTGCCAAGAAGTTTTCAACTGACAAGAGGACATCCCTTGAGGTTAGAAGTAAAAAGATTCCACCTTAAAGCAAGAAAGGGTGGTTAATCTGTGGAATTCTCTACCAGAGGAGGTGGTGACAGCGGATTCGATAGATAACTTTAAAAGGGGACTAGATTTATTTCTAATTAAAAAGGGAATTCAGGGTTATCATGGATAATTAGAGAGACAGTATTGATCCAAATTTTTTACATTTCCCTTTGAGTCAATTGGCTAAGTCTCGCTTGTGTTTTTTTTTTTTTTTCTATTTGCCTTCCTCTGGACTAATTAATTATAAAAAAAAAAAAAAAAAAAACATTAAATAATTCATTAATAATTAATTAACAACTAATGAATTAATAGTTAATCCGCATATTGCAGATTAGAGGAGATCTTAAAAGGTTGAACTTGATGGACTGAAAGTCTTTTTTCAACCTTAAATACTATAAATACTATGTGAATATATGGGTTGTTCTCCATAATCTTATCAAGCACTTTAAAAACAGTTGCTAAACATTTTTGATTTTCAGGAAGGCCTTGTACTTTAAAACAGTAAGGTCCGTGGCCTGGCACATTTTCTGATAATTATGCACCCATAGAAGCAAATGAAATGGCACTGTTATAAATGTTACATCAGTGATTATAGTTTTTAAATATTGTGGAAAGGTGTGTCTTTCTGGCAGTCTTACCTTTCCTTTTGGACAGCAACTAATAAACTCGCCATGTCTTGCTGTTTCTTACTCAAAATGATAAGCCCCACAAAATTGACAAATGACATTCATTAACCCACAATAATGTGTGTCAACTGTTAAAGCATTAATTAAGAGTCTATCGTGAGCACAGATATTACTACTATTTTCTATATTCACTTGACTCTCATTCCAATGTTTGACATGTATTATGTGTTTTACTTTTTCTTTTCTTTGTAGCTCCTTGACGCTCATTTTGTTCTTTTACAGTCACTGATCTTTTGTTGGCAAGTCTCTGACGGTCTTTTTCTCTTAACCTTCTTGAAGTCTCCGTCGACTGTTCATCTCTTCATCATTGCTTCCGTTCCCTTTCCTTTTTTTACTTCTTTTTTTTGTTCTGCGTTGTCCGCCATTGTAATCTGTAATTGTAAATATACATTATTATTTTTTTGGTTTGTAATTTCATGTTTTATTAGATAGCAAACAAACAATGGCAAACATGACATTTGTACAACTTTCTTTTGCTTACCTGCATCTGCATTTTTTGTGTGTAATTCTCATTTCAGTACATGTGTTTTTTTGTAGACAATTTATTTTATCATAAAGTATTATCTTAATAATTGTATTATTTTCATCAATTAATTTATGAATAAACATTTTTATTTTATGTATTATGTTTAATTGTCCTAAATACAAAACCTAAAGAGGTAATCATTAATTCATCAATGAGGTAATTATAAAATAAATTAATGAATTGTTTTATTTAATATACCTGTGATATAGTGTAGTAATTGCAGGTTAAATGCTTCAGATCGCAAACATTTTCCCCAATTAATAAAATACTAATTCTTTTTACTTTTGGTATTATGTTTAATTCTCATCAATCTTAAACATTTTCAGCATATAGTTAATTAATATATATATATTTTTTTTCTTTGAAATATTTTTTTTTCAAACAAAACAAAAATATAAACAAAAACAAAATCTTCCAAACAAAAATATCAGTAACTTCTTTTGAAGAAGACATAAACCTTATTACCTAGAGGATAATCTTATGTTATAAACATAACAGAACTCTAAACCATAGGGCTACATTTACTACACTCTTCTCTTCCCATCACCCTTACTTCTCTTTCTTCTTTCCTATCTCTTTTCACTTGCCTTTTCTATCCTTCCTTCCATACCCAACTCTTTCCTTTCCTCTTTCTTTACATCTCAATTTCTTCCTTTTTTCCTCTCCATATACCTGTCCCATATATACCATTGGGTTAACAACCCCTTCTTTTTTTCAACTAAGTATCTTTGATTTAACTGATCGAATTCTCTATTTCTAATGATATATCTGATTATATCCGGAATTGAAGGCATTGTATTTAATTTCCAGAATTTACATATCAACCCCTTAGTTACCAATAAGATATGGGATAAGAGAAAATAAAACTTCGGAAATAATTCCTTAAGATGTAAGTGCAATATTATAATTTCTAGATTACAGGGGATTTCCTCCTCAAATACATCTGTTAACCAAACAATACATTTCCTCCAAAAGGATCTCAATTCAGTACATTCCCACCAGACATGTATAGTATCAGCCCTTAACCCACATTCTTTCCAACATAATATGATATCCTATTTTGAAAACTTATTGTATTGTATAGTGTATAGTGCCACATATTAATGATTTTGAAATATAGTTCAAAATAGGCGGAGGACCTGGCGGATATTTTAACAGTTTTTATAGTATTCTGCTATTCTTCAAAAGAACTATTGAATCTCCCATTTTTCTTCCAGTCTAACATACCCACAGTTTTACAACTCTGTTCATTTAATGTAAGAATCCTTTGACATTTCATTATTCTGTGGGCAGTGTTCTTATTATATATCAATAGTTTGAATGTGGATAGAGGTTTCATGTTTTTTTTTTAAATCCTTTTGTTTTAGGGAGCTCTGAATAGACATGAACTGCAGCAACAGGTTTTTATTTAATTTGTACTTATCACAGATGTTTGACCAACTCAGTAGTACCCCTCCTTCATAAAAATCATTCATATAATTAATACCATTCTCTTTCCAAGTTTCTATACAAACTTTCTCTTACTTTCAATATTTCTATTGGAGTACCCAAAGAGGGGTATTCTGATCATTTCATTTTAGTCTTAATTTTCATCCAAAATTTTAACAGGGACTTAATATTCCTTGGAAGGAAGCTGTTTTTCACTTCCTCCAAATTTGGAATCCATATTAGTAAATGGATAGGAATCTTCTCGAAGAATACTTCCTCCATTAATTTCCAATTAGTAACTGGCGAGGATGTACTCCACTGTATAATCTGGGATAGCGTGATGGCAGCATAAATATCCTTTCTGCATCTCTCCAGAAATTCTGGCTTTTTTCCCCTGTAATATATATAAATCTATATCTCGTTGGAATTTTTTTAACCAGTATTCTGGCGGTACCTCCAGTATAGATCTAAAAATATAAGTTAGTTTAGGAATAGCTATCATTTCTATTACCGCAATTCTTGCTCTCCATGAAAGATGGATCGATCTCCAATCTGTCAAAGTCCTAGATAGAGTTCTATGTATATTGACCAAGTTGTTTTTTAAAATGTTTCTTAAGTCAAAAGAAAGGCAAATACCCAAGTGATTTATTGCTTTAGCATTCCAATTATAGGGGTAAAGATCTATTAACTTAGCTTTTATTTCTGGGGATAAACCCCTAGTGATAATATCAGTTTTTTGTCTTTTAACCTTAAAATATGAAATCCTACTAAACTTACTGAATAGTTTATCCAAATTAAATAGTGATTTTTCCGGATCTGTAAGGGTAACAATCATATCATCCGCATATATAGTTGTTTTATATTCCCTAATTCCGATTTTAACACCTTTAATTTCTTTTTTCATTCTTATTTTTTCAATCAACGGTTCTAATAAAAGTATAAACAATAATGGAGATAGGGGACATCCCTGTCTCATTCCATTTGTAATGCAGAAATAGCTTGACTCAAAATCTATACCCACAATTTTTGCTCTAAGATTACTATAGAGGGCTTTTATCGCATTACTGGCGAAATCTCCCAATCCATATTTCTTGAGTACTATTTGTAGGAAATCCTAGCTGACCCTGTCAAACGCTTTTTCAGCGTCTAATGACAGGGCCAGCATGGGAACTCCTTTTTTAACGCTAAATGAAAAAAGATTTATTAGACTCATGATGTTATCACATCCTTGGCGGGACCTAGCAAACCCTACTTGATCTGGGTGGATAAGTCTAATAATTATTGGATCGAGACTATTTGCTAAAATTTTGGAGTATACTTTCAAGTCGAAATTTATTAAAGGTATAGGCCTGTAACTCTTCTTATCAACTGGATCCTTGCCCTCTTTTAATATATATATCATTTTGGCTTCTGTGAACTCAGCTAGTATATTCCCACTATTGTTTATTTCATTGAACATCTTAACTAGGGGGGCTTTCAATATGTCTAAAAATGTTTGATAGAAGAGTTTATCTAACCCGTCTATACCAGGTGCCTTATTATTTTTACAGCCCTTTATCACATTCTCTACCTCCTTTTCAGTTATATTTTTATTTAAGGTATCCAATTCTACCACCGAAATTCTGGGAAGGTTGATATCACTTAAAAATTCCTCTATTTCACTTACTTCTGTTTTATTTATCTTATTTTGTATTTCCAAATGATAAAGCTTGGAATAATATTGGTAAAAAATATTCCCTATTTCTTTAGGGTGTTGATGTACCGTACCATCCTCTCCTCTCATCTCCTGAATAGAACTGGATATTCTTTGTTATTTTAATTTTGTTTGCCAAATATTTACCTGTCTTATCTCCCATATCATATTTAGTTGCTTGCATCTTCCAGATTAATTGATCTAATTTATATTGTTCAATATTTTTTATTTGTAGTTTAATTATGTCAATTTCCTTCAGAGTTTCGCCATTTGGGGATTTTTGATTTTGTCTTTGTTGTTCTTCTAATTCTATATACAGGGTTCTGAGTGTTTTACCTCTTTCTCTTTTCAATTCTATTGTCTTGGCTGTAAATATGCCCCTAATATATGCCTTCATCGAACACCAGAGAATAGACGCCGATGGTACTGAACTTGTATTTATATCTAGATACTCTATTAAGAGTTTCTTAATCTCATCTACTTTTATTTTGTCTTTTAACAAAGTTGATTCCATTTTCCAATTACTACCTTTAACCTGGACTTCAGTTATTTTAAGTATTAATACTACCGGAGCATGGTCCGATATAGCACTTGTACCTATATTTATGTACACTACATTATTTAATGTAGATCCATCTCCCAGGATGTAATCTATTCTCAAGTAGGTATTACATCTCTTTGAGAGACAAGTATAGTCTTCTTTCGAGGGGAATCTTATTCTCCATAAGTCAAATAAATTAATGTCTATCAGCAGCTCCCTTATTTTCTTTGAGCCATATATTTTAGGGTTCTCTTTATTACCCTTAGGTCTATATCATCTATCCTTCATTGGATCCAACACAAGGTTGAAGTCTCCACAGATTATCGTCTTGCCTTTCTTAAACGTATTTACTTATTATTATTATCTTAAACGTCTGTCATAAACTTCTCTTGTTTTTGTTTTTGATTTGGAGCATATATATTATCTATTGTGTATAAGTTATTGTCGATATACCCCACCCAGATAATATATCGGCCACCATCATCAATTTTTTTAAACTCATCTTTTACCACTAGACCTTTACTAAACAATATGGGCCTCATTCTATTAACGGCCGTAGGAGATGCGGGGCCGCAAGGACCGGCCGCAAGCTATTCGGCTATTCTATTCCCCTCCGGCCGGGGACTCCGGCAGGCTTGCGGCCGGCGCCTTGCTATCCCTTGCGGTCGCTCGCGCCGGAGGAAAGCCTTTGATCTTAAACGGCCGCAAGAGTTTCGTCCGTAAGAAAATCCTGGTTGCTATTCAATTGCTCCGGGAACCCTCTCTGCAAGGCTAAAACCGAGCCGCAGCTTACTTGCAGAAAAAAGGTCCCGCTAGCACCAATTAAGCACATTATAAAGCTGAAATAAAGCCATCCTGCACTCTGAGGAGACTATAAAGTGATTGTAGGTGTTAGCAAAAATAGCACAACATTCCCCTACACTCAAATCTGTAAATAAATTATTTTTTAATTTATGTCACATATCCATGTAAAAAGTCCTGAGGGCTTGGAGCACCTCAGACCCACCCACGCTGCGGGCGGAAAATAAACAGTTAATGTAAACTCGGATTTGGGCTGATGTGCAAGCTTGGGAGGGGGTTGCTATTAATCCTCATGTCCCCCAATATGATCCCTAGCATTTACAGAGCTGTACAGTGCCGTCTTGAATTTATTTTTGCCTTTAAAGATTTCTGAGCTTACGGCCGGTTGCAAGATATACAGCAGGCCGTAAGGGGAGATTCTTGCGGGGCCGTAGATTTGAATTGCAAGATAACGGAACCCCCACAAGGAATCGCAGCCTTGCGGCCGTTTTACGGCCGATAATAGAATGAGGCCCTATGAATACACCTCTAGCTTTAAAACTAAATGTAGAATCTATACTATGTATGTACTTCCTATTTCTTAACAAATGTACATAGTTTTTTTTCAAATGTGTTTCTTGTAAGCATAGGACATTTATTTTTAGTTTAGCATACTCTGCAAAAGCAATCCTTCTTTTTATTGGGGAATTTATTCCATTATTATTATGGGAAACTATCTTTAAAGACATCTATTTATCTCTCCTAATACTATATTTAGCCTCCTTCTCTTCCTCTTTAATATCTCCCATCTTGCTCTTGACTTCTCGTTCACCTTCTCATTCATACTAACTTTCAAACCTTTGACTGTATTAGTTCTTCGATACAGTCTTAAAACTAGGGTATCTTTTTCCAATGTTCTGAAATGGTTGGCTTTGATCGATGGTAGTGGTACAGCTAAAGTTCTGGGGGTTTCTCCCTTACTTATTGACCTCTTTATCTAATTCAAACCTTCTCCAATTTCTTCTCTCCCCTCTCCTTTCCCCCCTTTTTTCTTCCCCTTTCCTCTCCCTTACCACACCTTACTCCCATCAAAAAATATATCCTTATTCTTACTTTCTGTTCTTTATAATCTAAAAAAAAAACTATTGCTAACTAATAGAACCATAGAAGGTAAATGAAAGAATCAATCCCATATATAATCATTCAATTATAGTTCCACTCATGTTCAAAATATATGTACTTTCCTTCCTTCTATCCTTTCTCTCTCCCCCTCCCCTTCTCACATCTTCCCCTCTCCACCTCTTCATATCCTCTTCTCCACCTCTAGATTATCTATCCTATTTCTGGCCTTTCCTTTCCTACTGACATAATATTAAGGGGAGATGTGCATTTTATATTACTCCGTATTTAACCTGTGTGTGTATTCTCCGCTAAAAACATTTTAAAGTGCATTTATGTGCATTTGATTTCCCTACTACCTATACTGTATATAGATATCAATTACTTTAATACAAGTATCCACAATAATAGTGATAAAGTGCAATTTGGTGTGCAATAACCTAATTTTATGTGCTTAACATATTTTTAACAACTTTACATTGATGTCTTTTTACAGTGTAATCAAGAAGAAAAAACAATATATATATTTTTTAAGTCATGTATTATGTTTATTTTTAATCAAGGCAAAGGGTAAAAAGCTAATCATGTATTAATAAATAAGTGCAACATGCAATATAAAATTTGATATACCTGTAATCTTCAAAAAGGTGCAGTTTAAATGCAGCGGAGCTCACACTCTCTGTTCATCCATGTGCAATGTTCTCAGAGAGCTGAAAACTGTAAAATGACATGAAAAGCATTTAGAATTATTATTTAAAAAAATATAGTGCATACATGGACAACTTAAAGAGCTAAACATCTATTACTGCAGTCCTTAAATGCCGTCCAGCTAAAATGTAATTTCATTTGTATTAATTTATAGAATAAATTAATTACTAAATCAACCTATTATATTTTTATTTCATATATGCAAAACCTAAACAGCTAAGCATCTATTTGTAAATGAGAGCAGTATAAAATATAACAATTTTCATTTTTTCTCTTTTTTTATTAATAATTCATAAATTAATTAATCAATATACTTTACCTATTTGTCTGTAATATTCAGCAATCAATATTTTAAAGAGCTAACAATCTTTTTGGATTTTCCAAGAGCAGTAAATGAACAGTGACACTATTCATCACCTGAGGAAAAAGTGTGAGAAATGTGCAAACTGTGCAGTATATATAACCTGCGTGCGACAGCCAAAACCATTATTTTTGGCGGGAAAACCGCCATTTTAAATTCATTATTTTTTTTTGCAAGTTACTGTGTTGTGCAAGCTAAAAGGGCGGCGATTGTCTATGTCTTACATGGCTCGTGAGCAATTTACGTGCTTTGTAATCGCATATTTTGTAAGTCGGACATGGCTTGCACTGTTCCGGTAAGTGTTACATGCTTCGCCCTTGTTTTCATAATGTTTGACAATTTTTACGTTTTTTCGGCTGCCATTTCTTTCACGCTTAGCCAATTTTCGATCACCAAAAAATGCCAAATATACATCAAATTAACTTGCAACCTCACCCACAGGCTCACTGGCTCTCCCCTTTTGATGTGCGAGTGTGTAAGGTATTATTTAAAGTATTTGGCATTTTTAGGTGGTCTTTCGAGTTCGGAGGTTTGGCCGTTAAAGTCTTAAAGTATTGCGGGCCGTAAAGTATTGCGTGCTGTAAAGTATTGCGTGCCTCGCGCTGAGTCCCGCTGACTCTCGATCCCTGCTCATTGCAGCTAAGTCCCATGGGCCTCGCAATGAGCTCCTGTGGCACTCATCACCCCTGGACATTAGGATTTGGTGCTTTCACTGCTTTGACATGGGTCACACCACCTTGAAGCCAAGCAGGGTTGGGCCTGGTCAGTACTTGGATGGGAGACCACCTTGGAATACCAGGAGCTTTTTGCTGTGGCCCACTGGATAAGGAACTGGCAACCCATGCCAAGTGGATCAGCATGACCATTGACCTAAAGATGTTTCTGATGTGTTGCGTCTTTGAGGTCATGGAGAGCTCATGGAGAGTCGGAAATGTCTGAACATTGCAACAACCAAAAATCCTTGTACAAAAGAACTAAGCATTGTATCCAAAAAGATGTGGATGCCCTCTGGTGACTTTTACATATGTTTATGGATTTTGGGGAGAGTATAGAGAATTGGATTTATAGGATTAAAGAAGACACCTTTCTATCTATCTATCTATCTATCTATCTATCTCTATCACATATAAACACTTGCTTATATACATATAGATCTATATAAACAGAAATCTGTATACACAAACATCTAAAAATAAGGTGGCTAAACAACAATAATAAAATTGTTAATCCTAGTGTATTTAGTGTGATTAGTGTAATTTAACTTTGAGAGCTGACTCAGTGAACAGATAGTCAAAGCTCATAGACACTAGAACATGCACTGATCATGTTAACTTACTTTAACCTCTGATAATGTCCTAATATGGACACTGTATTATTATTTGAACTAGCGACTTGCCCGTCAAAAAATGACGGCAATGTGATGTATATGTTTGTCAAGTTGTTTAGTTATTAACATATATTTTTGACCCTTGTAAGTATTTTAATATGAACGTGTATTTTTGTAAAATGTTGATGTAATGGTTTTTTAAAATGTAATTAGTATCTGAAGAATTGTTAACTTTAATATACATTGAATGAATAGGAAAGCAAAAAGTAAAAACACTTCTTTAAACGTCGCGAATTTTAACATGAAGTTTAAACTATATGTAAGCAATAACTATCAAAGTATATATTTTGAAACTTGAACTTTATTTTTGATGTAAGTTTAGATATTAACAAAACATTGGTATAATTTTGAACATTATAAACAGGAACATAGTGAATACATTTTGTAACCTAATTTTTTATTAAAAGTATTAACATTTGAATGTAAAAACAATTGACATTTAAATTAATCAGTATTAAAATTCAATTTCTATCCCAATAATTGTTAACTTGAATATACATTGAATGTAGAGGAAGGCATACAGTAAAACTCTTCTTAAAACGTACGTAATTAAAGTAATTTATTACTGAGCACATAAACTGGCGATAAACATTAATGTAGGTAGTAATCTTAAGATAACAGACAATATTTACATTGTGACTTAAAAAGTGCTTGACCTCTTAACATCCACTTTGTAATCTGTTGAATGAAATAACTTGAAAATATATTTTTTAAACTTGTAACATTAGAAACATTAACATAGTGACTTAACATTTTAACATAATTTTTACTAACAATGCAAGGCAAGTATTTTGTGAGGCAAATCATTCATAAACATGACTTCCATTAATTATGACTGAATTACACAACCAATTGTTATGTATTTTGCAATGCTTTAAAAAAATCTTGGCATCGTTAATTTGTATCCTTCAAAGTTATAGTACTTCATAGTAGACAATGTTTTTAGTAAAAATACGTCCATCTTCTAATAAATCACCTTGACTTTCATTGTTTTCAATGTAAACTTTAATAGCCTGTGGATTTTTGCACCGTGACAACGCAACGTACAATTGACCATGTGCAAAAACTGGTTCTTGCAAGAAAATACCCACAGATTTGAAAGTTTGACCTTGTGATTTATTAATGGTCATGGCAAATGCCATAATAATGGGAAATTGTCTTCTTTGAAGTATAAAAGGGAGACTACTTTCACTTGGTGCTAAATCTATTCTTGGTATGAAAACTCTCTCTCCTTTATGGGTCCCAGTTAAAATTTCAGCATCTATAAAATGGTCCTTTAATTGTTGAACAATTAATCTTGTGCCATTGCATAGGCCTTTTTTGGGGTTCATATTTCGCAGTAACATGATAATTGCACCTTTCTTTAGCTGCAAAATATGTGGTGGCATTCCAGAAGGAGTTAAAGAGTTTATGAATTCAGTCGAAAAGTTAGCCTGACTTTCATTGTCATCAGCAAGTACAGAATCAGCACTGTGATAATTTCTTTGTGGTGCATAATTTTTTTTTAAGATTTCATTATTGAGGATTAATGCATCTTTATTTTTACACGTCAGTATGACTTGGTTGGCAAGCTCGGAATATTCTTCGTTATTTATGCTCCCTTCAAATATAGCCGATATAATATCTTGTTGACAAATCATATGAGGTGGGATCTCTACAGTGTCATCAGGTAAATGTAGTATTTTTTCTGTTCTGCCTTCTCCAATTTTAATAAGCCAATCATTGAAATCAGTTTGGCCTTCTGATCTCATATTTTGTTGCAGTTGAAGATGGGTAAAATGTTTCCATACTATACTTGACTTTATACATGTTTCGATAATGTCAGTTCGATTTCCATGTACAACGACAGGTAATGTTTGTCTGAAATCGCCACCCAACAACATTACCTTTCCACCAAATGGAAAAGTATTCTCCATGACTTCACGAAGCAAACGGTCAATACATTGGAGGGCATAGCATGACATCATTGTGGCCTCATCTATTATAATTAATTTACATTTCTTCAATTTCTTTGCTTGTAAGGATGTCATGCGAATATCTGACACAGAATTTTCTAAAATAGGCACTGGCAGTTTAAATCCACTATGAACAGTTCTTCCACCTTCTAATAAAAGTGCAGCAATTCCAGTAGTGGCAAACGCCATTGCTATTTTTCCTTGTGCTCGTACTGAACTCATTAATAAATTGTACAAATATGTTTTTCCTGATCCGCCAGGTCCATCAAGATAGAAATAACGCTCTGTCACCATGTCATCATCTATAGCATTTTTAATGGCATGAAATGCTTGCAATTGTAGTGTATTTAAAGTTGCAAGTCTTTCTTCTGTTCTTTCTGCTTGTAGTTGAATGTCATAGTCTTCAAAGTTAATGTCATCTATAAGACCTGGATCAGGCAAATTAAAACTTGCACAACTTAATCCATGAGTTAAAAAGACTTCTTGGATTTCCATTAACGCTTTTAAGTGTGCAATGGGTTCATTGTATCGTCGCATAAAGTCTTCAGCCATATTACTTTTAAAAGTCTCCCACAAAGCTAATGCATTTGGAGCATTTGAGAAGATACAAATAAAAGCAAATTGTTCTCTCATCTGTCGTGGCATTTGACATTGTGCTGCTTCTTCTAAACATCTTTCCCACTCTGTATCATCAGCGAGTAAGTTTCTATGTCTTGCAGCTAAATGGAAGGATTCATATACAATGTCATTAACAGTTCTTAAGTGTTCAAAACTTTGTGCTCCAGGAACATTTAAAAGTAATATCAGTAAGCAAAAACGTTCCACATCTCTTGGACTGACTGTGTAAATTCTTGGAATAATTTTATTGCCTCTGGTTTTTCTTGGTCTCCATAATCCATTCACAAAAACATAGTGATATGGAATTTCAATATATAAGTATTGTGTTGCTTCAGCATCAGTGGAATTTAATGCAAACCATGCAGTTAGTGTAGTGTGACGATCTTCACTTTGGGCCAATGCATTCATTTCATTTCCAGCATGGAAATAGACTAAATGTCGTTGTGGCAAATGTACTGCTAACCTATATACTGCATGTGATCTATCATGCATTTCAAATTTTAAAAGCCGCCACATAGCTTCTGGCGCACTGACATAGCGAGCATCTACATGAGATGCAAGTTCATCATGTACTAACTCACTACTTTCAGGGTTGTCTGCACTTTTGACGACTACAGTAGCTGCATCGTAACCTTTGTAAATATATTTGTAGACATATTTAATGGATTTGATGGAAGTGCAGGCTTCTACGTTGATGTGGGCGTTGTACTTCATGAGTAAATGTGGATTGTAGGGTACTACATATCTATTGTCCACTTTTTTTCCACGAATAATGGCACTATCTCCTTCTCTTCTTTTATAAAGTGGATATCCATCACAATTGGCATAGGTTTTGTCTCTATAATCTTTTGGAAATTCTTTGGAACATTTATTATTTTCCATACATGGTGATTGTGGATTAAGGTCACCACAGGGTCCATGAATCATGCGATGAGTAACAATCTCATATAGTCTACCATATAGTTCTGGATCTGGTAGTTCAGCAACAATGACTGCATCCACTTTGTCTGAAGTATCTAATTTATCTTTTTCTTGAAGTATTATTAGAAGATGTGCATGTGGAAGGCCTCTTTTTTTAAATTCAATGGTATATACATAAGCAAGACATTTGCCAAATAACTGATTTATAGTGAAGTCACGTATTAATTCATTTAATTTAATCTTAAAAACTCTGGCTACTAAATCTGGTCGATCTGAAGCAGTTTGTCCAAGAAGTAGATTTAGTGTAATTTCTGGCCATTGTGGATTACATGTAAATGTCACAAATAGATCGGGTTTGCCAAATTTTGTCACAATAGCCATAGCATCATTGTATCTTTCTCTCATATTCCGAGGAGATCCTTGAAAGGAAGATGGTAAAATGATGGCTTTGCCAGCTGTCATGTCTCTGCTTGTAGCCACGTCAGCAACATAGTCCATGAGTCCAGAATATTGTTCTACACGGAGTTTATCTTGTTGATATTTGATAAAGTTTAAATTATTTGCCTCAACTTGCAAATATGAATCAATAATCCATTGTTGTGTTAGTTTCCCACCACATAAAATTGGATTAAATACATTGCGAATGGCAATTTGAGCTACTTTAAATTCAAGCATAGAAACATTATTTCGGATTCTGTCTTTAGCATTTGGGTAACTGGGAAGAGTTAATTTTGGTTGCCAACCTGCTTCTCCGTGTGGGAAAAAGATGGGATATGTCATTGGATCTAAATTTGGACTTAAGATACTCATATTAATAAACGGTTGCTCCTCATTTCTAGGATATATTTGAATGTCTCTTTGAAATGGTGGTTCTCCTTCATCATTCTGAAACACCATTGCAACCTCATTTGTTGTTGGCAAGTTATAACGACGTTTATCAGTATGTCTGTCTCTTTTAAGCACCATATTAACCTTCGGCATTGGTAATTGATGTGTTTGTGAATGAAGTAGTTGTTCATTTTCTACTTCTGCCAATTTTTTATAAGCTTTACTGTAGGGATTGTTGTCCATAATGTTATTTAGCTCTATGAAAACAGTGGGTAAGCATTTTTTATTTTCTTCCATCTGCATACGTTGGTCAACAGCTTCCATTGTATCTAGGACATATAGTTGAGCGAATTTTCTTTTATTTCCTTCCTCTGGATGTAAATGGGAAGTGCGATGATAAATTTGTCCTTGGACTTTAAAACAGTAAGGACCATGTCCTGGTACATTAGCAGCTAATGTTGCCCCCATGGATGCAAAGGATATGGCACTATTGTAGGATCTTATGTTTGTCTTAAAATTTTTGTAGTTTGGAAAAGTAGGTTCAGTCATAATATTTTGTAAATAAATTGGAAATTCTTTCCTTTCTGGAAGTTTGAACTTGCCTTTTTGACAACAACTAATAAATTGTCCATCTCTGGGTCTCTCCTGTTTAAAATAATAAGCCTCACAAAACTGACATTGAGTAGTCATGTCCCCACAACTATGAACCTCTACTGCTAAAGACTTGAGTAGAGGAAAATTTGCAAAGCATATAGGATTTTGACTTTCATATTCATCAGGTGAAATGTCATATAATGTTTCAACAACAGGTTCTAAATGTTTTGTTTTTTTCGTTGCTTTTCTTGGTATATGTTGTATTGTTTGAGGTAAAATGTCATGTAATGTTTCATGAAACGGTTCTAAATGCTTTGTTTTCTTTGTTGCTTTTTTTGGTATCTCTTGTATTTTTTCTGGTAAAATGTCATCTGATGTTTGAGCAACAGGTTGTAAATGCTTTATTTTCTTTGTTGTTTTTTTTGACATATCTTTAATTTCTGCAAGTGACAGTCTTTTGCTTGCAATTCTTTTGCGTTCTTTTTCTCGTCGAATTTCCTTCTTCTCCGGTGTCTGCTGGCTGTCTGCTCTCTGTCGTCGTTCTCTAGCTTGGCGTCTTTTCTTTTCTTGTTTACTCTCGTTATCAGCCATGTTAATCTGTAAAAATAAAATAATGTACCATTAGTTTATTTTGAGATGTTAAGTTGTTTTTCATGACAAATAGTTATCAATAGTGTGTTAACATTTTATACTTAATCAATTTCAATGCGGTCAATTGAATAAAAGTCTAAATAAGGCCATCAGATAATTATTTAAAGAAATTTTTATTTATTAAACATGTATCCAAAAGCAAGTGTTTCAGTAACTAAAAAGGTATTTTAAAAAAGATGTTATGTCCTTATTTACAGCACTATTCAATTTGTCAAATGGCAATTAAATTAGGGTTTAGGACTGGAATGTTACAATGACAAATTGTATATATTCTGTGTTTTTAGACTTTTTTGGACTATGCCAATTTATTTTTTAAGTTTACATTGAAGTTTGTATTTAGTGTTAAAGATTATTGGCCCTAAAAGACAAATAAGAGATAGATGATAGATATTACTTTTTATACTGTACCTTGGTTGAAGTTTGATTTCAAGCAAAATTCTTTGTTGGTCCTGTGTTGAAAGCCTTCGTCCGATGGTCTGGTCCTGTGTTGAAAGTCCTCGTCCGATGGTGTAGTCCTCTGTTGAAAGTCCTCGTCCTCTGGTGTGGTCCTCAGTTCCAACTCCTGTTCCGATGTTCTTGACGCAGTATCTGTTATAAAATAAAAATGAAAATGTTATGTTATTTGAATGTCTTTGTATTAATGAAAAAATGGCATTATTTCTGTGTTTTTCTACAATCCTTTTTGGTGCGCCACAATTTTGGTATGCTTCTGTAGGCTATTTTCTAAGGCTTATAGGTGGTTAAACATTAAAGAAGAATATTAATTAATTTTTCTCTTTTTTTACTTGTTATACTGTACCTTGGTTGAAGTTTGATTTGAAGCAGAATCTTTGTTGGTCCTGTGTTGAAAGCCTTCGTCTGATGGTCTGGTCCTGTGTTGAAAGTCCTCGTCCAATCGTGTGGTCCTCTGTTGAAAGTCCTCGTCCGATGGTGTAGTCCTCTGTTGAAAGTCCTCGTCCAATGGTCTGGTCCTCTGTTGAAAGTCCTCGTCCGCTGGTGTGGTCCTCAGTTGAAACTCCTGTTCCGATGTTCTTGACGCAGTATCTGATATAAAATAAAAATGAAAATTTAATTTTATTTGAATGTATTTGTATGAACTAAAAAATGACATTATTTCTTTGTTTTTCTACAATCCCGTTTGGTGTCCACCACTTTTGTTATGCTTATTTAGGCCTTTTTCTAAGGCTTATAGATAGTTAAACATAAAATAAGTATGTAAATGTACTTTGGTATGTGTTTGTGTGAGTTTTCATACAATCCTGTTTGGTGCGCACCACTGTTGGTATGCTTATTTAGGCTTCTTTCTAAGGCTTATAGGTTGTTAAACATAAAATAAGAATGTAAATGTAGTTTGCTATGTGTTTGTGTGAGTTTTCATACAATCCTGTTTTGGTGCGCACCACTGTTGGTATGCTTATTAATGTTGTTTTGTAATGCTTATAGGTTGTTAAACATAAAATAAGAATGTAAATGTAGTTTGCTATGTGTTTGTGTGAGTTTTCATACAATCCTCTTTGATGCGCACCGCTGATGGTATGCTTATTAATGTTGTTTTGTAATGCTAATAGGTTGTTAAACATAAAATAAGAATCTAAATGTAGTTTGCTATGTGTTTGTGTGAGTTTTCATACAATCCTGTTTGGTGTGCACCACTGTTGGTATGCTTATTTAGGCTTCTTTCTAAGGCTTATAGGTTGTTAAACATTAAATAAGAATCTAAATGTAGTTTGCTATGTGTTTGTGTGAGTTTTCATACAATCCTGTTTGATGCGCACCACTGTTGGTATGCTTATTAATGTAGTTTTGTAATGCTAATAGGTTGTTAAACATAAAATAAGAATCTAAATGTAGTTTGCTATGTGTTTGTGTGAGTTTTCATACAATCCTTTTGGTGGGCACCAATGTTGGTATGCTTATTTAGGCTTCTTTCTAAGGCTTATAGGTTGTTAAAGATTAAAATAAGAATTTAAATGTAGTTTGCTATGTGTTTGTGTGAGTTTTCGTACAATCCTGTTTGATGGGCACCACTTTTGTTATACTTATGTAGTGTTTTTTCTAATGGTTATAGGTTGTTAAACAAAAAGAATATAAATGTAGTTTGCTATGTGTTTGTTACAATCCTGTTTTGTGTGTACCAGTTTGTGTGTACCATATGTTGCATACTTTGGCCCTCATTCAATTGCAGTTTGGCCAATTCAATAGGGTTCTAAATGTGCTTATTTGGAGCCCTATTGAATTGTCCAAAATATCAATTGAATGAGGGCCTTTGTTTGCTGGATTTGTTATATTGTGAGGGCCTCATTGAATTTTGTTTTTCAATAGGGCTCTATATAAGCACAGAGCATATTTTTGAACAGAAGTTTTTAGTGAAATTGAGGCAAATGTGCTTATATAGAGCCCTATTGAAATGGGCAAATCACATTTGAATGAGGCCCTCGGCCATTAAACATATTTAGGTCCTGAATCAATTGCGTTTTGACCAATTGAATAGGGCTCTATATAAGCACATAAAATATTTTTTGACAGAAGTTTTTAGTTAGTGAAGACCTTGATTGTGGTTAGAAGTTCAGTAACTAAAAATGTCTGTCTAAAAAATCTATTATGTGCTTATATAAAGCCCTATTCAATTAGCCAACTCACAATTGAATAAGGCTCATGGTTCGGTTCTTTTTTATACTTAATACTGCACCTTGATTGAAGTGTGGAATGACAGAGGGTCCCCTCCTGCCAATCTTAATCCGCCGGTCTTCTTGTAGTGTCTGTTTGAAAAATAAAGTGAAATAGTGAATTATAGAATTTTTTATTTGTATTTAACAAACCATGGCCTTTTCAGCATTTAAAGTATTTTTGTATCTTACCTCTTCTTATTTGTTGGTGTTCTTTAAAAGGGATTGTGCTTCACAGTGCACGGTGCAAATTGTTGAGAGACGCTGTTGATGCAGAGTCTGTTTGAATATTAAAAAAAGTAGAAAGATTGAGTTTTAGGTGATCTATTAAATTGCAGTAAATTAATTTCATTGAAATATACTTCTGTAATTAATTTGAATTAACATTATTTTTTGGTGGGGTCTACACACATATGTCACATACATGAAGCACATTTCCATAGTTGAAAGTAATTTTTTTGTGTGCGTGTGACATATAACTATACATGAATCATATTTTAATTGTTAAATTAACCTTATTTTTATTTTTGGCCAACATACATAAATGTGTGTGTGACATGTGACTATAGATGATACACATATATGTGCGTGTCACATATCAGTATACATGACTCATATTTTAATAGTATTTTAATAGTCCCAACTTATTTTTTTGTAATGTAATTTAAATGTAGTTGTTTAATTAGTTTGTTGCAGGGGCAATACACATAAATGTGCATGTGACATGTCACTATACATTATACGCAGAAATGTGCGTGTCACTTGTCAGTATACATTATACGCATATATGTGCGTGTCACATGTCAGTATACATTATACGCATATATGTGCGTGTCAGTATACATAAACCTCTTTGTCTTCTTAAATTTTTTTTTTTTATGTCCTGTCTTGAAAATAAGTAATATATTATAGCTTACCTCTCAGTTGTAATTTGCACAATGTAAAGTAGTAAATTAGGAAAGAATTATCTTCTCAAGTTTTAGCAGCAGTTATCTCAGAAGTCACTCTGTTCATCACCTGAGGAGAAATGTATTTTTCTCTGTCAAATAGACAGTATTTATAAACTTGTAGAACATTCTGGAAAGTTAGACCGTTAGAAAGCAATACGCATGCGCTATTTGCGTTCCAGCTTACAATTTGCGTTCCATCCGCCATTTTGTGCGTAGTAGTGGTTAAAATGGTGTTTAATATGAGTGTGATCCGTTCCGCATAGTATGTGTTTCATTATTGCGAGTAAGTGTAGTGTAGTTACGTCTGGAGCCTCGTTTTCGTTTTGTTCGGCGGCCATTTTTTCTCTCGCTTAGCCGATTTTCGGTCGTTTAAACTCTTTGTTTTGACTTAAATGGACGTGTAAATGAACTTTTGGAGGTGCCGGATGCCCCCCCGTGCTGTAAGTAAGCTTTTTATGTGTTTGTTGTGTTTATTTCTTGTGTTTGTGATGTTTTGATGCGCGGCGGTTGGAAAGGGTCATTCGCGGCCGTATTTTTTTCCGATGCGGCCGTATTTTGTTGCGATGTTGCCGTATTTTTTTTGCGATATACGCAGTTAGCTTTTACGTGTACGACGCAGTGTATTTGTTTCTAAGTCGTGCGTATGTGTGTTAAGAGCGTGTGAAGGGCCTTTTTTACTGTTTTTTTGTTAAGTCTTGCGTCTGTGTGTCTGGGTGTAAGCGGGTGTGAGGCGACTTTGAGTTTTTTTTTGTTATGAAGTTGTGTGTGTGTGTATGTGTGTTAACACAGCCGATGTTGGGATGCTCCCACCACCGCAAATGCGGACCCTCGCTTCGCGAGGATCCGCATTTGCGGGGACGTTGTTGGGTTTTTGTTGGCTGGGCGGTTGGGTTTATTCTGTTAAAAAAGTCGTGTGTGTGTATGTGTGTGTTAACACAGCCGACGTTGAGCCTCCACAACCGCAAATGCGGGCCCTCGCTTCGCGAGGACCCGCATTTGCGGGGAACTGCGTCCCTCGCTTCGCGAGGGACGCAGTTCTTGCGGGCTCGCTACGCGAGCCCGCAAGCGTGAGCAACGACTCGTACGCTCACAACTATATATGTGATAGATAATGTAATGCTTGTTTCTATTTCTCTTTAAATGTTCACATTGTCCGTTGCATCAGAAAAACAGTAACAGAATAATAACATATTAGAAAAAACTTGGAGGTTTCGTTTCACAAATCCTTTATTTTCCATGACCAGTATAATGCAAATTACACTTACATGCATTTGGGTTCAATTCCTTTCAAGAATCAACAAAACATTTAAGAAATGTGAAAAAGTAAAAATTTGTAAAACTAGTTTTAGTGAGAGGTAAAATTTAGGTTATGATGAAAGACTTTTTCTTATGTACAAAAATGATTAATAATTCAACATTTTTATATAGAAAATGAACTGAGATTTATTAGCACCATAAATAGAAGATAACATTATAGAATAACCTTGAATTTCACCTTTAATAATTATAAATCTACCCAGGGGAATCATATGTGAACTAGTTTGAAGCACCTTTTCCTATGAAAATATGGAAGTTGATAATAATACATTATTTAAGAACAGAGTACAGAATGGTATACTTTATAAAAAGAAAAAAAGCATGAAGACAATAAAAGTTATCACACAGAGAGAATTAATTAGTACCATTCATCTTCAAGGCTAAAGACAACTGTAGCGCACAGTATTTTAGGTTTTTTGCAAAAAATAAATACTTGTACATGATTCATTAGAAGGACTTCTTACTAAAACATAATTTCACTGATAAATTATTTTAGTATACTATTTGTACAAAGTTAACTGTAACAAGCTCAAAAAAGTGATGGTTATTGACTTATAATAGACATACAGGATAGGACATATACAAAGTATAGCAAAATAATTGTACTTTTCTCAAAAGCTGAGTTATAATGGCAGGCATATGATGTAAAAAGCTATGTTTAAAATAGTATTGGATTAAAAATTATTTACCACAACATCATTTAGCTTCTGGTGGGCAAAAGAATGATAGAAGGCAGATGCCCTCACTCTCGCTTACAACCATGGCACAATGTAAAGTTCGAAGAAAAAAAGGGTATCCTTTAAATATTGTAGTGCACACCCTCAGCCAAATAGACAATATAGAAAAACTCAAAAGTTAAAACTTAACATTTATTGTAAAAAACAAGAAGAAAGGGTGGGGGTAGAGAAGCGCCAAAGATACTATATGGTGTAGTATGTTAATAACAGTTTATTTAAAATATAAGACAACATAAATTGCACTCACATTTAATACAAAAAATACCCAAGTGGAAAACAGATGTCTTTCATACCCGGATCTTCAATATCGGTCCGTTGTCTTCTTCAATGGAATGCTGTGTTTATTGTAGCACTCCCAATGTAGATTCCTTTCGGTATATTAATACAGGGCTTATATTGTGATCCACTTCAGTCTCATGCAGGTAGGGTGTATGATAGAATATGGGACAGGGCTTATTGACCCCTCCCCCCACCACACCACACTCAAACCAGCACTAATGAGATATATGGGCCACAAATGAATAGTCCCTGGTATAAATAATAATAAAACCTGCAGCGTATCCACAGTGACAAGGACACAATACAGCTAAAAGTTACAAACCTACTTCAAAGCCAGATGCGTTTCGACCTTACAGTCTTTCTCAATGGCATATACAAAAGCAGCCTAGGATTGAATTTGGAGTGAACATTTCATGGACATGAATGCATTTTAGTGCCTTATTTTTGTTTAATATAAGTATATATACTTTTTTAAAGAAAGACACCTATACACTATAAAATATTTTGATGTGGTTTTTTAATGGTTTTCTATATATTTTGAGATACTTTTTTATAACATTTATTGTAGCCATATAAAATACTTATATTAAAATCTTAATTCTCTGATGTAATGTGATAGTTCAGGGAAGTGGATGGAGGGGACCCTATTGAGACAAATCAATATTCAAAGTTCATATTATAGGATCCTTTATATAACTGCTCCTAAAGTAAGTGAAATAAATAACTCAATATACAGTAACCAGTGAATAGGATCAATAATAATGAATATCCGTGAGTATCATTCTGTAATCAGAATAAAGTGCTCAGTGCTAAGTGCTAACATATAAATTGTATTAGGAGGTAGAGATTAATAAAATTGCTGATAATATAAAGTGCCAGTGCTCTATATAATAATGAGGAGATCCTATAAGTAGATTACTAAAATAAATAATGTACTTCAATGCATGGTTTTACTATTATACCACTTCATTTTGAACTGAGCCTTGGTGCCTACTATCTCCTGTCTAATATCGTTTGCCCAGTATCATTTATAAAGCGCTCCCAACAGTAGCAGCAAATTGAATTTCGGGTTGCGATAACATGGGGGAATAGGAGGTAAGTCCATATTGTTTGAGCGCCAAGGCTCCTAGCAAGCAGCGCGTCGCATGTGCGTCTACGTCTGACCTATGGCACAATATAGAAACACACTACATCCAGAGGTGCTCCTGCACGCTGAATGACTGTTGAAGAAGTCTAGCACTTCCGTAGACTTCCTCCACTACAAGCTTTCATCAACTTTTTTGGATTTAAAAATTACTGTTAGAAGAATACTACATATAGAAAACCGACGGCCACAAACAGTCTCTTACAAGCCAAATGTAGCCATCCAAAAGCCTTAATTGCAGGAATACCTGTGGGACAATATTTAAGAATTAAAAGAAATTGTTTCCGACTCAAATGACTTTGAAAAGCTAGGGATCTCCAATCTCGCTTCAAAGACAGGGGTTACAACAACAAGATTCTCAAAAAAGCATATTTAAGAGCAAAAAGAGTAGACAGAGATCTACTATTGATGGAGAAAAAAGAACAATCAGATGATGTTGTTAGATGTATAGGCACCTTCAATGACAAATGGCATGATATCAAAAGAATATTTAATGACCACTTGAAAACCCTTCTTGATGATGAGGACCTTAGGACCTTTCTAAGCAAACAACCACAAATTACAAGTAGACGCTCTACTAACCTAAGAGATATACTATCTAAAAGTCACTTGAAAATTGAGAAAAGCAAAAATTGGCTAAATAAACCTACTGGCTGCTTTAAATGTTTATCATGTAAAGCTTGTAAGCATGTCAATACTACTAAAACTTTTCCGTCCAAAGATGGATCTTCAAAGTTCAAAATTAAACAGCTATTGACATGTAAACAAGTGGGGGTCATCTATATTATGCTTTGCAAATGTTGAATGAGGTATGTAGGTAAAACCTGCAGAGAATTCAGCCGCAGGGTATTGGAACATGTATATAGCATAACCAAGGAATATGATACACCGGTAGCAAATCATGTTAATTTAAAAAACAATGGAGACCTTCAAAATATATCCTTCATAGCTATCTATAGTGTCAAATCCACCATTAGGAGAGGCAACATTGACAAGGAACTTAAAAAAAAAAAAACTTGAGACTTAATGAAGGCTTTACTTTTACACCCTTTATTTGAGATCCTCATAGATCTAATATGATAGATTTTTGCATAATGTCTTTATCTATTGATTAGTAAAATCATAAGTTGATCACCTATAGTTTTCGACAAAAACATCATTTTACATCCCGTTTTTTTGTCTACAATGGTATAAAGGATGATGTCTGTTTATTACAATGAGATATGGGTTAGAAGGCCCAAATAAAGCCCGAGCAGTTGCCATAATAGACATATAGTAATCGTAATAAACTTCATTGTTGGTAATATATAATATCTATCACTTTACATTACGATACTAACATTATAGATTGTACCTGCGAGTTTCAATCCTGCAAGGTGCTTTAGGGAAAGCGCTATGGACACCAGATTCCAAGCTCAAAGACAGGGCCCTCCATTTATTGCAATGTATGAACCTTAAACTTGTCATTGCCTGTAACTTAACTTATGTATAGCGCTACGGAATATGTTGGCGTGTTACAAATAAATAATAATAATAATATAGTGTAAACACGCTTAGGGTGTGAGCCACTTCATAAGGGATACCTTGCTTCTCCTTATGATTTTGTATATTACTTTATTCTCAGCAGCACCCCTTATATACCCAGTTCTTTGTTACACCTGAGCCACCTTTCATTTTCATTTTTATGTGTTAACTAGCGACTTGGCCGTCAAAAAATTACGGCAATGAGATGTGTATGTTTGGAAAGTTGTTTAGTTATAATTATACATATTTGACACTTGTAAGATTTTAGTTCTGATTAAATAAGTAGTATTGTGATATTAAACATGTTTATTCTTGTAAAATGTTCTCTTGGTGAACAGTAACTCTTAAAGCATTTTGTATTAAAATTATTAACATTTGAATGTAAGAACAGTTGAACTTTAAATTAATAAGTATTGTGAGGTAATGTTTTTTTAATTCAAGAATTGTTAACGTAAATATACATTGAATCCAGAGGAAGGCAAACAGTAAAAACCCTCCTTGAAACTTACCCAATTGTATCAGAGAGGGCAAAAAATGTATTCCTTCCTGACCCTATGAACTGGCGATCAGATTACTCCGTGGATTAATGTTTAACATAAAAGACAATGTTTACATTGTGACTTAAAACATGGTTGAGCTCTTAACATGAACTTTGTAATATGTTGAAGTAAAGAACTTGAAAGTATATTTTTTGAAACTTGAACTTTCTTATCTATCTAAGTAATGAACTTGAAAATATTGTTTTCAAACTTGTAACATTAGAAACAGTAACATAGTTTGTTAACATTTTAACATAATTTGTAAAAATAATGCAAGGCAAGTGTTTTGTGAGGCTAGTCATCCATAAACAGTACGTCCATTAATTATGACTGAATTGTTTATTGTTTTGTATTTTTCAATGGTTGACCTTTGTTTATTGCTGTGACTTAAAATGTGGTTGACCTTTTAACATGAACTTTGTAATATATCTAAGTAAGAAACTTGAAAGAATATTTTTTGAAACTTGAACTTTCTTATCTGTGTAACTAAGGAACTTGAAAAAACATTTTTCCAACTTGGAACATTATAAACAGTAACATAGTGAATTACGATTTTAACATAATTTTGTATTAACAGTATTAACATTTGAATGTAAAAACAGTTGAACTTTAAATTAATAAGTATTGTAAACTTGAGGTAATGTTTTTTTAATTCAAGAATTGTTAACGTAAATATGCATTGAATCCAGAGGAAGGCAAACAGTAAAAACCCTCCTTGAAACGTACCCAATTGTATCAGAGAGGGAAAAAAATGTATTCCTTCCTGACCCTATGAACTGGCAATCAGAATACTCCATGGTTTAATGTTTAACATAAAAGACAATATTTACATTGTGACTTAAAACGTGGTTGAGCTCTTAACATGAACTTTGTAATATGTTGAAGTAAAGAACTTGAAAGTATATTTTTTAAAACTTGAACTTTCTTTTCTCTCTAAGTAATGAACTTGAAAATATTGTTTTCAAAATTGTAACATTAGAAACAGTAACATAGTTAATTAACATTTTAACATAATTTGTAAAAATAATGCAAGGCAAGTATTTTGTGAGGCTAATCATCCATAAACAGTACTTCCATTAAATATTACTGAATTGTTTTTTTTTTGTATTTTTCAAAGGTTGACCTTTGTTTATTGCTGTGACTTAAAACGTGGTTGACCTCTTAACATGAACTTTGTAATATATCTAAGTAAGAAACTTGAAAGTATATTTTTTCAAACTTGAACTTTCTTATCTGTGTAAGTAAGGAACTTTAATTTTTTTTTTCCAACTTGGAACATTATAAACAGTAACATAGTGAATTAAGTTTTTAACATAATTTTGTATTAAAAGTATTAACATTTGAATGTAAAAACAGTTGAACTTTAAATTAATAAGTATTGTAAACTTGAGGTAATGTTTTTTTAAATCAAGAATTGTTAACTTAAATATTCATTGAATCCAGAGGAAGGCAAGCAGTAAAAACCCTCCTTGAAACTTACCCAATTATGTCAGAGAGTAAAAAAAAATAATTCCTTCCTGACCCTATGAACTGGCGATCAGATTACTCCGTGGATTAATGTTTAACATTAAAGACAATATTTACATTGTGACTTAAAATGTGGTTAAGCTCTTAACATGAACTTTGTAATATGTTGAAGTAAAGAACTTGAAAGTATATTTTTTGAAACTCGAACTTTCTTATCTATCTAAGTAATGAACTTGAAAATATTGTTTTCAAACTTGTAACATTAGAAACAGTAACATAGTTAATTAACATTTTAACATAATTTGTATAAATAATGCAAGGCAAGTGTTTTGTGAGGCTAATCATCCATAAACAGTACTTCCATTAATTATGACGGAATTGTTTATTGTTTTGTATTTTTCAATTGTTGACCTTTGTTTATTGCTGTGACTTAAAACGTGGTTGACCTCTTAACATGAACTTTGTAATATATCTAAGTAAGAAACTTGAAAGAATATTTTTTGAAACTTGAACTTTCTTATCTGTGTAACTAAGCAACTTGAAAAAACATTTTTCCAACTTGGAACATTATAAACAGTAACATAGTGAATTAAGATTTTAACATAATTTTGTATTAAAAGTATTAACATTTGAATGTAAAAACAGTTGAACTTTAAATGAATCAGTATTGTAAACTTGAGATAATGTTTTTTTAACATGCAAATTCTATCTCAAGAATTGTTAACTTAAATATACATTGAATCCAGAGGAAGGCAAACAGTAAAAACCCTCCTTGAAATGTACCCAATTGTATCAGAGAGGGAAACAAATTAATTCCTTCCTGACCTCATGAACTGGTGATCCGATTACTCCCTGGATTAATGTTTAACAAAAAAGACAATATTTACATTGTGACTTAAAACCTGATAGAGCTCTTAACATGAACTTTGTAATATGTTGAAGTAAAGAACTTGACAGTATATTTTTGAAACTTGAACTTTCTTATCTGTCTAAGTAATGAACTTGAAAATATTGTTTTCAAACTTGTAACATCAGAAACAGTAACAGGGTTAATTAACATTTCAACATAATTTGTAATTAAGAAACTTGAAAGTATATATTTGAAAACTTGAACTTTCTTATCTTTCTAAGTAAGGAACTTGAAAATATTGTTTTCAAACTTGTAACATTAGAAACAGTGACATAGTTAATAAACATTTTAACATAATTTGTGAAAATAATGCAAGGCAAGTGTTTTGTGAGGCTAATGAAATATAAACAGTACTTCCATTAATTATGACTGAATTGTCTATTGATTTGTATTTTTGAATGGTTTACCTTTGTTTGTTGCTATAGTAATTGTTTTAAATCGCACATATAGTTTGGTCTCTGAAAAAGTGGTTCTCTATTCTGTGTTTTTTATATTTTTGCATTTACTTTTAAATTTGTTTTGCATGGGTTTTATTTCTTAAATGAAAAGTTATAGTACTTCATAGTAGACAATGTTTTTAGTAAAAATACGTCCATCTTCTAATAAATCACCTTGACTTTCATTATTTTCAATGTAAACTTTAATAGCCTGTGGATTTTTGCACCGTGATAACGCAACGTACAATTGGCTATGTGCAAATACTGGTTCTTGTAAGAAAATACCCACAGATTTGAACGTTTGTCCTTGTGATTTATTAATGGTCATGGCAAATGCCATAATGATGGGAAATTGTCTTCTTTGAAGTATAAAAGGGAGACTACTTTCACTTGGTGCTAAATCTATTCTTGGTATGAAAACTCTCTCTCCTTTATGGGTACCAGTAAAAAATCTATAAAATGTTCCTTTAATTGCAGGATAATTAATTTTGTCCCATTGCATAGGACTTTTTTGGGGTTCATATTTCGCAGTAACATGACAATTGCACCTTTCTTTAGCTGCCAAATATGCAGTGGCATTCCAGAAGGAGTTAGTGAGTTTATGAATTTAGTGGGAAAGTTAGCCTGACTTTCATTTTCATCAGTAAGTACAGAATCAGCACTGTGATAATTTCTTTGTGGTGCATTCATTTTTTTTAAGATGTCATTATTGAGGATTAATGCATCCTTATTTTTACACGTTAGGATGACTTGGTTGGCAAGCTCTGAATATTCCTGGTTATTTATGCTACCTTCAAATATAGCCGATATAATATCTTGGTGACAAATCATATGAGGTGGGATCTGCACAGTGTCGTCAGGTAAATGTGGTATTTTTTCTGTTCTGCCTTCTCCAATTTTAAAAAGCCAATTATTGAAATCAGTTTGGACTTCTGATCTCATGTTTTATTGCAGTTGAAGATGGGTAAAATGTTCCCATAGTGTGCTTGACTTTATACATGTTTCGATAATGTCAGTTCGATTTCCATGTACAACGACAGGTAATGTTTGTCTAAAATCGCCACCTAACAACATTACCTTTCCACCAAATGGAAAAGTATTATCCATGACTTTTACTTTCATTACTTTCCATTACTTTTTTTCAATTTCTTTGCTTGTAATGATGTCATGCGAATATCTGACACAGAATTTTCTAAAATAGGCACTGGCAGTTTAAACCCACTATGTACAGTTCTTCCACCTTCTAACAAATGTGCAGCAATTCCAGTAGTGGCAAACGGCAGTGCTATTTGGCCTTCTGCTCGTACAGCACTCATTAATAAATTATATAGATATGTTTTTCCAGATCCGCCAGGTCAATCAAGATAGAAATAACGCTCTGTCACCATGTCATCATCTATTGCATTTTCAATAGCAGTAAATGCTTGCAATTGTAACATATTTAAAGTTGCAAGTCTTTCTTCTGTTCTTTCTACTTGTAGTTGAATGTCAAAGTCTTCAAAGTTTATGTCATCTATAAGACCTGGATCAGGCAAATTAAAACTTGCACAACTTAATCCATGAGTTAAAAATACTTCTTGGATTTCCATTAACGCTTTTAAGTGTGCAATAGGTTCATTGTATCGTCGAATAAAGTCTTTAGCCATATTACTTTTAAATGTGTCCCACAAAGCTAATGCATTTGGAGCATTTGAGAAGATACAAATAAATGCAAATTGTTCTCTCATTTGCTGTGGCATTTGACATTGTGCTGCTTCTTCTAAACATCTTTCCCATTCTGTATCATCAGCTAGTAAGTTTCTATGTCTTGCAGCTAAATGGAAGGATTCATATACTATGTCATTAACAGTTCTTAAGTGTTCAAAACGTTGTGCTCCAGGAACATTTAAAAGTAATATTCGTAAGCAAAAACGTTCAACATCTCTTGGACTGACTGTGTAAATTCTTGGAATTTTTTTATTTCCTCTGCTTTTTCTAGGTCTCCATAATCCATTCACAAAAACATAGTGATATGGAATTTCAATATATAAGAATTGTGTTGCTTCTGAATCTGTGGAATTTAATTCAAACCATGCAGTTAGTGTAGTGTGACAAAGTTCACTTTGGGCCAATGCATTACTTTCATTTCCAGCATGGAAATACACTAAATGTCTTTGTAGCAAATGTATTGCTAATATATATACTGCATGTGATCTATCATGCATTTCAAATTTGAAAAGCCGACACATAGCTTCTGGCGAACCGACAAAGTGAGCATCTACATGAGATGCAAGTTCATCATGTACTAACTCACTACTTTCAGGGCTGTCTGCACTTTTGACGACAACAGTAGCTGCATCATAGCCTTTGTAAATATATTTTTACACATATGTAATGGATTTGATGGAAGTGCAGGCTTCTACATTAATGTGGGCGTTACACTTCATGAGTAAATGTGGATTGTAGGGTACTACATATCTATTGTCAACTTTTTTGCCACGAATAATGGCACTATCTCCTTCTCTTCTTTTATAAAGTGGATAGCCATCACAATTGGCATAGGTTTTGTCTCTATAAAACTTTTGGAAAATCTTTGGAACATTTATTATTTTCCATACATGGTGATTGTGGATTAAACTCACCACAGGGTCCATGAATCATGCGATGAGTAACAATCTCATATAGTCTACCATATAGTTCTGGATCTGGTAGTTCAGCAACAATGACTGCATCCACTTTGTCAGAAGTATCTAATTTATCTTTTTCTTGAAGTATTATGAGAAGATGTGCTTGTGGAAGGCCTCTTTTTTTTAATTCAATGGTATATACATAAGCAAGACATTTGCTAAATAAGTGACTTATAGTGATGTCAGATATTAATTCATTTAATTTAATCTTAAAAACTCTGGCTACTAAATCTGGTCTATCGGAGGCACTTTGTCCAAGAAGTACATTTTGTGTAAGTTCTGGCCATTGGGGATTACATGTAAATGTAAGAAATAAATTGGGTTTGCCAAATTTGGTGACAATAGCCATAGCATCATTGTATCTTTCTCTCATATTTCGAGGAGATCCTTGAAAGGAATATGGTAAAATTATGGCTTTGCCAGCTCTCATGTCTCTGCTTGTAGCCACCTCAGCAACATAGTCCATTAGTCCAGAATATTGTTCTACACGTAGTTTATCTTGTTGATATTTTATAAAGTTTAAATTATTGGCCTCAACTTGCAAATAGGAATCAATAATCCATTGCTGTGTTAGTTTTCCACCACATAAAATTGGATTAAATGTATTTCGAATGGCAATTTGAGCTACTTTAAATTGAAGATTAGAAACATTATTTCGGATTCTGGCTTTAGCATTTGGGTAACTGTGAAGTGTTAATTTTGGTTGCCAACCTGCCTCTCCATGTGGGAAAAAAATGGCATATGTCATTGGATCTAAATTTAGACTTAAGATACTCATATTAATGAATGGTTGATCCTCATTTCTGGGATATATTCTAATGTCTCTTTGAAATGGTGGTTCTCCTTCATCATTTTGAAACACCATTGCAACCTCATTTGATGTTGGCAAGTTATAACGACGTTTATCAGTATGTCTGTCTCTTTTAAGCACCATATTGACCTTTGGCATTGGTAATTGATGTCTTTGTGCGTGAAGTTGTTGTTCATTTTCTACTTCTGCCAATTTTTTGTAAGCTTTAGTGTAGGGGTTATTGTCCATAATGTTATCTAGCTCTATAAAAACACTGGGTAAGCATTTTTTATTTTCTTACAGCTGCATACGTTGGTCAACAGCTTCTATTGTATCTAGGACATATAGTTAAGCGAATTTTCTTTGCTCTCCTTCCTCTGGATGTAAATGTGAAGTACGATGATAAATTTAGCTTTGGACTTTAAAACAGTAAGGACCACATCCTGGTACATTAGCAGCTAATGTTTCCCCCATAGATGCAAAGGATATGGCACTATTGTAGGATCCTATGTTTGTCTTAACATTTTTGTAGTTTGGAAAAGTAGGTTCAGTCATAATGTTTTGTAAATATATTGGAAATTCTTTTCTTTCTGGACGTTTGAACTTGCCTTTTTGACAGCAACTAATAAATTGGCCATCTCTGGGTCTCTCCTGTTTAAAATAATAAGCCTCACAAAACTGACATTGAGTATTCATGTCCCCACAACTATGAACATCTACTGCTAAAGACTTGAGTAAAGGACAATTTGCAAAGCATATTGCAGTTTGACTTTCAAATTCAGCAGGTAAAATGTCATGTGATGTTTCAACAACAGGTTCTAAATGCTTTGTTTTTTTGGTGGCTTTTTTGGTATCTCTTTTATTTTTTCAGGTAAAATGTCATCTGATGTTTGAGGAACAGGTTGTAAATGCTTTATTTGCTTTTTATTTTTTTTTGTCGTATCTTTAATTTTTGCAGCTGATAGTCTTTTATTTGCAAGTCTTTTGCGTTCTTTTTCTCGTCAAATTTCCTTCTTCTCTGGTGTCTGCTGGTTGGCCCATCTCTCTTGTCTTTCTCTAGTTTGACGTCTTTTCTTTTCTTGTTTGCTCTCGTTATTAGCCATGTTAATCTGTAAAAGAAAATAATGTATAATTAGTTTAGTTTGAGATGTTAAGTTTTTATTTTACATTTTTTATTATCAACAGTTTGTTTATATGTGCTTGTAGTTCATTGTAGCGGTACTTTCTGTTTTTTATTTTTTGGTCTTACTTTCTTTCGTACGTTGTAATTTTTGCCTTACATGAATAGCACACTCAAGGAACTGACACTATACCTTCTTCTACATGTAGTAGGTGTCTAGTGTTAATTTAAATTTATATTTTAGTTGTTTTGGCAATTTATTTTTTTGTTGTACTTTTAACTTACAGGCATAGTAGAGGGCAAAAATTATTCTTTGTAATTTTTACTACATCGGATTGTCATAATAGTATTTTGATATCTTATTTAAAGGCTTATATGTTCTGGCAATTAATTTTTTTTATTTTTTCTTGGGGTGTTAGTACTATTTGTTGTATTCTATTTTATGTGTGTGTTTACGTTTTATGCTTAATATTGTACATTACGACTGGTAATTTAGAATGACAAATTTTATTTAGTCTGTGTTTTGAAACTTTTGTGGACTATGCTGTTTTCTTTTTTTTTTTTGGCTAGATTGAAGTTTGGATTTACTGTTAAACATTATTGTCCATAAAAGACAAATAAGAGGTAAATACGAAATATGTCAGTTATATTTTAGTAAAAGTTATAGGCCCTCATTCAATTGCGATTTGGCCAATTGAATAGTGCTCTAAATAAAAAAATATGTTATGTGCTTATTTAGACCCCTATTCAATTGGCCAAATTTCAATTGAATGAGGGCCATAGTTAGTGGTTGTTATTCTTTTTTTTTTTCTGTTGACATGGATGCAGAGCAAACATGTTTATTTAGTTTTCTCTTTTTTTACTTGCTATACTGTATTTTGGTTGAAGTGTGATTTCAAGCAGAATCTTTGTTGGTCCTCTGTTGAAAGTCTTCGTCCGATGGTCTTTACGCAGTGTCTGTTGTAAAAGAAAAATTAAAATGTTATTTGATTTGAATGTATTTGTAATGAATAACATATTTCATTACTTTGGTCTATTGTATCTGTTATGGTGAATTTTTCTGCTATGCTGTTTTTTGTGCAACCTTTTAAAAATACTTTAATTTTATTTGTATATTCCAGTTATCCTTTTTTTATACTGTAATTATTAATGATTTTCTTATTTTGGATTTTATCGCAATGTTTTTAGCATTATCCACTTTTGCTATGCTAATTTAGACTTCTTTGTAAGGCTTATAGCTTCTTAAACAGTAAATAAGAATATTAATTTACTTTGCTTTGTGTTTGTGTGATTTTTGGTACAATCCTGTTTGTGTCCACCATATGTTGCATACTATTTTGGCTTAATTAGTCTTTTTTATGAAGGTTAAATGTTTTTGTATTTTGGATATGATGGCAATGTTTTTAGCATTATCCTATTTTGTGTCCACCACTTTTGGTATGCTTATTTAGGCTTCGATGTAAAGCTTATAGGTTCTTAAACAGTAAAGAACAATATTAATTTACTTTTCTATGTGTTTGTGGGATTTGTGGTACAATCCTGTTTTGTGTCTACCATATGTTGCATACTTTATTTGCTTAATTAGTCTTTTTTTATGAGGATTAAATGTTGTTGTACATTGAAAATTAATGTTTTTCGTATTTTGGATATGATGGCAATGTTTTTAGCATTATCCTGTTTTGTGTTCACCAATTTTTGGTTGCTGCATTTGGCTTGTGGGTGATGGTTGGAGGTTATTTTACAGTAAAGAGATGGAATACTTTTGTTTTATGTAGGATGCTAATGTTTCAGATGCTATCCTGTTTTGTGGCCACCTCTTTTTTTGGGGGGGTTTCTGTGAAACTGTCTTCCTAAATTGTATAGATCTTTGTGAAGTTTGTTGAACTGTGTTTTTTTCCTTATTCAATTTATATGTATTTTTTATTTTATTTTACTTGAAATTGTTATATTGGCGGCCATTAAACATATATAGTTCCTTTATTTTTTCTACTTATTATACTTTACCTTGATTGAAGTGTCGTTCTTGTCCGAATGACAGAGGGTCCCCTCCTGCCAATCTTAATCTGCCGGTCTTCTTGTAGTGTCTGTTTGAAAAAGAAAGTGAAATGGTTAATTGTATATTTCTTCTTTTTGATTTAGCAAAGCATGCTCTTTTTCAGCATGTAATGTATGTTTCTATCTTACCTCTTCTTCTTTCTTTGTGTTCTTTAAAAGGGATTCTGGTTCACAGTGCACGGTGCAAATTCTTGAGTGACGCTGTTGATGCAGAGTCTGTTTGAATAGTAAGAAAAGGGGAAAGATTCAGCCTTAGGTTACATATGTATTAGTGTCATATTATTTTTTGCTATGAGTTGCAGTAAATTAATGTCATTTAAATATACTTGTTTAATTAGTTTCAATTAACATTAGTTTGTTTTAGGGCCTACACACATATATGTGACATGAATCACATTTTCATAGTTAAAGTTTTTTTTTAATGTCATTTAAATATACTTGTTTAATTAGTTTGGGTTAAGATTAGTTTGTTGTAGGGGCTATACACATAAATGTGCGTGTCACATGTCACTATACATAATACACATAAATGTACGTGTCACATGTCACTATACATGAATCACATTTTCATAGTTAAAGTTGTTTTTTTTTGTCCTGTCTTGATAATAATATGTAATATATTATAGCTTACCTCTCAGTTGTAATTTGCACAGTGTAAAGTAGGAAATTAGGAAACAATTATCTTCTTAGGTAACAGCAGCAGTTAACTATCCAGTCACTCCATTCATCACCTGAGTAGAAATGTAGAATTTTCTGGAAAGTAGGCAGTATTTATAAACTTTCAAGTGCCTCAGACCGTTAGAAGGCAATACGCATGCGCTATTTGCGTTCCAGATTACAATTTGTGTTCCATCCGCCATTGTATGCGTAGTAGTTTTCAAAATGGTGGTTAATATCAGTGTGGTACGTGCCGCATACTATGTGTTTCAGTTTTGCGAGTCACTGTAGTATTGTTGCGTCTGTAGCCTCGTTTTAGTTTTGTTCAGCGGCCAATTTTTCTCTCGCTTAGGAGATTTTCGGCACTTTAAACTCGTTTTTTTTTTTTACGTAAATGGACGTGTCAATTAACTTTGCGAGGTGCTGGATGTAAGTAAGCTGTTTATGTGTTCGTTGTGTTTATTTCTTGTGTTTCTGATGTTTTCAAGCGCGCCATTTTCGGCCGTTTTTTGCGTGTCTGGAATGGGTCGTTTTGCGGCCGTATTTTTTTGCAAGGGACGCAGTTGTTGTTTTTTCTAAGTCGTGCGTGTACGACGCAGTTTTTTTTTTTCTAAGTCTTCGTCACTCATCTTTTTATAGTTTGCATGTTCCTGTGTGAAAGTGCTACTCGTTTGGCAGTGTTTTGCGAGATCTGGGGTCGTGTATCCTTGTTTTCATTTTTTTTAGTGGCTATATTTTTTCTTGCATAGGCGATTTTCGAATGGAGAAAATCGCTGAAATCGCCTTAAATTTGCGTTTCATCTCACTCCCAGTGGTCCTGGCTGTTCCCTGTGCTGTGAGTGATGTTTTTGTTGTATTTTTTTTATTTTCTTTGTGTTTTTTGTTGTTTTTTAGATTCTCGCGGTTTGGCTGTTAACCTCGTACTTTTGCTATCTCGTATTTATTTATTTTTTTCTAGGTCCCGCGTCTTGTAATTTTTTTTTCTAAATCCTGCATTTGTCAAGTGCTTGGAGGCTAAGGCGATCCCGCCTTTAGTAAGTGTTTGGTGGGTAAGTCCCGTGTGTTTCATTGCCTTCGGCGATCATTGCCTTTATACTGCACGTTTTAGTGCCTTGCTTCGCTAGTGCTACACGTTAATGGCTCGCTTTGCTTTGCGATTCTCACAAGCGATGATCGCCTGTGGCGCTCATCGCCTAACTTGTACGCACCACGCAAACCGTGACAAAGTCTCGCAGTTTGACAACTATTATATGTGATATCCACATAGTGCATTCTCTATAGCATTTTGTTTTCAAACCTCTCCTCAAGGTTCACCTGTTCAACATGGGATGAAACCAAATCTAGTTTAGAAAGGTGTATAAGATAAATATGTATGTTTAAAGAGCATTTCAAAGAGTATTGCAGCAACCATAACACACAGTCAGTTTAAAAGCTTTAACAGTGTTTTGACCTAGCATTACCAACACCTTTCTCCTATTTTTTTTTAACAAATTTCCTTTTAGTCATCTCTATTCATTTATACTCTTATACCCAAAGCAGGTTGTAAGATAAACTCATATATACTGATGTAGTTTACTTTTATTTACATCAATAGCCATGTGCGTAGATTATAGCTTTGAATTTTACTGGTGTTTGAAGTTTAATCAATACAACATGACATATCAAAGCTTTTCAAATAATTTAAAGTATTTATAAAACACGTCATAAAATACCTCAACACTAATACTTGGGCTTTGTTTGATGATAACCTCTAATTCATCTATCTAAAAGAAAATATTCACAGGCATAGTTTTAGCAATGCAATTTAACTTGAAACCAAATATTGCCTACTATAATGACACTTTTTTAGAGGCCAAAAATATGAATTGTATGCTATAACACGACTGAACCTGGTTTATAAAGTGTTCAAGGGCCTCTGCACTGTTTTCCCCCCCTTAAATTTAATAGAAAAATGTAATAAAATGGAAGAAAACTTACACCTTGTCAAAAAAAACTATTCATATTTAAATAATTTAATTATTGTATATATACATAATTTGTTTTTTTCTGTAGCATATGGCCCCTTGGCCCCTCACCAGCTGGCCCCCTCCTAGTCCCCCCAGACTCCTCCTAGTCCCAGCCTCCCTTACCATTCTCCCTAAGCAGGGTACCAAGTGAGTCTGAGGGGACTAGGAGGGGTCTGAGTGAGTCTGAGGGGACTAGGAGGAGGTGCTAACAACAGATCAAGTGCCCCCCTCAAAATAGTGATGCTCGGGGTGGACACCCCCCAGCTACACTACTGAGCATACTGGAAGGAGCTGTACTCAAAGCCTAAACACAAAAAGACTACCTCATCCAATATGACACACTATTAAAGGGGAATTGTCATCCCAAAAGAAAGTTGATTTCATTTTAAAGAGCATGAAAAACTGCCTGTTACTTATAAAATGCTGCAGCTTACTACAGTTGTTCCTAATACAAAAAAAAAACGCATTTCAAAAAGTACTTCAGCAACCATAATACACAGTTAGTTTAATAAACGTTTTACCAGTGTTTTGGTCTAGCTTTACCAACACCTTTCTGCTCTTATTTAATAACTTTTCTTTTGGGTGGTTTAGTCATCTTTATTCACTCATGCTGTTATACCTAAAGCAGGCTGCAAGATAAACTCAGATATACTTTTTACTTTTATTTACATCTACAGCCATGTGCGTAGTTTGTAGCTTTGAATTTTTACTGGTATTTCAAGTTTAATCAATTCAGCATGAAATGTTAAAGATTTTCAAATAATTTAAATTATTTCTAAAACACATCATAAAAGACCTCAATACTATAACACGGGCATTGTTTGATGTTAAGCACTCATTCATCTATCTAAAAGAAAATATTCACAAGCAAATATTTAGCAATGCCGAGTAGCTTGAAACCAGATATTGCCTACTATAATAGCACTTTTTAGAGGACACAAATATTAATTGTGAACCAACTGGTCCCAGTCTATAAAGTGCTCTCAGGGTCTCTGCAATGATTTTCTCTCCTTAGATTCAATAGAAGAATGTAATAAGATGGAAGAAAACTTGCACCAAGCAAAAAACTATTTACTATAATAGGAGTATCAGTAATTAAATATACAATTTTAATTTTTTAAATGTTGATAAAGGTCGTGGCAGTTAAAACCAGTAACGATAACATTTAACCCATTTAGTAACATTTGCAATTTTAGCTCTTCATTCATCCCTTTAGGTCTAACTCTATTTATTTTAAAAATCTAATTACTTTCAAACTGTAGCAATTTTGTTTACTAATAAACTTCCTCTAACTATGGATACTTTATAAATACGATAGATTTTTAACCCTCAAGTAGCAACTTGATGGTATTTTTTAAAATGTCTTTCAACATTACTTTTTTAATTTGTTTGTAATATACAATTTAAAACTTATTTATCCAGACAAAAATTGAAAGGAAGTAAACAGCAGTATGAAGAATGATAAATTGATTATCTGTGATAAATTTAGCTGTTTTTGTGCAAATGTTTCTGTGCTATCCAGAGGCAGAGCTACCAGAGGTATAGGGGAGCAATGCACCAGGGCCGTCCCCCCGGGATGCACCTGTCCAGCAAGGAAGGAAGGTGAGGATAGGAGAGAAGCTGACACTGAGTGAGGTTGCACATGGCTGTGGGGCTTACATTTTTTTAGTCCCTTTGATAGCTCCACATATGGTGCTATCAAAAGGATCTAACTTTTTCACCCTACTTTTATAGTGATTTATGGAAATGCTACAAACTTACCTTTACAAGATTTATAGTGAAAATTGTAATTAGAGATCCTAGGATTAGGTTCAGCACCTGGAAAAAATCTATAAAATCCTGATTTTATAAAGAAATAAAAATATATTTTAACTTGTAGTTCTTTGGGCCTTATTCAGTTTACTATAGATAGTTACATAGGGCCTCATTCTATTATCGGCCGTAGGAGATGCGGGGCCTCAAGGACCGGCCGCAAGCTATTTGCCTATTTTATTCCCTTCCGGCCGGGGACTCTGGCAGGCTTGCGGCCGGCGCCTTGTTATCCCTTGTGGCCGCACGAGCCGGAGGAAAGCCTTTGATCTTAAATGGCCGCAAGAGTTTCGGCCGCAAGAAAATCCTGGTTGCTATTCAATTGCTCCGGAAACCCTCTCTGCAAGGCTAAAACCGAGCCCCATCTTACTTGCAATAAAAAGGTCCCGCAGGCACACAATTAAGCACATAATAAAGCCATCCTGCACTCTGAGGAGACTATAAAGTGATTGTAGGTGTTAGCATTCATAGCACAAAATTCCCCTACCCTCAAATCCGTAAATAATTTTTTTTTCATTTATGTCAAATATCCGTGGAAAAAGTCCAGAGGGCTTGGAGCACCTCAGACCAGCCCACGCTGCGGCCGGAAAATAAACAGTTAATGAAATATCAGGTTTGGGCTGATGTGCAAGCTTGAGAGGGGGTTGCTATTAATCCTCATGTCCCCCATTATGATCCCTAGCATTTACAGAGCTTTACAGTGCCGTCTTGAATTTATTTTTGCTTTTAAAGATTTCTGAGCTTACAGCCGGTTGCAAGATATACGGCCGGCCGTAAGGGGATATCCTTTCGGCGCCGACTATTTGAATTGCAAGGTAACGGGAGTCCCGCAAGGAATCACAGCTTTACGGCCGATTTACGGACGATAATAGAATGAGGGCCAAAGTATTTGAGGTTGAAAAAAGACGTATAGTCTATCAAGTTCAACCTTTTTAGATCTCCTCTGATTTGCAATATGCGGATTGGTTATTAATTGATGCAAAGGAAGGCAAACAGAAAAATAACAAAAAAACATTGAAACATTGCCAATCGTCTCAAAAGGGGAACTTTTTTTTAATTCCTTCCTGACCCCCTATACTGGAGATTTAATTCCTCCCTGGATCAATACTCTCTCTCTAATTAACCAGGATTACCCCGAATGCCCTTTTTATTTAAAAATATATCCAGTCCCCTTTTAAAGTTATCTATCAAATCTGCTGTCACCACCTCCTTTGGAAGAGAATTCCACAGATTGACTACCCTTACTGTGAAGAACCCTTTTTTTTCTTTAAGGTAGGATCTTTTTACTTCTAACCTCAAAGGATGTCCTCTTGTAAGTTAAAAACCTCTTGGCGCAAAAAGCTCACTTGAAAAATATTTATACTGACCTATATGTATTTATATAGGGTAATCATATCCTCACGACAATCACTAACCCATTATTTCACCTCAGACTATTCTGCCCATTAGCAAAATAATTTCCCAAAAAAGATCTCTGTGATAGCGAACTCAAAAGACCCCGTCTAGCCAATCTAAATCTTTCCGGCACAGATAGCCTTCCTTCCCAAGTTTCTTCATCTCCTGGAAAAGCACCATCAGCAGCAAGCAGTCAATTGTCCCTTTGGCTGTCCCTCGCTTAATGCAGAATTGTGGCATTCATAATCATGGTATTCAATACCCAGCTCCTGCCAGAAAGTCAGAGCTGCACAGGATCCTCCAAGCGTCCAGACCCGCTCAACCTGCCTCTCCTACTATGCCAGATGACAGGTTCACTATGTTACAGAGTAAAATTGTGGACATAGATCGATCATTTCTTTAAAGCTTATTCAACTTAAGAATCATTTATGACTCCATGACCAGTATCTTCATGAATGTTTTCCCTCCTCTCCACCTGTCAAAATATTTCTTAAGTCTTTCACACATGATTACCCCTTCACTTCCTTCCAGGTTACCCATCACAAGCGACTTATTCCAAAATCTTCAAAACCCTTTGTCATGATCCTTTTAGGCTTGGCACTTCACCGCCCATCACTGCCGCCACCAAAATGACCTTCCACAGGTTCCTGAGACTAAGTGATTCAAAACCTCACCTTCACAAACCAGATATCTCACTAGACAATATCTCACTTTTGTTATTATTTATTGGACTCTTACCCTTCAATCTTCACTGACTGGTCATAATCCCGTTGTCATTACCAACTAGCCCACCCACAACATTTGGTGTCTCGTATCCTCTCTCCTCACTCTCTATAATACTCTACTTCAAAACCTATTTTGCACCCCTTTTCTAAGCATCTCTAGCCAGCCTTTAACCACAATTACCTTCATTCACTTTTGTCAGAATCTTTCCTGCCAGACCTGGCTATTCTCCTATTCTGAGCACTCTTTCCGTATTGGGGCAGCCTCATAGTGTTCCAAAAACAATACGCCAGTGTATGTAATCAAGGCCATAGGCCACTGAAACTGTCACTGTTTCAGTAGATACATTATCTACCATTGTGGAAGGAGCCCTTTCCCACATCCCCTTTATAAACTCCTCTTCACTCATCACTTTCCTGCATGCCGTTTTCATAACACACACACCCCTCTCCTTGCTTTTCATCATCTATTCTATCCCTTGGCCCATTAAGCAGGCTGAGAAAGCGTAGCTTTGGCCACACCACCAGCTACTCAGGGAGAGGGATCCAAGCACAAATATATATATATATATATATATATATATATATATATATATATATATATGAATATATATATATATATATATATATACACATGAAGTTTTTTTAAATACATACTTAATACATCAGTTTATATAATAAATTGAATTTAGTCTTTTACATAGTTAAATAGTATTTGAGGTTGAATAAAGACTGTTAGTCCATAAAGTTCAACATATTTAGGTCTCTTCTGATCCTTTTTTAATATGTGGATTATTTGTTAATAATTGTTAATTGATCCAAAGGAAGGCAAACAAAATAAAACCCATTGTAACTGTGTCAATTGTCTCATATGGGGAACCTTGAATGCCCTCTTTATGCAATATATCCAATCCCTTTTTCAAAGTTATCTATTGAATCCGCTGTCACCACCTGTCTTGGTAGAGAATTCCACAGATTAACTACCTTTACTGTGAAGAACCCTTTTCTTTCTTTAATGTGGAATCTTTTTACTTTTAACCTCAAAGGATGTCCTTGATGTCTTGACACAAAAAGCTCCCTTGACAAATCTTTATACTGACCCTGGATGTATTTATATAGGGTAATCATATCCCCTCTTAGACGCCTCTTTTCTAGGGAAAATCAGTTGCATTTGGTTGGTCCCTCCATTCCCCTTATTAGTTTTGTTGCCCTTTTCTGTACTTTTTCCAGTTTTAAAATGTCCTTTTTATGAAGTGGTGCCCAAAATTGTACTCCATATTCCAAATGAGGGCGTACTATAGATTTGTATAGTGGCAGAATTATATTTGCTTCCCTTGCAACTATGCCCTTCTTAATACATGCTAATATTTTATTTGCCTTTGCAGCTGCTGCTTGGCTTTGAGCACTGTTAGCTATGTGGTTGTCCACAAGCACTCCCAAATACCTTTCAATATTTGATACACCTAGATTTGCTCCAATAAGATTATAAATTGCATGGCTATAGTTCCTTCCCAGATGCATAACTTTACATTTATTCGTATTAAATCTCATCTGCCATTTAGATGCCCATTCCTCAATTTTATGTAAATCCCTTTGGAGGGAAAGCACATCATTATCTGGTTTAATTAACTTTTTTAAAGTTAGCCCTTTTAACATTTTTGTTGGTCCTGGCTCCCCAAGGGTCACTGTTCCCCAAGGGTTCCCCTATTTTAATATTTGATCTATCAATATTACGTGTGATGACTAAATCCAAGGTAGCCTTATTTATAGTAGGTTCTTGTATAACCTGGGCCAGATAATGATCCCTGAGTGTACTCAAGCACCTTCTCCCTTTAGTTGAACTGCTGGTCTCATTTATCCAGTTTATTTCAGGGTAGTTATAATCTCAAAACAACTGCTGGTCTCATTTATCCAATTTATTTCAGGGTAGTTATAATCTCCTATTATTAGAACTTGCCCATGCTTAGCTGCATTATCTATCTTCAGCAATAGTTGCAGCTCATCACCCTCAGTTGTATTTGGGGGTTTATAGCATATTTCTACCAATATGCTATTAGAATTAGCTCCTCCACTATTTAACTCAACCCACAAAGATTCAATGTTGTCGCTAGTTCCATTATAAATGTCTTCTCTGACTACAGGTTTAAAACCAGGCTTAACATACAGACAAATCCCACCTCCTCTTTTACCATTACCCCAATCTTTCCTAAATAAGTTATAAGCATCCAAATTAATTGTCCAGTCATGTTTCAGTTATGCCTATTAAGTCCCATTTTTCTTCAACCACTAATAATTCTAGCTCCTCCATTTCCCAAGGCAAACTTCTCCTACCCATGGGTAGATAATTCATCCCTTTCCCCTCTTCCCCTTCTACCCCAAAACTTCTTTTTAGTGAACAACCCACCAACCTACTAGTTTCAAAACGCCCCTAGCTGTTCTACCATTCTTTCCCCTAGCAAAGCAGCTCCCTTGTCATTAAGGTGCAATCCATCACTGCTATAGAGATTGCACAAAAGTGAGAAGTCAGCCCATTGCTCTAAAACCCCAAAACCATCTGTACTGCACCATGTTTTTAGCCATGAATTAACCTCCCTAAGCTCCTTCAGTCTCCCTTGGCTAGCACGTGGCACTGGTGGCATCTCGGAAAATACTACCTTGGATGTCCTTGCCTTGAGTTTGTTTTCTTGTTCTTTAAAATCAATCTTTAAGACACTCCATCTGCCACTTACATTGTCATTGGTACCAATCAGTGCTGCACTTCTCCTCTCTAGTTCTCCAATTTGAGCCTCCAGAGAGGGAACATGCTGTCACAGAAGTATGGACCCTGGATCATCTGTTCCAGTAGTGCATAGATGTGACAGAGTGTACACTGAGTGAGGTTGCCACTGGACTGACTCATGATTTCCAGTTACAAAAATACAGTGAGAAAACAAATCAATGTATTTGTATAAAGATTGCTTTTCTGCACCTTAACCCAAATAAAACAAAAATATATACAGTATATTTTTTTTTTCTATTTTTTTTTTTTTTAACAAATATATTACATCACCAGAAAAAGAATAATAAACATACAATACACAAAAACAAACAGGGATAACGAACAAACATTGTACCAACGATATACTCTAAAAGTAGAACGTTTTTCTATTTTTTCTTATAATACCCCTTTTCTTTGAACTCCCTCCTTTTATTTAATTGCCCACACTTACACACTAACTACACTTACACTAGAACAGTTTGCAAGCTCCCAAGTTCGCTCCTTCCCCTGTTAAAATTGATCCTGCCTACTCACCTGCACAATGATTACAGAGCATAGGACAGAAAAACACCCTTTAGCTTCCTGCACTGATTCACAGAGCAGATTCAAACATAACAACACACAAGTGCACACAGATATACCTTTACACAGGCCCCTCTCACCTGGACAATGATTAAAAAGCACAGGACATAAAACACCCTGTAGCTTCCTGCACTTATTCACATAGATTTCATGAAGTATATATTGGAGGTTAATCCTTATTAGACCTTGAAGAATGTAACACAAAATGCAGGAGACTCTGCAAAACATGTTTAGTGGCACCATTGATATTTTAACAATGGATATTATGCAATAATACAATAATTAGGACCTCTGTGCCTCTATAAGCTGTGCTTTTTATGTAGATAGAATGGGCAGTCTGGAAAGGCATAAAGGTTTTTACAAAATCTGTTTTTGTGATTTGTTTTAATATTTGTAATTGAAATTTAAAAAAAAGTTGGCAAGATTATCATGGGTGTCTCATCCGTAGGGGCAGTATGGGCAGTGCCCCATCAATATTTGACACAGGTAATGGTGCGCCCCCCCTCCATAAGTACTTTCTTCATGTTATAAACTTTATTTTATTTCATAAAAAAAATGAATATTTCTCTCATTTAAGGATGCTCTATGTACTGTTTATTTAGATATCTTTTTGCTCAGGTACTTTATTACTGTATATATATATATATATATATATATATATATATATATATATATAAACAATTTCATTTATGGTGGGCAAAAGAGAGAGAGAAGCCCTCCACCTTACAGTAAATACAGTAAATAACTAGTACATTTGTATTCACATTTGTACATATAAAATATGTTTAAAAATCTACAGACTTACATGCTGACATTATTTCCTGCCCATAATTACAAGAAATACAGTTATGCCACTGCATTCTTGGAATCTAAGCAGGGACATGCAAATATGTCCACAAAGGCTTTGCTATTCAATACAATACCATGTCAAACAATAATGTCAGTATGTAAGTCTGTAGATCAGGTTTTAGATAAGAACGCAGAAGAGCATTGTATGTTGTACACTACATGGGATGATGGCAGAGGTTACTTTCTGTGTAATGACACAGGGTTTGTAACCCTTCTACCTGAAGGAGTCAGACAGTGTTTATCACGGTCCTCAGTGATTAAACATAGGCGGTGGTATCTGGTGGCTTGACTATAAATTATCTCTTGTTTAGTATTAGAGGGATGGAAACAAGAGTTGTGGAGGTAATTACATCTGTCTGTAGGTTTCCTATACACAGATGAGTTAAGTTTGCCATTTCTGATGGAAATCGTAGTGTCCAGAAAGTTCCCCTCTTCTGCAGAGTTATCCATTTAAGTTTAAAAGATGGGTAGAATGTATTGAAGGTGAAGTAGTTGTGGGTCAGGATATATTCTAGTAGTTTGGCGATGATATCCTGGTAATATTTCTGGTTCTGAGTGTGTGTAGAGAAAAACTTAATGCATGCCTCAGTGCCATCTTGCTGTAAAGGGATTCCACATCCATGGTTCCAAGTAGTGTGTTAGCAGGTAGATTTAAGAAAGTCAGTGATGTCTTGTATAAAGCTATTAGTGTTTTTAACTAGTGTATTAACTTGAGTGTGTGTGTGTGTGGTGTGCCTGTGTGTGGTGTGTATGTGGTGTGTATGTGGTGTGTACATGTATGTGTGTGGTGCGTGTGTATATATATATATATATATATATATATATATATATATATATATATACATATATTTATATGTGTGTGTCTATATACTGTATATATGTGTGTGTGTGTGTGGTGTATATATATATATATATATATATATATATATATACATATAAATATATATGTATATATATACAGTATCTCACAAAAGCGAGTACACCACTCACATTTTTGTAAATATTTTATTATATCTTTTCATGTGACAACACTATGACACTCTGCTACAATGTAAGATAGTAAGTGTACAACCTGTATAACAGTGTAAATTTGCTGTCCCCTCAAAAGAATTCAACACACAGCCATTAATGTAATATTTCTGGTTCTAAGTGTGAGTAGAGAAAAACTTAATGCATGCCTCAGTTGTTGTTGGCAACTGTTGGCAACAATAGTAAATACACCGCTTTGGAAATGTCCAAAGTGGGCCCAAAGTTTCAATATTTTGTGTGACCACCATTATTTTCCAGCACTGCCTTATGTGGTAACTTGTCTTCCTTGCATGGTAATTCAGGACCTCCTTAAACAGGTCTAGGTGGGAGGGCTGGGAGTCTTTGCTTCCCTCCCACAATTGCTGGAGGAGGTGATGCAACTAAGGGTATATCCAGGCAGGAAACTGCTTTTGCTTCCTGTTTTCTTCCTTGGAGGTGATGGTGATGGCCTAACCGTGGGTGAGATCAAGCGTTTGGGGAAGGGGATTACTATATAGGTAGATAGATTTAAAAAGGGTTGTTGCTCCGTGGGTCTGGGCTGTGTGTTTGTGATACATTTATAGTATTGTGTTGTTGCCTTTTAATAAATACCTTTTAATGTAGACGAACCTTGTGTAATATATATATATATTGATTTGGTGATACACCACATTTGGCAACCACGAATTTTAGACTTCTACAAAGGTTATTTATGAGGTAAAATCACATTAATAGATAGTCAGATTTATTTTTTGGGGGAAGGAAAAAAAAAGTACTTTGTCTAATTATCCTCTGCATGGGAAATCAAGTGCTGATTGTGTGTGGAGTCTAGGTTGGGCATCCATTTTTAATATACAAGCTTGGGCATAGGCCTCAATTATTATTTTTAATCCTTTATATCGTACTAGCTTCTGAGTTGAGTTTTGTTCGTACTAGCTTATTTTGCTACATAAAACAAAGATATCATACAGGTTGTTTTTGTGGGTTTATCTGAGTTGAGTTTTGTTGTGCTTTTGACTATCAGAGTACAGGCCTAGCCCTGCATTTGAATACAATATAGTAGGCTCCATGCGGCTTCTTTGTGTATTAAAATGCTGATTTGGGCCTACAAGCTTGGGCATAGGCCTCAATTATTATTTTTAATCCTTTATATCGTACTAGCTTCTGAGTTGAGTTTTGTTCGTACTAGCTTATTTTGCTACATAAAACAAAGATATCATACAGGTTGTTTTTGTGGGTTTATCTGAGTTGAGTTTTGTTGTGCTTTTGACTATCAGAGTACAGGCCTAGCCCTGCATTTGAATACAATATAGTAGGCTCCATGCGGCTTCTTTGTGTATTAAAATGCTGATTTGGGCCTACAAGCTTGGGCATAGGCCTCAATTATTATTTTTAATCCTTTATATCGTACTAGCTTCTGAGTTGAGTTTTGTTCGTACTAGCTTATTTTGCTACATAAAACAAAGATATCATACAGGTTGTTTTTGTGGGTTTATCTGAGTTGAGTTTTGTTGTGCTTTTGACTATCAGAGTACAGGCCTAGCCCTGCATTTGAATACAATATAGTAGGCTCCATGCGGCTTCTTTGTGTATTTGAATGCTGATTTGGGCCTACAAGCTTGGGCATAGGCCTCAATTATTATTTTTAATCCTTTATATCGTACTAGCTTCTGAGTTGAGTTTTGTTCGTACTAGCTTATTTTGCTACATAAAACAAAGATATCATACAGGTTGTTTTTGTGGGTTTATCTGAGTTGAGTTTTGTTGTGCTTTTGACTATCAGAGTAGAGGCCTAGCCCTGCATTTGAATACAATATAGTAGGCTCCATGCGGCTTCTTTGTGTATTTGAATGCTGATTTGGGCCTACAAGCTTGGGCATCAGGCCACAATTAGTTTTGTTGTGTGTTTCAAATACCTGAGTTTGTTAATACTATTATATATATATATATATTTTTTTAAATTTCTCTTCTTTCTTTTTCTTTCTCTAATCCTTTATCATAGTACAGGCCTGGAGAAAAATAAATAAATAAACCATTTTAAATCTTATATATATATATATATATATATATATATATATATATATATATATATATATTATTTCAGGCGTGCATTTTAATACACTATAGGCTTCCATACCTTATACTTTTTGGGTGTCTTGCATATCCTAGTTCAGGTATATCTCCTACCCTGCAGGCCTTGCTATTATATTTTAAGTAAATTAGCAAGTATTACCTTCACCATACTAAGGTAAGTATAATTTGCATTGTGGGTACTAGTCTATTTTTCTACATATTACACCTGGCCTACTGAATAGTCATCAACTATTGTTGGCTACTCAAAAGCATGCAACTTTAGTAACAAATTGATTTGGATTCTTACTTGGGTGAGTAAAAGAGTAGGAATGTCTTTTCAAGGGGCCAAATACTTTCCCACAGAAGTGCGTGAGTACTTTAGGAAACATATTCAAAAACATGATGGTCCATATGAGCTTCCAGAGCCAGCAAACCCAGACAGTGAAAAAGAGGAGAGATTAATGGATGTTCTAACACAAATTGTAAATAACAAAAAGTATAGAACAAAGAAAAGAAAAAGTTTGGTCACACAAGCTGTTGTAGCCACAATAGGAGGCCTAATAGACTTAGTTTTAGAATTACGGCAGCATAATTTGGAAACAACAAATAAAATGGAGGAAGCAATGGACAAAAGGGATTGTTTAAAAATTGCAGCTTTGAGAACAACTACAATTGTTGGGGAACTAGAAAGGGAGTTAAGGGAAATAGAAGAGCAGAGGGATGCTTATGGAGTAAAAATAACAGAACTTCAAAACATAATAATGGACTATAAAAATAAAACAAAGTTAGAAGGGATAAAAGGAGTCAGAGACATTGCCAAAATATATCCAGATCTGGATATGTTCGTGGCACAAAATAAAGAACCAGTGCCAAAAATGAACCAAGATAGAAAAGATTTCTTATGTTATTCTGTTCCACAAGTAGATACCATACCACAAGCACCAGTTATTGTTTCAGAATTATTTAATGCAAGGCAAACACCTACAGGATTTTCTATGCAGACTCGACCGATGTCTATGGCAGATAAAGACAATTTCCAGAAATGGTGGGGAAGTATGCCAACTAACAACTTTAATACGTTTACACATTGGTTTATGAGGGGAGCAGATAGAGCTAAAAAAGGAGGTCTTAACTTAGAGGAATGGACAGAACTGTTAGAATACGCTATGGGTCCTTTGGCTAGTAGACTATTGGGATTTAATAACAGTGTGTCTGATCAGGCAGGAAGAATTGCTGCAACTAATTTCTATCTACTTAGCATAGAGAAAGAAATAGCAAATATTACCATGAGGCCAACATATGGTCCTAGAGAGGTAGCTCAAAGGATATTTTTTTGGTATACTCTACGACAACCTCAACAGCCTCTAGTGCTGGGCTCACCAGAACATATAGCAAAAGTAATGGAAGCCCTTCCGCGGGAGTGTCAAGAATTTGTCAGGCTTTTTGATCCAACACCAACAGACTTGGAAATGGTACTAACTAGAGCTAATAAGTGGTGGATCAAGCATCCTTTCACAGAACAGGCCTGATCTGTTTCAGCTGTAAGAACATTTAAGGTCGAGTCTGGTAGAGATATAGATGGTAAATGGAGAAACCAGACGTGGGATGTACCCCAGAACAAGAAGGATGATCAAAACTGGAGACCAAAACAGAACTTTGACAAAAGATGGAGAGATCCACCTAGGGACTATAGGAATAGGGATGGCAGCAACTGGAGGGCTAATCAGGAGGGAGAGAGAAACGGTAACATGGGCTATTGGGAACTCAGGAGACAGACGGATAGGATAGAAGAGGAAAATCACATACTTTTAAGTAATGTCTTAAAAATGTAAAGTAATGTAATGTAAAGTACAAGGTAGCTGAGTCAGAGAGGAAATTGAAGGAAAGTGAGGCAAAGATGCAATATAGTGGTATAAAAGAGGGACAGAGTAGAAGTGAGTCACAATGACAAATCCCAACCCCTGCGCCTCAGCATCTCATTCACTCAGCCAATTTAACCATGGATGAGGCAGGTCGGCCTACCATTTATACAGTCATCGCAGGGGTAGGGAAAAATATGTTGGTAGATACAGGAGCAGCAGTTACAATGACCAACAGGGTCAAAAATGGGGATTCTTCAGTAAGTATTATGGGAGTTACTGGGAATCCACAGGAGGTTAGAGCAGGTCCAATTGATGTAGCAGTTGGAGAACAAACAATACAAGTAGAAGCAATAGTGGGTTGGCCAGAGGAAATATTGGGAATAGAAGCTTTAAAAAAAGGAAATTTCATTATAGATCTTGCCAATTTTTGTTTGTGGAAGACAGAAAAGGTGAATCAGGTAAGTACAGAGTTGACGAAAGGGGTTGTGCTCCCAATGGCATATATTGTCTCTCCGATAAAAAGTCTGGAAAAAAACAAACTGAAACTAGACGGACAACCAGAATGGCTGCAGAAGCTAATCCAAGACATACCTGTTTGGGCTACAGATAAATTAGACTGTGGAAGAATGAAAGGAATGGTCTTGTTGGAAGGAGGAGACCCACAATGGCAAAAGCAATATCCAGTCCCAAGAGAATCAGTGGCATCAATCACTGAGATGATAGAAATACTGGAGAGACGTGGAATAATTAAATCTGGAAATGGGTATGCATGTAACTCACCATGTTGGCCTGTGAGAAAAGCTGTGTTAAAAGGGAATGGTGATGAAAATGCAGCCTCATCATGGAGACTTACCATTGATTACAGGGCCGTGAACAAACTTGCAAAAATATATATTTTTTTTTTTTGTTTGTGTATGTATATGTTTCTAATGATGGAATCTAGTGTTCCCACAGAGCAAGGCTGTATAAGAATGAAGATGCGTGTCAACAGAAGATTGTGGTGAATCCTTGTTACAGGATGGATAAGTATAAGCTGTATCACAGTAGGAATGGGGAGACAGGCAATAAGGCCAGAAGATACCGCAAATAAGGGAGAGAGTTTGAAAAGATTGGAGTAACATTACGTTCAAGCAGATAGATTTATTTGGCCCAGGGAATTGGAAGTAAAAGAGGGTGGAGGGTTACAAGTAAACATTATTTTGCCACATAATAGTACCAGGGGATTAGCTCTTAGAGCTCCAATAAAAGGGAGGTTTACAAATACTACAGTAGTAGTGAGTAACTTAACATTAGAAGAAGGTGGAGAATGGCACGCTGCAGTTATAGCTGCCCAGTCTGATCTAGAGGAATTCTGCAATTTTGATACTGGAAAGGGGTGTGTTCTAACAATAGATGAAGTATTTGTCTCTGTAAAGGAGCTGCAACGTTGTAAAGATCAGAAGAAGGTACCATGGCCAATAGGCGGATTGGTGGTGGTACCAACACATGAAACAGTTGTGCAATGGGTTGGGTGGACTTACTACCCAATAATTCTAAATTTTAATGATTTTTCTATTCCTCCAAAGTGCCTGGAATCACAGCGGCAGTGGTTTAAGCAAAGTATACAAGAGACCATCATTGAGTGGACCGTAGCAGGGAGTCGAGAAAAACGGGACACACTTGCAGCCCTTTTAGGAGGAGTCGGAACTGGATTGGGAGTATGGAATTCAGCAGAAATCATTGGACTGAACAGCAGGATAAACTCCCTTACTGATGGCATGGGACATGCTACGAAAATAGGTGGAGTAGCTGACTCCCTTATAGTGAGTAGACTGACAGACAATGTTGATGACATACACACCATTGCCAACAACCTGCATCTAGTTGAAGAAAATATTGCTTCCATTGCTAACAGCATTAAGAATGAAATAGTGGGAACTGCCATTTTCTGTTCTATGATTGGAGGAAAGCTGTCTGCAGATTTAAAGGAAACTATTAAAGACATCCAGGAAAACAAGTGGGCAAGACAAATCAATGCAACAAGGATTATCACGTCATTGAAAAGAAAAGGAGTGGACATCACTGAGGACAATCTTAAATACAGCTATATTGAAGGCCCAGATCAATGGATGCCACATGGACTACAATCTGGGACAATAGGACTAATCCTGGCAATTCCCCGTTGGGAGGGGCAGGCAGAGCAACTGAACTTTATACATAGCATTGGCACGTTAAATGATGGAATCTACAAGCAACACTTCCCATCAAAAAGACTGGCCACTATTACAGGATTGGAGATGGATGAAAGCTGTTGCAGGTAATCTCAACACCGATGGCTGTGCAGTTGTGTTTGGGAGAAAGGAGCTGAGGAGGATGGCTGGGTGCAGTTGATAAAAGAAAACCTGGTGCAAGAGGTGATCCGCATAGGGGACATTGCATGCTTTATCGCCCACTCTGAATATAGGACAGTTGATGAAATATGTTTGGTGGAAGAAGGGTCTTGTATCATGGTAACCACTACTATACATGTAGGAACTCATACACTATTTCCATCAAGAAACCTTACCACCGAAATGATCAATTTTACTGCAAATGCAGATTGGACAAATTTGACAATGAAGCTTTTTCCCCCAATTCCAAAGCTTACCTTGGAACTTCATGAGTTAGTAAAACATACCAAACAACAACTACACCCCATCAGCTTACTGCTGGAACAACAGAAAAAGGAAATCGAAATTACTACAAAAAACGTTGAGCATCCCTGGTGGGGAATTCTTACCAATGCAGAGACACATCCAGTCCTACGAACACTGTCGCTGGTACTCATGTTCATTCAAGTATTAACGACAATTATAATAATATACTTTTGTGTGGCAATTAAACAAATGAGGAAGAAACTTGCAAGGAGGATATATAATTTGCCTTTTTCCTCTTCTTTCTCTCTCTCATACATTCTTCAATAAAGTTTTACATTGCACATACATAAACATTTATCACACACTCTCACCTAAATTCTATAAGTTCTGTTTCTGTGTAATATGTGGATTGACAGCCATAGGAAAGTACAGGAGAACTTATGTCGCTGAGGGAACTATTCCGGAGGGACGGTGGGTTGAATTTCTCCTGTATATCAGGTTTTTGCTCCCACTAGGTTCTCCTGTACTAGAGGGATAACTAGAAAACTGAGCAACATAGAAGAAGAAAAAGTGAGGGAATGTGGTAACTTGTCTTCCTTGCATGGTAATTCAGGACCTCCTTAAACAGGTCTAGGTGGGAGGGCTGGGAGTCTTTGCTTCCCTCCCACAATTGCTGGAGGAAGTGATGCAACTAAGGGTATATCCAGGCAGGAAACTGCTGTTGCTTCCTGTTTTCTTCCTTGGAGGTGATGGTGATGGCGATGGCCTAACCGTGGGTGAGATCAAGCGTTTGGGGAAGGGGATTACTATATAGGTAGATAGATTTAAAAAGGGTTGTTGCTCCGTGGGTCTGGGCTGTGTGTTTGTGATACATTTATAGTATTGTGTTGTTGCCTTTTAATAAATACCTTTTAATGTAGACGAACCTTGTGTAATATATATATATATTAATTTGGTGATACACCACACCTTAACCCTAATGGAGTTCATTAGAGCTTCACAGTTTGCCACTGGAGTCCTCTTCCACTCCTCCATAATGACATAACTGAGCTGGTGGAGTTAGAGACCTTCTGCTCTCCCGCCTTCCATTTGAGGATGCCCCACAGATGCTCAATAGGGTTTAGGTCTGGAGACATGCTTGGCCAGTCCATCACCTTTACCTTCAGCTTCTTTAGCAAGGCAGTGGTCATCTTGGAGGTGTGTTTGGGGTCGTTATCATGTTGGAATACTGCCCCGCAGCCCAGTCTCTGAAGGGAGGGAATCATGCTCTGCTTCAGTATGTCACAGTACATCTTGGCATTCATAGTTTCTAAAGTGCCCTTGTGAAGGCGTATTACAAATAAAGGAAATAATAAATACACACACACATATATATATATATAGGTCTCCACTTCTGGTTAATATATGACATCTCACATGGTATTACCCCAAATATATGAGGTATAGTAAAGGTATAGGCTGGAACTCCAAAGGTTTGTGGACCACTCGGGCTTCCTTCTTCTGTATCTCCAAACTCACCAATAAAAAGTGATGGACTCCAAAAATAGGTCAAGTTGATAGTGTTTTTATTTTAATTTGACCAATCATAGACACATGGCAAACTGTGAGATTTCCCCTAATCACATGGAACAAAAACTCTCAGTATAAAAAAAATGAAAAAAAATGTGTGTGTTGTGTATATATATATATATATATATATATATATTTATATATATACTGTATATATATATATATATATATATATATATATATACTAGGAACTTGCCTGTCAAAAATAACGGGATTCAAATTGTAAGGCAGGCAATGCTGTTTGCCACACAATGTGAGGCTTTTGGTCCTCTGAGCACCTTCGGCGCTGATTGCGAGCCCCGCGATGAGCACCTTCAACGCTCATTGCGAGCCTTTCCTCTTGCCTACTGTACGGGCCGTTCATTGCAGGGTCCGTTAACCTGCAAGTTTGAGCCTTGGGATTGCCATGTGTCTCTTTCCAGCATCTCCTGCTGTCCCTTCCCTGTGTCTTTCTCCTCTGTGTGTGTGCTGAATGTTTGCGTGGTGCGGGGTAACTGCCTGGCGTTGTGGTTGTAAGTGTTAGTGTGTTCGGTGTGGTGTATTTTCTAAGTCCTGCATGCCTGCCGTTGTTCGTATAAGTGTTAGTGTCTTCAGCATTGTGTATTTTGTAAGTATATGAGTGTAATTCGCTTGTACCGTCACTCCAAGGCTTCCTGTGTCTTCCCCTGTGCTGTGTGTGAGTGTGTTATATTTTTATGTACATGTTTTTTTTTCTGTGAGGTTCGTTGGTTGATGCAATGGCGCCGCTGGCTGCAATGAGCGCCTTTTATTGAAACGTGAGTGTGACAGTGCACTTCTGACAGTGAGTGTGCATTTATCGGTTAGTTAATCTGTTTGACATTTAGTACTGCAGTGTGTGTATCTGTATTACAGTGCTGTGTGTACTGCCTTAAAGTGTCTCTGTGTGTGATGTAGTGTACCTGGCTGTTAGTGAGTGTTCCTGGCTCTACAGTGACTTCTTCTGTGAGTGATGAGGGTGTCTCTGTTTAACTGAGTGATTGACATATCAGATCTCATTTTGAATACCATGTTCAGTTCTGGAGACCTTATTTCCAAAAGGACATTAATAATTTAAAAACAATTTAAGGGAGGGCAACTCAAATCATTCATGGTCTAAATGAGACAATTTATAATGAGATTCTTCACAACCTTAATATATACAACTTAGAACACAGAATGGATAGGGGTGATATGATAGAAATCTTCAAATATTTATAAAATGTTTTAATAAAGTTTTGGAAGGAAGTATTATCCAGTAAAAGTGGAAAACACAATAGGTCATAATTTGAAGTTGGGAAGTAGAGGATTTAGGATAAAGTACAACCTTACAGTAGTAGGTAAAGTAGTACCTTATAGTAGTACGTAAGTGGAAAAGCTTCCTAGTGGAAATGGGAAGGGACAAACAGTGAAAAGGAATTCAAGAATGCCTGTCATAAGCACAAGGCTATCCTGAGGAGTTTCAGTGCTTTGTAGCTGAAGTATCTCAGGTGGTGTAATTTTGTGTCCATATGTGATAAGGTCAAGGACAGTAAAGGGATTTATTTGTGTCTGGGATACACAAAAGGTCAGTGTAAGCATGAATCAGCCAAGTTTTTAGAATGGACATTATAGATGAGTCTTTTGCTTCTTATGTGATATTAAATTTATGTTTGTATGCCTGTGAATGTTAGTTTGGGCATGTGATGTGTCTGTCTGTCTAACAATGATTGTGCCTATGGGCATCTGCAGTATCCTTATGTGGTACTTAGTAAGACCATCTAACACTGAGTGTGTCTGTGAGTGACTTATGTGACTCAGAGTAAAGTCATCTCTGCATAATATTTGTTATTTGTGCACAGAAAGAAGCATGTTCTGTATTATATGTATGGGTATGTTTAGAGGTATATTAAGGATGTATGTTCTGCAGGTATTTGTGTGTATAGAGTTGCTAGAAATCTCAGTTTTTCTCACTACTCTATGTATTATTTTAATTTATAATCATTATTGTCACAATGATTGCCCTTCTCCCCACCAGCTAAAATATCACCAGTTGGCACTGATGATTTTTATACAAAAGATCTGCTATGATGTGCAATAACATGAGTTTAGCTGGGCCTAGCATGGAGGGTGGAACTGGGGCTAGTGAAGATGTCCAGGGAGGTAGCTGGGTTACCGTTATAAGGGGAAGCAGGGGGAACAGGAAGAGGCAGGCCAGTTCTGAGTTGGCAATCACCAACAGATTTGCCAGATTGAGTGAAACTGTTGGGGGTGTCCATTCAGGGATAGCAATGCCAGATAGAGCTGTTCCCTCTAACAGCCAAGAGAACAGCTCTACTGGAGGAGAGGGAGGGCAGAATAGGTTTTGGTTGTAGGGGACTCTATTATTGGGAAGGTAGACAGGGTGATTTGTCACCCAGATCCCAGCAATCGAAAAGTTTGCTGTCTCCCGGGTGCTCAGGTTCATCATGTTGTGTGGATCAGGTAGACAAATTATTGGGAGGGGCTGGAAATAAACCGGCGGTCTTGGTACACATGGTACCAATGACAAAGTTAGTGGAAGATGGAGTGTCCTAAAGAATGATTTTAGAGAACAAGTTAATAAGCTGAAGTCAAGGACCTCCAAGGTAGTATTTTCTGAGATACTACCAGCGCCACGTGCTAGCCCAGGGAGGCAGAATGAGTTTAAGGAGGTTAATGCGTGGCTAAAGATGTGGTGCACTAAGGAGGGGTTTGGGTTTTTAGAGCACTGGGCTGACTTCTCACTTCGGTACAATCTCTATAGTAGGAATGGATTGCATATTAATGATGAGGGAGCATTTGTACTAAGAGATAGCATGGTAGAAAGGCTGGAGGAGTTTTTAAACTAGTAGGTGGGGGAGAGGGACTAGATATAAGTAATGGGGTAGAAAGTGTAGAGGGTATAAGGGATTAATTAACAACTAATAGGGGAGGAGATGGGGGAGGGGTAGTATAGTCAATAGGGAGGTAGTACTAAGTAATTCAAGTACAGTGGCAGGCACTTCAGAACTATAGACTCATAACATAAGGTGTATGCTTGCTAATGCCAGAAGCTTGCCAGGAAAAATGGGAGAGTTAAAATTATTAGCAATTAATGAAAAATGGGATTTAATTGGCATTACCGAAACATGGTGGGATGAATCTCATGACTGGACTGTCAATCTGGATGGTTATAACCTATTTTGGAAAGATAGAGGCAATGGTAAATGAGGAGGAGGGATTTGTCTGTATGTTAAGCCTTAATTTAGGCCTATAGTCAGAGAAGATATTTATGGTGGACCTAGTGATAAAGTTTAATGTTTTTGGGTAGAGTTAAATAGCGGAGCAGCAAATTCCAAAAGAATATTAGTAGTAGTATGCTATAAACCCCCAAACATAGCTGAAAGTGAGGAAATACAATTATTGTTACAGATTGAAAATTCAGATAAGCCTGGGCAAGTTCTAATAATGGGATATTTTAAATACCCTGAAATAAACTGGATAAATGAGACCAGCAGTTAATCTAAGGGGAGCAGGTTCTTGAGTACACTCAGCGATCATTATCTGGCCCAGGTTGTAAAAGAGCCTAATAGAAATGAAACTATCTTAGATTTACTCATTACAAATAATATTGATTTAGTATCAAATGTTGGAATAGGGCAACCTTTGGGAAACAGTGATCACAACACAGTCTCATTTGAGATTGAATTAAAAAAAACTAATTTTAAGTGGCCAACGAAAACTCTTAATTTTAAAAGGGCAGATTTTAACGGTCTAAGGGGAGCAATACAAAGTATAGACTGGGACAGAGACCTGGCAGGTAAAAATACTGAACATAAATGGACAACAATTAAATCCATACTAAATATACATACACATCGGCATATACCATGTGGAAATAAAAGTAGAAGGAGTAAATCCCATCCAATGTGGCTTAACAATGATTTAAGGATCAAGATAAGGAATACAAAACAGGCATTTAAATTATACAAACAAGAGGGGACAGAGACTGCTTTACAGGAATACAAGGAAATCAACAAGGCTTACAAAAGTGCGATTAGACTGGCTAAAATAGAAAATGAAAAATTAATTGCAAAAGAGAGTAAGACTAACCCTAAAATATTTTTTAAGTATATTAATGGGAAGAAGGCGAGGAAGGAAGCTATAGGAACATTACAATATGACACAGTCCGTCTGATAATTAGTGACCAGGAAAAGGCAGATGAGCTAAATAGGTTATTTTCTTCGGGATACACAAGGGAGGTACCAGTGGTTGGGACAAGGCAACATAATGGGGCTACACTACCTTTGCCAAATATTTGGTTAATACAGGAAGTAATGCAAAATAGGTTGGAAAAAATAAATGTTAATAAAGCCCCAGGTCCGGATGGAATACATCCAAGGGTACTAAGGGAACTGGGTTCTGTAATAGCCAAACCATTATATTTAATTTTTCAAGGTTCACTCAACACAGGGTCTCTACCAGATGACTGGAGAAAAGCTGATGTGATACCTACTGTATATTTAAAAAGGGAACAAGAGCAAGTCTTAGGAATTATAGACCAGTGAGCCTCACTTCTGTAGTGGGGAAGCTTTTAGAAGGGTTAATAAGGGATAATATACAAGAATATGTCTATTTGAACAGGATTATAAGTAGGAGTCAACATGGATTTATGAGGGATAGGTCATGTCAAACAAATCTAATTAGTTTCCATGAGGAGGTTAGTAGGAACCTGGATTAAGGCAACTCAGTGGATGTAGTATTTTTGGATTTTTGATACAGTGCCACATGGGAGACTATTGTGCAAACTAAGAGATACAGGATTTGCAGTAAATATCTGCTCATGGATTGAGAGCTGGCTAAAAGACAGGAAGCAAAGGGTTGTTGTAAAACATACTCCGATTGGACTAATGTGGTAATTGGCTTAGAGGTAGGATTGGAGTGTGGTGTCTCCATTTTTGCTGATGACACGAAGTTGTGCAAGGTAATTAAATCACATAATAATGTGCTTCTCCTCCAAAGGGATTTACATAAAATTGAGGAATGGGCATCTAAACGGCAGATGAGATTTAATACAAATAAATGTAAAGTTATGCATATGGGAAGGAAATATAGCCATGCAATTTATAATCTTAATAGAGCAAATCTAAGTGTATCAGACATTGAAAGGCATTTTGGAGTGCTTGTGGACAACCACCTAGGTAACAGTGCTCAAAGCCAAGCAGCAGCTGCAAATGCAAATAAAATATTAGCATGCATTAAGAAGGGTATAGAAGCCAGGGAAGCAAATATAATTCTGCCACTATACAAATTTCTAGTACGCCCTCATATGGAATATGGAGTACAATTTTGGGCACCACTTCATAAAAAGGACATTTTAGAGCTGGAAAAGGTACAGAGGAGGGCAACAAAACTAATAAGGGGAATGGAGGGGCTAAGGTATGAAGAAAGACTAACCAAATTAAACCTATTTTCTCTAGAAAAATTGCGTCTAAGAGGAGATATGATTACTATATATAAATACATCCAGGGTCAGTATAAAGTTTTGTCAAGGGAGCTTTTTGTGCCAAGAGGTTTTCAACTGACAAGAGGACATCCCTTGAGGTTATAAGTAAAAAGATTCTGTCAGAACTTCTGTATGAATAAAGTTCTATCTTAAATGGATATTATAGTATAATATGATATTCCAATTATTAACCACTATTTTTATATCCATTGTATTAATATTTTATATGCTGTATATTTATATATATACCTATGCATGCAATTCTATTACGTGAATGTATATATGTGAAAAATAGGTTATCACAGCTGCCCACAAAAGAGCTATCCCATGATTTGAATAATCCATTGTTCTATAAGAGATACATATCTGACTAAATTCCTAAATGTAGAAGGTAATAAAATACTCCTTAAATTTTCACATGGGAAAAATTTGTTTCATAGACACCAAGTCTAGTAAACAGAATAATAAATCTGTCTAGGGATATCTATTTGATAACATTCTTATGACTTCATCTTGTTTATAGGTTGTGGGTCAAAGGGATCATTAGCTAATTAAAAGGGATGAAAATTCAAAGGTCCGAGAGCACCATCTTATGGTTAAAGGAATAAACGTCTCTATAGAAAAATATATTCTTTATAAAATTTAAATAAGTGATGACATCATGAAAAGATTCTATTGGTTATTAGATAATTTAACTGATTTGGGATTCTGATAGGCAAATAAGCAAGAGGTATAATTATGGATAGAAACAGGATCTGAGAAAAAAAAGGAGAGAGAGAGGGAGACAAACAGGAGAGAGAAATAAGGAAAAAGAAGATAAATTTTTTTATCTATGGAGAAGTCAAAACAACTTTGGAATTAACCAGTGGAATTTTGTCATAATTGGTAATGTATAAATTGAGATATTTTATTTTATGATATAATTGAAAACCATTACCATAATTTCTCTGTTTGGCTTATTTCTTATCAAAAAGTTATTTAGATTTCCTTTTGTCATTGAAATTTATAAATCCGGATATAAATTTTAATACAAAATTAGATATCTCATTTTTCTTTTTGACCAATACAGAAAAATTAACTTACTTAGCTAATTTATCAATTATATTATAAAATACTTTACTATATTGTGTTATATTCAATACATTCCTGTATAGCTATATATTATAATATCATTAGACATTGTTAGTACATGCTAAAACGTTATTATGAATTAATTTTATTAATTGATTTATCTGATTTTGTTCTATGGGTTGTTATTTCAGGTTTTATTGCTCATGTGAATGAGATACACTTTTATTTTTAGATTTTAGGACTGTATAGAAAATATCATAAATAATAAGTATTACAATATGATGTATTAATTTTCTTTTATTATCTGGCTGGTTATACTGTGTTACTGTGTTTTATTTGCAATTGATTTGATATATTACATCTTATCATTAGACTAGTTGATTTTGGTATTTTCAATAAATGTTATTTTATAAAAAGGAATATGTGTCTATAAATTGATTCTGAACTCAAAATTCATTATTCTATATTATATAGAAAATAATATGTCGTATTAATCCCGACAATTCCACCTTAAAGAAAGAAAAGGGTTCTTCACAGTAAGGGTGGTTAATCTGTGGAATTCTCTACCAGAGGAGGTGGTGACAGCGGATTCGATAGATAACTTTAAAATTTGACTGGATTTATTTCTAATTAAAAAGGGAATTCAGCGTTATCATGGATAGTTAGAGAGGCGGTATTGTTCCAGGGAGAAGTCAGCTGGGATTAGGAGGGAATTGATTTTTGTTTTATACAACTAATTAATTAATAGTTAATTTGCATATTGCAGATCAGAGGAGATCTTAAAAGGTTGAACTTGATGGACTGAAAGTCTTTTTTGAACCTTAAATACTATGTAACTAGGGGGGAGGAGTTAATATTCAAGGAGAGAGGATGTGTGCTGCATGAGCTCTGCTGGAAAACCATATAAAATCACATATAAAGTGACTTATCTATCACCAAATCAACATATATAACCAGGAGTGCACACAGGAGGACCAAGCTGGCTTTAAAAATCAAGTTTTTCCTGAGATTTGCTGCTGAACCAGAACAAAGGAGACTCTGAAACACTGATAAACAACATGCCTACTTAAGTTTGGTAAAGACTCATATTGCCTGTCTGTTTTAAACCTATACAGTTATTTGCCTTACACTACGGGAGATCTAGTCTGTGTAATAATTTAAAGATATGGTACACAATAAGCTGTATTACTTTTTAAGAGAAGACCCAGCAGCTTATCTCTCAAAGATATAATATATGAAAGAGGATGGGTGCTACATGAGCTCTGCTGAAAAAAACATATAAGATCATATATAAAGTGACTTATATATCACCAAATTAATATATATAACCAGGACTGTGCACAGGAGGACCCAGCTGGTTTTAAAAATCAAGTTTGGAAACTTTTTCTTCTGAGATTTGCTGCTGAACCAGAACAAAGGAGACTCTGATAAACACCATCCATACTTAAGGTTGGTAAACACCAAAATTGCTTGTCTGGATCAAACCTATATAGTTCTAAACTAGATGCCTTACACTATTGTAGATCTTTTCTGTTTAACGATTTGTAGATATAGAATAAAATCTGGACTGTACTCACAATAAACTGTATAATTGTGAATTATGTAAATAAAAAAAAAAGACCCAGCAGCTTATATCTCATATAATAATACGGATATAACCTATGCCTTTTATGTGGGATACTGTGAAAAATTAATGCAGACTATTTCTGCTTTATAAGGTCCCAGATTATCACCCTCTGATCAGACCTTACAATCCAGTGGCCCCATACACCTCCCACACCTCCAATTCTAGAATGAAGCCTAAAGGGCTTGGAGTCAAAGTCTGCCCACACTCATATTCACAAAGTATAACAAAGGCATGAAACAAAAGCTAACATGCTTGCAGACATACCCTCTAATCTGGGGATGCTAAGAGCTAAAGTGATGAACCACAAAGGAGTACCTAACACTTTCAACCCCAGTGCCTGCACAGTGTTAAAGGCCTAGAAGCAGGGTACAGAGAGCTGTTACACAACAAGCCAGTCTCCCAGGGGTTAAAGGAAAGCCCTAATCAATTGTATCTGGTGATTTACAGTATTCCATGACTATAAGCCCAAAAGCAAATCCATTGTGATTTGTTATCTCTACAGTACATTCTTGCCAGAACTGTCTTTTATCAAACATAGTGGCTGGGAATTACTCCAAGGGCTGGAAGACTTGCTCTGGGGTGGACAGCACAACCTAGGGTGGCACGCCCAACATGTTTTGAACAAAGGTCTGAACATAACAACTTGATAGAAATAGCTCACTTAATTTGTCTGCACAGCTTTATCTAGTGGGCAAATTTCAGGTCTGCAAATTCAGACCTGCAACAATAAAACTACACCACACTGCCATCTGGTGGGCCTACAAAGTATTTACAGCTCTATACAACATTGATTGAGAGCTATAAGGCCTTCCAGTTAACCACTCCCTGCACCACTCATCATTACCTTCATCTCTCAGCTATCTCATGGGAGAAGACTTTTTTCTCCCCACACTTTCTCACCAGCCAAGTCTTCCTATCATAATGCCTGAATAGCACTATAAGTGTACCTGAAGGCCCCGGGCCCAATGACTTGATATGACCAGACTGGAGACCTCTTGGAAATGATCCTTATCTAACTATGAAAAATTAGTATCTATACCTGAGGGCACACGGCATACTGGTGTGTTATGACTGGGACGGGGGCTAAGCGGATATAATCCCTACTTGTTAACAGAAAGAAATACTATCCATGTGCCTCCCTATTGTCAGCCTAGACAGTGTCCTCTCACATTTTCATGCCTCAGCTTCACCCGCTAAAAACACTATCTTCCTATCCATCATGGGGAAATCTAGCAAGAAAGCCCAGCAATCTAGAGGAATTAAGGATCACTTTCCAACACAAGCCCCTCCACCGGTTCCATCTCTGCAGCCAGATCTCACTTCTTCAGACAGCTCGGACATCGAGGATACCCCGGATTGCCCTCCACGTGTGGACTTGACAGATGCGACAGTGGCAAAATTAGATGCTCTCTTACAAGCTCGCCTATCCACGGCGGTCAGGGAAATCAAGCAGGAAATGCAAGACTTGGGTCAGCGCACCAACCACCTGGAAAACCTAACAGATCAAATCATTGAGTCACAATCTTCTGATAGGCAGGTGATTGACCAACACTCACTGTAAATTTCCACCCTTGAAGCCAAGCTAGAAGATCTGGAGAACCGCTCGAGACGATTCAATGTTTGCTTCGACGGCATTCCTAAAGTGGTAACTAATCTTCTGCCGTACCTGCAAACAACTATTCAGTCTATCTTACCGATGCCCCCAGAGTCAGCTTGGGAAATCGAGAGAGCTCATAGATGCTTGGGAGGTCCCCCGATCTCTGATCAACCAAAGGACATTTTGGTCCGCTTTCTCCGCCAGAATGCAAGAGTCCTTCTTCTAGAGGAAGCCAGGAAGTCCCCCGCCATTGTGGGTCCAGACGTCTCCACTCTGCAGATTTTTTGCAGATCTAGCACCATCTACGCTCTGGAAACCTAAACTCATGAAGCCCGCAATTGCGATCCTCATTCACAACAAAATTAAATATAGATGGGGCTTCCCATTCAGCCTCTCCTTTCAAGTGGGCTCATCCGCCTATACAGCTTTCTCACTGGAAGAATGTATGACTTTCCTGGCTCAGCTCAATCTAGCCCCAGATCCTGGACTGTCGGAACCCCCAAACCCTCTGGTCCCCAGCTCGGTGAAACCTGCAAAAATGCCACTTTCTCAACGCCCGACTAAGCAATGGGTGACAGCCTCAAAACCTAAGCGACCCCGGAGGCCTTCCCGAATAGAGGTCACACCAAACGTCTCTACGCTTCTTTCTAAACCCTCGCTGGACATTCCTAGTATTCCGGTTGTGCGTTCCTCACCCACGAAAATCTAATTTTGGATCGCTTTCCCTGATATTCATCAATGACTATTTAAGATTTGCAATTCGGAGTCATTAATCTAGGCTTGCACTTCCCAGTAGGATATGCTGAACTCCTACATACTTTCCAAGGCAACTTTGGAACTTTAGATTACTTGGTTCTCTTACCCATACCAAGTCGACTTTCCCCTGGACCAGGTTTGGTATGCCCCCTATGGTTATTGTCCCTGGGAGTCAGATCTTAAACTGTATCCACTATATGCCTAAGAAAGGGCTTTAACCCCCTTCCCATTCTCCTGTACAAGGCAACATCAAGCCCATTTGGATCTTTCCATATAATTTAGACCCGTGGTGGATCCACTAACCTTCCAAGAAAGTCCCCCATCTTAGTCTTCTCTCACTCTTAACCCCCCCCCCCCCTCTGGCATTGGGCTGGCCTAAACCGGGTTCCCTCAGGCACCTCAATTTAAATCCAATCTTAGACTCAAAAACCCTCCTACCCGGCAGTTTGTAACTACTGGCCGGGCCCCTTCAGGTCCATTAATTTAACCTTAATACACGCTTGGACCTATACATTGCCCTACCTCACTAGTAGGGATTCCAAGGTTGTGCCTTAAGTTATTTAGTGAGGATTTACCTCCACTATACTGTTGTTGTTTTTTATATTGTTTGATAAGATGTTGATTTTTTTTATATTTTCTCAATATTTTAAACTGTTCTTTTTGTCTCTATTCTCCCCTGCATCCTGGGCTGTCTGGCTCCGGTCCTTTGCTCCTCCTCCGCCTCTAGTCCTCGCCTGCCATGAGCTTAGCTGTGGTCTTAACATCTTCCTGAGCATTCATTACTCCCACAGGTACAATAACTGACACTTCTTTCACCTTTCTCACTCACAATGTTAAAGGGTTTAATTCCCCATTTAAAAGGCGTAAAGCGTTTATCTCATATAAATCACTTCGACCCTCAGTAATATTTATGCAGGAAACTCATTTTGCTAAAAGAATATCCCCCTCTTACTTACACAAATCATACCCCTACTTCATAACCTCAACTTGTCCTACTAAGAAGGCAGGCGTGGCTATACTACTGCATAAAGACTTCCCTTTCACCGTGGAGAGTAAAAAAATTGAACCAGAGGGCAACTACATTTTACTAACAGGATCCCTTCTGAATACTAGGATCTCTCTTATAGCTCTGTACTCCCCCACTACCACCCACCATAATACTCCCATTAAACTCCTTGCTCATCTCAAATCAATAGATACAGGCAAAATCATTCTAGGGGGGATATCAACTTAGATCTAGACCCTAGCATGGATATGTCCTCTAAGTCCCAGGGAGTTAAATTCTCCAAAAAATGTAAGCACATCCAGAGACTGCTCGAGGAGTTTCATCTGCTGGATACTTGGAGACTGAAACATCAGGGAGAAAGGGAGTGTACGTTTTATTCCCCAGTGCATGGCTCATACTCCAGATTAGATACATTGCTAATGGATTCATCTTTGCCGGATGGCTTAGTTGCCTCCAAAATACGCCCCTGTCCCTGGTCCATATGTCTCTTGATTTTGGCACTGTATACAAACCCCCATATTCATGGAAGCTTAATGATATGCTCCTCTCCAATAAAACCTTTCAGGACCAGGTAGCCTCGGACCTCAGTTAATACTTCTTAAATAACCTGACCCCAGGCGCGGACATAGGGTGGGTTTGGGCAGCACATAAAGCCGTTATTAGGGGATCTTGCATTAAACTATCTGCTGCACACAAGAAACAAAAAACAAAAAGGGAAGTTGAGATCAGAGCGTCACTTTTAGCTTTAGAAAAATCTAACCAGACCAATCCCTCAACCCAAAACCGTAAACAAATAGACCTTTTACGAGCAGAATTGAATTTAATGCTTTCAGCACAAACTGAAAAAGCATTGAGATGGACGGGCCATAAATTTTACACAAAAGCTAACAAAACGGATTCTCTACTTGCTAGAAAATTAAAAGGGAAGGTAGCCCACTCCAAAATTTTCATGATCAAAAGCCCCTCTGGGAACATCACATATAGCCCAAATGAGATTAAAGAAACCTTTACTACCTTTTTTCAAAAGCTCTATTCATCCACGCAGAAGCAACATACTAATCAAATCTCCACCTACGATCTTCCACATATATCGGCTCAAGAGAGAGAGGGTCTGAACTCTTTTATTATGGTTGAGAAAGTTTTGGAGACAATTCAAAAAATTTAATTAGGTAAAGCCCCAGGACGGATTTTCTAACTTGTACTACAAAAAATTTGCGGAAATGTTGGCTCCCCACTTATTTAATGCGATCTTAGACGGTCACAACATTCCACCTGAACTGAACCAAGCGGACAAGGTCTTCTTTCCAAAGGAGGGCCGAGACCCTTTGGAGGTTAAAAATTACAGGCCTATATCGCTACTAAATGGGGATGTCAAATTACTTGCTAAATTGATGGCCGATAGGATTTCTAAATTTCTGCCCTCACTAATTCATAAGGATCAAGTGGGTTTCATCCCCTTTAGGCAAGCGGGGGATAATATTAGACGGATTCTGGATACCATGCACTGGGCGGGTAAACACCGTACCCCCTTATGCCTTCTAGCCCTGGATATGGAGAAGGCCTTTGACTCTCTAGAATGGCCCTACTTAAGAGCAGTATTGTCGAAATTCGTCCTTACAGGATGTTTTATACACATGATTAATAGCTATTATAAATCCCCTCAAGAAGTCCTAAAACTCCCTGGCGAAGCAAGGGCTTAATTTACTATTCAGAGGGGGACCAGACAAGGCTGCCCTCTATCCCCTTTACTCTTTGCTCTAGCCGTTGAACCCTTAGCTCAGGCTATTAGATCAAACGTAGACATTAAAGGCATAAATATAGGCCAACATCACTTTAAATGTGCCTTATTCGCAGATGATGTCCTCTGTACATTGACAGATCCCTGCACTTCAGTCCCTGCCCTCTTTTACCTACTGGGAACATTCAGTAAAGTCTATGGGCTCCACATAAACGTGGATAAAACGGAAGTTCTAAATATTTCCTTACCCCCCTCAGACTTAACCTTTTTGCCACAGCACTTTAATTTTAACTGGCCCTCTAACCATATTAAGGGCCCTATTAAATTCGAGCTGCGTATGAAATCGTATCTCGCAAATGCGCATCGTAACGCGATTTACGTAATATGAGTCGACTTGCGATTGACTTGCGATTGACTTGCTTAATTTCGGACTACTTTGCCGAGATTTGCCTCCGAAAAACGCTACGTAGTAAGTAGCGGAAAATAATTCCTTGCGTAGACGTTCGTATCTCGCAAAATCGCTAAGTGCACAAAAAACACACGTAAAATGGTTTACGCATTACTTACAGACAACTTAAAAATGTAAAAGTGAGTTTAACAGAGGAAAAGCATGGAAGGCCATTACAATTGATTTCACCATCCCCTCCCTCCACCAAAGCAAATGCATTATACAACCAATTAGTTGTTACATTTTGAATGAAAAGCCATGCTGCAGCTTACATAAAGCAAAATTAAAGACACACTACCTGATTACACAAAAACACAAAAACCTCAAAATAATGCCATATTAACCCTGTTATTTTGTATACATGTTGCTCATCACATCTACATTTGGGAACACAAATATGGGGCACATGGAGTATGTGAATATGTCCAGTTCAGTCTTTCGGTCGGGTCTGTCTGTGACCCTCTGTCACTGCTTTCTTACAAGATTCCTATGCTGGTGAGACCGGAGTGGGTTGTCAGTTCCTTCTCCAGTGGTTTGGGATTTGGCCGTCCACTCTGCTTTCACTCTCACACCCACAATGACCCTTAATGGGATAGCTCACAGCTTCATTAAAATACACAATACCTCTTGTTTGGTCTTTCGGTCGGGTCTGACTGTCTCTGACCCTCTGTCACTGCTTTCTTACAAGGTTCCTATGCTGGTGAGACCGGAGTGGGTTGTCAGTTCCTTCTCCAGTGGTTTGGGATTTGGCCGTCCACTCTGCTTTCACTCTCACACCCACAATGACCCTTAATGGGATAGTTCACAGCTTCATTGAAATACACAATACCTCTTGTGTGGACTTTCGGTCGGGTCTGACTGTCTCTGACCCTCTGTCACTGCTTTCTTACAAGGTTCCTATGCTGGTGAGACCGGAGTGGGTTGTCAGTTCCTTCTCAAGTGGTTTGGGATTTGGCCGTCCACTCTGCTTTCACTCTCACACCCACAATGACCCTTAATGGGATAGCTCACAGCTTCATTGAAATACACAATACCTCTTGTTTGGTCTTTCGGTCGGGTCTGACTGTCTCTGACCCTCTGTCACTGCTTTCTTACAAGGTTCCTATGCTGGTGAGACCGGAGTGGGTTGTCAGTTCCTTCTCCAGTGGTTTGGGATTTGGCCGTCCACTCTGCTTTCACTCTCACACCCACAATGACCCTTAATGGGATAGCTCACAGCTTCATTGAAATACACAATACCACTTGTTTGGTCTTTCGGTCGGGTCGGGTCGGGTCTGTCTGTGACCCTCTGTCACTGCTTTCTTACAAGGTTCCTATGCTGGTGAGACCGGAGTGGGTTGTCAGTTCCTTCTCCAGTGGTTTGGGATTTGGCCGTCCACTCTGCTTTCACTCTCACACCCACAATGACCCTTAATGGGATAGCTCACAGCTTCATTGAAATACACAATACCTCTTGTTTGGTCTTTCGGTCGGGTCTGACTGTCTCTGACCCTCTGTCACTGCTTTCTTACAAGGTTCCTATGCTGGTGAGACCGGAGTGGGTTGTCAGTTCCTTCTCAAGTGGTTTGGGATTTGGCCGTCCACTCTGCTTTCACTCTCACACCCACCATGACCCTTAATGGGATAGCTCACAGCTTCATTGAAATACACAATACCTCTTGTTTGGTCTTTCGTTCGGGTCTGACTGTCTCTGACCCTCTGTCACTGCTTTCTTACAAGGTTCCTATGCTGGTGAGACCGGAGTGGGTTGTCAGTTCCTTCTCCAGTGGTTTGGGATTTGGCCGTCCACTCTGCTTTCACTCTCACACCCACAATGACCCTTAATGGGATAGCTCACAGCTTCATTGAAATACACAATACCTCTTGTTTGGTCTTTCGGTCGGGTCTGTCTGTGACCCTCTGTCACTGCTTTCTTACAAGGTTCCTATGCTGGTGAGACCGGAGTGGGTTGTCAGTTCCTTCTCCAGTGGTTTGGGATTTGGCCGTCCACTCTGCTTTCACTCTCACACCCACAATGACCCTTAATGGGATAGCTCACAGCTTCATTGAAATACACAATACCTCTTGTTTGGTCTTTCGGTCGGGTCTGACTGTCTCTGACCCTCTGTCACTGCTTTCTTACAAGGTTCCTATGCTGGTGAGACCGGAGTGGGTTGTCAGTTCCTTCTCTAGTGGTTTGGGATTTGGCCGTCCACTCTGCTTTCACTCTCACACCCACAATGACCCTTAATGGGATAGCTCACAGCTTCATTGAAATACACAATACCTCTTGTTTGGTCTTTCGGTCGGGTCCGGTCTGTCTGTGACCCTCTGTCACTGCTTTCTTACAAGGTTCCTATGCTGGTGAGACCGGAGTGGGTTGTCAGTTCCTTCTCCAGTGGTTTGGGATTTGGCCGTCCACTCTGCTTTCACTCTCACACCCACAATGACCCTTAATGGGATAGCTCACAGCTTCATTGAAATACACAATACCTCTTGTTTGGTCTTTCAGTCGGGTCGGGTCTGTCTATGACCCTCTGTCACTGCTTTCTTACAAGGTTCCTATGCTGGTGAGACCGGAGTGGGTTGTCAGTTCCTTCTCCAGTGGTTTGGGATTTGGCCGTCCACTCTGCTTTCACTCTCACACCGACAATGACCCTTAATGGGATAGCTCACAGCTTCATTGAAATACACAATACCTCTTGTTTGGTCTTTCGGTCGGGTCCGGTCTGTCTGTGACCCTCTGTCACTGCTTTCTTACAAGGTTCCTATGCTGGTGAGACCGGAGTGGGTTGTCAGTTCCTTCTCCAGTGGTTTGGGATTTGGCCGTCCACTCTGCTTTCACTCTCACACCCACAATGACCCTTAATGGGATAGCTCACAGCTTCATTGAAATACACAATACCTCTTGTTTGGTCTTTCGGTCGGGTCTGACTGTCTCTGACCCTCTGTCACTGCTTTCTTACAAGGTTCCTATGCTGGTGAGACCGGAGTGGGTTGTCAGTTCCTTCTCAAGTGGTTTGGGATTTGGCCGTCCACTCTGCTTTCACTCTCACACCCACAATGACCCTTAATGGGATAGCTCACAGCTTCATTGAAATACACAATACCTCTTGTTTGGACTTTCGGTCGGGTCTGACTGTCTCTGACCCTCTGTCACTGCTTTCTTACAAGGTTCCTATGCTGGTGAGACCGGAGTGGGTTGTCAGTTCTTTCTCCAGTGGTTTGGGATTTGGCCATCCACTCTGCTTTCACTCTCACACCCACAATGACCCCTAATGGGATAGCTCACAGCTTCATTGAAATACACAATACCTCTTGTTTGGTCTTTTGGTCGGGTCTGACTGTCTCTGACTCTCTGTCACTGCTTTCTTACAAGGTTCCTATGCTGGTGAGACCGGAGTGGATTGTCAGTTCTGCTGTCACTCTGCTTTCACTCTCCCACCCACAAGGGCAGCAAACACACACAGAGGGTTGGCAGATGCACAATGACCACCAGCCAACTCACCTCCATCAGGGGTAATCGCCACTACTCTTATCCAAGGAAGTCTCACGCCATTGCTGGTGGCCATGTGCCAAGATGACCATTCATTCCCATTTGGTGACCTTCCATTATGTTCTGCTATTCATCAATTTACATTAGTTTCGATTGCTAAGTGATGTTGGGGAAGTGCGTGTGAAAGCAGAGTGGACGGACAAATACCAAATCACTGGAGAAAGAACTGACAAGCCACTGCAGTATCACCTATCATTATCCTTTTAGACCCTCAGGGGAATGTTTCTACTCCCCAGTACCGCTAATTGTACTTGGCCTGTGCATTAACCCTTTATTATGCCTAGATTGTAGATCAATTAGATGCATTATATGATATCTAATGCCATTAGGACTATTATTCCTCTTAGTATGTATGGATCTATTGCAGGTTAACTAGGCTCATTAGTTTACAGCTATAGTAATGTGACACTAATGTGATGCATGTGGATGTCCCCTAACCCCAACCATTGAAAACACACCGACATGGTGAGAACAGGATAACACAGCTTTATTTTTTGACACAGACCACAATCAGCAGTGGTCAAGACTGTGCATTCACAGAACGGTATAACAAAACTTTATTTTTGGACACAGACCACAATCAGCAGTGGTCAAGATGGTGCATTCACAGAACGGTATAACCAAACTTTATTTTTGGACACAGACCACAATCAGCAGTGGTCAAGACTGCGCATTAATATCATGGGTGTGGTGTGGGCGGGTCCCGAGAGAGCAAGGGGCTAAAAAAAAAAAAGGGGATACCTACAGGGGTCAATCTAATAGTCTAGAATAAGCATGATGCATAGCAACTACCAGGGTCACATGTGGTCAGTACACCGCTTCCACCGGAATATGATGAGAAAAAGGATCATCACAAATCACTCCATTTAACTGAAGAAACCATTAGAGTGCATGGCACTTACAACTTGTCTGGATCTGTTCAATTGAACAAATGATTCAACCTATGGACTGTGTAATCCAATCCAGTTTCACACATACAGTATGGTGTGTGAAATTGCCCACAAAAATGAACGGTCAACAAAAAACAAAAAGACGGAGGAAGATAGAAAAAATAATGACAATGCATGTACAGTAAAGTGCTAAATACTGTACCAATATACCAACTCCCCTGATTCCCATCTGCAAGCATTACTAACTATTAGCTACAGTAGTCTATGGATAATGAGTAATATGGGCAAATACCCATTAATATGGACAGGACACAAAGGTCAGCAGCCACATTCACTGTTTCTTACATCAGACCCAAAGATCTGTTCTCAGACCGATATTGAGGTCAGGATCACATGCTTTATTAGTGCATATATTAATGCTGGCTGTCATTAACATGCCATTGTGAGACTTTGCAAGTCCACCACCATAGCGGTATTAGTCTACATTTCAGCTAACAATAATCATGTCTGAGATATCTGGCAATATGATAGCTTTAAGATTGTGGGAGCTACATGTTAAGGAGGGGGCTGTCATTGGAGTAATGTCTACCTGAGAGGCACTTGGAAAACCTTACGCCTCATATAATTCCTCCACAATGCTTGCAGATGTAGGAGATGCCTTCATGGGCCTAAATTGTACCTAAAAGAAAACAAATGAAAAGAAAAACAAAGAGAAAACCTAAAGTCTAAGGGCCTAAAAATAAGGGGACTGCAGCATCCCTTCCCAACAGCATTCCCCAGTGACCATCAATTGGTGGCATGTTCAACCGAACCCTACGTGTCCACAGAGAAGAGGATCATGGACCATGTGATGGGAGGTAGCCATCTGCATACAAAATATCACCATCACATAGGCAAAGATCCCAAACTCTGTAGCCAGGCTAGATGAGGTCAGCATTGTGACCAATAGATTGTCACTGAGGAGTGCTGTTGAGAAGGCACAATTATGTCCACATCCCCTAGGTCCTCCTCCGCCTGGGCACAGGACCTGCATCGTCCGCAGCCGGATGCCGTCTCCTTGTTGGTGGTGGGGGAGCGGGAGGAGGTAGTGGCACCACGGGTGGTGGTGGCGGCGGAGGCATGGTGGAAAGAGAGGAGGGGCCAGGCTGCTGTTGGCTGGTGACCTGCTCCGTTCCCAGCAGCCTGACCAAATGCTGCTGCAGACTCCGATGATGGCTCCTCTCCTCCCTAAAGCGCCTGTCCAGGCTGCGCCTCATGCCAGAGATGTTGGCATCAATCCTCCTCACGACGGCCAACAACTCCAGCAGCGCAGCCTCGGTCGTTGGTGGTGGGGGGGGCTGGGGTCCTGCTGGCAGGGCCGGGTGGGAAGATGGCGGGGAGAGAGTGGGGAGGATCTGGGACGCGGCTGGAGACAGGGTCTCTGACGTTGGTGTCCCCGGTGGCTCAGTGTGTGGGGAAGAAGGAGCTGTGGCATATTCCACTACTTCTGAGGGCCCCGGCGAGATGGCAAGTCTTTGGAGGAGGGGGACAGTCGGGCTCTGGACAGGGGGGCTGTCAACTACCACGACCTCCCCCTCCGAAGAGCCAGGGCCCTCGGATTAGCCTGTAGCCTCCTCCCCCTGAGCGGTCTCCTGCAGGGCGGGGGCTGACGGCCCCGCTCCTTTCTCATAACTGGACCCAGACCTCCTACTGGATGCTGAAATAGAGAAAAGAAAGGTACATGTCATTAGTATGATGATCAATACATTGATATGTTTTCACTCCTAACTATCTGACATCTAGGCCTGAACATGGATGATTCTCCTAATTGCAACTCCCATTAGCTGTCATTTGCTAGATTGGATCTATTCTTTGGTTTCTTGTCTTGACCTCTCCTGGCTCCTAACGCTGTCTGTATTTTTTCTGCGGTTTCACTCCTAACTATCTGACATCTAGGCCTGAACATGGATGATTCTCCTAATTGCAACTCCCATTAGCTGTCATTTGCTAGATTGGATCTATTCTTTGGTTTCTTGTCTTGAACTCTCCTGGCTCCTAACGCTGTCTGTATTTTTTCTGCGGTTTCTTTACTAACTATCTGACATCTAGGCCTGAACATGGATGATTCTCCTAATTGCAACTCCCATTAGCTGTCATTTGCTAGATTGGATCTATTCTTTGGTTTCTTGTCTTGACCTCTCCTGGCTCCTAACGCTGTCTGTATTATTTCTGCGGTTTCACTCCTAACTATCTGACATCTAGGCATGAACATGGATGATTCTCCTAATTGCAACTCCCATTAGCTGTCATTTGCTAGATTGGATCTATTCTTTGGTTTCTTGTCTTGACCTCTCCTGGCTCCTAACGCTGTCTGTATTTTTTCTGCGGTTTCACTCCTAACTATCTGACATCTAGGCCTGAACATGGATTATTCTCCTAATTGCAACTCCCATTAGCTGTCATTTGCTAGATTGGATCTATTCTTTGCTTTCTTGTCTTGACCTCTCCTGGCTCCTAACGCTGTCTGTGTTTCTTCTGCGGTCTGTAACTGCATAGGCTGCATTGGGCGCACCAGTACATGGACTCTATTGCTTAATTACTCTTGGGGTGGCCAGGAATGACAGTGATTTGTCAGCTTCATGGATTTAATGACACTTCCATCCATCCCTTGTTAATTCCATGGATCTGACATGTCAGTGTCCTTGTTGATCACCATGTGTAGTGTGTGTGATGCACATGTGGTGGCATGTTGGTGTATGTGATATTCACCTGAACTGGAGGCTGGGTCCTGCTGGGCCACCGGGGATGAAGCTCCAGCTGTGGGCGATGGTCCCAGAAAGTCCCTTGCGATCCTCTCCCACTCCTTATAGGCGACACTGTGTCCCTCAGCTTCTCTGGCCATCTTCCTCTTCAACGTGGCCCTGATATCCACATATCTGTGCTTCAAGGACCTCAAGCCCCTAGGAACCGTGGACACCTCCTTCATCACTTCCACTACCTCCTTCCAAGCCTGAGCCTTAGGCCCAGGCTTCGCTTCCCTGGCAACAAGGATGATGGGCCGGTCACGGATCGCACCCAGGAGGACCATATTCTCCTGGGGCGTATAATTACGGGCCCTGCGCCTGCCCTTGCCAATAGCCCCTTGCTCTCTCGACTGTGCTCGGGGACCCTGGCCTCCGTGCACTCTTCCTGAGGCCTGTCCCTTCCCCAAACTACCCAGCCCCCTGGGAACAGGCCCCTTCCCCTCTGTCCCTCCTCTATTAGTGCCTCTGTCTCCCTCCTCCTCCTCCTCCTCCTCCCTCCCCTCTGGGTACCACTCCTCCTCCTCCAGGGACACCTTCTCCTCCTTTTCCGGGGATACCTCCTCCACCCCATCCGGGGACACCTCCTCCTACTCCTCCTCTGGGGACACCGCCTCCACCCCCTCCGGGGACACCTCCTCCACCCCTTCCGGGGACACCTCCTCCACCTCTCCTCCACCCTCCACTACACTCTCCTCACTCTCCGCTCCTCTCCTCCTCTCTCCACCTATCTCCTCCCTCCATGCTGAAATAATAACAAAATAAGGATAACTCAAAATAAGTGTAACTGTTATATAGGTGATGAAAAAAAAAAGTGTATGTTCTATGTGTTTTTAATAACTGTTGGGGCATGTGGTGCAAAGGTTGGGGGGGGGGGAGGTGTGTGGTGTGTGTCCTAACGCTATGTATGTCTCTATGTGTCTTTAATCTATGTGTCAGGCAAATATGTGTAATGTGTAAATATGTGTAACTCTTACGTGTAAATATGCTAGTAATAAAATACAAAACAATCAAAAAGAGTGCGCCTACAAATCAAAAGAACGATAAAGAAATAAAAGTATTACTGGAATGTCTGTTGGAAAGAAAAGATGTGTGAGCTATGTGTATTTAATAAGTGGTGGGGGATGGGGTGTGTTGGAGGATGGGGTGTGTTGGGGGATGGGGTGTGGTGGGGGGGGATGGGTGTGTGGGGTGTGTTTCCTAACTATATATATGTCTCTATGTGTGTTGTTTAATCTATGTGAAATATGTAAATATGTGTATTTCTTAAATGTAAATACTTAGGAAGTAAACAAGAAACAAGACAAAAAAGTAATCTACCTCTCTCCAAACCACTAATCTCACAACTCAAACTCTCTCCCACCTGCTCCTGGAACTGCTAACTCCAATGGCTCTTACAACACAGTCAGCGCATGGGTTTGTATCAATCACATTTATAAGCTCATACTGTCAATCAAATTCTTAGCTCGTACGTGATTGGCTGAGAGGCATGTCTCGCTAGGACGTCCCCTTATCAGCTTGCGAGCGCGCCAACAGACTCAGCCAATTACATACGCACTTATAGTGTCAGGCCGCCAAGTGCGTATGTAATTGTCTGAGAGTCCCAACACGGGCCGCCAAGTGCGTATGTAATTGCCTGAGAGTCCCAACGCGGCCCGCCAAGTGCGTATGTAATTGGCTGAGAGGCTTTTAGCGGGTTTTTGCGCCATCGCCATTGCCACGTTGGCCCGCCAAAAGCCTCTCATCCAATTACATACGCACTTGGCGGCCCGCGTTAGGACTCTCAGCCAATTACATACGCACTGGGCGGCCCGCGTTGGGACTCTCATCCAATTACATACGCACTTGGCGGCCCGCGTTGGGACTCTCAGCCAATTACATACGCACTTGGCGGCCCGTGTTGGGACAGCCAATTACATGCGGCCAAGTGCGTATGTAATAGGTTGAGAGGCTTCTTGACGTAAAATCATCAGCTGGAATGCCATGTAAAGATCCACAGGTGACCAATGGCAAAGCAGAAATTAACGTGCCTAATACCAGGTCATGCAATCACCAAGCTATATAACCCCATCCCCAACAAGTCATCAGCATGTCTGAAACAGCATGGATGATCATGTGAGAGGGATGATGGACAGGATGAGTGGGGGGATGAGGTTGAGATGCTTTTGTGCATCTCACCTAGCACAGTATCAAGACCAGGAAGCAAGGTGTGTGATTGAGGGGGTGATGGGGAGTGGCAGAGATGAGTGTCTGGGAGTGAATGATGGTGTGAGTGGTGATGTGATCCATGCTGGGGCAGAACCAAGCCAGGCAAGGGAATTACCACAGGCCATGCCTAGTATCGTGGGGGTGGATCAGGGAGGAGAGAGAGCTCCAGTAGCACAGGGACAGAGGGATATAGGGCCACCTGCACACAGGGAGGCTGACAATGTTGTCGGTGATCAGCTGCTGGGGGGAGTACAGGATGTGGTGGCTCAGGCAGAAGGGGGGGAGCCTGACCAGGAGCATGACCAGGAGCCTGACCAGGAGCCTGGATAGGAGCCTGTGAGGAGGCAAAGGGCACCCAATGTGTACAGAGAGAGACTCACATTAGAGGGGTTAACTGATGGGGAGGTGTTTGAGCGTTTTCGGCTGACCCGTGCCAGTCTTGGGGAGCTCTATGAGGTTCTCAGAGTGGACCTTGAGCCTCGCTCAGGGGCAAATAGAGCCATCCCAGGAATGACACGGATGTTAGTTGCAATACACCTCCTTGCTTCTGGTAGCTTTCAGACCACCCTGAGCATAGCCAGAGGAATGTCACAGCCAAGCCTTTCGAATTGTCTGAGTGCATTCCTCCGTGCTATTGGTCGGAAAGCTGCCAGATACATCAGTTACCCTAACACTGCTGAAGAGATCTCGAAGGTGATGTTCGATTTCTTCCAATTAGGAGGTATCCCCAATGTGCTTGGTGCTATTGACTGTACACACGTGGCACTGATACCTCCTAGAGAGCAAGAAGCGCTGTACAGAAATCGTAAGCATTCAATCAATGTCCAGGTTGTTTGCGATGCGAACATGCGCATACAAGGTGTGTATGCAGGCTTCCCGGGAAGTGCTCACGACGCCTATATCCTGCGTGCATCCGGAATATGTGACCTATTTGAGTCTGGCAGATTTCCATCCGGATGGCTACTGGGTGAGTACACATTAGTAATGGCAGTCAACCATATGTTACTATGACTGGATACAATAACACATACGGTACATCATGTTTCCCTCTATTGCTATGATGTTCACATGTGCATTACGGAGTAATACTCCCAAAGCAAGAACATAATAGCTCATTGCTGGCCATAACCCTGTGTTAGCTTGGCCAAACAGTATGCAGTTCACAACAACATATGACAAAAACCACAACTGATTAATCATTAGGTTTATGTTCTGATGCATTCCCTTGTATCCTGTGACATGGACATCTCTAGTCTACATAACGTGTTGTGTGTTATTGGAAGGGCTTTGTAAGTGAGATGACTTCAGAATTCATCTGATAGAGGAGAATGAATAGTGTTTGGCAAACTTTTTCTTGCATGAATATATCCCGGAATATACATGAATTAGCTTAACTTGAAGTTTTCAAAATCTCCAAGGTCTTTTGGCATTTGCGTTTGATCGTGTACGCCCCTGGGAAATTCCAACTGAATTAGCATCACATTTACGTTCACAAGAATACACTATCACGCTTCACCTCAGACCTCTGGCATGTGCTCGGTACAAGAACTGCAACAGTGACTTCCTGCTCTCTACCAGAAGGGTCGCAATATGTACCCTGTTGTATTTCCCTTGTATCTCCGCCTCATGTAAGCGTCCTGTGGGTGTGAACATCTGCATTTTACATTTGTGGAAATCACATTGTAATTGATCTGAAGCTTCATATCGAATACATGTGTTAATACACTACTAATTATCCTATCAGATGCATTCATGATCCATCTCCCTTACATATATCTTTAACTGTGTATTAGCCACAGGGATGTGTTGATAGGTCATGATGACGATATTTGGCCATATGCTTTGTGAAACATCAAAACATCCTATTCATATCAACATCATATTTTATTTCCACCAGGTGATGCAGGATATGGGTGTTTGCCGTGGTTGTTGACCCCTGTGAGCAATCCCCATACTCGGGCAGAGGTGCGGTATAATGCTGCGCATAAAACCTGCCGGAATGTAATTGAGCGCACCTTTGGTGTACTAAAGATGCGCTTCAGATGTTTACATTCCACTGGGGGGGCTCTACAATACAAGCCCCAGAAAGTTTGTCGCATCATCGTTGCCTGCTGCTGTCTGCACAATATAGCAGTACAGGCCGTCTGGGGAACATTGATGCGGCTCCGCTACATGGGGAGGAAGAGCCTTTATTTCCCCCTGAAGTGGATAATCTGCAGGGGTCACAACAACGTGCCCGCCTAATTCGTGAGTACTTCACATGTAAGTACATACCCAATATGCATGGAACACAGTCTAATGTATCTGGATTATGCCTAACTCCCAAATCCACCTTTATCCATCGCCCTTGTCATACAGAATTCCAACCAGTCCACAGTAGAGGAGAGTTCCCTGACGTTGTCGATGTTTGTACACTGGAACAAGCCACATGATCAGTTACAGGTAAGTAAGCACACATTCCCATACACATCTTAAGTACTGACGGTTATAAACATCAATGGCATAGATAATTTGAGTGGATTATATATCCCACTATGTCAATGTATATATGCCCCACGTTACATTGTTATCTAGTAATTTAGATTGAAAAAAGACTTTAGTCCATCAGGTTCAACCTCTATAGATCTATGATCTGCAATACGCAGAATTATTGTTAATTGATCCCGAGGAAGTAACCGAAAAACAAAAAGTGAAACTTTGACAATTGTCGAATTTCAGGGCAGAAAAATATAACATTCCTTCCTGATACAGATACTGGTGATCGTATTCATCCCTGGATCAATAATCCCTCTCTATTTATCCAGGATAGCCCCAATGCCTGTTTGGTTTTTTAATGTAAAAATATACCTAATCCCTTTTTAAAGTCACCTACAACCTCTACGGATCAGGATTGTTCACATTGTCTGATCCTGCCAAACCACATGAAATGGGATCAAAATCTCGTAGATAAATACCATACACACATACTTTGGAGATCAAGAACCAGTCACGATAAGACAAAACCAAGTCCTCTGGTTATTTCCTCATGATTCGACTTTATTCAGTTTGATCCAATATGGATCACCAGCCAAACCCAACATGGTGGCTGTTGCTGACTGGCTGGAGACGTGACTACTACTGAAATATATCCAGACACAGCTTTTTAGACTTGTTTACATGAGACCATGCCGAAATCCAGATTTTGGCACCCTGTAGCAACATGGCATAACTCACTAACCGGCAATGACTTCTTATTAATAAGAGATATCCAATACGAATAGAACACATTCTTTGTCTAATTTGTGACTGTAATCCTAACATCATATTAACCTTACAGAGCTGCTGTCGTGTGTCAACTCTTCTTTCAACCACCTAGACATGGAAAAACATGACCAGCAACAGAACTGCTACATTAATGTGAACTACATAGTAAATATTTGTGTAATAATATGGCCACGTATACTGAAGGACACAAATAACACAACAATCACTTTATTAGTATCGGCCTCTTTCCAGAATACATCAGATAGGTAAGCAGTGATAACTAATGATGATCCACAGTGCACGTGTCCTGGTGGAACAAATCACCTCGTGGATGAGCTTGGGACTGCGTCCAAGGTAAAACACCACATTTGGCTCTCCAAAGATGCATTAATGTGTAATCTATGTGATATTCCTACATCATTAGCGAGATGAGTAGCCCGTTTCATATGTAGGGAAGGAACAGTGAAGACGTTTGTATGAAATGAGCAACATATATCGGTACAGTGGATCGAAAAGGTCTAAAGTCTACACAGCCCTGTTAAAATGTTATGTTTCTGTGCTGTAAAAAAATGAGACCAAGATAAATCATTTCAGAACTTTTTCCACCTTTAATGTGACCTATAAACTGGACAATTTAATTGAAAAACAAACTGAAATCTATTAGGTAGAGTGAAGAAAAAATCCAAAAAGAAAATCACATGGTAGCATAAGTATGCACACCCCTAAACTAATACTTTGTTGAAGCACCTTGTGATTTTATTACAGCACTCAGTCTTTTTGGGGATGAGTCTATCCGCATAGCACATTTTGACTTTGCAAGATTTGCCCACTCTTCTTTGAAAAAACACTCCAAATCTGTAAGATTGCGAGGGCATCTCCTGTGCACAGCCCTCTTCAGATCACCCCACATATTTTCAATTGGATTCAGGTCTGGGCTCTGGCTGGGCCATTCCAAAACTGTAATCTTCTTCTGGTGAAGCCATTCCTTTGTTGATTTGGATGTATGCTTTGGGTCGTTGTCATGCTGAAAGATGAAGTTCCTATTCATGTTCAGCTTGCTAGCAGAAGCCTGAAGGTTTTGTGCCAATATTGAATGGTATTTGGAACTGAAAAATAATTCACTCTATCTTAACTAAGGCCCCAGTTCCAGCTGAAGAAAAACAGCTCCAAAGCATGATGCTGCCACCACCACGCTTCACTGTGGGTACTGTGTTCTTTTGGTGATGTGCAGTGCTATTTTTGCGCCAAACATATCTTTTGGATTATGGCCAATTGGTTCAACCTTGGTTTCATCAGACCATAACACCTTTTCCCACATGCTTTTGGGAGACTTCAGATGTGTTTTTTGCAAAATGCAGCCTGGCTTGGATGTTTTTCTTTGTAAGAAAAGGCTTTTGTCTTGCCACTCTACCCCATACGCCAAACATATGAAGAATACGGGAGATTGTTGTCACATGTACCAGACAGCCAGTACTTGCCAGATATTCCTGCAGTTCCTTTAATGTTGCTGTAGGCCTCTTGGTAGCCTCCCAGACCAGTTTTCTTCTGGTCTTTTCATCAACTCCAGTTCTTGGTAATGTCACTGTTGTGCCATATTTTCTCTGCTTGATGATGACTGGCTTCACTGTGTTCCATGGTATATCTAATGCCTTGGAAATTCTTTTGTACCCTTCTCCTGACTGATACCTTTTAACAATGAGATCCCTCTGATGCTTTGGAAGCTCTCTGTGGACCATGGCTTTTGCTGTGGGATGCGACTAAGAACATTTCAGGAAAGACCAACTAGAGCAGCTTAACTTAATTTGGGGTTAATCAGAGGCACTTTAAATGATGGCAGGTGTATGCTGACTCCGATTTAACACGATTTGGAATGTGATTGCTTAATTCTGAACACAGCTACATCCCCAGTTATAAGAGAGTGTGCAGACTTATGCAACCACATTGGTTTTCTTTGTTTTTTTCTTCCCTCCACCTAAAAGATTTCAGTTTGTTTTACAATTGAGTTGTACAGTTTATATGTCACATTAAAGGTGGATAAAGTTTTGAAATGATTTTTCATTGGCTAATTTGTTTACAGGAGTGTGTAGACTTTTTATAACCACTGTAAGTGACGAAGTAAGCGCTCCGGGAGCATGTGCAATGTAAATATTGACATGTTCCTTTTATGTTTCAGATCGCAAAGATGAGTCCCTTTCCACGGTCAGAACAAGGAATGATGAGCATTCCCACGTTCCAGGACTATGCTATTGTCACATTGCATCATGTATGTTCATATGTCAGTCATCATGTGTTGCATCGGGTGTGATATCACATCCTCTACATCGATTTATATGTACCTATTGCTTTAGATATGCCATTCTCTCCTCTACTTGGACTATTGGGAAGCCTGTATCATACTTCCTTCCAGATCTCTTCCTCAGTGCTGATGTGATCCTCCCTGTACATATGGGGAAGAGTAACTCTAGCCTTGGAACATAACTGTTAATGAGGTTCCGTTTACCTTCAGTTATGAATATGCAACAGCAGATAATAGAGATGCTCATTCACAGAACAGAATACACCTTGAACTGGCCAGTTTGTTGGTAGTTCTGCTAACACATGAAATTAGCTAAAACTTAGGTATGTAGAGTCTTCTCTCATAGTGCCATTTCCAGTGACATGACCTACGGGGGTTCTAACATTGACTGATTGAGCACTTCTACCTCTGCAGTTGCATAGGAGTGTGTGTTGCGCGCACACACAAGACTACAGATCACTTCTCCCCATGAGCATATCTCCATCTGTATTGTTGGGTTTGAATATTGAATGTTATCCCGATATATTTAATAATATAACTGATATTGCCTCATGTTGGATGATGCACTGTATATCCCCCCCTCAACTGATCATCTATACCAATGTCATCCCCCCTGCGTGCATTCTGGCCCCATGTCCCTATTTCCGTGTGTTACTGGAACTCTGTATCCTACCCACCTCCACCATGATACTGAGCAGGCCTGTGGTAATTTGTCACTGTGTGGCTTTGTGAACAATTAAACCGTTTTTTTTCACTCAATGTTTGTGTAATCCTGGATATTTACCATGTAACAAGTAAATTACCCTGAAAGTCAGATGTGCTCAGCACAATCAGTTAGTGGTGTAACTATTCTGTTCAATCTGCGTTTACATTATTTCATAATCATGAATGTCGATTCATATCATTCAAGTTGAGCCCTTCAAGTCATTATATACAACCCTGCATGTCTATAGACATGATTTCAGAATTCACACCCCTCCAACTTGCACCTACATGTATATTGGCAAGATACAGATTAATGTAGCATATGTATCTATATAAACACACACAGATATATGTATTGAACAATGACACTTCATTCTATCTGTATTCTCTCAACTAGAAAGCATGATATGGGACAAACACACAGAAACAGTGATAACAGTATAACATAATCATACTTTATTTCATACACAGAGTACAAACAGAAATGGACAAGACTGTGCATTAATATCATGTGTGTGTTGTGAAGAGATCCTAGTATGGCAAAAGGCTGTGGCAAATCTGAGGACATCTGAAGAGGAAACAGACAACATCATGAGGGTAATGCATAGCATCTCCTAGGGTCACATGTGGTCAGGACACCACAGTAACTAACATTTAATCAACATAACCATTAATGCGCATACAACAACCATATGGTTGCCAGAATAAACAGACACTATAAAACAGGGATCATGTGATACTAAGCGATTTCACACACAGTGTGAATTGGTCAATAGATGATGTGAATCTGGAAAACAGAGGTAGGAGGTGTTAGAACAATCATAAGCTGGTATTAGAGTACATTGTTTTTGCTTTTGACACTACTCTAAACCAACTAACATGAACATCATCTCCAAGCAGTAATAACCATATTGATTCTATCCTGTTCAGTCAGCCTTCCAGGAATATGCTTAGGATGTGGAATACGACAAGGCATGCTTCACTGTGAACACAATCCTTCAGCAAAATGTACTATCACTATCTATATGGAATAGTTGGGCCATGCTGATATCACATCTCACTTCTAAATGGGTGGTACCAAGGCCAGACAGATTACACTGTTCACATTACCCCTAAACACATGCACATTGATCATGATGTCAAACCAGTGAAATTCCCACTTTGGTTTGGATCACATGAAAAAACTGAATCCAATTTCATAATGTTAACGGGATGGAATGCTACAAAAACTTATGTGGAATTGCTGGTTTTGATTAGCAGATAGTAATGGGACTGTGCAACTCTATAGCCGGGACACTGATCATTATAATGGAAGATCACACAGTCATGTTTCTTAGTGAAAAGATATGTAGTCATATATTGCATTTCAGAGCCATCTGCAGTGGTGAAGAACCCTGATAGAATGATTGTACTGCTCGAAGATGAAGAAAATGTCTTCAGAGTTGTGAGATTTGACTATTAACACCTACAAAGACAAAAACAATGTATCATTCCGAACAATATTATGATTAAATACAGCATTTAAGCTCAAGGTCAATCCACATTGAACATCAATTGTTAAAATGTTCAACATAACCAGACATGTACACACTCTGTAGCCAATACTATGTCAACATCTATAACAATCAGTATTCTATGAGGAGTGGTCAGGAGGCCCTCTCGGATGGTCCTAACACCTCCTACTCCGAGTTAGCGGGCCCCCACCGTCTGTGCCCGCGGCATGTCTCCCTCTTCCACGACGTGGTGTGGGAGCTGGGGGTGCCACTACAGCAGGTGGCTGGGGGTCAAGAGTGGGCGATGTCTGAGATGAGGAGACAGACATCTCAGGTTGCAATTGGACAACCGAAGTCTGGAGAGGTATGGGCTGGCGACGTAGTTGACGCAACAATGCGCATCTCTCCCGGCTTGCACGTTCCTCATATCTCTCCATCCTTCGGTTGTGCCTCCTCATCTCAGCATATATAGCACGTGTGGTGGCTGAGATCACCCTGTTGCCAGCCAGGATGGCACTACTAAAAGCCAATTGTCTTTCGCTTATGTCCAGCATTTGTCGTGCTCTCTGGCTTTGGGCCTGGTCATCTTGTTCTATGTGCGCCATGATGTTCCGTAATTGGCCAGAGAGCGGTGGCAGAGGGCCTGGAGGTGCTTGTCTGGTGGCTGGCGACTAGGCAGCTGGCGACTGGGCGGCTGGCGACTGGGCGACTGGGCGGCCGGCGACTCCGCGGCCGGCGACTCCGCAGCCGGCAACTCCGAGGCCGGCGACTCCACGGCCGGCGACTCCGCGGCTCTTACTCCCGGGGCCAGGGCACTTCCTCCCGGGGCCGGGGCACTTCCTCCCGGGGCACTTGGGGCCGGGGCACTTGGGGCCGGGGCACTTCCTCCCGGGGCCGGGGCACTTGGGGCCGGGGCACTTCCTCCCTGGGCCGGGGCACTTCCTCCCGGGGCTCATGGTGGAGCCCAGGCTGAGGGCGGTGCCCAGGATGAGGGTGGTGCCCCGTATGAGGGCGGAGCCCAGTATGAGGGCGGAGCCCAGTATGAGGGCGGAGCCCAGGGTGAGGGCGGGGCCCCAGATGAGGGCCTAGCCCAGTATGAGGGCTGTGCCCAGGGTGAGGGCGGTGCCCCAGATGAGGGCAGAGCCCATGATGAGGGCGGTGCCCCAGATGAGGGCGGAGCCCAGGATGAGGGCTGTGCCCAGGATGAGGGCGGAGCCCCAGATGAGGGCGGAGCCCCAGATGAGGGTGGAGCCCATGATGAGGGCGGAGCCCCAGATGAGGGCGGAGCCCATGATGAGGGCTGTGCCCAGGATGAGGGCGGAGCCCATGATGAGGGCGGAGCCCAGGATGAGGGCGGAGCCGCTGAGGGTGGAGCCGCTGAGGGTGGAGCTGCTGAGGGTGGAGACGCTGAGGGGGGAGCCGCTGAGGGAGGCACAGGATGGTGTGGCTGGTGCAGGCCCTGAGGTGGCCACGCCGAAGAGGGCCCGGGCATCACTTCCCGCTCCGTATGAGCCAGTGTGAGCCCTATTACTTTGGTATAGAGGGACTCTTTTGATTACAGCATTGTGCTGTTTATCAAGATTACTAGTTTATTCTTTTTGTTGATTTTATCTATGTTGACCCAGTAAGAACTCACTTCAGCTCATGGGATGGTGAGTGCTTTGGTCATTTCTTTTCCCATAGGGAAACATAGAGATCCACTTGTCTAGTAATAACAGCAACTGTAAGCCGCCATCTGCCCTTTCAAATGGACAGGTGCTGGTTCTATTAATATTATTATATTATGTTGGGCATCTACATTATTACCAACGGGTTAATTGATTAGCCTTTACCACCATTAACTAGCCTGCTGCTTGATATACTCTACCGTATATCTTTTATCACACATTTATGTATATATATATTAAATTCACTTTATTTTTTCTATAATAAGATTTTTTGTTATATCAGTAACTTGTTGCTACAAAATTAAAAATAGAGTCTTGGGTGTTCCTTTAGGACACTGGATATAGACATAGTAGATCCAGTGTCACTGGGAACCCATAATTAATATATTTATAATTAAAGTTTAAAAGGGTAAAAGAACTCCAATTCGGCATATCTTTAAAATCACCTTTTATTTACCTTTTTTAAACTATTAATTACAATAAAAAGCTCTTCATTAGTAAGATCTCGTACAAAAATGTCTCCATCCTCTTTAGTTAAAACATTATGAATACTAGATAAAATATAATTTGTACACTTATCTGCAATTTGTTTCCTTCTGTATAAATTTGAATAAAAACTTGGATCTGTTATATCTTTATTCTTAGTATACAATATGCCATTTTCTTCTAAAAATGTAATTTCAGGTTTATTAAAAGCTTTTTTTTTAAATATCTGTTGCACTTAAAATTTTATTCAATATGCCTAACTTTGACTCAAAAATTATTGTTTTTCCCTTTTCTATTAAAAACCGCTTAATTTCATTTGTCAAAATTTTTATGTCAGTATCTACTTCTTTACCTTTTGGTCCTATTTCTGAGCTTTTAAAACTTGCTTTTAAAATGTTATGGTCTGATAAAATATTAGGAATAAGATTGATACTTACTGTTTCTAGGTCAAGTGAGTGAAATAAAAAATAAATTCTGGACTATACCAGTTGGTTTCCCCATGTAAAGTCAGATTCACTTGGTCGTAGTTCTTTCCACATATTCTTGAAGTTAAAATCAGAAATTATGTTACATAATAATTTAGATAACTTATCTAAAACCACCTTCTTCCCTTTTTCTCTTCCTCCCACTTGACTTTAAAATGCAGTTAAAATCTCAAAATAAAATAGTTGGTGAGACCCAGGTAAAAACAATTTCATTATTTTAAAACTTTTTAATTCTTTCATTCTTACATGGCAGTTCCTAAATATTAAAAAAGTGTGTGGATAAAAGATTGTATGTAGCTTTTACCAATAAACTTCTACCAGGTATGATTTCATTAAAATATTTGATATCCCATCCTGGCCTGAAGAGGACAGCAACACCTGATGATTTGTTATCTGCCCCTCCAGACCAGAGCAATCTTTTTTCAACTTATCATAAGTTAATTCATTACCAATTGCACATTCTTGCAAATGATTTTTGTCACAATTCAACATTTTTAAATAGTCTAAACAGGCCTCTCCATACCTGGATTTTATACTTATTAGTCAGGGTCATAAAAATGGCAAAATTGTTAGCCTCAGTTAGCCTCTGCACTGAAGCTTCCATTTCATCCCCTTCAGACTCTCTAGAAACTGAAGGTGTGTCTATCAAGTTCAAAGAGGGTGTCCCAGACAGACATTCCTGGGTCCTTCTCTTTGCTTGTTTACCAGATGCTCTTTTTTGTACTCTCAATATCCATTTCTTCTATATGATCTTTTTTTTGCTTTTTTGGATCTGTACTGTACTTCTTTTCATACTTCTTTAGAGCATCTCTACAGGATGTCTTCATCAGAATCCTCAGGCAACTCTGTCTCTGTTGTGGACTCGAAGAATGCACTTTGGCTGTTCAGCAGTTCTTCGATGGAAACAGAGTAGATATCGAGGCTAATCTAGCTCTGATTCTAGGATCTACTGGCACAAAATCTACTTCCTATATGGGCTTGAAGAAGCCACTTTTCTCATTATTGGTGCTACCTTACAAAGTGCCTGTCTGTAATTTAGTTTACCAACTTCTATGGCCCTTCCTGAACCTCTAGGATCTACTCGAGTTGGCATAAGAATCACACTAGCACCTTTCTTGCTATTGTTCTCATCCACTGCCACACTCGTTTGCCCTTGATTGGGAAACCCACTATTACCACACACTTTGCCCTCTGCCCTCTACTCCTACTCCCGAATTCCTTCACTCTTCGTTATGGCCACAGAATCTGGGACCATACTACCCTAGCCCTGGACTTATTCCTGGCAACACCTTTTCCAACTAAGTCCAAGGCTGCATCACCGGAAATTACAGATTGCGATGGTCTCAAGTGGCCCTTTTCACCGCTCTAAGACCCTTGTTCCCTGGGAACATGGACAGCATCATTCCAATCTTCTTACTTGCTTGTTTGGGCTTCACTTCGGAAATCCTCAGAACAGGACTGCTGCCGTTGTGTCTGATATCCTCTTGAGTGGTACCAGTATGGCGTGGGTCACTTTCGGAATAGATGACCTTCCTCTCCACATAAGTTGCAGGTCCTGGTCTTGCAATCAAAGGACTGGTGTTCCGGGCTTTCCCAGTACTGACACCTGGGTCCTGGAAAGTCGTCATATATGTGGCCATAAGTATAACACTTCCTGCAAAAAAATAGGCTGCCCTGTGAAATATAAGTACCCCCTATCACTCCCAATTGTAAAGCATTGAGGGAGGGGGGTCTTCATGCCACATGAACTGTCTGGATCCTCTTTAAAGGTCACAAAATACTGATGTTTGCCATTCCAAATGCCATAAATATTCTCCAGCCTGCGAACCAGGTGAACTGTCTTGCAGTACCTACTCAAGAAGACTTCAGTGGCATGGTCATCCACAAAGGGATTATACATGTGTAGGACTAGAGACACCTCCTCCCTAGCATACAATAACTCTAGCCCTACCCCAGATAGTATTGGGTTACCTGCATTCTCCTTATAGCGCTGATAGAAGTATAGCAAGCACTGCTGCTATAGAATGTCAGGTCATATAATCCCTGTTACTGTGGATCTTGCAGACACAAACCATAAGTTCCTGTAGAATCTTCTCAATGACAAATCGTAACAATACTTCCAGTCTGTCCAGTCTGTCCTTTAAATGCGCTGATGCCCCAAGACCAAGGAAACCTGGGCTCACAAATACCTCCAACCATATATCCAAGATTTAAACAAAAGGCAGATAAACTACACCAGTCACTGTTTCAATCTTAATAAATCTCATCAATGTGATGCTGGATTCTGGTTTGTGTTGTGGATTTTGTAGAGCGTAGTACACTACATCAAACATTACACTCATGGTGGGCTGAAGAGTGATAGAAGTCCTCTACCATACAGAGTACAGTAGTACAGAGACTGAATAATACATTAGTAATTCTATTTATTTGTCTAATGTTAATATCTAATGTGCTCTAGTGTGCCTCTGGCGATCTTATGTATTGATTTCTACTGCTGTTAACTGCTTTTGCATGCATTTTTTTCTAGTGTGCCATCTCTCTAACTAATGTGACCGGCTTTCTGTAATGCATCTGATTTTCCTATATGTATGATAAGTCACATGTGTAAATTGATAATTAAATTGTTTTTAGTTGCACAAATGTGCATATAACAATGTACAGAATTCATGTATTATGATATTGTATGTATTGTATTGTTTGTGAGTGTTTTACTGTCTCTTTAAGTGCTGCTCCAGTTCTCAGCAATGGTTTTAAAACCATTTGCGAGTAGTGTTTAGTACCTGTAAATTCCTGTAATTCCTTCAGATTTTTGATGTTATGGGCTTGCTATAATTTGCGAGTACTCAGTAAAGTCAGAATTAAATAGGGTTTTGGTGTAAAAGTAAGAAGGAGTCACTTATATTATTTTGGCAGTGAAAAAATAAATGGAAAAATTTGCCGTAATTTGAAGCTCTGAATTGCCACAGTCCTCAGGAGTAGCTCTCTTGCAATCATGCTATTATGTGGGAATAGAATAGCTAGGGAAAGTTACTAGTCAATTTGTGATGGTGCAATTTTGCGATATAGGGAACTGAACAGGGCTCTATATTTTTGGAATCAATCTTAATTGCATACACAGCTAAAATAAATGTGAAGAGATAATAGCACATTGCACTGCATATGTTACTTTCAGCATCATTTAAATGGTTATTGTATTTTTCAAAAACAATAATAAGAACCTCTGATGTGTCACTCAAAGTTGTGCTTTTTATGTAGATTAAATGGGTAGTTTGGAAAGGCATAATGGTTTTTACCAAATCTGTTTTTTGTGGAATTGTTCTTGCTTAAAGAAATTTCATACACAGGCAAAATACATGTAATAAGATAATAGCACAATACACTGCATATTTTACTTTCAGTATCATTTAAAGGGTTATTGTATCTTTCAATCAATGTGAAGATTTCATTACTAAGTACCAGTATAAACAATGCATAATTTAGAGAAAAAAACATACATTAAAAATTGCCTTTTTCCATCAAACAAGGATTTTAGCACACTTTAGTAGTGCCAGAAACTATAAGTAAATTGAATTAGATGTGGCACACAATATATACTGTATAACAAGGATAGTCAATAGAGTGACCTGGGTCCGAACTCAGACTTATGGTCCCTTTCTTCTGTACCTCCATTGCAAATCTTTAATTAATCACGATGTTCCTTGGTCACCTTATTTTCTCTGCCTTTTGATTGTCATCATATTAAAATATTTGTTTGTGTACCCATAACAAAATATGGATTACAGACTTTGACTTCATTTTAACAAATACATTTGGTCTTTAAAAAAAAATAGTAACCATCCTTGCTGATCCTGGTGAAGGAGATCCAGGTATATGCACTGAATGTTATATATATATATATATATATATATATATATATATATATATATATATATATGAATAATCAGAGTATTGCAGTATATAGTGATACCTTTGTTATTGGACAAACATATTCATAGGTTTCATGACGAGCTTTCGAGTTCGTTCCTCTCTTTGTCGAGTCAGAGTCAATACTTATTATAGATTCACAAATACAGCAAAAAATTCCAGGATTAACAAATAATGTTCTGATCAGCCAGCCGTGCAAGTGTGTGGGGATGCAGACCAGAGTAAGTAAAGTGTCTGTATATATATATATATATATATATCACATATATAGTTGTGAGCGTACGAGTCGTTGCTCACGCTTGCGGGCTCGCGTAGCGAGCCCGCAAGAACTGCGTCCCTCGCGAAGCGAGGGACGCAGTTCCCCGCAAATGCGGGTCCTCGCGGTGGTGGTGGAGGCTCAACGTCGGCTGTGTTAACACACACATACACACACACGACTTTTTAACAGAATAAACCCAACCGCCCAGCCAACAAAAACCCAACAACGTCCCCGCAAATGCGGATCCTCGCGAAGCGAGGGTCCGCATTTGCGGTGGTGGGAGCATCCCAACATCGGCTGTGTTAACACACACATACACACACACACAACTTCATAACAAAAAAAAACTCAAAGTCGCCTCACACCCGCTTACACCCAGACACACAGACGCAAGACTTAACAAAAAAACAGTAAAAAAGGCCCCTCACACGCTCTTAACACACATACGCACGACTTAGAAACAAATACACTGCGTCGTACACGTAAAAGCTAACTGCGTATATCGCAAAAAAATACGGCAACATCGCAACAAAATACGGCCGCATCGGAAAAAAATACGGCCGCGAAAGACCCATTCCAACCGCCGCGCATCAAAACATCACAAACAGAAGAAATAAACACAACAAACACATAAAAAGCTTACTTACAGCACGGGGGGGGCATCCGGCACCTCCAAAAGTTCATTTACACGTCCATTTAAGTCCAAAACAAAGAGTTTAAACGGCCGAAAATCGGCTAAGCGAGAGAAAAAATGGCCGCCGAACAAAACGAAAACGAGGCTCCAGACATAACTACACTACACTTACTCGCAATAATGAAACACATACTATGCGGAACGGATCACAATCATATTAAACACCATTTTAACCACTACTACGCACAAAATGGCGGATGGAACGCAAATTGGAAGCTGGAACGCAAATAGCGCATGCGTATTGCGTTCTAACGGTCTAACTTTCCAGAATGTTCTACAAGTTTATAAATACTGCCTATTTGACAGAGAAAAATACATTTCTCCTCAGGTGATGAACAGAGTGACTTAAGACATAACTGCTGCTAAAACTTGAGAAGATAATTTACTACTTTACATTGTGCAAATTACAACTGAGAGGTAAGCAATAATATATTACATTTTATTATCAAGACAGGACATCAAAAAAAAAAATTAAATAAGAAAAAGAGGTTTATGTATAATGACATGTGACACGCACATATATGCGTATAATGTATACTGACAAGTGACACGCACATTTATGTGTATAATGTATACTGACATGTGACACGCACATATATGCGTATAATGTATACTGACAAGTGACACGCACATTTATGTGTATAATGTATACTGACATGTGACACGCACATTTATGTGTATAATGTATACTGACATGTGACACGCACATTTATGTGTATATTGTATACTGACATGTGACACGCACATTTATGTGTATTGCCCCTGCAACAAAATTATCTTAAAACAAACTAATTAAACAACTACATTTAAATTACATTAGAAAAAAATAAGTTGGGACTATTAAAATATGAGTCATGTATACTGATATGTGACACGCACATATATGTGTATCATCTATAGTCACATGTCACACACACATTTATGTATGTTGGCCAAAAATACAAAAGAGGTTAATTTAACAATTAAAATATGATTCATGTATAGTGATATGTCACACGCACACAAATAAATTACTTTCAACTATGGAAATGTGCTTCATGTATGTGACATATGTGTGTAGCCCCCACCAAAAAATAATGTTAATTCAAAATAATTACAGAAGTATATTTCAATGAAATTAATTTACTGCAATTCAATAGATCACCTAAAGCTCAATCTTTCTACTTTTTTTAATATTCAAACAGACTCTGCATCAACAGCGTCTCTCAACAATTTGCACCGTGCATTGTGAAGCACAATTCCTTTTAAAGAACACCAACAAAGAAGAAGAGGTAAGATACAAAAATACTTTAAATGCTGAAAAGGCCATGCTTTGTTAAATACAAATAAAAAATTCTATAATTCACTATTTCACTTTATTTTTCAAACAGACACTACAAGAAGACCGGCGGATTAAGATTGGCAGGAGGGGACCCTCTGTCATTCCACACTTCAATCAAGGTAAAGTATTAAGTATAAAAAAGAACCGAACCATGAGCCTTATTCAATTGTGAGTTGGCCAATTGAATAGGGCTTTATATAAGCACATAATAGATTTTTTAGACAGACATTTTTAGTTACTGAACTTCTAACCACAATCAAGGTCTTCACTAACTAAAAACTTCTGTCAAAAAATATTTTATGTGCTTATATAGAGCCCTATTCAATTGGTCAAAACGCAATTGATTCAGGACCTAAATATGTTTAATGGGCGAGGGCCTCATTCAAATGTGATTTGCCCATTTCAATAGGGCTCTATATAAGCACAGAGCATATTTTTGAACAGAAGTTTTTAGTTAAAAACTTCTGTAAAAAAAGATGCTCTGTGCTCATATTGAGCCAAATTCCTTTGCGAAAAAACAAATTCAATGAGGCCCTCACAATATAACAAATCCAGCAACCAAAGGCCCTCATTCAATTGATATTTTGGACAATTCAATAGGGCTCGAAATAAGCACATTTAGAACCCTATTGAATTGGCCAAACTGCAATTGAATGAGGGCCAAAGGATGCAACATATGGTACACACAAACTGGTACACACAAAACAGGATTGTAACAAACACATAGCAAACTAAATTCATATTCTTTTTGTTTAACAACCTATAACCATTAGAAAAAACACTACATAAGTATAACAAAAGTGGTGCCCATCAAACAGGATTGTACGAAAACTCACACAAACACATAGCAAACTACATTTAAATTCTTATTTAATGTTTAACAACCTATAAGCCTTAGAAAGAAGCCTAAATAAGCATACCAACATTGGTGCGCACCAAACAGGATTGTATGAAAACTCACACAAACACATAGCAAACTACATTTAGATTCTTATTTTATGTTTAACAACCTATTAGCATTACAAAACAACATTAATAAGCATACCAACAGTGGTGCGCACCAAACAGGATTGTATGAAAACTCACACAAACACATAGCAAACTACATTTAGATTCTTATTTAATGTTTAACAACCTATAAGCCTTAGAAAGAAGCCTAAATAAGCATACCAACAGTGGTGCGCACCAAACAGGATTGTATGAAAACTCACACAAACACATAGCAAACTACATTTAAATTCTTATTTAATGTTTAACAACCTATAAGCCTTAGAAAGAAGCCTAAATAAGCATACCAACATTGGTGCGCACCAAACAGGATTGTATGAAAACTCACACAAACACATAGCAAACTACATTTACATTCTTATTTTATGTTTAACAACCTATAAGCATTACAAAACAACATTAATAAGCATACCAACAGTGGTGCGCACCAAACAGGATTGTATGAAAACTCACACAAACACATAGCAAACTACAATTAGATTCTTATTTTATGTTTAACAACCTATAAGCCTTAGAAAGAAGCCTAAATAAGCATACCAACAGTGGTGCGCACCAAACAGGATTGTATAAAAACTCACACAAACATATACCAAACTACATTTAGATTCTTATTTTATGTTTAACAATCTATAAGCCTTAGAAAAAGGCCTAAATAAGCATACCAAAAGTGGTGGGCACCAAACGGGATTGTTGAAAAACAAAGAAATAATGTCATTTTTTAGTTCATACAAATACATTCAAAGAAAATTACATTTTCATTTTTATTTTATATCAGATACTGCGTCAAGAACATCGGACCAGGAGTTTCAACTGAGGACCAGACCAGCGGACGAGGACTTTCAACAGAGGACCAGACCATTGGACGAGGACTTTCAACAGAGGACTACACCATCGGACGAGGACTTTCAACAGAGGACTACACCATCGGACGAGGACTTTCAACAGAGGACCAGACGATTGGACGAGGACTTTCAACACAGGACCAACAAAGATTCTGCTTCAAATCAAACTTCAACCAAGGTACAGTATAACAAGTAAAAAAAGAGAAACATTAATTAATATTCTTCTTTAATGTTTAACCACCTATAAGCCTTAGAAAAAAGCCTACAGAAGCATACCAAAATTGCGGCGCACCAAAAAGGATTGTAGAAAAACACAGAAATAATGCCATTTTTTCATTAATACAAAGACATTCAAATAACATAACATTTTCATTTTTATTTTATAACAGATACTGCGTCAAGAACATCGGAACAGGAGTTGGAACTGAGGACCACACCAGAGGACGAGGACTTTCAACAGAGGACTACACCATCGGACAAGGACTTTCAACACAGGACCAGACCATCGGACGAAGGCTTTCAACACAGGACCAACAAACAATTTTGCTTGAAATCAAACTTCAACCAAGGTACAGTATAAAAAGTAATATCTATCATCTATCTCTTATTTGTCTTTTAGGGCCAATAATCTTTAACAGTAAATACAAACTTCAATGTAAACTTAAAAAATAAATTGGCATAGTCCAAAAAAGTCTAAAAACACAGAATCTATACAATTTGTCATTGTAACATTCCAGTCCTAAACCCTAATTTAATTGCCATTTGACAAATTGAATAGTGCTGTAAATAAGGACATAACATCTTATTGAAAATACCTTTTTAGTTACTGAAAGACTTGCTTTTGGATACATGTTTAATAAATAAAAATTTCTTTAAATAATTATCTGATGGCCTTATTTAGACTTTTATTCAATTGACCGCATTGAAATTGATTAAGTATAAAATGTTAACACACTATTGATAACTATTTGTCATGAAAAACAACTTAACATCTCAAAATAAACTAATGGTACATTATTTTATTTTTACAGATTAACATGGCTGATAACGAGAGTAAACAAGAAAAGAAAAGACGCCAAGCTAGAGAACGACGACAGAGAGCAGACAGTCAGCAGACACCGGAGAAGAAGGAAATTCGACAAGAAAAAGAACGCAAAAGAATTGCAAGCAAAAGACTGTCACTTGTAGAAATTAAAGATATGTCAAAAAAAGCAACAAAGAAAATAAAGCATTTACAACCTGTTGCTCAAACATCAGATGACATTTTACCAGAAAAAATACAAGAGATACCAAAAAAAAGCAACAAAGAAAACAAAGCATTTAGAACCGTTTCATGAAACATTACATGACATTTTACCTCAAACAATACAACATATACCAAGAAAAGCAACGAAAAAAACAAAACATTTAGAACCTGTTGTTGAAACATTATATGACATTTCACCTGATGAATATGAAAGTCAAAATCCTATATGCTTTGCAAATTGTCCTCTACTCAAGTCTTTAGCAGTAGAGGTTCATAGTTGTGGGGGACATGACTACTCAATGTCAGTTTTGTGAGGCTTATTATTTTAAACAGGAGAGACCCAGAGATGGACAATTTATTAGTTGTTGTCAAAAAGGCAAGTTCAAACTTCCAGAAAGGAAAGAATTTCCAATTTATTTACAAAATATTATGACTGAACCTACTTTTCCAAACTACAAAAATTTTAAGACAAACATAAGATCCTACAATAGTGCCATATCCTTTGCATCCATGGGGGGCAACATTAGCTGCTAATGTACCAGGACATGGTCCTTACTGTTTTAAAGTCCAAGGACAAATTTATCATCGCACTTCCCATTTACATCCAGGGGAAGGAAATAAAAGAAAATTCGCTCAACTATATGTCCTAGATACAATGGAAGCTGTTGACCAACGTATGCAGATGGAAGAAAATAAAAAATGCTTACCCACTGTTTTCATAGAGCTAAATAACATTATGGACAACAATCCCTACAGTAAAGCTTATAAAAAATTGGCAGAAGTAGAAAATGAACAACTAATTCATGCACAAACACATCAATTACCAATGCCGAAGGTTAATATGGTGCTTAAAAGAGACAGACATACTGATAAACGTCGTTATAACTTGCCAACAACAAATGAGGTTGCAATGGTGTTTCAGAATGATGAAGGAGAACCACCATTTCAAAGAGACATTCGAATATATCCTAGAAATGAGGACCAACCGTTTATTAATATGAGTATCTTAAGTCCAAATTTAGATCCAATGACATATCCCATCTTTTTCCGACACGGAGAAGCAGGTTGGCAACCAAAATTAACTCTTCCCAGTTACCCAAATGCTAAAGCCAGAATCCGAAATAATGTTTCTATGCTTGAATTTAAAGTAGCTCAAATTGCCATTCGCAATGTATTTAATCCAATTTTATGTGGTGGGAAACTAACACAACAATGGATTATTGATTCATATTTGCAAGTTGAGGCAAATAATTTAAACTTTATCAAATATCAACAAGATAAACTCCGTGTAGAACAATATTTTGGACTCATGGACTATGTTGCTGACGTGGCTACAAGCAGAGACATGACAGCTGGCAAAGCCATCATTTTACCATCTTCCTTTCAATGATCTCCTCGGAATATGAGAGAAAGATACAATGATGCTATGGCTATTGTGACAAAATTTGGCAAACCCGATCTATTTGTGACATTTACATGTAATCCACAATGGCCAGAAATTACACTAAATCTACTTCTTGGACAAACTGCTTCAGATCGACCAGATTTAGTAGCCAGAGTTTTTAGGATTAAATTAAATGAATTAATACGTGACTTTACTATAAATCAGTTATTTGGCAAATGTCTTGCTTATGTATATACCATTGAATTTAAAAAAAGAGGCCTTCCACATGCACATCTTCTAATAATACTTCAAGAAAAAGATAAATTAGATACTTCAGACAAAGTGGATGCAGTCATTGTTGCTGAACTACCAGATCCAGAACTATATGGTAGACTACATGAGATTGTTACTCATCGCATGATTCATGGACCCTGTGGTGACCTTAATCCACAATCACCATGTATGGAAAATAATAAATGTTCCAAAGAATTTCCAAAAGATTATAGAGACAAAACCTATGCCAATTGTGATGGATATCCACTTTATAAAAGAAGAGAAGGAGATAGTGCCATTATTCGTGGAAAAAAAGTGGACAATAGATATGTAGTACCCTACAATCCACATTTACTCATGAAGTACAACGCCCACATCAACGTAGAAGCCTGCACTTCCATCAAATCCATTAAATATGTCTACAAATATATTTACAAAGGTTCCGATGCAGCTACTGTAGTCGTCAAAAGTGCAGACAACCCTGAAAGTAGTGAGTTAGTACATGATGAACTTGCATCTCATGTAGATGCTCGCTATGTCAGTGCGCCAGAAGCTATGTGGCGGCTTTTAAAATTTGAAATGCATGATAGATCACATGCAGTATATAGGTTAGCAGTACATTTGCCACAACGACATTTAGTCTATTTCCATGCTGGAAATGAAATGAATGCATTGGCCCAAAGTGAAGATCGTCACACTACACTAACTGCATGGTTTGCATTAAATTCCACTGATGCTGAAGCAACACAATACTTATATATTGAAATTCCATATCACTATGTTTTTGTGAATGGATTATGGAGACCAAGAAAAACCAGAGGCAATAAAATTATTCCAAGAATTTACACAGTCAGTCCAAGAGATGTGGAACGTTTTTGCTTACGGATATTACTTTTAAATGTTCCTGGAGCACAAAGTTTAGAATACTTAAGAACTGTTAATGACATTGTATATGAATCCTTCCATTTAGCTGCAAGACATAGAAACTTACTCGCTGATGATACAGAGTGGGAAAGATGTTTAGAAGAAGCAGCACAATGTCAAATGCCACGACAGATGAGAGAACAATTTGCTTTTATTTGTATCTTCTCAAATGCTCCAAATGCATTAGCTTTGTGGGAGACTTTTAAAAGTAATATGGCTGAAGACATTATGCGACAATACAATGAACCCATTGCACACTTAAAAGCGTTAATGGAAATCCAAGAAGTCTTTTTAACTCATGGATTAAGTTGTGCAAGTTTTAATTTGCCTGATCCAGGTCTTATAGATGACATTAACTTTGAAGACTATGACATTCAACTACAAGCAGAAAGAACAGAAGAAAGACTTGCAACTTTAAATACACTACAATTGCAAGCATTTCATGCCATTAAAAATGCTATAGATGATGACATGGTGACAGAGCGTTATTTCTATCTTGATGGACCTGGCGGATCAGGAAAAACATATTTGTACAATTTATTAATGAGTTCAGTACGAGCACAAGGAAAAATAGCAATGGCGTTTGCCACTACTGGAATTGCTGCACTTTTATTAGAAGGTGGAAGAACTGTTCATAGTGGATTTAAACTGCCAGTGCCTATTTTAGAAAATTCTGTGTCAGATATTCGCATGACATCCTTACAAGCAAAGAAATTGAAGAAATGTAAATTAATTATAATAGATGAGGCCACAATGATGTCATGCTATGCCCTCCAATGTATTGACCGTTTGCTTCGTGAAGTCATGGAGAATACTTTTCCATTTGGTGGAAAGGTAATGTTGTTGGGTGGCGATTTCAGACAAACATTACCTGTCGTTGTACATGGAAATCGAACTGACATTATCGAAACATGTATAAAGTCAAGTACAGTATGGAAACATTTTACCCATCTTCAACTGCAACAAAATATGAGATCAGAAGGCCAAACTGATTTCAATGATTGGCTTATTAAAATTGGAGAAGGCAGAACAGAAAAAATACTACATTTACCTGATGACACTGTAGAGATCCCACCTCATATGATTTGTCAACAAGATATTATATCGGCTATATTTGAAGGGAGCATAAATAACGAAGAATATTCCGAGCTTGCCAACCAAGTCATACTGACGTGTAAAAATAAAGATGCATTAATCCTCAATAATGAAATCTTAAAAAAAATTTATGCACCACAAAGAAATTATCACAGTGCTGATTCTGTACTTGCTGATGACAATGAAAGTCAGGCTAACTTTTCGACTGAATTCATAAACTCTTTAACTCCTTCTGGAATGCCACCACATATTTTGCAGCTAAAGAAAGGTGCAATTATCATGTTACTGCGAAATATGAACCCCAAAAAAGGCCTATGCAATGGCACAAGATTAATTGTTCAACAATTAAAGGACCATTTTATAGATGCTGAAATTTTAACTGGGACCCATAAAGGAGAGAGAGTTTTCATACCAAGAATAGATTTAGCACCAAGTGAAAGTAGTCTCCCTTTTATACTTCAAAGAAGACAATTTCCCATTATTATGGCATTTGCCATGACCATTAATAAATCACAAGGTCAAACTTTCAAATCTGTGGGTATTTTCTTGGAAGAACCAGTTTTTGGACATGGTCAATTGTACGTTGCGTTGTCACGGTGCAAAAATCCACAGGCTATTAAAGTTTACATTGAAAACAATGAAAGTCAAGGTGATTTATTAGAAGATGGACGTATTTTTACTAAAAACATTGTCTACTATGAAGTACTATAACTTTGAAGGATACAAATTAAAGATGCCAAGATTTTTTGAAAGCATTGCAAAATACATAACAATTGGTTGTTTAATTCAGTCATAATTAATGGAAGTCATGTTTATGAATGATTTGCCTCACAAAATACTTGCCTTGCATTGTTAGTAAAAATTATGTTAAAATGTTAAGTCACTATGTTAATGTTTCTAATGATACAAGTTTAAAAAATATATTTTCAAGTTATTTCATTCAACAGATTACAAAGTGGATGTTAAGAGGTCAAGCACCTTTTAAGTCACAATGTAAATATTGTCTGTTATCTTAAGATTACTACCTACATTAATGTTTATCGCCAGTTTATGTGCTCAGTAATAAATTTAATTTTTTAAGAAGAGTTTTACTGTATGCCTTCCTCTACATTCAATGTATATTCAAGTTAACAATTATTGTGATAGAAATTGAATTTTAATACTGATTAATTTAAATGTCAATTGTTTTTACATTCAAATGTTAATACTTTTAATAAAAAATTAGGTTACAAAATGTATTCACTATGTTCCTGTTTATAATGTTCAAAATTATACCAATGTTTTGTCAACTTCTAAACTTACATAAAAAATAAAGTTCAAGTTTAAAAATATATACTTTGATGGTTATTGCTTACATATAGTTTAAACTTCATGTTAAAATTCGCGACGTTTAAAGAAGTGTTTTTACTTTTTGCTTTCCTATTCATTCAATGTATATTAAAGTTAACAATTCTTCAGATACTAATTACATTTTAAAAAAAAATTACATCAACATTTTACAAAAATACACGTTCATATTAAAATACTTACAAGGGTCAAAAATATATGTTAATAACTAAACAACTTGACAAACATATACATCACATTGCCGTCATTTTTTGACGGGCAAGTCGCTAGTATATATATAATTACAATCTAGTGTTAGCAAATTTACCTGGAATGTTACTACTTTTAGGGATAAATAGCTTTTCCAGATCTTCATACCTGACACTGTCCTCCATTCCATTAATCCTGTAACATCCAAGATAACCCATTCTCAGAACTACGGGAGATTTGAAAACCTAAATACTGGAGTTACTCCATGTCTTCTGGAAAGAAGAAGCCCATAAAACAAACTGACTCAGTAGTACCCGGTAGAGTTTGGTTGTAGCTCTCTAGCTCTAATGTGTGCTTGCAGTCTGCTCACAGTTGACTCCAAGGTCCCTATTACATTCCAAGTCTGCAGCGGCAGTCGTACAGCCCCTATATCTGCAGGCTTGAGAATTGCTAGAGTTATAGAGCGATTAAATTAGAAAAGCCTGCAAGGACATGGCCGGAATCCAAATCCGTAAGCCATGCTTTGGCATATAGCATTTCCGGGCATGAACATGATTAATTATTCAAACCCGTAGTTATGGGTTTAGACGGAGCCTAAATTAAAAGAGACCATTATCATTATATCACTAAAACATGGAGGTTACATTTCAATAACTTGCGGTTTTGAAGTCTGAGTTGCGATTCCAGAAATAATGCAATAGTAAAAAATCAATAAATATAATATTCTAGTCAATACGAGTTCTATTATATGTATTAACACATTGATTGCTGGGATCGATACAACACGGAAATTAAACATAAAAAAAAAAATGTTTATTGGAGATGTGCGAGCTTGAGAATGTTGTGCTATTAATTTTAATACCTTTCATCACTTTCCCTATAATTTAAAACACTGTAGTGTGTTTATATTTGCTTTTAAAGTGCTACGGAGAGGAGTTTAATCCCCTTGTGGTTCCTCTCTAGTACCCATAGCAATTTAATAGCAATTTGCGATTGTACCATTTACGTGATTGAAAGATCAAAGGCTTAGCTGGGTGGGAGTCCATATTTTAACAGCCCATACATTTTTTCCACCTGTAACCCGCAGATCATTTGTGGGTAGCTAAAAGAGATCAATTTAATAGTTGTAATTTTTGCTTGCTTCTTTAGGGCCTTCTGGAACTGAAATTTGGTGTATTTAATAGGTTCACATAGGAACACAGTCGCTGGTCAATGACGTCACTCAGAAGTGTCCAGACTGCGGCGTTCTAAGCAGAGAGCAGGCGTTTTTTCTTCTCAGGCCCATAGATTAAAGCCCCTTCCCTGTGTTCAAGACTGAAGCTATTCAGCTAGTTTAATCATAATAGGAAGGCATGGTCATACACTGAATGATTCTGGCGATCAACTTTGCAATCATTGGGATAATATTGAGGCAGTATTGGTAGAGAGTTGGCGTTTTTCTTGTCAGGCCCATAGAGTAAAGTTCCTTCCCTGCTTTCATGATTCAAGCTATTTAGCTTGTTCATTTATAGAAGGAAGGCATAGTTACACATAGAACGATCCTGGAGATCAACGCTGCAATTATTGAGACAATATTAAGTCAGTACTTGGATAATATTCAATCAGCAAATGCTGTAGTTCCGGAAAAGCAGTGAATTTAAAAAAATATATAGTACTAGCGAATTGCCCGTAAAAAAATGACGGCAATGAAATTGTAAGGTAGCTAATGATGTATGGTGTATAATAATGAAAGATGTAATACATTAATAAATGAATATGTAATGCTGTTTGGTGTGTAATAATGAAATATAGAATACATTAATAAATGAATATACTTTACCTATTTTGAAGCATTGTGTTGAAGAGCTGTCAATGTGTTTTGAGGTTGCTGCAGCATTAGTGGTGTGGGGCTGCTGTGTAAGCGTGCTGAATGTGTGCAGTGTAATACTGTGCGTGCGCGAGACGAAACCGTTAGCGTAATGGTGTACATCCGCATTGGCGTAAAATGGCGGGTTATCTGTGGTATGCGTCTTTGCGGATTATCCGTCGGTGCTTCGTGGTGTTTTTCGAGTTTCGTGTGGTGTTTTGCAAGTGTGTTGTGGTGTTTTACGTGTTGAGAGTGCTGTAGCCTCGTTTTCGTTTTTTCGTCGGCCATTTTTTCTCTCGCTTAGCGATTTTATTAGTGTCTAAAGTGTTTTATTTTTATTTAAATGAAGGTGTAACTTGGTTTTTTGAGGTGCTGGATGGTTCCTCTTGCTGTAGGTAAGCTTTTTATGTGTGTGCTGTGTGTATTTATTGTCTTTTAAATGTTTGTATGTCGGCGTGTTGGGTCCGATGTTTGCGAGGTCGTAATGTCTGGTAACGTGTCTCGTATGGTGTTTGCGTGTGTAGCCTCGTTTTCGTTTTGTTCGGCGGCCATTTTTTCTCTCGCTTAGCAAATTTTTTAGTGTCTAAACTCTTTTATTTTGAGTGAAATGAAGGTGTAAGTTGCATTTTTGAGGTCCTGGATGCTACCTCTTGCTGTAGGTAAGCTTTTTATGTATGTGCTGTGTGGATGTATTGTGTTTTGAATTTTGTAATGTTCGCAAGTTGCGTCCGAGTGTTGCGAGGCTGTAATGTGTGTGAACGTGTGTCGTATGTTGTTTGCGTTGCTCGTAAAATTTAGCGAGTGTCGTAATTTGTGTGTCGTGTTATTTGCGTTGCGACGTGAAGTTTGCGAGGGTCGCAGTTGCTGGCATGGAGCGACTTCGGCGCTTCATGCCAGCAACTGAGGCCCTCGCCCAGTGCCCTCGCTTCGCGAGGGCCTTGGCTCGCTGTGCGAGCCCGCAAGCGTTAGCAACAACTTGCATGCTCACAACTATATATGCGACTAGCGACTTGCCCGTCAAAAAATGACGGTAATGAGATGTGTATGTTTGGAAAGTTGTTTAGTTATTAATATATCTATGTGACAGTTGTAAGTATTGTGATATTAAAACATGTTTAGTTTAGTAAAATGTTCTCTTAGTGAACAATAAGTGTTGAAACATTTTCTATTAAAAGTATTAACCTTTTAATGTAAGAACAGTTGAAAATAAAATTAATCATTATTGTAAACTTTAGGCAATGGTTTGTTAAGATGCAATTTGTATGTGAAGAATTGTTAATTTCAATATACATGAAATCCCAATAAAAGCAAATATAACTTTGTAATATATGTAAATAATAAACTTGAAATTGTATTTTGTGAAAGTTTAACTTTATTATTTGTGTAACTTTGGAACTTGACAAAACATTTATATAACTTTGAACATTATAAACAGTAAGATAGTGAACACATTTTGTAACATAATTTGGTATAAAAATTAATAACATTTGAATGTAAAAACAGTTTAACTTAAAACTAATCAGTATTGTAAACTTGATTTAATGTTTTTTAACATGCAATTTGTATCAGAAGAATTATTAACTTCAATATTTTACATTTAATCCCGATGAAAACAAACAGTAAAAACCCAGCTTGAAAGGTACCCAATTGTAACATGAATTTTGTAATATATTTAAGTAAGAAACTTGACATAATATATTTTTAAACTTCAAGTTTCTTATATATGTACATTTTCAACATTAAAAAAGATTTGTACAATTTGAAACAGTATAAACAGTAACATAGTGAATAAAGATTGTAACATAATTTTGTATTGAAAGTATTAACATTTGAATGTAAAAACTGTTTAACTTCAAAGTACTCAATATTTAAAACTTAAGGCAATAGTTTTTTAACATGCAATTTGTATCCGAACAATTGTTAACTTCAATATACATTGAATGCAAAGGAAGGCAAACAGTAAAAACTCTCTGTAAAATGTACTCAATGAAATAAATTCCTTCATGACCACATGAACTGTCGATAAACCTTAATACAGGGAGTAATATTAACATAACATATAATATTTACATTGTGTCTTAAAACGTGGTGGATCTGTTAACATGAACTTTGTAATATGTTGAAGTAAAGAAAGTTAAAATCTTGTTTTCCAACTTGTAACATTACAAACAGTAACATAGTTAATTAACATTTTAACATAAGTATCACATATATATAGTTGCAAGGCAAGTGTTTTGTGAGTCGAATCATCCATAAAGAGTCGTTCCATAAATGATGACTGAAATTGTTTCTTGTTTATTATTTTTGAATGCTTTTAAATGTGTTTTGCTTGTGTTTTGTTTCTTTACTGCAAAGTTATAGTACTTCATAGTAGACAATGTTTTTAGTAAAAATACGTCCATCTTCTAATAAATCACCTTGACTTTCATTCTTTTCAATGTAAACTTTAATAGCCTGTGGATTTTTGCACCGTGACAACGCAACGAACAATTGACCATGTGCAAATACTGTTTCTTCCAGGAAAATACCCATGATGGTCATGGCAAATGCCATAATAATGGGAAATTATCTTCTTTGAAGTATAAAAGGGAGACTACTTTCACTTGGTGCTAAATCTATTCTTGGTATGAAAACTCTCTCTCCTTTATGGGTCCCAGTTAAAATTTCAGCATCTATAAAATGGTCCTTTAATTTTTGAACAATTAATCTTGTCCCATTGCATAGTCCTTTTTTGGGGTTCATATTTCGCAGTAACATAATAATTGCACCTTTCTTTAGCTGCAAAATATGTGGTGGCATTCCAGAAGGAGTTAGTGAGTTTATGAATTCAGTCGAAAAGTTGGACTGACTTTCATTGTCATCAGCAAGTACAGAAACAGCAATGTGATAATTTCTTTGTGTTGCATTAATTTTTTTAAAGATTTCATTATTGAGTATTAATGCATCCTTATTTTTACACGTTAGTATGACTTGGTTGGCAAGCTCGGAATATTCCTCGTTATTTATACTCCCTTCAAATATAGCCGATATAATATCTTGTTGACAAATCATATGAGGTGGGATCTCTACAGTGTCGTCAGGTAAATGTGGTATTTTTTCTGCTCTTCCTTCTCCAATTTTAATAAGCCAATCATTGAAATCAGTTTGGCATTCTGATCTCATATTTTATTTCAGTTGAAGATGGGTAAAATGTTTCCATAGTGTGCTTGACTTTATACATGTTTCAATAATGTCAGTTCGATTTCCATGTACAACGACAGGTAATGTTTGTCTGAAATCGCCACCTAACAACATTACCTTTCCACCAAATGGAAAAGTATTATCCATGACTTCACGAAGCAAATGGTCAATACATTGGAGGGCATAGCATGACATCATTGTGGCCTCATCTATTATAATTAATTTACATTTGTTCAATTTCTTTGCTTGTAATGATGTCATGCGAATATCTGACACAGAAGTTTCTAAAATAGGCACTGGCAGTTTAAATCCACTATGAACAGTTCTTCCACCTTCTAACAAAAGTGCAGCAATTCCAGTAGTGGCAAACACCATTGCTATTTGACCTTGTGCTCGTACTGAACTCATTAATACATTATATAGATAGGTTTTTCCTGATCCGCCAGGTCCATCAAGATAGAAATAACGCTCTGTGACCATGTCATCATGTATTGCATTTTTATTGGCATTAAATGCTTGCAATTGTAATGTATTTAAAGTTGCAAGTCTTTCTTCTGTTCTTTCTGCTTGTAGTTGAATGTCATAGTCTTCAAAGTTTATGTCATCTATAAGACCTGGATCAGGCAAATTAAAACTTGCACAACTTAATCCATGAGTTAAAAAGACTTCTTGGATTTCCATTAACGCTTTTAAGTGTGCAATGGATTCATTGTATCGTAGCTAATGCATTTGGAGCATTTGAGAAGATACAAATAAAAGCAAATTGTTCTCTCATCTGTCGTGGCATTTGACATTGTGCTGCTTCTTCTAAACATCTTTCCCATTCTGTATCATAGTTACATAGTTACATAGTTACATAGTAATTAAGGTTGAAAAAAGACTTTCAGTCCATCAAGTTCAACCTGTTAAGATCTCCTCTGATCTGCAATATGCGGATTAGTTATTAATTAAATTATTGATTAAATAATTATTAATAGTATAGTATTGGAGAATGAATAAAGAGTTAGTCCATCAAGTTCAACCTTTTTAGATCTCTATTGAACTTTTTAATTTGGACTATTTATTATTATTGTTAATAGTTAATTATTGTTAATTGATCCAGAGGAAGGCAAACATAAAAAAAAAAACCATTGAAACTTTGCCAATTGTCTCATAAGGGGAAAAAAAAGCAAAATTCCTTCCTGACCCCAGAAACTGGCGATCAAATTTCTCCCTGGATCAATATTCCTTGCTAGTTATCTAGGATAGCCTTGAATGCCCTCTTTATTCAGAAATATATCTAACCCCTTTTTGAAGTTGTCTATCGAATTTGCTGTCACCACCTCCTTTGGTAGAGAATTCCACAGTTTAACCACCCTAACTGTGAAGAACCCTTTTCTTTGTTTAAGGTGAAATCTTTTTTCCTCTAACCTCAAAGGATGTCCTCTTGTCAGTTGAAAATCTCTTGCTACAAAAAGTTCACTTGACAAAGCCTTATATTGACCCTGGATGTATTTAAATAACGTAATCATATCTCCTCTTAGACGCCTTTTTTCTAGCGAAAATAAGTTTAATTTTGCTAGTCTTTCTTCATAACTTAGCCCCTCCATTCCCCTTATTAGTTTTGTAGCCCTTCTCTGTACTTTTTCCAGCTCTAAAATGTCTTTTTTGTGAGGTGGTGCCCAAAATTGTACTCCATATTCCAAATGAGGGCGTACTAGAGATTTGTATAGTGGCCGAATTATATCTTCTTCCCTGGCTTCTATACCCTTCCTAATACATGCTAATATTTTATTTGCCTTTGCAGCCGCTGCTTGGCTTTGAGCGCTGTTACCTAGGTGGTTGTAAACTAGTACTCCCAAATCCCTTTCAATATCTGATACCCCTAGATTTGCTCCATTAAGATTATAGATTGCTTGGCTATTGTTCCTTCCCAAATGCATAACCTTACATTTATTTGTATTAAATCTCATCTGCCATTTAGCCGCCCATTTCTCTAATTTATGCAAATCCTTTTGTAGGGAAAGTACATCATTATCTGATTTTATCACCTTGCACAACTTAGTGTCATCAGCAAAAATGGAGACACTACATTCGAGTCCTACTTCAATGTCATTAATAAATATGTTAAAAAGGAGAGGACCCAATACTGAGCCCTGAGGAACCCCACTTATCACATTAGACCAATCGGAGTATGTTCCATTTACAACAACCCTTTGCTTCCTGTCTTTTAGCCAGCTCTCGATCCATGAGCAGATATTTACTGCAATTCCTGTATCCCTTAGTTTGTTCACTAGTCTTCCATGTGGCACTGTATCAAATGCCTTTGAAAAATCTAAAAAGACTACATCCACTGAGTTGCCCTGATCCAAGTTCCTACTAACCTCCTCATAAAAACTAATTAGATTGGTCTGACACGACCTTTCCTTCATAAATCCATGTTGACTGCTACCTATGATCTTGTTCAAATAGACATATTCTTGTATTCTGTCCCTTATTAACCCTTCTAAAAGCTTCCCAACTACAGAAGTGAGGCTCACCGGTCTATAATTCCCCGGATTTGCTCTAGATCCCTTCTTAAATATAGGTATCACCTCTGCTTTTCTCCAGTCATCTGGTAGAGACCCTGTAGTGAGCGAGTCTTTAAAGATTAGATATAATGGTTTGGCTATTATAGAACCCAGCTCCCTCAGTACCCTTGGATGTATTCCATCAGGACCTGGGGCTTTATTAACATTTATTTTTTCCAACCTCTTTTGTATTTCTTCCTGCGTTAACCAATTATTTAGTGAAGGTAGTGTAGCCCCATTATGTTGCAGTGTCCCAACCACTGGTACCTCCCTTGTGTAAACCGACGAAAAGAACCTATTTAGCTCATCTGCCTTTTCCTGGTCACTAATTATCAGATGGCCTGTGTCACATTGTAATGGTCCTATCGATTCCTTCCTGGCCTTCTTCCCATTAATATATTTATAAAATATTTTAGGGTTAGTCTTACTTTCCATTGCAACTGACTTCTCATTTTCTATTTTAGCCAGTCTAATAGCCCTTTTGCAAGCCTTGTTGATTTCCTTACAGTCACATAAAGATGCCTCTGTTCCCTCCTTCTTGTATAATTTAAATGCATATTTCTTTTTCCTCATCATGATCTTTAAGTCATTGTTAAGCCACATGGGATGTGATTTACTCCTATTTATTTTATTTCCACATGGTACATGCTGATGAGTATGTTTATTTAGTAAGGATTTGAATGTTGTCCATTTATTTTCAGTATTCTTCCCTGTAAGTTCTCATCATCCGATAGTAAGTTTCTATGTCTTGCAGCTAAATGGAAGGATTCATATACAATGTCATTAACAGTTCTTAAGTGTTCAAAACTTTGTGCTCCAGGAACATTTAAAAGTAATATCCGTAAGCAAAAACGTTCAACATCTCTTGGACTGACTGTGTAAATTCTTGGAATTATTTTATTGCCTCGGCTTTTTCTTGGTCTCCATAATCCATTCACAAAAACATAGTGATATGGAATTTCAATATATAAGTATTCAGTTGCTTCAGAATCAGTGGCATTTAATTCAAACCATGCAGTTAGTGTAGTGTGACGATCTTCACTTTGGGCTAATGCATTCATTTCATTTCCAGCATGAAAATAGACTAAATGTCGTTGTGGCAAATGTACTGCTAACCTATATACTGCATGTGATCTATCATGCATTTCAAATTTTAGAAGCCGCCACATAGCTTCTTGCGCACTGACATAGCGAGCATCTACATGAGATGCAAGTTCATCATGTACTAACTCACTACTTTCAGGGTTGTCTGCACTTTTGACGACTACAGTAGCTGCATCGTAACCTTTGTAAATATATTTGTAGATATATTTAATGGATTTGATGGAAGTGCAGGCTTCTACGTTGATGTGGGCGTTGTACTTCATGAGTAAATGTGTATTGTAGGGTACTACATATCTATTGTCCACTTTTTTTCCATGAATAATGGCACTATCTCCTTCTCTTCTTTTATAAAGTGGATATTCATCACAGTTGGCATAGGTTTTGTCTCTATAATCTTTTGGAAATTCTTTGGAACATTTATTATTTTCCATACATGGTGATTGTGGATTAAGGTCACCACAGGGTCCATGAATCATGCGATGAGTAACAATCTCATATAGTCTACCATATAGTTCGGGATCTGGTAGTTCAGCAACAATGACTGCATCCACTTTGTCCGAAGTATCTAATTTATCTTTTTCTTGAAGTATTATTAGAAGATGTGCATGTGGAAGGCCTCTTTTTTTAAATTCAATGGTATATACATAAGCAAGACATTTGCCAAATAACTGATTTATAGTGAAGTCACGTATTAATTCATTTAATTTAATCTTAAAAACTCTGGCTACTAAATCTGGTCGATCTGAAGCAGTTTGTCCAAGAAGTAGATTTTGTGTAATTTCTGGCCATTGTGGATTACATGTAAATGTCAGAAATAAATCGGGTTTGCCAAATTTAGTGACAATAGCCATAGCATCATTGTATCTTTCTCTCATATTTCGAGGAGATCCTTGAAAGGAAGATGGTAAAATGATGGCTTTGCCAGCTGTCATGTCTCTGCTTGTAGCCACGTCAGCAACATAGTCCATTAATCCAGAATATTGTTCTACACAGAGTTTATCTTGTTGATATTTGATAAAGTTTAAATTATTTGCCTCAACTTGCAAATAAGAATCAATAATCCATTGTTGTGTTAGTTTTCCACCACATAAAATTGGATTAAATACATTGCGAATGGCAATTTGAGCTACTTTAAATTCAAGCATAGAAACATTATTTCGGATTCTGGCTTTAGCATTTGGGTAACTGGGAAGAGTTAATTTTGGTTGCCAACCTGCTTCTCCGTGTGGGAAAAAGATGGGATATGTCATTGGATCTAAATTTGGACTTAAGATACTCATATTAATGAACGGTTGCTTCTCATTTCTGGGATATATTCTAATGTCTCTTTTAAATGGTTGTTCTCCTTCATCATTCTGAAACACCATTGCAACCTCATTTGATGTTGGCAAGTTATAATGACGTTTATCAGTATGTCTGTCTCTTTTAAGCACCATATTAACCTTGGGCATTGGTAATTGATGTCTTTGTGCATGAAGTAGTTGTTCATTTTCTACTTCTGCCAATTTTTTATAAGCTTTACTGTAGTGATTGTTGTCCATAATGTTATTTAGCTCTATGAAAACACTGGGTAAGCATTTTTTATTTTCTTCCATCTGCATATGTTGGTCAACAGCTTCCATTGTATCTAGGACATATAGTTGAGCAAATTTTCTTTGATCTCCTTCCTCTGGATGTAAATGGGAAGTGCGATGATAAATTTGTCCTTGTACTTTAAAACAGTAAGGACAATGTCCTGGTACATTAGCAGCTAATGTTGCCCCCATGGATGCAAAGGATATGGCACTATTGTAGGATCTTATGTTTGTTTTAAAATTTTTGTAGTTTGGAAAAGTAGGTTGAGTTTGTAAATTTGTATTTGTATTTTGTAAATGGATAGGAAATTCTTTCCTTTCTGGAAGTTTGAACTTGCCTTTTTGACAGCAACTAATAAATTGGCCATCTCTGGGTCTCTCCTGTTTAAAAAAATAAGCCTCACAAAACTGACATTGAGTAGTCATGTCCCCACAACTATGAACCTCTACTGCTAAAGACTTGAGTAAAGGACAATTTGCAAAGCATATTTGATTTTGACTTTCATATTCATCAGTTGAAATGTCATATAATGTTTCTACAACAGGTTCTAAATGCTTTGTTTTTTTCGTGGCTTTTCTTGGTATATGTTGTATTGTTTGAGGTAAAATGTCATGTAATGTTTCATGAACCGGTTCCAAATGGTTTGTTTTTTTTGTTGCTTTTTTTGGTATCTGTTGTATTTTTTCTGGTAAAATGTCATCTGATGTTTGAGCAACAGGTTGTAAATGTTTTATTTGCTTTGTTGCTTTTTTTAACATATCTTTAATTTCTGCCGTTGATAGTCTTTTGCTTGCAATTCTTTTGCATTCTTTTTCTCGTCGAATTTCCTTCTTCTCCGGTGTCTGCTGGCTGTCTGCTCTCTGTCGTCGTTCTCTAGCTTGGCGTCTTTTCTTTTCTTGTTTATTCTCATTATCAGCCATGTTAATCTGTAAAAATAAAATAATGTATCATTATTTTATTTTGAGATGTTAAGTTTGTTTTGATGAAAAATTGTTATCAACAGTGTGTTTACATTTTATACCTAATCAATTTCAATGCGGTCAATTGAATAGAGGTTTAAATAAGGCCATCAGAGAATTATTTAAAGAAGTTTTTATTTAGTAAACATGTATCCAAAAGCAAGTGTTTCACTAAGTAAAAAGGTATATTAAAAAATATGTTATGTCCTTATGTACAGCACTATTCAATTTTTCAAATGGCAATTAAATGAGAGTCTATGACTGGAATTTTAGAATGACAAATTGTATAGAGTCTGTGTTTTGAGCCTTTTTTGGACTATGCAATTCTTTTTTTCAGGCTACATTGAAGTTTTTATTTACTGTTAAAGATTATTGGCCCTAAAAGAGAAATAAGAGATAGATGAAAAATGTGTTAGTTATATTTTTTTAACAGTTATAGTTACTGATGCTTTATTTTAAATTGTATTTTGTGTTGACATCGATGCAAAGCTAAGATATTTATTTATTTTTCTTTTTTTTTACTTGTTATACTGTACCTTGGTTGAAGTTTGATTTCAAGCAGAATCTTTGTTGGTCCTGTGTTGCAAGCCTTCGTCTGATGGTCTGGTCCTGTGTTGAAAGTCCTCGTCCAATGGTCTGGTCCTCTGTGGAAAGTCCTCGTCCGATGGTGTAGTCCTCTGTTGAAAGTCCTCGTCCGCTGGTCTGGTCCTCAGTTGAAACTCCTAGTCCGATGTTCTTGACGCAGTATCTGTTATAAAATAAAAATGTTATTCTATTTGAATGTCTTTGTATTAAGGAAAAAATGACATTATTTTTGTGTTTTTCTACAATCCTATTGGTGCGCCCCACTTTTGGTATCCTTATTTAGTTTTTTTTTCTAAGGCTTATATGTTGTTAAACATTATATAAGAATATAAATGTAGTTTGGTATGTGTTTGTGTGAGTTTTCGTACAATCCTGTTTGGTGCACACCACTTTTGGTATACTTATTTTTGCTTTTTTCTAAGGCTTATAGGTTGTTAAACATTAAAGAAGAATATGAATTTAGTTTGCTATGTGTTTGTGTGAGTTTTCCTACAATACTGTTTGGTGAGCACCAATTTAGTTTATGCTTATGTAGGCTTTTTTGTACGTCTTATAGGTTGTTAAAATTGAAAAAGAATATTAATTTAGTTTGCTATGTGTTTGTGTGAGTTTTTGTACAATCCTGTTTGGTGAGCACCACTTTTGGTATGCTTATTTATGCTTTTTTCTAAGGCTTATAGGTTGTTAAACATTAAAGAAGAATATTAATTTAGTTTGCTATGTGTTTGAGTGAGTTTGCGTACAATCCTGTTTGGTGCGCACCAATTTAGTTATGCTTATTTAGTCTTTTTTGTAATGCTTATAGGTTGTTAAACATTAAATACGAATATAAATGTAGTTTGCTATGTGTTTGTGTGAGTTTTCGTACAATCCTGTTTGGTGCGCACCACTTTTGTTATGCTTATTTATGCTTTTTTCTAAGGCTTATAGGTTGTTAAACATTAAATAAGAATATAAATGTAGTTTGCTATGTGTTTGTGTGAGTTTTTGTACAATCCTATTGATGGGCACCACTTTTGGTATACTTATTTATGCTTTTTTCTAAGGCATATAGGTTGTTAAACATTAAAGAAGAATATTAATTTAGTTTGCTATGTGTTTGTTACAATCCTGTTTTGTGTGTACCACTTTGTGTGTACCATATGTTGCATACCATATGTTGCATACTTTGGCCCTCATTCAATTGCAGTTTGGCCAATTCAATAGGGCTCTAAAAGTGCTTATTTATAGCTCTATTGATTCGTCCAAAATATCAATTGAATGAGGGCCTTTGGTTGCGGCATTTGTTATATTGTGGGGGCCTCATTTAATTGCATTGTGGGCAATGGAATAGGGCTCAATATGAGCACAGAGCATATATTTTACAGAAGTTTTTAGTTAGTAAACTTGTATCCAAAAGCAAGGTGTTCACTAACTAAAAACTTCATTTAAAAAATATGCTCTGTGCTTATATAGAGCCCTATTGAAATGGGCCAATCACATTTAAATGAGGCCCTCAGCCATTAAAGATATATAGGTCCTCATTCAATTGCAATTTTGCCAAATTGAAGAGGGCTCTATATAAGCACATAACATATTTTTTGACGGAAGTTTTTAGTTATTGAAGACCTTGATTGTGGATAGAAGTTCAGTAACTAAAAAGTTCTGTATAAAAAATATGTTATGTGCTTATATAGAGCCCTATTCAATTGGCCAACTCGCAATTGAATGAGGCTCATGGTTCGTTTCTTTGTTATACTTAATACTTTACCTTGATTGAAGTGTCGAATGACAGAGGGTCCCCTCCTGCCATTCTTAATCCGACGATCTTCTTGTAGTGTCTGTTTGAAAAAGAAAGTGAAATAGTTAATTGTATATTTTTTATTTTTTATTTAGCAAAGCATGGCCTTTTCAGCATATAATGTCTTGTTGTATCTTACCTGTTCTTCTTTGTTGGTGTTCTTTAAAAGGGATTGTGCTTCACAATGCACGGTGCAAATTGTTGAGTGACGCTGTTGATGCAGAGTCTGTTTGAATATTAAAAGTAGAAAGATTGAGTTTTACATAATCTATTGAATTGCAGTAAATTAATGTCATTTAAATATACTTCTGTAATTATTTTCAATTAAAAAAAATTTTTTGGTGTGGCTACACACATATGTCACATACATGAAGCACCTTTGCAGAGTTCAATGTAATTTTTTTGTGTGCGTGTGACATATCAGTATACATGAATCATATTTTAATTGTTAAATGAACCTTATTTTTTGTTTTGGCCAACACACATAAATGTGTGTGTGACATGTCACTTTAGATGATACACATATATGTGCGTGTGACATGTCACTATAGATAAATGGATTTTTTTATATAAAAATACTTGTTTTGTTTGTTTTTTGTTAAATAAACATTATTTTTTTTGTGGGTCTACACACATAAATGTGCGTGTGACATGTGACTATACAGAAATCACATTTTCATAGTTCATTTTTTTTTTGTGTGCGGTCTTGATAATAAAATGTAATATATTATAGCTTACCTCTCAGTTGTAATTTGCACAGTGTAAAGTAGTAAATTATGAAATAATTGTCTTCTCAAGTAAAAGCAGCAGTTATCTATGAAGTCACTGTGTTCATCACCTGAGGAGAAATGTATAAGTTTCTGGAAATTAGGCAATATTTATAACCTTGTAGAAATTTCTGGAAAGTGGGCAGTATTTTTTGAAACTTTCAAGTGCCTCAGAACGTTAGCACGCAATACGCATGCGCTATTTGCGTTCCAGCTTACAATTTGCGTTCCATCCGCCATTTTGTGCGTAGTAGTGTTCAAAATGGTGTTTAAGTGTGACTGTGGTACGTTCCGCATAGTATGTGTTTCATTCTTGCGGGTTACTGCAGTGTAGTTACGTCTGAAGCCTCGTTTTCGTTTTGTTCGGCGGCAATTTTTTCTCTCGCTTAGGCGATTTTCGGCCGTTTAAACTCTTTTTTTTTTTTACTTAAATGGACGTGTAAATGAACTTTTGGAGGTGGCTGATGCCCCCCCTTGCTGTAAGTAAGCTTTTTATGTGTTCGTTGTCTTTATTTCTTGTGTTTGTGATGTTTTGATGCGTGGCGGTTGGAATGGGTCTTTCGCGGCCGTATTTTTTTCCGATGCGGCCCTATTTTGTTGCGATGCTGTCGTATTTTTTTGCGATAGACGCGGTTAGCTTTTACGTGTACGACGCAGTGTCTTTGTTTCTAAGTCGTGCGTATGTGTGTTAAGAGCGTGTGAAGGGCCTTTTTTACTGTTTTTTTGTTAAGTCTTGCTTGTGTGTGTCTGGGTGTAAGCGGGTGTGAGGCGACTTTGAGTTTTTTTTTGTTAAAAAGTTGTGTGTGTGTGTATGTGTGTGAACACAGCCGATGTTGGGATGCTCCCACCACCGCAAATGCGGACCCTCGCTTCGCGAGGATCCACATTTGCGGGGACGTTGTTGGGTTTTTGTTGGCTGGGAGGTTGGGTTTATTTTGTTAAAAATTCGTGTGTATGTGTGTGTTAACACAGCCGACGTTGAGCCTCCACCTCCGCAAATGCGGACCCTCGCTTCGCGAGGATCCGCATTTGCTGGGACGTTGGGATGCTCCATCACCGCAAATGCGGGGAACTGCATCCCTCGCTTTGCGAGGGACGCAGTTCTTGCGGGCTCGCTGTGCGAGCCCGCAAGCGTGAGCAACGACTCGTACGCTCACAACTATATATGTGATTGAGCAATCTATCACTTATAGCAGTATTGAGGCATTTACCACTCATTATTTGTCACTGTGCTTTCTCAGGAATACCAGCACATAGCTGGTTAATAGAATCCTCTGGACCTATATAACAAGATATATACTATGGCCCTCATTCAATTGGGATTTGGCCAATTGAATAGGGCTTTAAATAAGCACATAGCATATTTTTTTTAAAGAAGTTTTTAGTTAGTAAAAATGTTGATTTTGGACAGATGCTTACTAACTAAAAACTTATTTAAAAAATATATGTTAAGTGCTTATTTAGAGCCCTATTCAATTGGCCAAATCGCAATTGAATGAGGGCCTATATACATATTTATTTAGATTTTTTTCACTTTTATACAAGCGTATAGCATATAGCTGTATACTATATGCAATTATAGCACTTGGTACTTTATATATTTAGCACTTTTTTTGCACATTAGTTCCTTTTTTTGTGACAACATCAGCACTTTATATTGTATATGATTAGTCTATTCAGGACAGAACCTCCAATTTAAAGATATTATTTCTACCATTTTATAGTTTCGCCATTTCTCTGCTACCTATGTGCATATATGTACCTATGTGCATATATTTTAATAAGGATTTTAATTACCATTAAAAGCTAAGTTTTCTTGTTTAGTTTATCCTCTTCTTTCTAAGATTATGATGATTAGGTGTGCCCTACAATAGGATCTTTTTTCTCTCCCTTTATACAGTATTTAATAGGTTCCCAAGTCTGAATCAGTAGTTTTTATTGAACTGTGCTGAATAATAACCACTATGTGAACACACTACACTAGTACTAACATTCTTCCATATCCCTATCTATCTAAATAAACCCCATTCACATGGCAGGTAAGGAGTTAAATAAGAACACAAAATAATTCAGTTGCCTTATGACCTATGACATGCTACCCCCCATGAACCCAGCATTCCACAGGTTTCCCCTTCCTACCAACTATTAGTCCGATGACCAGGGAATCCCCAATATATATAAATAAATGTCGGGATCCTATAAACACCCATGGTACCTAATATTAATCTGTGTAGAATGTGAGACCTCAGAGATGTCCAGAGCACCTAATGTTAACCCCTGTACCATTAGAGTCCTCCATGTTGATAGAATATTTGATCCTCTTCATTTTTGATTGGAGCCTTTGGTCCTCATCTTAAGCCCATGGAAATGGGCCTCTGCCTTAGAAATCCACCTTTATAAAAAGTTCTCTCTCCTTCACCTTAAATTTTAATTTTAAGAATTCGAGTTGGCTGAAATATGTGTCAGTCATACTTCAGCCAATCCGATTAAAGCATTTGAGTTACCCTTGCCCTCTATCTGGTTGATTAACTAATCATAATTCATGGCATAGAGATGGTTATAGTTATGTACCCTATGCGGGGCTGTAGAGGCTCCAATGCTATAGAGGTGCCATGGTGACCCCAGTGTTTATACTTTAGATGTTGGATTGTTATTACCGGGTAATAACTGATCCAAATATTATTGTAATCAGAAGAGATTTAAAAAGGTTGAACTGAATGCCTTTATTCAACATCAATTACAATTACAATTATTCAACATCAATTACAATTAACTATGTAACTATATGGTTACGGTAGGCATGTAAGGCATTTGTAAAATACAGGGAGTGCAGAATTATTAGGCAAATGAGTATTTTGACCACATCATCCTCTTTATGCATGTTGTCTTACTCCAATCTGTATAGGCTCGAAAGCCTACTACCAATTAAGCATATTAGGTGATGTGCATCTCTGTAATGAGAAGGGGTGTGGTCTAATGACATCAACAGGCAACTTCCTTTCCTTTGGCAAAATGGGTCAAAAGAAGGACTTGACAGGCTCAGAAAAGTCAAAAATAGTGAGATATCTTGCAGAGGGATGCAGCACTCTTAAAATTGCAAAGCTTCTGAAGCGTGATCATCGAACAATCAAGCGTTTCATTCAAAATAGTCAACAGGGTCGCAAGAAGCGTGTGGAAAAACCAAGGCGCAAAATAACTGCCCATGAACTGAGAAAAGTCAAGCGTGCAGCTGCCACGATGCCACTTGCCACCAGTTTGGCCATATTTCAGAGCTGCAACATCACTGGAGTGCCCAAAAGCACAAGGTGTGCAATACTCAGAGACATGGCCAAGCTAAGAAAGGCTGAAAGACGACCACCACTGAACAAGACACACAAGCTGTAACATCAAGACTGGGCCAAGAAATATCTCAAGACTGATTTTTCTAAGGTTTTATGGACTGATGAAATGAGAGTGAGTCTTGATGGGCCAGATGGATGGGCCCGTGGCTGGATTGGTAAAGGGCAGAGAGCTCCAGTCCGACTCAGACGCCAGCAAGGTGGAGGTGGAGTACTGGTTTGGGCTGGTATCATCAAAGATGAGCTTGTGGGGCCTTTTCGGGTTGAGAATGGAGTCAAGCTCAACTCCCAGTCCTACTGCCAGTTCCTGGAAGACACCTTCTTCAAGCAGTGGTACAGGAAGAAGTCTGCATCCTTCAAGAAAAACATGAATTTCATGCAGGACAATGCTCCATCACACGCGTCCAAGTACTCCACAGCGTGGCTGGCAAGAAAGGGTATAAAAGAAGAAAATCTAATGACATGGCCTCCTTGTTCACCTGATCTGAACCCCATTGAGAACCTGTGGTCCATCATCAAATGTGAGATTTACAAGGAGGGAAAACAGTACACCTCTCTGAACAGTGTCTGGGAGGCTGTGGTTGCTGCTGCACGCAATGTTGATGGTGAACAGATCAAAACACTGACAGAATCCATGGATGGCAGGCTTTTGAGTGTCCTTGCAACGAAAGGTGGCTATATTGGTCACTGATTTGTTTTTGTTTTGTTTTTGAATGTCAGAAATGTATATTTGTGAATGTTGAGATGTTATATTGGTTTCACTGGTAAAAATAAATAATTGAAATGGGTATATATTTGTTTTTTGTTAAGTTGCCTAATAATTATGCACAGTAATAGTCACCTGCACACACAGATATCCCCCTAAAATAGCTAAAACTAAAAACAAACTAAAAACTACTTCCAAAAATATTCAGCTTTGATATTAATACGTTTTTTGGGTTCATTCAGAACATGGTTGTTGTTCAATAATAAAATTAATCCTCAAAAATACAACTTGCCTAATAATTCTGCACTCCCTGTAGTTATGGGACAGGTGTTATGATTTGCTTTCTTCAGCCTGGCTTGATAAGGCTGTTATGGCCAAACATACCCAGCTGATGTTTCAGGGTCTTTTGATCTCTTCACCAAGACGTGATGTCTCTAAAATGCCCTTATTCAGAAGCAGCTTTTAAAAATATGAACACAAGCTCAGCTGCTTTTATTGCTGTGAAAACTTCATAACAGGTTCAATTGGTGAATATTTATTAAACTTGAACTCATAACAGTCTGTAACAGTGTCTTCTAGATTTTGTATTGCAGAGCTTCATGAAATCTTAACACCCACTTCAGCAGTATCTTCTCTAGGAATGCTGACACATACATATATCTTCTAGATATGTTACCTACCTTTTTTAGGAGCATAGACACTCTTCATTAACTGTACAGGACCAGGGCAGCTATTCTCTAAAGATCTTATATATATATATATATATATATATATATATATATATATATATATATATTACATCTGTGTTCACATTTGAATGTCTTAAACAAGTTAAAAAAAAACCTGTTTCCAGCTCAGAATTCCAAGAAAAAAACAGTTATTACACTGCATTCTGTAAAGCTGAGCAGGGACATGCAAATGTGCCCACAAATGCCTCGCTCTGCAATCCATAAACCATTTTAAACATGGCTCCCTTTAAGCTTATGCCTGCTGTATTACACAGCATTTATGCCAAGTCAAAAAGTTGGGTTATACACAAGCTGGGAATCCTATCCATGTGCAGCTGTTTCTACTAGATATCTTGTTCCATATACATATCCATCTTCTCAGAGTCACTGATAGCTGTTACCTCACTTTTCTTCAGTCAGAAGCATCACAGACTGCATTCAAAACTGACTTTACCTCAGAAACACATATTACATAGTTTAAACATAGTTTAAACAGATTACATAACCAACTCTCAACTGTCAGTTACCTGATTGCATCACTACATTCTAAAATAGTTACCTGTTCATGAACCATGCATACAACATACAGATTCTGACATCATAAGTCAAACCCAGAGAAGCAACATAACATACAGTGATTAACATACATAGGGTAATCTATTTAACATTTCATATACCCTTAGCCAATCAAGTTCAACCTTTTAAGATCTACTCTGATCTGCAATATGCAGATTAGTTGTTAATTGATCCTGAGGAAGGCAAACAGAAAAAAAAAACAAGTGAAACTTTGCCAATTGTTTCAAAAGGGAAAACAACTAATTCCTTCCTGACCCCAGATACTGGCAATTCTTTATTTAATAATATATCCAATTCCTTTTTAAAGTTATCTATTGAATCCGCTGTGATACTTTTTGAATCTGCTCTGGAAATCAGTGCAGAGTTTTTTGTCCTGTTGCAGTAATCAGTGATACAGGTGAGAGTGGGTGTGGCTTGGCCTGTGTAAGTTATATCTGTGTGCATTTTGTCGTTTTCTGCTGAATCCGGTGTGTGAGGCAGTGACAGTGTTTTCTGTCCTGTGCTCATTTATCATTGTTCAGGTGAGTAGGCGGGGTCTTTTTTACCAAGGGAAGAGCGAGCTGAGGAGCTTTCAATCATTTCTAATGTAAGTGTAATTAGTGTGTAGGAGATTAAATAAAAGGAGGAAATCCAAAGAAAAGGTGTATAATAAGAAAAAACAGAAAACAAAGGTATATATTTTTTTTCTGTTTTGTTTGGGTTAAGGTATAGAAAAGCAATCTTTATACAAATACATTGATTTGTTTTCTCACTGTATTTTTGTAACTGTTAATCATGAGTCAGTCCAGTGGCAACCTCACTCAGTGTACATCCTGTCAGATGTATGCACTACTGGATCAGATGATCCAGGGTCCATACCTCTGTGACAGGTGTGAGCATGTTGCCTCTCTGGAAGCTCAAATTGAAGATCTGGAGAGGAGAATTGCAGCACTTAGTGATACTGCCTCACTGGAAAGGGAGGTGGTGCTCATGGAGCACAGTTTAGCTGGGCCTAGCATGGAGGGAGGAGCTGGGGCTAGTGAGGATGTACAGGGAGGTAGCTGGGTTACAGTTAGAAGGGGAATCAGGGGGAACAGGAGGAGGCAGGCCAGTTCTGAGTTGGCAAACACCAACAGATTTGCCAGATTAAGTGAAACTGTTGGGGATGTCCATTCAGGAATGGCAATGCCAGATACAGCTGTTCCCTCTAACAGCCGGGAGAACAGTTCTACTGGAGGAGAGGGAGGGCAGAATAGGCAGAGCAGCAGACATGTTCTGGTGGTAGGGGACTCTATTATTAGGAAGGTAGACAGGGTAATTTGTCACCCAGATCCCAGCAATCAAACAATTTGCTGTCTCCCGGGTGCTCGGGTTCGGCATGTTGTGGATCGGGTGGATAAATTATTGGGAGGGGCTGGTAATGAACCAGCGGTTTTGGTACACATTGGTACCAATGACAAAGTTAGTGGAAGATGGAGCGTCCTAAAGAATGATTTTAGAGAACTAGGGAATAAGCTTAAAGCAAGGACCTCCAAGGTAGTATTTTTGGAGATACTACCAATGCCACATGCTAGCCCAGGGAGGCAGAAGGAGCTTAGGGAGGTTAATGAGTGGCTAAAAAAGTGGTGCAGTGCAGAGGGTTTTGGGTTTTTAGATCACTGGGCTGACTTCTCACTTGGGTACAATCTCTATAGCAGGGATGGATTACACTTTAGTGATGAGGGAGCTTTTGTGCTAGGGAATAGGATGGTAGAACGGCTAAGGGAGTTTTTAAACTTGTAGGTGGGGGGAAGGACTATATAGAAGTATTGGGGTAAATAGGGTAGAGAGGGAAAGGGTTGAATTAGTTACCCATGGGGGAGGAGAAGGGGGCAAGGTTACAATAGACAGTAGGGAGTTATTAATAGGGGCCTCAAATACAGTGGCAAGCACTTCCCAATGGCAGAGCCATAGCAACATAAAGTGTATGCTTGCTAACGCAAGAAGTTTGCCTGGGGAAATGGACGAGCTAGAAATATTAGCAATACAAGAGAAATGGGGCTTAATAGGCATTACTGAAACATGGTGGGAATAATCTCATGACTGGACTGTTAATCTGGATGGTTATAACCTATTTAGGAAAGATAGGGGAAATGTTAAAAGAGGAGGAGGGATCTGTCTTTATGTTAAGCCTGAATTTAAGCCTATAGTCAGAGAAGATATTTATGCTGGCACTAACGGCATCATTGAATCTTTGTGGGTTGAGCTATATAGTGGAGGAGCTAATTCTAAACTCATATTGGTGGGAGTATGCCATAAACCCCCAAATATAGCTGAAAGTGAGGAAATACAATTATTGTTACAGATTGGAAATGCAGCTAAGCATGGGCAGGTTCTAATAATGGGAGACTTTAATTACCCTGAAATAAACTGGATAAATAAGACCAGCAGCTCAGCTAAGGGGAGCAGGTTCTTGAGTACACTCAGGGATCATTATCTGGCCCAGGTAATACAAGAGCCTACTAGAAATGGGGCCATCTTGGATTTAGTCATCACAAGTAATATTGATATAATATCATATGTTAAAATAGGGGAACCCTTGGGGCTAACTTTAATGGGCTACGGGAAGCAATACTACATATAGCCTGGGATAAAAAACTTACAGGGAATAATACTGAAAATAAATGGACAACATTCAAATCCTTACTAAATAAACATACTCATCCGCATGTACCATATGGAAATAAAATAAATAGGAGTAAATCATATCCCATGTGGCTTAACAATGACTTAAAGATCATGATGAGGGAAAAGAAACATGCATTTAAATTATACAAGAAGGAGGGAACAGAGGCAGCTTTAGGTGACTACAAGGAAATCAACAAGGCTTGCAAAAGGGCTATTAGACTGGCTAAAATAGAAAATGAGAAGTCAGTTGCAATATTTTTTAAATATATTAATGGGAAGAAGGCCAGGAAGGAAGCTATAGGAACACAGGCCATCTGATAATTAGTGACCAGGAAAAGGTAGATGAGCTACATAGGTTTTTTTCGTCGGTATACACAAGGGAGGTACCAGTGGTTGGGACACCGCAACATAATGGGGCTACACAACCATCACTAAATAATTGGTTAACGCAGGAAGAAATCCAAAAGAGATTGGAGAAAATAAATGTTAATAAAGCCCCAGGTCCTGATGGAATACATCCAAGGGTACTGAGGGAGCTGGGTTCTGTAATAGCCAAACCATTATATCTAATCTTTCAAGACTCACTCACTACAGGGTCACTACCGGATGACTGGAGAAAAGCAGAGGTGATACCTATATTTAAGAAGGGATCTAGAGCAAATCCGGGGAATTATAGACCAGTGAGCCTCACATCTGTAGTTGGGAAACTTTTAGAAGGGTTAATAAGGGACAGAATACAAGAATATGTCTACTTGAAGAAGATAGTAGGTAGCAGTCAACACGGATTTATGAAGGATAGGTCATGTCAGACCAATCTAATTAGTTTTTATGAGGAGGTTAGTAGGAACTTGGATCAGGGCTACTCAGTGGATGTAGTCTTTTTAGATTTTTCAAAGGCATTTGATACAGTGCCACATGGAAGACTAGTGAGCAAACTAAGGGATACAGGAATTGCAGTAAATATCTGCTCATGGATCGAGAGCTGGCTAAAAGACAGGAAGCAAAGGGCTTTTGTGAATGGAACATACTCAAATTGGTCTAATGTGATATGTGGGGTTCCTCAAGGTTCAGTATTAGGTCCTCTCCTTTTTAGCATATTTATTAATGATATAGAAGTAGGACTCGAAAGTAGTGTCTCCATTTTTGCTGATGACACTAAGTTGTGCAAGGTAATACAATCAGATAATGATGTACTTTCCCTCTCTGTACTTTGCATAAATTAGAGAAATGTGCGGCTAAATGGCAGATGAGATTTAATACAAATAAATGTAAGGTTATGCATTTGGGAAGGAAAAATAGCCATGCAATCTATGATCTTAATGGAGCAAATCTTGGTGTATCAGATATTTAAAGGGATTTGGGAGTGCTTGTAGACAACCACCTAGGTAACAGCGCTTAAAGCCAAGCAGCAGCTGCAAAGGCAAGTAAAATATTAGCATGTATTAGGAAGGGTATAGAAACAAGGGAAGCAAATATAATTCTGTCACTATACAAATCCCTAGTAAGCCCTCATTTGGAATATGGAGTACATGTTTGGGCACCACTTCATAAAAAAGACATTTTAGAGCTGGAAAAAGTACAGAAAAGGGCTACAAAACTAATAAGGGGAATGAAGGGGCTAAGTTATGAAGAAAGACGAACCAAACTAAACTTATTTTCGCTAGAAAAAAGGCGTCTACGAGGGGATATGATTACCTTATTTAAATACATCCAGGGTCAATATAAGGCTTTGTCAAGTGAACTTTTTGTAGCAAGAGATTTTCAACTGACAAGAGGACACCCTTTGAGGTTAGAGGAAAAAAGATTTCACCATAAACAAAGAAAAGAGTTCTTCACAGTTAGGGTGGTTAAACTGTGGAATTCTCTACCAAAGGAGGTGGTAACAGCGAATTCGATAGACAACTTCAAAAAGGGGTTAGATATATTTTTGAATAAAGAGGGCATTCAAGGCTATCCTAGATAACTAGCGAAGGAATATTGATCCAGGGAGAAATTTGATCACCAGTTTTTATTTTTTTTCTGTTTGCCTTCCTCTGGATCATTTAACAATTAATAATAAATAGTGCACATTAAAAAGATTAATAGAGATCTAAAAAGGTTGAACTTGAGGGACTAACTCTTTATTCATCCTCCAATACTATACTATTAATAATTATTTAATCAACAAATTAATTAATAACTAATCCGCATATTGCAGATCAGAGGAGATCTTAACAGGTTGAACTTGATGGAGTCCATAAATGTTACTGATATTTAATTGGCTACATTTGCTACTCTCATTCCAATTGCGAGTTACAGGCTCAAAAGTACTTTGGTTTTCAAAAACGTAACTCCGTCCTATCTCCTCCTTTGATGTTTCAATCCCATAAATGTTACCATTGTTAAAGACACAAAAAATGGCAAATGTATCAAAAAATTATATGAGCACTAGACTGGACCCCGTAAGTGGGTTAAACACCTTTTCATAACACTGCAAAAGCAAATAAACACAGACTACTGTACTTAAAAATACTGGGAGAGCAATGAAATGCATTAATTGCACAACAGTCTGAAGCTCGCAAATATGCAATAAAAAAATATGTTTTTAATGTTTTATTTCCATGTTATATCGATCCCAGGAATCAAGGAGTTAATACATATGGACAAGAACAGTTTATTTATTTTTTATTGATTTATACATTTCTGGATTGCGAGTCCGATTTAAAATGTTACTTCTAAACACTAATTGATTTTAGTTTAAACTCCAAGTGTTACTGAAGTCATGATGACAGTCTCATTTACTATTGGCTTTGTCTAAATTGTAACTTGCTGGCTTGCTCTTGCTTAATTGATCATACCCGGAAATGCTTCTTATGGATTCATGGTTTGTGAGCAGGTAATTCTGGGCTTGAGTCAATTAAATACATCTATATGTAACAAATTTGGAACCTGCAGACAAACAATCACTATGAAGGTCATTACGGACTTGGAATTAAATAGGGGCCCTTCTCTTTAGTGCTGCTGAGAAAACTATAAGTTGTAGCTATCACATTTCTACTCCAGATGCATCCAAAATGTCCTCCCTTCTCAGAAAGCTGATCTGCTGAAACTAAAATGACACTACAGTGGCAAAATTATACATAAAAAGTAACAATTTAAAGGCTGTGTTGTTGTCTTTTATGTAACTTGTAGCATATTTTCATGCGTAGTTCTTAACAATATTTAAAAATTATGACTAGATATGACCAAAATTGCACACAGAAATGGTGTGTCTGTAAACATAGCACACAGTACAGCTTCTTGTTTCTAGGTTGAAAGCGAGTAACCAAAGGGCATGGCCAACTTTCAGAAGCACTAGACCAGCTACAGATGGGTTACATGTGCAGTCTTCCAGTACAAGTGTTATTCTGAACCTCTTCTGGTACTAATATTTTAAATATATTGATGTAATGGCACTAAACAATTCTTGATGAAATCAATTTTATGAGGCACAAATTTTCTAAATGTATTACATATGAGACATTCTCTGAATACTAGTTTAATGAAAACTTAAAGCCATTATATGTCACACAGTTGAGCATACACCGTCTTTAGAATGATCGTTTGCACATCCTGTTGAGGAGAAGCTAAAATGATACTGTATTTCATAACAGCAACTCTCTCCAGGCAATTAATCATAGACAATTGGAAAAAATAACATTATTATTAATAATAACTGAAACAATTAGACTGTATGTTTTCAGAGCAGCTCTTGACCCTTAAAAAAGAAAAGAAAATGATATGTTCAAAAATACAGTGTCAGATGCAACTGAAAACACATACTATTTTAATTTTCCAATTTAATTGGGTCTCTAACAGCATTCAAAAGCAAATATGTTGCTCTTCTGGGTATATGGCTTTTGAAATTAAAAATGTTATTTACTGTGTCGTTCGCCAATACTCTTGTTGATTCCACATTACCAGAGCTGTAATTTTAGAGCATAACTCTTGAAAACTTGAAAAAGAAAGTGTTTTGCTTTTGTGCATGTATTTTCATAAGCTGGCTGATCATGTAGACTGCTAGGCTTAGTGAGAAAATGAAGGTTCAGAGTACTAGTTTACTCACATATGTATTATTCATGATGTTTTTGCAAATACTGAGTACAATGGTGGAGCATGTATGCCATTTACTTGATTAATTTAAGAACCTCTGTCTGTGTTAGAATATTGGCTTAAAAAGACACAGCTGAGGTTCAAAACATGGGATAACTTAAAACTTTACGTAATAACAATTGAAGTAACTGGAAAAGTGCTTGTAAAGTACATAGTTTTAAAGTATACCATCTATGAAACTTCCTCTGTGCCCCTTTAATTAATCTTTGATTGCTGTTATACATTAGCAAATCATTCTTGAATTTGTTTACTGTTTCTACCCAGAAATGTTGCCCTGAAGGCTGAATCTTTTACTGACATGTTATACCTAGAAGTTTATTTTATAGCAGATCTAGCTACCTTTGCCAAAGTTATACAATTTGTCTAGTTTGCTAGTTAGTCCTCCAAGTTTGTGGAGAGAGGAAGCTATCATATTAAGATCAGTTTTTCTCATCACCTAACATAAAGAGGACTTGAAGCAATAAGAGCCAAGTGCTAAAACGTTTACACATGTGTTTGAAACTTCCCTTTAACTTCAAATCAAGATTTATTGTTCTAGTTGACTTTTTTTTCTGAAAAATACTTTCCTCCTCAACTTCTTAAATCGCTTAATATATTTGAAGGTTTCTTTTAAGTATATCAGTCTCATCCTGGCTATACATGTTAAAATCATGCCTTAGTTTATATATTTTGTGTTACATCATTCAGTTTTTTCCTGTTTTGAAATGTTTCCAATTTAAGTTTGTCCTCTTGGAAGATATATTCTACAGTACTATTATGATGAAAACAATATTCCTTTTTTTGCAGTTGCAGTCACCATTGATTTTTCTTACTTGGAATTTATTGTATCAGTTAAGAGACTGAAGAAAGTCCCAAAGACATTAACAGAGCTTTACAAAATTCAAGAACAGTAAAGCTCATGTCATGTCCCCAACAATTTAAATGTCTGTTGCCGAAAGAAATACATGTTATCAGTATCATGTTCTATAAAGGATTTGCTGAAACTTTTTCTGTACATCTATGTTGCCTTTTACTTGAAATCTTTAGTGCCTAATAATTTAACACTATCTAGTTTGCTCCCTGATAGATTTCAATATACAGCTAAGCCAATTACACACCAACCCAAGGTCTGTTATAAAAGGGTCCTGTTTGCTTTTTCTTTAAACTGTAGTCAACCATTAATTCACTAGAATGTTAACCAAAATAAACAACATGTCCTGATGTCAAGAACTGGTTTCCTCTGTTGTGGGCATGTTTACATCTTCTTAGGTGTAAAGACTAAAAAAGTTAATAAATACAGTGTTGACTATGTCAAGAAAAGGGTTTTATGAAAAAAAGAAACATATGTTATGGAGATGGACAGACTTATTAAAAGTGAAAAAATGTATGCAAAAATAAGTTGGGGATCTCACAGCACAACCAGATAAAAACACCTTGGAGCCTTAGGAGTCCCTGCCATTTCCCAATCTTTATTGTAATGGAAAGTAAATGGCAACTAAATAAAGAAAATAAATACAGCCTATCTACCTCGCCCAAACTAGTCTCTACAAGCCTGGTAATAATGGCAGATCTCCTGATCTATACCCTAAAAAACCCTAGTGTAGTGTGCTAGAGTCGTCCCCTCATAAAATTAAAAACACATCTAATAGTGGTGGTCCTATGGATCCCCAGTGCCACTTCTTGCTTCTAGGGTGAAATCTAGTAACCTAAGGGCATGCCCACTTCCAGAAGCACTAGACCACATATATATGAATTATGTTTGTGTTATTCCTGTGCAATTTGAACCACATCTGATTTTGGTATTTTAAACTTATTGACATGATACTGAAAGATGCTTGATGCACTCAATATTGTAGAGACACAAGTTTTCTAAAGGTTGTAATGTATGAGACATGCTCAGAATATTACTTCAATGATAACTTAAAGTTCAATAGTGTATGTAAAGATCAAAGGACCTTTCTTAAGCCACAGTCTATTTGTTTTACCTGGTTGTTCCAACAACCATCTAAGCTGTCCTAAAATACTAAAATCACTAGTTCTGATTCCCCTGGATGAAGCATTTAAAAAAATGGCACTTGTCCTAAAACTGACCCAAGGTGGCCCTCCTTGTCTCTAGAACCCCTTAAAGGCAAACAACCTGTGGCTAGTCCACTGGAGCCCAATGCTCTGTTTTCCCCTCTGATTTGTTTAATACATAGGCTCCATAGAATTCAACGGTGTTGTATGCAGCACTGATTTAGAGAAAAAAAAACTTAATTTGGTTAGTCTCTTTTCATAACTTAGCCTCTCCATTTCTCCTATTAGATTTGTAGCCGTTCTTTGTAGCTTTTCCAGCTCTAAAATGGAAAAAAGGAAAATTGCAATGTGAAACAGGCCAAGTGATAAATAGTACCCAGGAAAAGGCAGACAAGCTAAATAGGTTATTTTCTTTAGTATACATGAGGAAGGTAGCAGTGGTTGGGACACTGCAACAAAATGGGGCTACACTACGTTCAGCAAATAATTGGTTAACTCAGGAAAGAATTCAAAAGAGGTTGGAAAAATAAATGTTAGTAAAGCCCCAGCTCCTGATGGTATACATCCAAGGGTACTGAGGGAACTGTGTTCTTTAATAGTTAAACTATTATATCTAATTTTTCAAGATGCGCTCACCACAGGGTCGCTGCCAGTTGACTGGAGAAAAGTAGATGTGATACCTTTATTTAAGAAGGAAGGAAGAGCAAATCCTTGGAATTTTAGACCAGCCTCACAGCTGTAGTTGAGAAGCTTTTAATAAGAGATAATATACAAGAATATGTATATTTAAATAGGATTATAAGCAGGAGTCAACACAGATTTTTAATGAATAGGTCATGTCAAAAATGTTTTATTAGTTTCTATGAGGAGGTTGGTAGGAACTTGGATCAAGGCAACTCAAGGGATGTAGTCTTTTTGGACTTTGCAAAGGCGTTTGATACAGTGCCATATGGAAGACTATTGTGGAAATTAAGCGGTGCAGGAATTGCAATGCATATATGGTTATGGATTGAGAGCTGCCTAAAAGACAGGAAGCAAAGGGTTGTTGTAAATGGAACATACTCAGATTGGTCCTTCCCTTTTTAACATATTTATTAATGACTTGGAAGTTGGACTGGGAAGTATTGTCTCTATTTTTGCTGATGACCCTAAGTTGTGCAAGGTAATCCAATCACAAAATTATGTACTTTCCTTCCAAGGGGATTTGCATAAATGAGAGGAATGGGCAACTAAATGGCAGATGAGATTTAATACAAATAAATGTAAGGTTATGCATTTGGGAAGGAAACATAGCCATGCAATCTATAAACTTAATTAAGAAAATCTAAGGGTATCTGATATTGAAAGGGATTTGGGTGTGCTCGTGGACAACAACCTACATAACAGTTCTCAATGCCAAGCAGCAGCTGCAAAGGCAAATAAACTATTAGTATGTATTAAGAAGGGTATAGAAGCAAGGGAGGCAGATATAATTCTACCACTATACAAATCCCTAGTACGCCCTCATTTGGAATATGGAGTACAGTTTTGGGCCCCACTTCATAAAAAAGGACATTTTAGAACTGGAAAAAGTACAGACAAGGACAACAAAACTAATAAGGGAAAAAAGGGGCTAAATTATGAAGAAAGACTATCCAAATTAAACTTATTTTCTCTAGAAATAAGGCATCTAAGAGGAGATATGATTACCCTATATAAATACATCCAGGGTCAGTATAAAAATGTGTCAAGAGAGCTTTTTGTGCCAAGAGGTTTTTAACTGACAAGAGGACATCCTTTGAGGTTAGAACTAAAAAGATTCCACCTTAAAGAAAGAAAAGGTTTCTTCAAAGTAAGGGTGGCTAATCTGTGGAATTCTCTACCAAGGAACGTGGTGACAGCGCATTCAATAGATAACTTTAAAAAGGGATTGCATATATTTTTTATGAAGGGCATTCAGGGTTATCCTGGTTAATTACCTTCCTCATAATAGAGTCCCCTTACCACCAAAACCTATCTGTTGCTCTACCTATGCTGCCCTCCCACTCTTTCAGTAGAACTGTTCCCCCGGCTGTTAGAGGGAACAGCTCTATCTGGCATTGCCATTCTTGAATGGACATCCCCTCAATCTTGGTGTTTGCCAACTCAGAACTGACCTGCCCTCTCCTCCTGTTCTCCTTCTTCCCCTTCCAATTGTAACCCAGCTACCTCCCTGGCCATTCTCACTAGCCCCATCTCCATCCTCCATGCTAGGCCCAGCTAAACTGCTCAGTGAGTACCATCTCTCTTTCCAGTGGAATATCAGTAAGTGCTGCAATTCTCCTCTCCAGGTCTCCAATTTGAGCTTCCAGAGAGGCAACATGCTCACACCTCTCATAGAGGTATGGACCCTGGATCATCTGTTCCAGTAGTGCATACATATTACAGGATGTACACTGAGTGAGGTTGCCACCGGACTGACATACTTATTGCCTACAAAATTTTGGTGGGAAAAATAAACAAACAATAATAAAAATGAATACTCTTTGATTCATTATCTTGTGGAAACCTTGACTAGCTTCCTTCCAGGCAGTGGAGACACTGCTTCAGACTCCTGGAGAGCCCAGATGCTATACATAAGGTATAACCATGAGATGGGGAGATAACCAAAACCTGCTTGGGGGAAAGTAGACATCCTTGCACACTGCCCCTACCGGAAACCCTGTAGTCCTTTTTCTTCTCCTATACATCCCACCATTAAGCATTCACCAAACCACTTGCTGATTGGTTCAGGGTTGGTCCATATAAACATACCATTATTCTATTGTATGAAGAAATGTATGAAAATGAGGACCAATGCATAAAGGTTATGGTCTTTTTTGAGACGCATAGAAATTGTGTACTTCATTTATTATTTTTACTGGGCTATAATCACATATACTGTACCTCTGCTTCTACTCTGAAAGAAGGCATTGAAGAGCTGCCTTCTTCCGAGTAGAAGCAGAAGTACAGGATACGTGATTATAACCCAATAAAAATAATCACATATCCTGTACCTCTGCTTCTACTCTGGAAGAAGGCATTGACGAACTGCCTGGCTCTGCAGGTAGGATTGGTCTCCTTGGCCTCTTCAAGCCCACTGATGAGCAGATCGTGATGGTTATGCTGATCCAGTGATCCTGTGTTCAAATCAATCAATCAATCAATACTATAGCAATAATCAAACTGTTCACTTGAAGGTTTGATCATGAGGGTAAAGTTCAAATATTTGGGCCATATCTTGATAAGACAGGATTCCCTAGAGAACCCCCATAGCACCTAACATTAAACCTTTTTGACTTGGGGGTCCTCATGGACTTCCATGGAACCTAACGTTAACAACTGTGGGCCATGGGCATCCTCAAGGCTCCCCATTGCATACTACCTACCACCACAGGGGTTCGTATTGGACTCCGATTGTGAAACTAACCTCATTAATGAGGAATATAGTTACATGAAAAAACACATTACATAAAAAAAAAACGTTAAAAAATAGCATACAATAATTTTGTAAGGAGCTACAAAAATATACTTACCTACACTGTGATGCCTTCTAGTGATGATTAGTGATGCTTTGGTCCTTATTCTTCTGCCCAGGATAAGCGGGCTATCCATGTTGATAGTAGATTCATGTCCTCTTCTATCCTGAATGAAGCTCAGGATCCTCATCTTCAGGCCCATTTAACTGGGCCTCCACCTAGAAAAAACCTAATAGAGCTAATGACTTTTTGCACACTTTCCTGGTTTAAATAGCATTTTTCCCTAGCATTCCCCAGCTAATAGCATGTGAGAAGGTGAATATCTTGAAGTTCCCCAAGTTTATAGGGGAAATTGGGGGAATCCTGGGATCACCTTTTTACATAGTGGGTATTGATGGGCTTATGGGGGGGGGGCTTTGTTTTCCCTTAATTGTGTGGAATATGAGTAATCGAGTCTCATATCTGACACAATAAGGGTGTTAGATTGATAATAGGGTTTGATCTGACTGTTGTATGCTTCTCAGAGGAATTCTATGTGCCTTTATTGGTTTGGTTAGTCTACACTTGGTATTTTTAAACAATCTGAGGACTTACAAGCACTCAGAGGGTAGTGTGTATTACTTGGATTTTTTAATATGATGGGCTATTGGAAAACTTTGGGAGTTTTGCAGCATTCAGTTCTGGTAGGGATGGTTTTAATTTACTTGCTAGGTAGTGATTTGAGATTAAATTTCACCTGTAATTATTTCAACATCTTCCATGCACATAGTAAATTTGATACAATATTTAAAAAAGAATAAAATACAATTTTGTTTATTATCACCGGATATAGAGAAGGCTTTAATTCCCACTGGTGGAATTATCTATTTGAAACATTAAACTATGAAGTATAAATGGATTATGTTTGGAAGCAATTAAAATAATAACTTTCTGCAGAACTATTTGCTATTGCCATGGCAAATGCAAATTTAAGATTAGACTCTTTGCAAACAATGACATTTTGACAATCACAAATCCACTAAAAACTCAAATCTATTTTGTATATTTAAAAGAAAATTGCTGATATTTTAGGGTTAAAAATAAATACTGATAAATCAATTGCATTAAATGTAATAATTCCTTCTCCTTTGAAATTACTAAACAAACTATTTTCATTTTACTTGGCAGAACTCACATATAAAATACTTAGGAGTACAAATTCCAACACAAATAGAAGATAATCTATAAAAACAAAATAGCACACTTAGCATTACATATATTAAATAAATTACAATTACCATTACTAGGCTGTATAGCAGCAATAAAAATGGATATTTTACCCGAGATACTATATTTACTTTGCTCTTTACCAATACTAATATGTTAAAAGAGCATGAAGCACTTACAAACTGAACTCTTCACGTTTATATAGAGGCATAATTTCCTAAGAGCTAATACAAATTGGATGTATGTACATAGAAACTAAGGGGGGTTATCAACACCAAACTTATTATTTTTTTACAAAGCAGCACAGTTAAGAAAAAATATAACATGGAATTGAAGATCAAATTTACCAAAATAAATAGATTTGGAAAACAGTATGAACCTATTCACAATTCACTCACGGGAATAGGTTGAAAAATAAATACCAACGAAAAAATCCAAAATAATTAACGACTCCTATCACATATATAGTTGTGAGCGTACGAGTTTTTGCTAACGTTTGCGGGCTTGCGAAGGTGCTCCGAAGGCGCTCCAAGGCGCTCCTTGCCAGCAACTGCGACACTCGCAAACTTTTTGTTGTAACGCAAACAACACGACACAGCAACTGCGACCCTCGCAAACTTTACCTCGCAACGCAAACAACATACGAGACACGTTACCACTCATTACGACCTCATAAAAATCGTCCGAAACCCGCGGACAGGAAAAAATGAAAAACACAATAAATACACACAAAACATACATAAAAAGCTTACCTTCAGCAAGAGGGAGCATCCAGGACCTCCAAAAATTAAGTTACACCTTAATTTAACTCAAAATAAAAGAGTTTAGACACTCAAAAATTCTCTAAGCAAAAGAAAAAATGGCTGCCAAAAAAAATGAAAACAAGGCTACAGCACTCTAAACACGCAAAACACCACAAGAAGCACGCAAAACACCACAAAACATATTCCTCTACAGACGCATACCACACATTTGCCGCCATTTCAATGCGGAAGTACACAGTTACGCTAATGGTTTGGTCTCGCGCACGCACACTATTACGCTTATACAGCAGCTCCACACCACTAATGCTGCAGCAACATCAAAACATATTGCCAGCTCTTCAACACAATGCTTCAAAATAGGTAAAGTATATTCATTTATTAATGTATTATATATTTCATTATTATACACCAAACAGCATTGTCATGATTCCCCTGAACCCCCTTTGGGGTCAGTAAAAGTTTAGTTGTTTAATATGCTTTTATGTTAATTTGATTATCCTATGTGTTATGTCATGTTAATTAATATGTAAAATGTTATGCTATGTTATGTTATGTTGATGACTATATGATTAATTGTGTCCAGTGTGTAAGGAGTTAAATGGTTTAGAATATTGTGTGGTCAGTGGTAACTGTCAGAGAGGGGAGAGAGCAGTTGGCAGTTGAGTTTTTTCTGACAGAGAGAGAGATGTATTGGTGTCTCTGAGGGCAGTTGAGATAATGCTGGGTTGAATGTCTTAAAGTATATATATATATGTTCCTAAGCCAAGGGAAGAAGACATATATTGAAGACAGATATGCTCCTATCTAAAAAGGGAGGTAAGAAGATAACCGCAATGACTGTATGAATGAAGTTGCTGTTATGATGCCTTATAGATGAGCCCTTGTCCACAGAAATAAAAACAGTTTCTGATTTCTTATAATCCTGAGCCTGCATTCATATTCTTAAAGACTACATCTAATTTAAGAGACATCAGCTGTCTTAGTGAAGAGATCAAAAGAATCTGGTAGATCTGCTGGGTAGGTTTGGCAATAACAGCCTTATCAAGCCCGACTGAGAAGCAGTAGATCGTGACAGCTAGTGGCAAGCGGTGGAATCTCTTCATCAATAAGCTAAGACAAGCAGCATGTCCAGATATGACAGCATGTCCATTGAAGGCCTCAGGGACATGTACCGGGAGAGAGGGCTCCACAGAACAGCGACCACCAAAAAGGCAGAGATGTTCCAGGAACTCCTGCTGAATGATGAGCTCCGTCAGGTGGAGGAAAGACAGGAGACAGAGGAGGAAGGTGCAATAGTCACACCAGATCCAGCCCTTGCTCTGGAGATACCCTCTAATGAAGAGGAAGACATTTGTAAGAAATTTAAAAAGTGGAGGGCTATGATGCCGGCGAGTCTGTCTGGTGATCAGCTAATGGCCCTTTGGACCCAGATCAGCCAAGAGGTCCAGCGAGAGAAACCACAGAGAGTTACCTGTCTGTCATCCGGTCCTACTGAAGTAAGGGATCCAACAGCAGCCAGGATAAAGACAGCGTGATGCAAAGGGGGACATAGATGGGTTCCTCCAGGACTTTGAGCAGCAATGTGAGCTACACCAAATACCCAAAGCCGAGTGGATTAGGCTTCTGGTCAGCCGACTAAGTGGAAGGGCAAGTGAAGCATCCAGAGCTATCCCTAAGGGTCAGCAGATGTATGAGGAGGTGAAAAAGGTGCTGTTGGCCAGATATGCGGTGACCCCAGAAACCTATATGAAAAATGTTTGAACCTTGACCAGGGGTGCTGGCGACACTTATACTGAAGTTATCTTTCGGATGAGGCATGCCTGTCACAGTTGGTGGAAGGGGAAGGAGGTAACTACCCTGGAGAAAGCGATGTACTTAATACTGCTGGAGCAATTTTACTCAATTTGTCCTGAGAGGTTAAAGGTTTGGTTACAGGATCGAAAACCCACTACAGGGGAGGAGGCTGCTCGTCTAGCAGATCATTTTGAGGCTACTAGAGGTGAGACAGGAGTTAAGGGCCTCAGCAATGCTACTAAAGTGAGACCTCCAACTCCAGCACCTGTAACGTATTGCCCTATAGCCACCCGACCTAGCCCTGCAGCTCTATAAAGTGATAGTCGCTCTGGGGGAACCACAGGAGTGGCCCCTTGACCCACAGTACTTACCAGCTCTCGTCATGTCACTCGGAACACAAGGGGTTTGGAGTGCTATGGTTGTCACCAACCAGGGCATATGAAAAGAGAAGGCCCCAATGTTCCTCGCAGGGTGGACAGCCACCCCACTAAGCCAGCCTACTATCTGGGGGAGTGGAATGTGGACATTGATGAGTCTGGAGTGACACAGACTAGACCCAGAGAGGTGGGCTTCTATCACCCCATCCATGCTGTGCAGACTGGTTCAGGAGGCAACAGGAACCAGCATTTCCAAAAGGTTTTGGTCCAGTGAAAGGAGGCAAGGGGATTTCGAGATACAGGAGCTGCAGTGACCGTGGTCCATCCGGAAATTGTCCCACGTACAGCCATTCTTCCTAAGACCATGGAGGTCATGGTGGCTGGAGGTCAAAACATTTCCATCCCAGTCACCAGTTTGAAGTTGGATTGGGGCACTGGGAAAGGAGTTTGTGAAGTCGGAGTTATGCGTGGGCTCCCAGCTGAGGTTTTGTTGGGCAATGATTTGGGGCATCTAGAGAGCCGATATGTCTCTGCTGTGACCAGATCGCAAGCTGCCAAGGTTACCAGGGATGGTCCAAGCAACGAGGTTAAGGCCGGTCAAATGGAAACTGGGGTAAGTCCATTACCTGCTGGGGAACCGGGTTTGGGTTGGGCTACTGTAAGGGAAGTGAAGGTAGCATTATGGGAGGATGGGACCTTGTCTGGGGTTAGGAAAAGGGCTGACAAGCGAGAGAAGTGTCCTGAAGGAGATGAGTATGTGTGGGAAGAAGGATTGCTGTACAGAATTACCTCCGAACCTGAGGGAAATGGGATGAGAGAGGTTAAGAAGCAGATGGTAGTTCCCCAAAAGTTTAGAGGGAGGTTGCTAGAGATAGCCCACGAGGTACCCTTAGCTGGACACATGGGGGTGAAGAAGACATGGCATCGCCTTACTAGGGTGTTCTACTGGCCGGGGTTGAACAGGGATGTATCTAATTACTGTAATTCCTGTGATGCCTGCCTAGCGATATGGTCGCCCAGGAGGGGGTACCCTCGTCCCTTCTCAACCATTACCAGTAATGGATACCCCATTTCAGAGAGTGGCTATTGACCTGATAGGACCCTTGGCTAGAAGCAGCCGGACTGGGAAGCATTTAATTCTGACCATAGTAGACTATGCCACCCGAAATCCTGAAGCTGTTCCCTTGTCTAAGATTTCAGCTACGAAGGTAGCAGAGGCTTTATTGGGGGTGTTCTCACGAATGGGGTTCCCTAAAGACATCTTGTCTGACCGAGGTACCCAGTTTATGGCTAAAGTAACCCAACAGTTATGGAAGTTATGTGGGATCAAACACCTGAGTTCTTCCCCATATCATCCTCAGACCAACGGTCTTTGTGAGAGGTTTAATGGTACCCTTAAGAAAATGCTCTGTACTTTCACAGAACAAGAGAAGGATTCGGAGCGTCTACTTCCTACCTTCTCTTTGCCTACCGGGAAGTACCGCAGGAGTCCACGGGGTTCTCTCCCTTTGAACTCCTGTATGGTAGACAGATAAGAGGACCTTTTGAACGTGATCAGAGAAGCATGGGAAGGTGACGATGGGCAAAACCAGGTTTCGGTGGCCTCATACGTCCTGGCTTTCAGGGAGAAACTAGCCATGTTAACTGGGTTGGTTAGAGACCACATGCAAGAGGCTCAAGCCAAAGCCAAGAAATACTATGATAGGGGAACAAAGGAGAGGGAACTGGAGGTAGGACAAGAGATTTTGATGTTAGTCCCTTATCCACAGGATAAGCTCAAAGCAATCTGGGGAGGGCCTTACCCCATTACTAAGAAATTGAACCCTCATACATATGTGGTAATTGTAGACACTGAAGGAAAGGTCACAAGGGTGGCCCACATAAACAGGCTGAAAGAATACCAGAGGCGACCCCAACATTTGCTAGCTATTTGTCTGCCTACCGGCAGTGACCCAGAAGAAGGGGTCCTACCTGACCTGTTAGCCCCAGAGGGAGGTGGTAGGACAGTCCGTGAATTTAAGTGCAGACTACCAAAGGCAGCTGATTGAAATCCTGGCCCCCTACCATGCCCTATTCTCTACTAGCTTGGGGTGTACCCCTCTTGCAGTGCATGAGGTCATAACAGAAGGTTGCCCACTATTAAAACAGCCCTCCTACCAGTTACCAGAGACAGTAAGGGCTAGTATCTTTGAGCTGCGGGAGATGCTAAGATAAGTAGTGATTGAACGCTCCAATAGCCTGTGGGCTTCCCCAGTAGTACTGGTGCCTAAAAAAGATTCGTTTCTGTGTGGACTATCGTAAGCTAAATGACAGGACCAAGACTGATGCTTACCCTATTCCACGCATGGACGAGTTGTTGGACCGTCTAGGTACTGCCAAGTACCTCACCACTCTGGATCTCTCCAAGGGGTACTGGCAAATTCCCCTTGCTGAGACAGCCAAAGAGAGGTCGGCCTTCATCACCCCCTTTGGTCTTTACCAATTCAAGGTGATGCCATTTGGGATGAAGAATGCCCCTTCAACTTTTCAGAGGTTAATAGATCAATTATTACAGGGGCAACAAGGGTATGCTCAGGCTTACTTGGATGACATCGCCATATTCAGTAATACTTGGAAGGATCACCTTCAGCATATCAAAAGTATACTGGATACTATAAAGGAGGCCAGATTGACTTTTCGCCCAGACAAATGTCAGTGGGCCAGGGCTGAAGTACAGTATTTAGGCCATTGGGTTGGCAGTGGTCAGATTAGGCCAGAACCAGCCAAGGTTGAGGGGATAGCTGCATGGTCCACCCCCAAACTAAGAAGCAGGTAATGGCTTTCCTGGGGACCACAGGTTATTATAGAAAGTTTATTCCTTTGAACAGTGCCATGGCCAAGCCTCTGACCGACTTGACAAAGAAGAGGATGCCCAAGTTGGTGGACTGGACCTCTGCTTGTAAAGTTGTCTTCCAGGCCTTGAAGGATGCTCTCACCTGCTCCCCTGTATTAGCTGCTCCAGACTATCAACAGCCCTTTATTGTACAAACGGATGCTTCCACATATGGACTGGGGGCTGTGTTGTGTCAGAAGGATGAGCAAGGATGTGAGCACCCCATTGCCTACCTCAGCCGAAAGCTGCTACCCAGGGAGGTGGCATATGCAGCAGTTGAAAAGGAGTGTTTGGCTGTGGTATGGGCCCTTAAGAAGCTACAACACTACTTGTATGGAAGGGAATTTACTGTGGTTACAGACCATAATCCCCTATGTTGGTTATCTAAGGTGGCTGGGGATTATGGTCGTTTACTGAGGTGGAGCTTGGCCTTACAGACTTATAATTTTACTATCCAACATAGACAAGGAAAAGTCCATCTGAATGCGGACGGACTTTCTAGACAGGAGGACAAGTAAAAACAGTGTAGCTAGAGAATTATCTATCAGGATGATCCTCTAGGCTACACTAATAAAAGGGGGAAGTAGTTGTCATGATTCCCCTGAACCCCCTTTGGGGTCAGTAAAAGTTTAGTTGTTTAATATGCTTTTATGTAAATTTGATTATCCTATATGTGTTATGTCATGTTAATTAATATGTAAAATGTGGTATGCTATGTTATGTTATGTTGATGACTATATGATTAATTGTGTCCAGTGTGAAAGGAGTTAAATGGTTTAGAATGTTGTGTGGTCGGTAGTAACTGTCAGAGAGGGGAGAGAGCAGTTGGCAGTTGAGTTTTTTCTGACAGAGAGAGAGATGTATTGGTGTCTCTGAGGGCAGTTGAGATAATGCTGGGTTGAATGTCTTAAAGTATATATATATATGTTCCTAAGCCAAGGGAAGAAGACATATATTGAAGACAGATATGCTCCTATCTAAAAAGGGAGGTAAGAAGATAACTGCAATGACTGTATGAATGAAGTTGCTGTTATGATGCCTTATAGATGAGCCCTTGTCCACAGAAATAAAAACAGTTTCTGATTTCTTATAATGCTGAGCCTGCATTCTTCTTAAAGACTACATCTAATGAGACATCTTAAGAGACATCAGCTGTCTTAGTGAAGAGATCAAAAGAATCTGGTAGATCTGCTGGGTAGGTTTGGCAATAACAGCCTTATCAAGCCCGACTGAGAAGCAGTAGATCGTGACAAGCATAAGCTACCTTACAATTTCATTGCCGTCATTTTTTGACGGGCAATTCTCTAGTAATATATAAACTCTGTTAGTCCGAATTTTCAAAACCTTAAAATATGGACTAAACTTGACTTAACAAGAGTAATACATTGTATTAGAAATGGAAAAGTGATTTGAAAATGTAAGAACTACTTGGAATTAATAAAGATGTTTTTTAGAAAATCCAAATGTAAAGGGAGGAATAAATCACATAGATGGTTGTCAGCAGCCAGGCTTGTCAAAATCCGTTGGTAACGCAACGGGGAAACTGCGGGCTTGTGAAGCGAGCCCGCAGCAACCTCGAACCTCGCAAAGCGAGGGCCCTGGTTTCGGCCAAGCAAGGAGAGCCTAAGGCGCTTCTTGCGCTGGTGGAGATGAGCGCTATAGCCGCTCATTCATGCGACCCCATACGACTAAGGCAGGGAGCGCTGAAGGTGCTCACGGTGCTGGCGGAGATGAGTTCCATAGGCGCTCATCCCTCCGACCCCGTACGACTTAGCCTGCGAGCGCCGAAGGCTGTAGGCGCTCATCCCTGCGAACCCGTACAACTTAGCCTGCGAGCGCCGAAGGCTGTATGCGCTCATCTCTACAAACCTGTATGAATTACCCAGGGAGCGCGCGAAGGCCGTAGGTGCTCATCCCTACAAACCAGTACAACTTAGGCAGGAAACACTGAAGGCCGTAGGCGCTCATCACTTCAATCCCACACGACATACATCATGGGTACGACCGCAGGACTAAACATGAACAGAAACTTCAGTTAGACACTTTACAATGCCAGCCCCATAGGACTTAGAAAAAATTGCATTCAAACATTCATCCCTATGAACCTGCACCATATATACATAATCCCTATGACCGGTCACACTGCAGATGAACACGAAGCTCCATTTTACAATTTCCACCACGAGACCTGTAGGTGTGAAAAAAATAGCATTAAAAAATGCAACCCATAAAACTTTGCCAAAATACGGACCCCGCATAAGTACGGACTTTTCTACAAATATGGAACGCTCAAAAATACACATTTACCAGACGAACCGCTGCACGATAAAAACACAAAAAATACACAAATATTACACAAATTCACTTACAAACTCACACACAGCACAGGGGCACAATCATGATGTATATGACTGAGGTTGCAAGTTAATTAGACCCATATTTAGCTTTTTTCAACTAACGAAAATCGCCTAAGCAAGAAAAAAATTTACGGATGAAAAAAACGAAAACAAGGCCAAAGCGAGTAAAAATGAACATCGAACTCACAACACTTACACGAACCCACTAACACATTGCGAGGTACGTAACATATACAACATTTATGGCATTTAGCAGACAGTAAGCACATAACTTCCAGAAAATGGCAGATAGAACGCAAACTGCACATGCGCACTACGTTTTCACAGTTTCTACTTGGGCTGACAGTCTATAAATACTGGAGACTTTCTAGAAATTTCTGTATTTCTCATCAGGTGATGAACAGTGTGACTGGACATTTCACTGGTGGCGTTACTTCTGAAGCAACTTGCCTATCCCTTTAGAAGCTCAAAAACGGCAAATTACACAAAAAAGGTAAGCTATAATTCATTAATAATAACTTAATAAATTCATAATACAACAAAAAACAAATATATATAATATTAAGAAAAATAACAGTATTCATGGACAGAAAAAATAAAAATACATTATTTATCTCTACTAACATGGAAAACATATTTAAGAAGGGAGCACGAGCAAATCCTGGGAATTATAGACCAGTGAGCCTCACTTCTGTAGTGGGGAAGCTTTTAGAAGGGTTAATAAGGGATAATATACAAGAATATGTCTATTTGAACAGGATTATAAGTAGGAGTCAACATGGATTTATAAGGGATAGGTCATGTCAAACAAATCTAATTAGTTTCTATGAGGAGGTTAGTAGGAACCTGTATCAAGGCAACTCAGTGTATGTAGTCTTTTTGTATTTTGCAAAAGCTTTTGATACAGTGCCACATGGGAGACTATTGGGCAAACTAAGGGATACAGGAATTGCAGTAAATATGTGCTCATGGATTGAGCGCTGGCTAAAAGACAGGAAGCAAAGGGTTGTTGTAAATGGAACATACTCAGATTGGACTAATGTGGTAAGTGGGGTTCCTCAGGGTTCAGTATTAGGTCCTCTCCTTTTTAACATATTTATTAATGACTTAGAGGTAGGATTGGAGTGTGGGGTCTCCATTTTCGCTGATGACACAAAGTTGTGCAAGGTAATTAAATCAGATAATGATGTGCTTTCCCTCCAAGGGGATTTACATAAAATTGAGGAATGGGCATCTAAATGGCAGATGAGATTTAATACGAATAAATGTAAGGTTATGCATCTGGTAAGGAAAAATAGCCATGCCATTTATAATCTTAATGGAGCAAATCTAGGTGTATCAGATATTGAAAGGGATTTGGGAGTGCTTGTGGACAACCACCTAGGTAACAGTGCTCAAAGCCAAGCAGCAGCTGCAAAGGCAAATAAAATATTAGCATGTATTAAGAAGGGTATAGAAGCCAGGGAAGCAAATATAAATCTGCCACTATACAAATCTCTAGTACGCCCTCATTTGGAATATGGAGTACAATTTTGGGCACCACTTCATAAAAAGGACATTTTAGAGCTGGAAAAGGTACAGAGAAGGGCAACAAAACTAATAAGAGGAATGGAGGGGCTAAGTTATGAAGAAAGACTAACCAAATTAAACTTATTTTCTCTAGAAAAAGAGGAGATATGATTACCTTATATAAATACATCCAGGGTCAGTATAAAGATTTGTGAGGGGAGCTTTTTGTGCCAAGAGGTTTTCAACTGACAAGAGGACATCCCTTGAGGTTAGAAGTAAAAAGATTCCACCTTAAAGAAAGAAAAGGGTTCTTCACAGTAAGGGTGGTTAATCTGTGGAATTCTCTACCAGAGGAGGTGGTGACAGCGGATTCGATAGATAACTTTAAAAGGGGACTAGATTTATTTCTAATTAAAAAGGGAATTCAGGGTTATCATGGATAATTATAGAGACAGTATTGATCCAAATTTTTCACATTTCCCTTTGAGACAATTGGCTAAGTCTCGCTTGTGTTTTTTTTTATTTTTTATATTTTTCTTCCTCTGGACTAATTAATAATAAAAAAATAAAAAAAATTAAATAATTGATTAATAATTACTTAACAACTAATGAATTAATCGTTAATCCTCTTATTGCAGATCAGAGGAGATCTTAAAAGGTTGAACTTGATGGACTGAAAGTCTTTTTTCAACCTTAAATACTATGGCCCTCATTCAATTGCAATTTTGCCAATTGAATAGGGGTCTAAATAAGCACATCACATATATTTTTTAAAGAAGTTTTTAGTTATTAAGCATCTATCCAAAAGCACGGTTTTTACTAACTAAAAACTTTTTAAAAAAATATATATTATGTGCTTATTTAGAGCCCTATTCAATTGGCAAAATCGCAATTGAATGAGGGCCTATGTAACTATATATAAATGATTCAAATTCATAAAATAATAATTAAAATAAATACATAGAACATTTCAAACACAGATACATTTTTCTGTGGCCTAAAATGTTGAACATTTACAAAAATAATCTATGCTCTTAGCAAAAGAAATTCCATTTCATATTCGCACTGCATTTTAACATTTGCATATTTCTATCATTTCTAACAAACTCTCTATCCAGAGTGTCACTAAATAATTTGCAGCACTGCATGGTGTAACACAGCCTGTAAACTCTCCCGAAATTTACAGAAAAAAGATGACACCAACAGGTAACATACAGCAATACATTTGCTTAACAAAAATACTATGCTGTTAGTGAAACATTTCCATTTATGTTTCTCATTTTCACCAGACACTGCCTGAAGACTGTTGCAGGAAGATTGTCAGCAGAGGACACTTTGTCATTTATACACAAGAAATTCAATACAACAGGTAAAGTATAACAAGTACAAAAAAAGAAAAATAATCTATCCTATTTAGTGTGCGCCAATATCAAAATTTACTGCAAACTAACTCACCCTCTAAGCCCATCCCCATAACCTAAACCCCTAATGCCCACAGTGCTGCACACAAAACAAGATACCACATAACATTTTGGTCAAATAAATAAAATCAAAGGATTTCTTCTGTTTGGTGTGCGCCCATGTCAAAATGGACTATAGTGTAACTAATCCTCTAAGCATAAAACCTACTGCAGCCTAACTAACCCTGTAAGGCTATCCACAAAACCTCAACCCCTAATGCCAACATTGGTGCACATGAAATAGGATAGAACAGCAAAATTTTAACAAATAAACAAAATGGAAGGATTATTTTTGTTTGGTGTGCGCCAATGTGGAATACCACTGCAATATAACTAAATCATAAAAACAAGAGCAAAAGGCAAACCGTGACACACACCAAACAAGATACCACAAACAATGCTGTTAACACATACAAAATGAAAGCATCAATCCTGTTTGCTGGGCACTAGAGATGTCGCAAATAGTTCGCCGGCGGACTGTTCCCGGCGAACATAGCATGTTCGCGTTCAAGGCGAACTGCGAACACATGCAATATTCGACCCGCCACCTATTCTTTATCATTGAGCAAACTTTGACCCTGCAACTCAGTCAGCAGACACATTCCAGCCAATCAGCATCATACCCTGCCTTCCACACCCTTCTACCTCATGGGTAGCAGCCATTTTGGAATCATAATTAACTTGCAGTCTTACTGAGAGGAGGCTGAGTGTAGGTGATACTGCATCAATAGGGAAAACCATAGCTAGGCTACTGTACACAGTGTGCAATACAGTCCTGAATGACTCTTTTGATCTCTGCTGCAAGGACACCCCTGTGTCTCTTCCCCGCCTTATCATTATCCTCCCCTCACCTTAGCACCCAACCCTAACACCCCTCACACTTATCCCTAACACCTAACCCTAACACTCCTCACCCTAACACCTAACCCTAACACCCCTTACACTTATCTCTAACACCCCTCACCCTAACACCTAACCCTAACACCCCTCACACTTATCCCTAACACCCCTCACACTTATCCCTAACACCCCTCACCCTAACCCTAACACCCCTCACACTTATCCCTAACACCCCTCACCCTAACACCCCTCACACTTATCCCGAACACCTAACCCTAACACCCCTCACCCTAACACCTAACCCTAACACCCCTTACACTTATCCTTAACACCCCTCACCCTAACCCTAACACCCCTCACACTTATCCCTAACACCCCTCACCATAACCCTAACACCCCTCACACTTATCCCTAACACCTAACCCTACCATCCCTCACCCTAACACCTAACCCTAACACCCCTTACACTTATCCCTAACACCCCTTACACTTATCCCTAACACCCCTTACACTTATCCCTAACACCCCTCACACTTATCCCTAACACCCCTCACCCTAACACCCCTCACCCTAACATATCCCTCACCCTAACACCCCTCACCCTAACACCCCTCACCCTCACCCTAACACCCCTCACACTTATCCCTAACACCCCTCACACTTATCCCTAACACCCCTCACACTTATCCCTAACACCCCTTACCCTAACCTTAACACCCCTCACACTTATCCCTAACACCCCTTATCCTAACACCCCTCACACTTATCCCTAACCCTAACACCCCTCACCCTAACCCTAACACCCCTCACCCTAACCCTAACACCCCTTACACTTATCCCTAACAGCCCTTACACTTATCCCTAACACCCCTCACACTTATCCCTAACACCCCTCACCCTAACACCCCTCACCCTAACACCCCTCACCCTAACACCCCTCACCCTAACACCCCTCACCCTCACACATATCCCTAACCCTATTACCCCTCACCCTAACCCTATTACCCCTCACCCTAACCCTATCACCCCTCACACTTATCCCTAACACCCCTCACACTTATCCCTAACACCCCTCACACTTATCCCTAACACCCCTCACATTTATCCCTAACACCCCTCACACTTATCCCTAACACCCCTCACACTTATCCCTAACACCCCTCACATGTATCCCTAACACCCCTCACACTTATCCCTAACACCCCTCACCCTAACCCTAACACCCCTCACCCTAACCCTAACACCCTTATCCCTAACACCCCTCACACTTATCCCTAACACCCCTTATCCTAACACCCCTCACACTTATCCCTAACCCTAACACCCCTCACCCTAACCCTAACACCCCTCACACTTATCCCTAACACCCCTTATCCTAACACCCCTCACACTTATCCCTAACCCTAACACCCCTCACCCTAACCCTAACACCCCTCACACTTATCCCTAACACCCCTCACACTTATCCCTAACACCCCTCACCCTAACACCCCTCACCCTAACACCCCTCACCCTAACAAATATCCCTAACACCCCTCACCCTAACCCTAACACCCCTCACCCTTATCCCTAACACCCTTCACCCTTATCCCTAACACCCCTCACACTTATCCCTAACACCCCTCACACTTATCCCTATCACCCCTTACCCTAACCTTAACACCCCTCACACTTATCCCTAACACCCCTTATCCTAACACCCCTCACACTTATCCCTAACCCTAACACCCCTCACCCTAACCCTAACACCCCTCACCCTAACCCTAACACCCCTCACCCTAACCCTAACACCCCTCACCCTTATCCCTAACACCCCTTACACTTATCCCTAATACCCCTTACACTTATCCCTAACACCCCTCACACTTATCCCTAACACCCCTCCCACTTATCCCTAACACCCCTCACCCTAACACCCCTCACCCTAACACCCCTCACCCTAACACCCCTCACCCTAATCCTAACACCCCTCACCCTAATCCTAACACCCCTCACCCTAATCCTAACACCCCTCACCCTAATCCTAACACCCCTCACACTTATCCCTAACACCCCTCACACTTATCCCTAACACCCATCAACCTAACACCTAACCCTAATATTCTCACACTTATCCCTAAGACCTAACAACCAACACACTTATCCCTAAAACCTCTCACCCTAACACCTAACCCTAATACCCCCTTACACTTATCCCTAAAACCGCTCACCCTAACACCTAACCCTAATACCCCCTTACACTTATCCCTAACAGCCCTTACCCTAATACCTAACCCTAACACCCCTTACCCTAACACCCCTCACACTTATCCCTGTGTCTCTTCCCCCCCTTATCATCAAGGGAGGGGGGGAGAATGATGAGGGAGGGGGGAAGAGACACAGGGGAGGATGATGAGGGAGGGGGGAAGAGACACAGGGGAGGATGATGAGGGAGGGGGGAAGAGACACAGGGGAGGGTGATGGGGGGAAAAGAGACACAGGGGAGGATGATGGGGGGAAGAGACACAGGGGAAGATGATGAGGGAGGGGGAAAAGAGACACAGGGGAGGATGATGAGGGAGGGGGAAAAGAGACACAGGGGAGGATGATGATGGAGGGGGAAGAGACACAGGGGAGGATGATGAGGGAGGGGGTAAAGAGATACAGGGGAGGATGATGAGGGAGGTGGGAGGATGATGAGGGAGGGGGGATGAGACACAGGGGAGGGTGACGAGATAGGGGGGAATGAGACACAGGGGAGGATGATGATGGAGGGGGGGAAGAGACACAGGGGAGGATGATGATGGAGGGGGATGTTAGGTTATTTATGCCCTTTATGGATTAAAACCAGACTCTGCATCAACTATGTAATTTTCTGTGGGAGTTTTGACATGGATCCCCCTCCGGCATGCCACAGTACAGGTGTTAGTCCCCTTAAAACAACTTTTCCATCACTATTGTGTCCAGAAAGAGATCCTGTGAGTTTTAAAATCCGCCTGCCCATTGAAGTTTGTGGCGGTTCGCGTTCGCGGTTTGCAAACCGAAAATTTTATGTTCGCGACATCTCTACTGGGCACCAATGTCAAAATGCACTGTAGTGTAACTAAGACTATAAGTCTAAACCTATAAACATAAGACCATAACGACAACACTGCCGTCCAACAAACAGGATAACATAAGAAATGCTTACTCATACAAAATGGAAGGATATATACTGTTTGGTGTGCCCCAATGTCCAAACGCAGTGCAATCTAACTAACCCTCTAAGCCTAACACAATAACCCCAAGTACACAATGGCACACTGGTGCACACAAATCCCAATACCAGAAACAATTCTAAAAACATATACACCATAGAGAGATGTATCATATTTTTTGTGCACCTTTTATCAAATGCAATGCAACAAAATTAACACTAAACAGGATAGCAGAAGAAATAAGGAAAAGAAAGAAAATTGATTTAAAAAAAAAAACACAAATACAAATTGAATATATTTCTATTTACATATTACTATGGCGGATAACAAAAATGAAGAGGAACAGAAAAGACGCCAAACTCAAGAACGTGTACAAAGATGGAAAGATCAACACAAATTTTGACGCAAAAAAGAACATGAAAGAATCGCAAGCAAAAGACAAGCAGCTGTGAAAGTAACATCCAAGCCAAAAAAGGCAAACAAAAAACAAAAACATCTAGAAAATGTATTAGAACAATCAGATCACATATATAATTGTGAGCGTAAGGCGCTCCATCCCAGCAACTGAGGCCCTTGCCAGCAGCGTACGACCCGTTGCTCAGGCTTGCGGGCTCGCATAGCGAGCCCGCGGCCCTCAGTTGCTGCAATGGAGCAGCCACGTCCTCCCCACAATGCCCCGCACAGGGCCGCCCAGTCCCCGGTTCGGGTTCACCCCCGCACAGTGTGAGTTGTTGCCAGTTGCTGGCATGGAGCGCCCGAGCGTCGCTGCGCGTACACGATTTCCCTAGCCAGTGCACGCGCAGCAACACCAAGTATACGTCACCGCACGTGTGCGTGCCTGAACGCCTCTGCGCAGTTGCTCTTTCCAGTTCGTATTGCGCATGCGCTTTTTTCTGCATACATCTTCACAAGCACGTTGCAAGACAGGAACTGGTAAGTATGACATGGGAAGCATGCTGTCATTATACTGAATGATGATAACAAGCACATATAAAGCAGGGAGCTGGTTGTGTGTGTGTCTTTTCTGCAGTATGTTATTATATGCCATGTGTGATACACAAGGGGTGGTTACACAGCAGGACACATGTTGGGTCTATTAATATAAACGTGTAGAAGAGCACAAGATGCCTCCCTGATCAATCACTTTGTAATTACTCACTGACTTTTTAATTTAAAGTATATCAACATTGTGTTTGTTTATCTTCAGTAAAAATTACAAAATTACACAGAGATTTACTCAAATATACTGAAAATATTGTGTATTTGTGCATTAAACTATATGTCTGCTCTCTGTATATAGTGTACAGGTCATGGCAGGAACAAAACCATATATATATATATATATATATATATATATATTTTAAAAAAAACACAGTATATGTATATATATATATATATATATATATGTATATATATATATATATATATATGTATATATATATATATATATATATATATATATATATAAAACACACACAGTATATGTGTGTGTATATATATATATATATATATATATATATATATACATATATATATATATATATATATATACTGTGTGTTTTTTTTTATATATATATATATATATATATAAAGGGCCTCATTCTATTATCGGCCGCAGCCGTTGCGGGGCCGCAAGGACCGGCCGCAAGCTATTCGGCTATTCTATTCCCTTACGGCCGGGGATTCCGGCAGGCTTGCGGCCGGTGCCTTGCTATCTCTTGCGGCCGCTCGCGCCGGAGGAAAGCCTTTGATCTTAAACGGCCGCAAGAGATTTGCAATTCAATTGCTCCGGGAAACCTCTCTGCAAGGCTAAAAGCGAGCCGCAGTTACTTGCAGGAAAAAGGTCTCGCTAGCACCAATTAAGCACATAAAATAGCTCAAATAAAGCCATCCTGCACTTTGAGAAGACTATAAAGGGATTTTAGGTGTTAGAAAAAATAGCACATAATTATCCTGTACTCAAATCCGTAAAATATTTTATTTTTAATATCCGTAAAATATCCATGTAAAAAGTCCAGAGTGCTTGGAGCACTTCAGACACGCCCACGCCGCAGCCGGAAAATAAACAGTTAATTTGAACTCGGGTTTGGGCAGATGTGCAAGCTTGAGAGTGGGTTCCTTTTAATCCTCATGTCCCCCAATATGATCCCTAGCATTTACAGAGCTGTACAGTGCAGGCTTGAATTTATTTTTCAGTTTTTATATTTCACAGATTACGGCCGGTTCCAAGATATGCGGCCGGCCGTAAAAGGAGATCCTTGCGGGGGCCGTATAATAGAATCGCGAGTTAACTGAACCCTCGCAAGGAATCGCAGCCTTACGGCCGATTTACGGCCGATAATAGAATGAGGGCCATAGCGTATATATAGTGTGTGTGTGTATATATATATATATACTGTGTGTATATATAGTGTGTGTGTATATATAGTGTCTGTGTTTGTGTGTATAATGTGTGTGTGTGTACAGATATACAGTCAGTGCATACACCTATATGTGCATGTATAACATATATTGCACGGCACATTACAGTCAGTCATTGTATATGTGCCTCATCTCCATCTTATTGTGTGTGTGTGTATATATAATGTGTGTGTATATTGTGTGTGTGTATGTGTGTATATATAATGTGTGTGTGTGTGTATATAATGTGTGTGTGTGTATATATGTGTATTGTGTGTGTGTGTATATAATGTGTGTGTGTGTATATATGTGTATTGTGTTTGTGTGTATAATGTGTGTGTGTGTGTATATATATATATATATATATATAATGTGTGTGTATATAATGTGTGTGTGTGTATCACATATATAGTTGTGAGCATTGCTCACGCTTGCGGGCTGCCGAACAAAACGAAAACGAGGCTACAACACACTAAACACGCAAAACACCCCAAGAAACACGCAAAACACCACAAAACACCTACGGATATTCCGCTACAGACGCATACCACACATTACCCGCCATTTTAGAACAATGCGGAAGTACACGAGTACGCTAACGGTTTGGTCTTGCGCGAGCACACTATTACACTGCACACATTCAGCACGCTTACACAGCAGCTCCACACCACTAATGCTGCAGCAACATCAAAACACATTGACAGCTCTTCAACACATTACTTCAAAATAGGTAAAGTATATTCATTTATTAATCTATTAGTTATTTTATTAGTATACACCAAACAGCATTAGCTACCTTACAATTTCATTGCCGTCATTTTTTGACGGGCAATTCGCTAGTAAGAATTATAATGTTGATTTAGACACTCAGATTAATATATGTTCTCACAATTGTCCTTTAGTTAAATTTAACAGTAGAGGTTCATAATTGTGGTATCATGAATATTGTCTGTCAGTTTTGTGGGGCTTATCATTTCAAACAGGAAAGACCCAAAGATGGCGAGTTTAGAAGTTGCTGTCAAAAAGGCAAGGTAAGACTTCCATCAAGACAACAATTCCCTACATATTTACAAAGCATTATGATAGAGCCCTCTTTCCCTAACTACAACAATTTCAAATGAAACATAAGATCCTATAATAGTGCCATGTCTTTTGCATCTATGGGTGCAACATTAGCTGGTAATGTGCCAGGACATGGCCCCTACTGCTTCAAAGTACAAGGACAAATTTATCATTGTACTTCTCATTCACATCCAGAAGAAGGGGAGCAAAGAAAATGTGCTCAACTTTATGTCCTTGATACAATGGAAACTGTTGAACAATGTATGCAGCTTCCAGAAAATAAAAAATGCTTACCAATTGTTTTTATAGAGCTTGATAACATTATGGCCCAAAACCCATACACTCAAGCTTATAAAAAAATGTCAGAAGTAGAAAAGGAACAACAAATGCATGCACAAATTCATCAATTACCAATCCCAAAAGTCAACATGGTTCTGAAAAGAGATCACCATCCACCTTCCACATGCAATATATTCTTATAATCCTTCAAGAGAAAGATAAATTTGATACTGGTGACAAAGTGGATTCAGTGATTATTGAGGAACTACCAGATCCAGAAATACATGGTAGACTATATGATATTGTAACTCATTGTATGATTCATGAACCATGTGGATATATTAATCCACAGTCAACATGTATGGAAAATAAGAAATGTACAAAAGAATTTCCAAAAGATTATAAAACTTATGATAAAACTTATGATAATTGTGATGGCTATGCATTATATAGAAGAAAAGGACAAACTGCCATTATTCGTGGAAAAAAAGGTAGATAACAGATATGTGGTACCATCCAATCCACATTTACTCATGAAGTATAATGCACACATTAATGTGGAAGCTTGAACTTCTATAAAATCCATTAAATATGTCTACAAATATATTTACAAAGGCTATGATGCAGCTAATGTAGTGGTCAAAAGTGCAGCAAATCATGAACAAAGTGGGTTAGTACATGATGAACTTGCATCTCATGAAGATGCTCGCTATTTAAGTGTGCAAGAAGCAATGTAGCGTCTTCTCAAATTTGAAATGCATGATCGCTCACATGCAGTATATCGATTAGCTGTACATTTGCAGCAAAGACATTTAGTATATTTCCATGTTAAAAAAGGAAGCTTTGGCACAAAGTGAGCATCGGCAAAACAATACCGAAGTTGGCTTGTTCTCTAGGTCTGGTTACCTACTCAGAGAACAACATATTTTAGCTCACTTGTGCCCTTCACAGGGAGAAATATCATTTAGTATATCAATTTGGTCTCACCCAGCCCCGAAATCCCAGGCAATTTGACCATGAACAGAAGAAACAGCAAACACAGACGCGTTTCGGCCTCTGTGGGCCTTGTCAGTGAAGTGCAGCTGTACTCCCTAAGGCACAGTGAGCAAGGAGTCCACATCTGGTTCCCTCTATCACCCATATGGTGAGAAAAACCCCTAAGGATCATTTAAATACACAACAAAGAAATCAGAGGTGCTCCATCTGAGTACAAACAATACTTAAGTAGGTTTGTTCTCTAGGTCTGGTTACCTAATCAGAGAGCAACCTCTTGTATCTCACTTGTGCCCTTCACAGAGAGAAATATCCTGTAGTATATCACTCTAGTCTCACTCAAAAGAGTGACCCAGCCCCGAAATCCCAGGCAATTTGACTGTGAACAGGAGAAACAGCAAACCCCAGGCGCGTTTAGGCCTCTGTGGGCCTTGTCAATGAGGTGCAGCTGTACGGAGTACAGCAGCACCTCACTTACGAGGTCAAAAGAGGCCAAAACGCATCTGGGGTTTTTTGTTTCTCCTGTTAAGGGAAGAATTGCCTGGTATTTCAGGACTGGGTCAGTCTTTTTAATGAGACCTGACTGATATACTACAGGATATTTCTCCCTGTGAATGGCACAAGTGAGCTAAAGGAGGCTGCTCTCTGAGTAGGTAACCAGACCTATAGAGCAGGTAACCAGGCCTATAGAGCAAACCTACAAAGGTATGGCTCGTTCTCAGATGAGTACCTCTACTGTTTTTGTTTTGATCGCTATGACATACTGTAAACGAGAAGCATTAGAAAAAATATCTATAGAAATTGAGCTTTTACCTTTAGTATCCTGTACTTCCAAATATACTGGTAGGCAAACATTTATGAAAGGTTTTCTGAAAAGGGAATTGAGTTTCAGGAACTCAGGAACCAGCATCTGTAAAGACAAATAAAATATCAGTTGTGAGCACACGAGTTGTTGCTAACGCTTGCGGAAATGCGCAGTGAGCCCGCAAGAACTGCGTCCCTCTCGAAGCGAGGGACGCAGTTCCCTGCAAATGCGGATCCTCGCAAAGCGAGGGTCCGCATTTGCGGTGGTGGAGGATCCAACGTCAGCTGTGTTTGTCCACAAATGCGGACCCTCGCGAAGCGAGGGGCCGCATTTGCGGAGGTGTAGCCTCAAAGGCGCCTCACACGCGGATAACACACACACACGACTTAAAAAAAAAAAAACAGCTGCGTCCTACACGCACAACTTAGAAAAAAAACAACTGCGTCCCTCGTAAAAAAATATGTCTGCGAAACGACCCATTCCCAACACGCAAAAAACGTCCGAAAATGGAGCTCATGAAAACATCAGAAACACAAGAAATAAACACAACGAACACATAAAAAGCTTACTACAGCAAGGGGGGGCAACCGGCACCTCAAAAAGTTAATTTACACGTCCATTTAAGTAAAAAAAAAAACAAGTTTAAAGTGCCGAAAATCACCTAAGCGAGAGAAAAAATGGCCGCCGAACAAAACGAAAATGAGGCTACAGATGCAACAATACTACAGTGACTCGCAAAACTGAAACGCATACTATGCGGCACGTACCACACTGATATTAACCACCATTTTGAAAACTACTACGCATAAAATGGCGGATGGAACGCAAATTGTAAGCTGGAACGCAAATAGCGCATGCGTATTGCGTTCTAACAGTCTGAGGCACTTGAAAGTTTATAAATACTGTCTACTTTCCAGAAAATTCTACATTTCTACTCAGGTGATGAATGGAGTGACTGGATAGTTAACTGCTGCTGTTACTTGAGAAGAGAATTCTTTCCTAATTTCCTACTTTACATTGTGCAAATTACAACTGAGAGGTAAGCTATAATATATTACATTTTATTATCAAGACAGGACAAAAAAAAACAACTTTAACTATGAAAATGTGATTCATGTGACATGCACATTTATGTGTATTATGTATAGTGACATGTCACACGCACATTTATGTGTGTAGGCCCTAAAAAAAACTAATGTTAAACGAAACTAATTAAACAAGTATATTTAAATGACATTAATTTACTGCAACTCATAGCAAAAAATAAGATGACACTAATGGAACCTAAAGCTGAATCGTTGCCCTTTTTTTACTATTCAAACAGACTCTGCATCAACAGCGTCACTCAAGAATTTGCACCGTGCACTGTGAACGAGAATCCCTTTTAAAGAACACAAAGAAAGAAGAGATAAGATAGAAAAATAGATTACATGCTGAAAAAGACCATGCTTTGCTAAATCAAAAAGAAGAAATATACAATTAACCATTTCACTTTCTTTTTCAAACAGACACTACAAGAAGACCGGCGGATTAAGATTGGCAGGAGCGGACCCTCTGTCATTCGGACAAGAACAACACTTCAATCAAGGTAAAGTATAACAAGTAGAAAAAATAAAGGAACTATATATGTTTAATGGCCGCCAATATAACCATTTCAAGTAAAATAAAATAAAAAATACATATCAATTGAATAGGAGACAAAACACAGTTCAACAAACTTCACAAAGACCTATACAATTTAGGAAGACAGACAGTTTCACAGAAACCAAAAAAAAAAAAGAGGTGGCCACAAAACAGGATAGCATCTGAAACATTAGCAACATACATAAAACAAAACTATTCCTCCTCTTTACTGTAAAATAACCTCCAACCATCACCCACAAGCCAAATGCAGCAACCAAAAAGTGGTGAACACAAAAAAAGGATTAAAAAAATTAGAAAAGGCAATTAACATTGATTTGTATTGTCCAACATGATTGAATACTCATAAAGAACGCTAATTGAACAAATAAAGTAGACAAAATACGGTGCACACAAAAAAGGATTGTACCAAAAATCACAGAAACAGATAGAAAAGTTAAATAATAATCTTCTTTACTGTTTAAGAACCTATAAGCCTTACAAAGAAGCCTAAATAAGCAAATCAAAAGTGGTGGACACAAAACAGGATAATGCTAAAAAACATTGCGATCATATCCAAAATAGGAAAAACATTAATTTTATGTACAACAAAATTTTATCCTCATAAAAAAGACTAATTAAGCAAATAAAGTATGCAACATATGGTGGACACAAAACAGGATTGTACCAAAAAAAACACAAACACATAGAAAAGTAAATTAATATTCTTCTTTACTGTTTAAGAACCTATAAGCCTTACAAAGAAGCCTAAATAAGCATACCAAAAGTGGTGGACACAAAACAGGATAATGCTAGAAACATTGCCATCATATCCAAAATAGCAAAAACATTCATTTTCATTGTACAAAAACATTCAATCTTCATAAAAAAGACTAATTAAGCAAATAAAGTATGCAACATATGGTAGACACAAACAGGATTGTACCAAAAATCACACAAACACATAGCAAAGTAAATGAATATTCTTCTTTACTTTTTAAGAAGCTATAAGCCTTACAAAGAAGCCTAAATTAGCATACCAAAAGTGGTGAACACAAAAAAGGATAATGCTAAAAACATTGCGATCATATCCAAAATAAGGAAAACATTAATAATTAAAGTATAAAAAAAAGGATAACTGGAATATACAAATGCAACTAAAGTATTTTTAAAAGGTTGCACAAAAAACAGCATAGCAGAAAAATTCACCATAACAGATACAATAGATCAAAACAATGAAATATGCTATTCATTACAAATACATTCAAATCAAATAACATTTTAATTTTTCTTTTACAACAGACACTGTGTGAAGAGCAACGGACGAAGACTTTCAACAGCGGACCAACAAACATTCTGCTTGAAATCACACTTCAACCAAGTTACAGTATAACAAGTAAAAAAAGAGAAAACTAAATAAACATGTTTGCTCTGCATCCATGTCAACAGAAAAAAAAACAATAACACAGAATAATTATAACCTTTACCAAAATATTAGTGACACATTTGTCATTTACCTATTATTTGTCTTTTACGGACCACAATGTTTAACATTAAACCCAAACTTAAATCTACACAAAAAAAAAAAAAAAAACAGCATAGTCCACAAAAGTGTCAAAACACACACTGCATAACCTTTATCATTCTCAATTACCAGTCGTAATGTACAATATTAAGCATAAAACCTAAACACACACATAAAATAGAATACTACAACAAATAGTACTAACACCCAAATAAAAAATAAAAAAATGTCATTGCCCAAACATATAAGCCTTTAAATAAAATATCAAAATACTATTATGACAATCCCCTGTAGTAAAAATTACACATACTAATTTTTGCCCTCTACTATACCTGTAAGTTAAAAGTAGAACAAAAAATAAATTGCCAAAACAACAAAAATATACATTTCAATTAACACTAGACACCTACTACATGTAGAAGAAGGTATAGTGTTAGTTCCTTGAGTGTGCTTTTCATATAAGGTAAAAATCACAACGTACGACAGAAAGTAAGACCAAAAAAATTAAAAACACTTATTTAACAATACAAAGAAAGTACCGCTACAATGAACTACAAGCACATATAAACAAACTGTTGATAATAAAAAATGTAAAAAACAAACTTAACATCTCAAACTAAACTAATTATACATTATTTTCTTTTACAGATTAACATGGCTACTAACGAGAGCAAACAAGAAAAGAAAAGACGTCAAACTAGAGAAAGACAAGAGAGATGGGCCAACCAGCAGACACCAGAGGAGAAGGAAATTTGACGAGAAAAAGAACGCAAAAGAATTGCAAGCAAAAGACTATCAGCTGCAAAAATTAAAGATACACCAAAAAAAGCTATGAAGCGAACAAAGGATTTAGAACCTGTTCCTCAATCATCAGATGAAATTTTACCTGAAAAAATAAAGGAGACACCAAAAAAATCCACCAAAAAAACAAAGCATTTAGAACCTCTTCATGAAACATTACATGACATTTTACCTAAACCAATAAAAGATATACCAAAAAAAGTACCAAAAAAACAAAGCATTTAGAACCTGTTCCTGAAACATCACATGACATTTCACCTGATGAATTTGAAAATGAAACTGATATATGCCTTGCAAATTTTCCTGATTCAAGTCTTTAGCAGTACAGGTTCATAATTGTGGGGACATGAATACTCAATGTCAGTTTTGTGAGGCTTATTATTTTAAACAGGAGAGACCCAGAGATGGCCAATTTATTAGTTGCTGTCAAAAAGGCAAGTTCAAACATCCAGAAAGCAAATAATTTCCAATCTATTTACAAAACCTTATGACTGAACCTACTTTTCCAAACTACAACAATTTTAAGACAAACATAAGATCCTACAATAGTGCCATATCCTTTGCATCTATGGGGGCAACATTAGCTGCTAGTGTACCAGGACATGGGCCTTACTGTTTTAAAGTCCAAGGCCAAATTTATCATTGTACTTCTCATTTACATCCAGAAGAAGGAGAGCAAAGAAAATTCGCTCAACTATATGTCCTAGATACAATAGAAGCTGTTGACCAACGTATGCAGCTGGAAGAAAATAAAAAATGCTTACCCAGTGTTTTTATAGAGCTAGATAACATTATGGACAATAACCCCTACACTAAAGCTTATAAAACATTAGCAGAAGTAAAAAATGAACAACAACTTCATGCACAAAGACATCAATTACCAAATATGAGAGAAAGATACAATGATGCTATGGCTATTGTCACCAAATTTGGCAAACCCAATTTATTTCTTACATTTACATGTAATCCCCAAGGGCCAGAAATTACACAAAATTTACTTCTTGGCCAAAGTTGTCCGATAGACCAGATTTAGTAGCCAGAGTTTTTAAGATTAAATTAAATGAATGAATACGTGACATCAGTATAAGTCACTTATTTGACAAATGTCTTGCTTATGTATATACCATTGAATTTCAAAAAAGAGGCCTTCCACATGCACATCTTCTCATAATACTTCAAGACAAAGATAAAGTAGATACTTCTGACAAAGTGGATGCAGTCATTGTTGCAGAACTACCAGATCCAGCACTATACGGTAGACTATATGAGATTGTTACTCATCGCATGATTCATGGATCTTGTGGTGAGCTAAATCCACAATCACCATGTATGGAAAATAATAAATGTTCCAAAGATTTTCCAAAAGTTCTATAGAGACAAAACCTATGCCAATTGTGATAGCTATCCACTTTATAAAAGAAGAGAAGAAGATAGTGCCATTATTTGTGGCAAAAAAGTTGACAATAAATATGTAGTACACTATAATCCACATTTACTCATGAAGTATAATGCACACATTAATGTAGAAGCCTGCACTTCCATCAAATCCATTAAATATGTGTACAAATATATTTACAAAGGCTATGATGCAGCTACTGTAGTCGTCAAAAGTGCAGACATCCCTGAAAGTAGTGAGTTAGTACATGATGAACTTGCATCTCATGTAGATGCTCGCTATGTCAGTGCGCCAGAAGCTATGTGGCGGCTTTTAAAATTTGAAATGCATGATAGATCACCTGCAGTATATAGATTAGCAGTACATTTGCCACAAAGACATTTAATGTATTTCCATGCTTGAAATTAAAGTAATGCATTGGCCCAAAGTGAACTTCGTCACACTACACTAACTGCATGGTTTGAATTAAATTCCACAGATTCAGAAGCAACACAATTCTTATATATTGAAATTCCATATCACTATGTTTTTGTGAATGGATTATGGAGACCTAGAAAAAGCAGAGGAAATAAAATAATTCCAAGAATTTACACAGTCAGTCCAAGAGATGTTGAACGTTTTTGCTTACGAATATTACTTTTAAATGTTCCTGGAGCACAAAGTTTTGAACACTTAAGAACTGTTAATGACATTGTATATGAATCTTTCCATTTAGCTGCAAGACATAGAAACTTACTAGCTGATGATACAGAATGGGAAAGATGTTTAGAAGAAGCAGCACAATGTCAAATGCCACGGCAGATGAGAGAACAATTTGCATTTATTTGTATCTTCTCAAATGCTCCAAATGCATTAGCTTTGTGGGACACATTTAAAAGTAATATGGCTGAAGACTTTATGCGACGATACAATGAACTTATTGCACACTTAAAAGCGTTAATGGAAATCCAAGAAGTATTTTTAACTCATGGATTAAGTTGTGCAAGTTTTAATTTGCCTGATCCAGGTCTTATAGATGACATAAACTTTGAAGACTATGACATTCAACTACAAGTAGAAAGAACAGAAGAAAGACTTGCAACTTTAAATATGTTACAATTGCAAGCATTTACTGCTATTGAAAATGCAATAGATGATGACATGGTCACAGAGCGTTATTTCTATCTTGATGGACCTGGCGGATCAGGAAAAACGTATCTATATAATTTATTAATGAGTTCTGTACGAGCACAAGGTCAAATAGCACTCCCGTTTGCCACTACTGAAATTGCTGCACTTTTGTTAGAATGTGGAAGTACTATACATAGTGGCTTTAAACTGCCAGTGCCTATTTTAGAAACCTCTGTGTCAGATATTCACATGATATCATTACAAGCAAAAAAATTTTAAAAAGTAAAGTAATTATAATAGATGAGGCCACAGTGATGTCATGCTATGTCCTCCAATGTATTGACCGTTTGCTTTGTGAAGTCATGGATAATACTTTTCCATTTTGTGGAAAGGTAATGTTGTTAGGTGGCGATTTTAGACAAACATTACCTGTCGTTGTACATGGAAATCGAACTGGCATTATCGAAACCTGAATAAAGTCAAGCACACTATGGAAACATTTTACCCATCTTCAACTGCAACAATACATGAGATCAGAAGGCCAAACTGATTTCAATGATTGGCTTATTAAAATTGGAGAAGGAAGAACAGAAAAAATACAACATTTACCTGACGACACTGTGCAGATCCCACCTCATATGATTTGTCACCAAGATATTATATCGGCTATATTTGAAGGTAGCATAAATAACCAGGAACATTCAGAGCTTGCCAACCAAGTCATACTAACGTGTAAAAATAAGGATGCATTAATCCTCAATAATGAAATCTTTAAAAAAAGTAAGCACCACAAAGAAATTATCACAGTGCTGATTCTGTACTTGCTGATGACAATAAAAGTCAGGCTAACTTTTCCACTGAATTCATAAAATCCCTAACTCCTTTTGGAATGCCACCACATATTTTGCAGAAAGGTGCAATTGTCATGTTACTGCAAAATATGAACCCCAAAAAAGGCCTATGCAATGAGACAAGATTAATTGTTCAACAATTAAAGGACCATTTCATAGATGCTGAAATTTTAACTGGTACCCATAAAGGAGAGAGAGTTTTCATACCAAGAATAGATTCAGCACCAAGTGAAAGTAGTCTCCCTTTTATACTTCAAAGAAGACAATTTCCCATCATTGTGGCATTTGCCATGACCATTAATAAATCACAAGGACAAACGTTCAAATCTGTGGGTATTTTCTTACAAGAACCAGTATTTGCACATAGCCAATTGTATGTTGCGTTATCACGGTGCAAAAATCCACAGGCTATTAAAGTTTACATTGAAAAGAATGAAAGTCAAGGTGATTTATTAGAAGATGGACGTATTTTTACTAAAAATATTGTCTACTATGAAGTACTTTAATTTTTCATTAAAGAAATAAAAGTCATGCAAAACAAATTTAAAAGCAAATGCAAAAATATAAAAAAACACAATATAAGCACCACATTTTAAAAAAAATACACATAAATGTCCGTTGCTATCAAAAGGTCATTATTACGCAACAGAAATTACATTTACAAAAACAATATTTTCCTGTTAAACTACATTAAATTGTCAAACACATATAGAACAGTGCTTAAACAGCGTGCAACAAGTTTAAGTTCTTGCTTTCTCTTTTTAGAGAACCACTTTTTCAGAGACCAAACTATATGTGCGATTTAAAACAATTACTATAGCAACAAACAAAGGTCAACCATTCAAAAATACAAATCAATAAACAATTCAGTCATAATTAATGGAAGTACTGTTTATATATCATTAGCCTCACAAAACACTTGCCTTGCATTATTTTCACAAATGATGTTAAAATGTTAATTAACTATGTCACTGTTTCTAATGTTACAAGTTTGAATTTTTTTTTGTCAAGTTCCTTACTTAGAGAGATAAGAAAGTTCAAGTTTTAAAAAATATACTTTCAAGTTTCTTAATTAGACATATTACAAAGTTCATGTTAAGAGGTCAACCACATTTTAAATCACAGCAACAAACAAAGGTCTACTGTTTATGGATGATTAGCTTTACAAAACACTTGCCTTGCATTATTTTTACAAATTATGTTAAAATGTTAATTACCTATGTTACTGTTTCTAATGTTACAAGTGTGAAAACAATATTTTCAAGTTCCTTAGTTAGACAGATAAGAAAGTTCAAGTTTAAAAATATATACTTTCAAGTTCTAAACATATTACAAAGTTCATGTTAAGAGCTCAACCACGTTTTAAGTCACAATGTAAATATTGTCTTTTATGTTAAACATTAATCCAGGGAATAATCTGATCACCAGTTAATGGGGTCAGGAAGGAATTAATTTTTCCCCCTCTCTGATACAATTCGCTACGTTTCAAGGAGGGTTTTTACTGTTTGCATTCCTCTGGATTCAATGTATATTTAAGTTAACAATTCTTCAGATACAACTTTCATGTTAAAAAACTATTACCTCAAGTTCACAATACTGAATAATTTAAAGTTCAACAGTTTTTACATTCAAATGTTAATACTTTTAATACAAAATTATGTTAAAAACTATGTTACTGTTTATAATGTTCCAAGTTTGAAAAATGTGTTTTCAAGTTCCTTACTTACACAGATAAGAAAGTTCAAGTTTCAAAAAATATACTTTCAAGTTTCTTACTTAGATATATTACAAAGTTCATGTTAAGAGGTCAACCACGTTTTAAGTCACAGCAATAAACAAAGGTCAACCATTGAAAAATACAAATCAATAAACAATTCAGTCATAATTAATGGAAGTACTGTTTATGGATGATTAGCCTCACAAAACACTTGCCTTGCATTAGTTTTACAAATTATGTTAAAATGTTAATTAGCTATGTTACTGCTTCTAATGTTACAAGTTTGAAAAAAATATTTTCAAGTTCTTTACTTAGACAGATAAGAAAGTTCAAGTTTCAAAAAATATACTTTCAAGTTCCTTACTTAGACATATTACAAAGTTCATGTTAAGAGCTCAACCACGTTTTAAGTCACAATGTACATGTTGTATTTTATGTTAAACATTAATCCAGGGAGTAATCTGATCGCCAGTTCATGGGGTCAGGAAGGAATTATTTTTTTCCCCTCTTTGATACAATTGCGTACATTTCAAGGAGGGTTTTTACTGTTTGCCTTCCTGTGGATTCAATGTATATTTAAGTTAGCAATTCTTGACATAGAACTTGCATGTTAAAAAAACATTACCTCAAGTTTACAATACTGATTAATTTAAAGTTCAACTGTTCTTACGTTCAAATGTTAATACTTTTAATACAAAATGCTTTAACAGTTACTGTTCACCAAAATAACATTTTACAAAAATAAACATGTTTAATATCACAATACTACTTATTTCATCATAACTAAAATCTTACAAGTGTCAAATACGTATATTAATAACTAAACAACTTTCCAAACATACACATCTCATTGCCGTCATTTTTTGACGGGCAAGTCGCTAGTTAACATATATCAAGAAGGGTATAGAATTAAGGGAAGCAAATATAATTCTGCCACTAAACAAATCCCTAGTAATCCCTCATTCGGAATATAGAGTACAATTTTGGTCACCAATTCTTAAAAAGGACATTTTAGACCTGGAAAAAGGTTCAGAAACGGGCAACAAAACTAATAAGGGGAATGGAGGAGCTAAGTTATGAAGAAACACTAACCAAATTAAACTATTTTCTCTAGAAAAAGGCATCTAAGAGAGGATATGATTACCTTATGTAATTATATCCAGGGTCAATCACAAGCTTTGTCAAGTGAGCTTTTTGTGTCAAGAGATTTCCAACTGACAAGAGGACATCCTTTGAGGTTAGAAGTACAAAGATTCCTCCTTAAAGAAAGAAAAGGGTTCTTCAGAGTAAGGGTGGCTAATATGTGGAATTCTCTACCAAAGGCGGTGGGGATAGCAGATTTGATTGATAACTTTAAAAAAGGATTTGATATATGTTTTAAATAAAAAGGCCATTCAGGGTTATCCTGGTTAATTAGAGAGGGAGTATTGATCTAGGGAAGAATCCAGTTGCCAGTATCTTCAAAATGAGACTAAGTACTGCAGTTACAAATTGAATAGCAGGTGAGTTGCAATGAAAACTGACTAAGTTATAAAATGTACTTCTATAAGCACATTCATGTATAACAAAGTCAATGTAGTTATTATAAAAAAATAGTGGTGCTCACCATAATTGTGTTTACATCATTGTTTATGTGCTTTGCTAACTGGCACCCACATGTGTTAAACAGAAATTGGCAGTACTACAACATTTTTAATGATATAATAATGGATGCGCATCTGAGCATGAGGGTTTGATTCATAGGATTTAAAAAAATATTTTTGCTAACTGGCATCATGGCACTTCCACATGCTGATGTTGACAGAAACACATTTTAAATAATGACTAATGACTGTGCATCAGAGAGAGTGCAAACAAGTGAGTGATCATTTCAATGGAACTCTGCTGAAGATTTTTCAGTGTGGTAGTATCTTTGCAAACACATGTTAATATCACGCACAGGGTGTTCTATTTTTATCTATGAGGTGGATTAGTTCTACAAATTATTCACAGATGTATTGTGTAGTAAAAAATCATTAAATTCACAGCATTGCCCATCTTTTACTTACCATTACATAAATTAACTGTTACAGGTGACCCTCTAGATACTAAATAACAAAGGTTGAACTTTAGATATGGATAAATATGCCATAGGCTCCTATGTTAATAGGAACTGAACTTAATTTTGATTTCACACAATCTTCCAGAAGTGCTATATAATCTTTTCTGATCTGGTCAGAAGACTTAATCAAGTTACATAGTTACATTGCTACATAGTAATTGAGGTTAAAAAAATACTTTTAGCCCATGAAGTTCAACCTTTTCAGATCTCCTCTGATCTGCAATATGCGGATGAATTTTTAATTTTAAAATTTGGAACAAGTAATGTTCCCAAAATATAGTCATTATAGTTAAATAAATGACCAAAATGTTCACTGACAGAAGATCAAACATTTAGTGTCTCCTTCTCTGGCACCTATGCCTCTCACGCATGTATTCCTGGATATCCACTAACTCAAACTCAACATACCAAGACTGAGCCCCTAATCTTCCCACCCTCTATTAAAGCTTCAATTCTTCAAATATATCTCACTATTGACAATGTCAGCATCACTCCCACCTTGCAGGCTTGTTGTCTTAGGGTTCTACTGGACACTGCCCTCTCTTTCATTCCTCACATACAATCAATCCCAAAATCTTGTTTTACCTAAAAACATCTCTAAAATAGGTCACTGTCTTACATGAGACACAATAAAAATTTGAATACATTTTCTCATCATATATCACCTAGACTACTGCAGCTCACTCCTTGCTGGCCTTTTATTAACCTGTCTGACTGAACTCCAATCCATAATGAATGTCTGTGCTATACATATCTACCATACCCAACGCTCAGCTTTTGCAGCACCTCTCTGTCAGTCACTCCTCTGGCTCCTCATAGCTTCCAGAATAAAATTTAAAATCATGACCATAAGTACAAAGCCCTCATCAACAGTAAACCCCCTTATGTCTCTGTTCTGCTCTCATCTCAAAATACTCTCCTACCCGCCCTCTTCGCTCTGCCAGAGACCTTATTTTTCTCTCACTCCCGTCCCTCAAGACTTCTCTCGTGCTGCCTCTTTTCTCTGGAACTCCTTGCCTTTCTCTACTAAACTATCTTCTTTCCTCAAAACCTTCAAAAACGTAAAAAAAATGCATCTGTTTAAATGCTTACCACCAACAAACTACAGTGCAACACACAGCCACCTCCACTTGATTTAGCCTTTTGCCTTCCAAACTGTCATGTTGCATTTATCACCCTCCTCTACCACACCCTAACCCTTTATATTGTAAGATTTTAAATTATATAAACTGCTTTGGGAAGTGTGTTTGATTTTAAGCTCAAAACAGGTCCTTCCATTATTTGCAATGTGTTAATATTGCTTTGACTTATACTTAAACCCTGTACCACGCTATTAAAACTATTATTATTATTATTATTAATAATAATAATAATAATAATAATAACAATAATTGACAGAATACAAACATTTCTCAGCCAGTGGACTATATAAACATACATAAACTTTCCGTTAGACAGCTAGCAAATCACTTGCGACTCAGAATCTACCACTCGCTTTTCTTTTTGTCAGTATTTTGTATTTTGGTAAAAGTTGCAGGCACCTATACACAATTAGATCTGGTTCAGATGTTGTTCATTTAGTTTATAGGGTCATTTTGGCCATTTTTTTTTTTAAATATACTATTTTCAGAAACTGCATGTGAAAATAATGGAAAATGTTTTAAAATGTAACACAAACAAGAACAGCCTTTAATGTATTATTTTTATATGCAGTTATGCTGCAATGTATTATGCTATTTTGGTTTAGGGAGGAAACTTTGAATAGGGAGGATTCTTACTAGCACATTGGGGATATCATGGGACATTTTCAATGGCCAAGGTTTTGTTTTTAGTTCTAATGGAAAACAATTATTTCACAGGGATACACCCTAGTGAGAAGCTACAATAAGCAGTTCAAAACAAGATGATGGCATTATGCAATAAAATAAAATAATACATATAAAAGTGAAATATTTAAAGCCTGTGTTATTTTCTAACATTTTGCTCATTACGAAGTGTAGTTATTGAAAAACATTTTGACCAAATGAGTCCTTTAAATAAAAATACCAAAAAACTTAGAGCCCTATCATATTAAAAGCTTGCAAATGCCTCTAACACGTAATTTTTGCTTCTGGTGTTTTTTTCCCCTAAATGTTTAGATGTATTCTATTGACTCAAGCTTACACTTTACCTCCATACTCCTAAACTCGCAAACCCTGCCTTTTTTAAGTAGGATTTTGGGGGGCGTGGTCATATGATTTGACATTATTTAAGAAAGCCTGTAATCTACATCTTAGACGTAGCCAAGAGTAAATGAGACCATCATCATGACTTCAGTAAAACCTGGAAGTTAGACGTAATCTGCAATCAGAAGGCTATAAATTAATTAGTGCCAATAAGTAATATTTGCAGATTGGGCTTACAATCGAGCAATCAAGCACTCTATAAAATGCATTGGATCATCTGTTTTAGTCCATGTGGGTTTCATGGGGCAATAAAATGGGTATCTATTAGTATGAGTATCAGGTTGCAGACCAATGCAGGAACTGGAAGATTTGAGTGAGTAAAATAATATTAACACATATTCTACTGTATTAGCTTCTCGCAATCTGATTACAAGTTCCGCGCCCACAATCACTTCAGGCCTGCCAAAGCCGCAAATTCTAGCTTAGAACTCCATTGGCTTTAACCAGCTTGAACATTACGAGTGCTAAATAATTTGTTACACATAATCGATATTCTATTGAACCCATAGCTCTAGCTCACAAATTATGTCTGATAAAATGTATTACGTTTCTGTCAAAAATGTCACAAGTTCTAAATGGGACTCACAAGGGCTTTTACAAACATGTATCACAGCTGCAGCAACAGTTTAAAACACACTAATGTACTTTAAAATTGCACAATAGTCTCAAACCCAAAAATATGCGAATACATTTATTTAGTTTTTAAGTTATTTTTGTGTAATATGACTTTAGGGGTTAATATATATCATGGAACCCACATGGACTAAAACAGATGCTTTAATGCATTTTATTGATTGCTACATTGCTGGATTGCAAACCCAATCCGCAAATATTACTTATTGGCATTCATTAGTTCTTAACCTCTGATTGCAGTTTAACTCCCATGTTTTACTGATGTCATGATAATTTACTATTGGCTGTGTTTTTTGGATCAATTAATAACTAATCTGCATATTGCAGATCAGAGGAGATCTTAAAAGGTTGAACTTAATGAGCTAAGAGTCTATTTTCAACCTTAATTACTATAAGCCTTATTAAATTGTGATTTATCGAATTGAATAGGGCTCTATTTAAGCACATAGCATATTTTTTTACAGAAGTTTTTAGTTAGTGAACTTCTATCCAATAGCAAGGTCTTCACTAACTAAAAACATCTGTAAAAAAATATGCTCTGTGCTTATATAGAGTCCTATTCAATTTGCCAAATCGCAATTTAATAAGCCTGTATGTAACTATGTAAGAAGTAAATTATGGGCTTGCTTAATTATTGTCAGATCATATGATCATGCATACTGAAAAGTTACTTAAAAAGGCATGGTTTATGAGTGGAGGCTATTAATATTAAAAACATGGATATTTCCATATCACAATGAGCAATGGAAGCTAAACCACTACATACATATCCATGTAGATCAAATACAAACATACAAAATCTTTGAACTGCTTGGTTGCGCACAGAGTCATTACATATATAGTTGTGAGCAATACGAGTTGTTGCTAATGCTTGCGGGCTTGCGTAGTGAGCCTGCTGCAAAGGCGCTCCTTGCGCTGGTGGAGATGAGCGATGTAGGCGCAAATTCCTATGACCCCGCATGACTTAGGTGCTCATCCCTACGACCCGCGGAACTACACATCAACAGAAATGTCAATTACACAATTCAGAATGCGAGACCTGTAGCAGTTTGAAAAAATTGCGTGGAAAAATTACGGCCCGTAACACATGCAAAAAGGAAAGCGGGACTTAGAAAAAAAAATACAACCTGCGGCACTTACAAAAAAAAATAATGCGAGGTACAAAAAATGTGAAGTTAACGGCCAAACCACGCACATACAAAAACAACAATAATACAGAGAAAATTAAAAAAAAGATCCATTGGGCGTTAGAATAAATAAACACTCTAACCCAGTGTTTCCTGGGAAAATTACGGGCCACAGCTTTATTAAAGCAACCATAAACCAATAGCCAATGAACATAATTAACATTGTTACATCACAGCTCAAATAACATCCCGGAGGAGGAGCCCGGCCCGGTCAGTAACCTCACGACCTGGGCCCGCGCCCAGAGCCTCCCAGTGCTTTACTAAGCACGCCCATGAGGCAGGACAACGCCCACTTAAGCCTGTGGGCCAGGTGCTTCACCTCCCGCCACAGAGTAGGCGATGGATGACTCCTGAGGCTGTGATCCCCCCTCTTGCTCTCTTAATAAAGCCAAGGCCCGCCTAGCCTCATCCTTAAGCTCCAGGATAAACAGCTCTAATCCTATCTCTGTTAGATGGACCTTATCTGGGCGAAAGAAGTCATTGGCGTCTACGCCTTCGAATTTTTGGTGCCTAATGGTAATGAAACCCAAATTCCTTACAAAACTATCCATCTGTTTGTTTATTTTTTGCCTTGCTCTATCGATCATTTCAGACCACACTATGAACAAGCCTGGAAACCGTTCTAGCCAACACTTCACATCCCTCTTCATATCTTTCAACATTTTTCTCATAGGTATTACTCCCAAATCATTGCCCCCAGCGTGTATAATTAAAATGTGTGGGCTACCATGATGCTGAGCGTTGCTCTCCAACAGGCCATTTACCTGTGTCCATCTCAAGCCGCGGAACCCAAACCACTTTACTTACATGCTCGTCTCCAGAAAGCCCTGTTGGACCTTGTCTCCAGTGACTGCGGCTGACCAGTGAGCCCAATGCATGTAGGAATGGCCGACGATCCACAGCTGTTTAGTTTCTGCAACACATAAAACAAATTCCAATTAGAAAACCCTTTCTGGACGTATGTAGGACCTAAAACGTAGCGACTCCCATCTCCCAATCCTTTTAACCATACTCTCGGGCAAACCTAGCCTTGCCACCTCCGTAGCGGCTCCGATCTGCAACGAATGTGTGCCGAAGTCCACCGGGACCAAGCCTAACTGTTTAAAGGACTTCTTCAGCATCCCTTCGAATTGACAAGGCCTGGCCGATGGCATGCAATAGCAGTGTGCCTGGCCCCGGCTGCCTATTTTCCAAGTACAACCTCACACTTGCCTGGGGGCAACACTCTGTTCCAGTTTTGTATATGACCACTTCCCTTCCTTTTCCGGCCTGATCCGTTTTTGACCTCCTCAGCCATACCAACAATCTGTCACCTTCCAGACAGATGTCCTCTGCCAGCAGCCCCCCCGAACCATGTCTGTTTTTCGAGACCAGTACCCCAATCCTGAAAGCACCAAAGAACGCTAAGAAAAAGGCAGTCCGGAAAAGCAGGGATTCGAAGGAGTCCCTGCATAGCACACCCAACGCCTCCCCCAGGCATAGCAACAAAGAGAAAGTGATCGGGCGCCTCCTGTCCGTCCGGTGCTTCCCTTTGAACATGCCTTTTACCACCCGACAAACCACAAACTCTTTTGTTAAGTCCTTCCGTCCTGCCAACCTGAACATAAATGCTAGGGCCGTCAAATGCCGAGCCACAGTTGCCCTGGAAACACCTCTCTCTGCGCTCCGAAGCAAAAACCAAGTTTACAAGTGGATTTTCCTTTACAGATAAAGACTGATAAATTGCAGAGTGCACTAATTGTGCCCAGGTGAGAGGGGTGTGGCTTGACCGTTTAACTAATATAAATGGTTTGTGAGCTGTTTTGGGGCCTGTTTACAAGTGGATTTTCACAGATAAAGACTGATAAATTGCAGAGTGCACTAATTGTGCCCAGGTGAGAAGGCAGAAGTTAGTATAAACGGGAGAAGGGGCGAACTTGTAAGCTTGCGAACATTTTCGGTATCAGGTGCAGTTCTAGTGAAGTGTAGGAGTTTAAATACGGGTAGGGACTTTAAAGAAAAGGGAGGGAAGATTTATAGTGCAAAGGAGGAAAACTTTATACAAATATATTATTTTATATTCTTTATTTTTCCCACTGAAATTTTGTAGACAATAGTAATAATTATGAGTCAGTCCAGTGGCAACCTCACTCAGTGTACATCCTGTCATATGTATGCAATACTGGAACAGATGATCCAGGGTCCATACCTCTGTGACAGGGGTGAGCATGTTGCCTCTCTGGAAGCTGAAATTAGAGATCTGGAGAGGAGAATTGCAGCACTTAGTGATATTGCTCCACTGGAAGAGGGGTTGGTGCTCACTAAGCACAGTTTAGCTGGGCCTAGCATGGAGGGCGGAGCTAGGGCTAGTGAGGATGTCCAGGGAGGTAGCTGGGTTACAGTTACAAGTGGAAGCAGAGGGAACAGGAGGAGGCAGGCCAGTTCTGAGTTGGCAAACACAAACAGATTTGCCAGATTGAGTGAAACTGTTGGGGATGTCCATTCAGGAATGGCAATGCCAGATAGAGCTGTTCTCTCTAACAGCCGGGAGAACAGTTCTACTGAAGGAGTGGGAGGGTAGCATAGCCAGAGCAAAAGACAGGTTTTGGTTGTAGGGGACTCTATTATTAGGACGGTAGACAGGGTGATTTGTCACCCAGATCTCAGCAATCGAACAGTTTGCTGTCTCCCGGGTGCTCGGGTTCGTCATGTTGTGGATCGGGTAGACAAATTATTGGGTGGGGCTGGAAATGAACCGGAGGTCTTGGTACATATTGGTACCAATGACAAAGTTAGTGGAAGATGGAGTGTCCTAAAGAATGATTTTAGAGAACTAGGTAATAAGCTGAAGGCTAGGACTTCCAAGGTAGTATTTTCTGAGATACTACCAGTGCCACATGCTAGCCAAGGGAGGCAGAAGGAGCTTAGGGAGGTTAATGCGTGGCTAAAGATGTGGTGCACTAAGGAGGGGTTTGGGTTTTTAGAGCACTGGGTTGACTTCTCACTTCGGTACAATCTCTACAGTAGGGATAGATTACACCTTAATGGTGAGGGAGCTTTTGTACTAGGGGATTGGATGTTAGAAAGACTGGAGGAGTTTTTAAACTAGTAGGTGGGGGGGAGGGACCAGATATAAGTAATGGGGTAGAAAGTGTAGAGGGTATAAGGGATGAATTTACTCATAGGAAAGGAGATGTGGGGAGGGGTAGTATATTCAATAGGGAGGTAGTACTAAGTAATTAAAGTACAGTGGCAGGCACTTTAGAACTACAGACTCAAAACATAAGGTGTATGCTTGCTAATGCCAGAAGCTTGCCACGAAAAATGGGAGAGTTAGAATTATTAGCAATTAATAAAAATGGGATTTCATAGGCATTACTGAAACGTGGTGGGATGAATCTCATGACTGGACTGTTAATCAGGATTGTTATAACCTATTTAGGAAAGATAGAGGCAATGGGAAATGAGGAGGAGGGATTTTTCTGTATGTTAAGCCTGAATTTAAGCCTATAGTCAGAGAAGATATTTATGGTGGACCTAGTGATAAAGCTGAATGTTTGTGGGTAGAGTTAAATAGCGGAGCAGCAAATTCCAAAAGAATATTAGTAGGAGTATGCTATAAACCCCCAAATATAGCTAAAAGTGAGGAAATACAATTGTTGTTACAGATTGAAAATGCAGCTAGGCATGGTCAAGTTCTAATAATGGGAGATTTTAATTACCCTCAAATAAACTGGATAAATGAGACCAGCAGTTCATCTAAGGGGAGCATGTTCTTGAGTACACTCAGGGATCATTATCTAGCCCAGGTTGTACAAGAGCCTACTAGAAATGAACCTATCTTAGATTTACTTATCACACATAATATTGATATAGTATCTGATGTTGGAATAGGGCAACCTTTGGGAAACAGTGATCACAACACAGTCTCGTTTGAGATTGAATTAAAAAAACAACATTTTAAGGGGCCAACAAATATTCTTACTTTTAAAATGGCAGATTTTAACGGTTCAAGGGCAGCAATACAAAGTTGAGACTGGGACAGAGAACTGGCAGGTAAAAACACTGACCACAAGTGGACAACATTTAAATCCTTACTAAATATACATACACATTGGCACATACCGTGTGGGAATGAAAGTAAAAGGAGGAAATCCCATCCAATGTGGCTTAACAATGATTTAAAGATCAAGATACGGAGTAAAAAACAGGCATTTAAATTATAAAAACAAGAGGGGACAGAGACTGCTTTACAGGAAAACAACGAAATCAACAAGGCTTGCAAAAGGGCGATTAGACTGGCTAAAATAGAAAATTAATTGCAAAAGAGAGTAAGACTAACCCTAAAATATTTTTTAAGTATATTAATGGGAAGAAGGCGAGGAAGGAAGCTATAGGACCATTACAATGTGACTCAGGCCGACTGATAATTAGTGACCAAGAAAAGACAGATGAGCTAAATAGGTTATTTTCTTCGGTATACGCAAGGGAGGTACCAGTGGTTGGGACACGGCAACATAATGGGGCTACACTACCTTTGCAAAATAATTGGTTAACACAGGAAGTAATCCAAAAGAGGTTGGAAAAAAGAAATGTTAATAAAGCCCCGGGTCCTGCATGAATACATCCAAGGGTACTAAGGGAACTGGGTTCTGTAATAGCCAAACCATTATATTACATTTTTTAAGATTCACTCAACAAAGGGTCTCTACCAGATGACTGGAGAAAAGCTGATGTGATACCTATATTTAAAAAGGGAGCAAGAGCAAATCCGGGGAATTATAGACCAGTGAGCCTCACTTCTGTAGTGGGATAGCTTTTAGAAGGGTTAATAAGGGATAATATACAAGAATATGTCTATTTGAACAGGATTATAAATAGGAGTCAACATGGATTTATGAGGGATAGGTCATGTCAAAAAAATCTAATTAGTTTCTATGAGGAGGTTAGTAGGAACCTGGATCAAGGCAACTCAGTGGATGTAGTCTTTTTGGATTTTGCAAAGGCTTTTGATACAGTACCAAATGAGAAACTATTGTGCAAACTAAGAGATACAGGAATTACAGTAAATATCTGCTCATGGATTGAGAGCTGGCTAAAAGACAGGAAGCAAAGGGTTGTTGTAAATGGAAAATTCTCCGATTGGACTAATGTGCTAAGTGGGGTTCCTCAGGGTACAGTATTAGGTCCTCTCCTTTATAACATATTTATTAATGACTTAGAGGTAGGATTGGAGTGTGGTGTCTCCATTTTCGCTGATGACACGAAGTTGGGCAAGGTAATTAAATCAGATAGTGATGTGCTTTCCCTCCAAAGGGATTTACATAAAATTGAGGAATGGGCATCTAAATGGCAGATGAGATTTAATACGAATAAATGTAAGGTTATGCATCTGGGAAGGAAAAATAGGCATGCAATTTATAATCTTAATAAAGCAAATCTAGGTGTATCAGATATTGAAAGTTATTTGGGAGTGCTTGTGGACTAGGTAACAGTGCTCAAAGCCAAGCAGCAGCTGCAAAGGCCAAAAAAATATTAGCATGTATTAAGAAGGGTATAGAAGCCAGGGAAGCAAATATAATTCTTCCACTATACAAATCTCTAGTACACCCTCATTTGGAATATGGAGTACAATTTTGGGCACCACTTCATAAAAAGGACATTTTAGACCTGGAAAAGGAGGGGCAACAAAACTGATATGGGGAATGGAGGGGCTAAGTTATGAAGAAAGACTAACCAAATTAAACTTATTTTCTCTAGAAAAAGGCGTCTAAGAGGAGATATGATTACCTTATATAAATACATCCAGGGTCAGTATAAAGATTTGTCAAGGGAGCTTTTTGTGCCAAGAGGTTTTCAACTGACAAGAGGACATCCCTTGAGGTTAGAAGTAAACAGACTCCACCTTAAAGAAAGAAAAGTTTTCTTCACAGTAAGGGTGGTTAATCTGTGGAATTCTCTACCAGAGGAGGTGGTGACAGCGGATTTGATAGATAACTTTAAAAGGGGACTGGATTTATTTCTAATTAAAAAGTGTTATCATGGATAATTGGAATGGCAGTCTTGATCCAGGGAGAGGTCCGGTCGCTGGTGTCTGGGATCGGGAGAGAATTGATTGTTTTTTTTTAGAGAGAGGAGATCTTAAAAAGTTGAACTTGATGAACTGAAAGTCTTTTTTCAACCTTAAATACTATTTAACTATGTAACTATGTAACCACAGCAGAATTCATATGGATTTCTCTTCTGAACCCTCGCCATCGGCTTCCTCGACCATATCGCTCCACATGTACACCTTCCTGTAGGCCAACCACGTCTCTTGCGCTACCGACTGTCTGATGTAACCAGCTACCGTACCACTCCAAGCTCCCAGAGTTCTGAAGGTATGTTCTCTCCTTGATCCTTCAACCGCCGGCGCAAGTGTTCGGAACAGGGTTCCCTGTAACCGAGAAAGGGCATCAACCACCCCTACGTTAAGGCCGGGAATACACCCAGCCCTCACCCAGATAAGCAACAAAGAACCAAATGCCGTATAAGCCATATCAACGGCCCAGACGCTGCCGTCAAGCTATTGACTACCTTGACCGTGCTCATGCTGCCTAATTGAAAAATGACATGACGGTTCTCGAAGCCCCTGCCCCACAGATGGACCGCCGTGGTGATGGCGAACATCTCCCGAACCGTAGCATTGTCTTTCTGCCTTCCCTTGACCCATGATTCGGGCCATGGTGCTGCACACCATGCGCCTCGAAAATAGGCTCCCACTCCGACCTCACTCGATCCCGTATAGAGGCCGAGCTGCTCATTCGTCACCCTGCTCTGCTGGATCATGGTGCTTCTGTTGAAGTTCCCTAGAAATGCCGTCCACACTTGTGCATCCTCCTTCATGTCCACGGACACCTTTATAAAATGCTGTGGCTGAGATATTCCGACTGTAGCCAACGACATTCTTCTGCTGAATATATGGCCCATGGAAATGATCCAATTGAGTTTACCCAAAATGGACTGCAGCCTCTGCAATGACACTCGCCTTGCACCTTCCTATGCGAAACACCTGTAGTGGTGGCAGTGGGTGCAGCAGTGGGGTCCGCAGGGGCCGACCGGTGAGATCCTGTAGGAGCTTTTTTAGAGCTCCTTGCACTTTTGCTGTTACCCCTCAAGCCTCGATGCTAGTTAGGGGTGTTGCCAGCTTCTCGCTGGCACCACGCTCTCTGCAGTGTGGGGGAAAAGCTCCTGGCTCTCATGGACCCTATCCGGGCCCTCCACGCTGCTCCTAGCCCTATTGCTCAGATCAGAGTTAGCACGCTGCTCTGCCGGCCTATCTAGGCTATGAGGCCTGTCCACCTGGCCTAGGCTACTGGTCACTGCAGGCCGGGCCTGTGCCACAGTGACGTCAACCTCCCCCCCTATTTGGCCTGAATCCATCCTGTCCTGAACCCATCTAACCGCATGGCTTAATGCCCGAGTTCTGACCATGGACAGCAAGGCATCTAACTCCCCATGGTCCATTTATAGTTACCCCCACCTAGACCAAGTTGGACACAGACACCCCGGAACCCACACTGGAGGGAATGATAGTAATATGGTGATTGACTTCCAAGGATGCAGGCAGGGGGCACTCTGACCTGACCCAGAACAATTGGGGCTGGGCTAATCAATATATGGAATAATTAGCCTATACACTGGGGCCAGACAAGAGCAGAATGGGTATAAAATCCCAACCCTTTATATCTGGGGCCGTTGCTAGCCACTTTTTACTTGCCCTTATATTATTGCAGAGGAGCGCAGCGTGCAGACCTCAGATCAGCTCAATGGCCGGCGCGGAGTGAGGAGGAAGACCGAGAAACGGGCAGAAGTCCCTTCTCCTACCCCCAGCCAATCAGTAGCGCCTAGGCTCCGCCGGGCCACGCAGCGCTGCATCAGACCCGGCGTGCCTGGGCTGCCTCCGCGCCGGCCAGGAAATGCAGAGAACACATGTACGTCTTAAGATTGTATCGGCAGACAAGTACATTATCTGATTCATACATTACTAATCATTGGTTAACAGGGCAAGTGTCCAGAATAATTTTAATTATTTATTTTTCTGCTTTGAAAGATTTATTGGAAAATATAAAACACACATCATCAAATAACCTCTTTCAGATGCAACAAGATGTTAGAACATTTAGCAGGCCCAATGATGCGCAAGAATGGATACTTTATAAATGTTTGTGTAGTTAAGGTACTCTTTAAGAAATTGGGAGATACCAGACATTTAACTTATCTAAGGGTATAAATAAATACATACATAAAATAAACACATGACATATGTTTATGATCCTCTATTAGGGCCTTGGATATAACCTTATCAGAAAACATTTAAGGTATATTCTTTCTTTGCTAATTGGCTTGGTAACCAAGAAATAATGGTATAATTATTTCACCAAGTATCCAATTAAATGATTGTCACTATAAACAACAACAAAATGTTGAATAGCCCCAACAACAAAAAGGTTAAAATCAAATTAGTTTTTTTTGGTGGAAAAAAAACAAGATATTAAGAGTGATTATGGATGCACAGATGTTAATAATATGTATCTATTTAAAAAGATAAATCTGTGCCAAACATTATTGAAACTGAATCAAAATTGTCTGCCAACAGTACCATAATGTAGCATATAAATTGTTGTATAATTAGGTGTGCTATTTAAATGGAAATATTTTCATACCCAGATTATCTGTAATAAAGTATATTATAACAATTATTTATACACAGACATAATAAAAATTCCCTTTGACTTTTGATTTTAATAATAACAGGTATGGTACAGAGTGGGACAACAATATCAGCATTTGCAATACACTTTTCTGCTGATGTTGTTCTTTCTATACATTAGGAAAAGAATGCTTGAATTAGAGTAAATGTCTGAATACAACTCTGAAATCTGAAATAGAATGTATGTCAACAATATAATTAAAAGCAAGAAAAACATACATTTGTGTGTAAACTTGCAGGCCACAAAAGGCCAAAGATTCAGCTTTCAGTACACAATATCAAGGTATATATTTCCACTGTAATCTGATAATAAGGATGCAAAGGAGTTTTAGACAAGCAAAAGTTATGACAATAGAAATACAGTATTTGCTTTTGTGTTTTCAATGGCAAAGGGTTACTATTACTCTTTTGCCACCATAAGCTTAATGAAACATTAAATGTATATTCTTTATTTGCTAATTGGCTTGGTAACCAAGAAATAATTGGTTACAATGGACAGTAGGAAGGTTTTACTAGTTGACTCAAATACAGTAGCAAGCACTTCACAATGGCAGAGCCATAGCAACATAAAGTGTATGCTTGCTAATGCCAGAAGTTTGCCTGGGAAAATAGGCAAGCTAGAATTATTAGCGGTACAAGAAAAATGGGACTTAATAGGCATTACTGAAACATGGTGGGATGAATCTCATGATTGGACAGTTAATTTGGATGGTTATAACTTATTTAGGAAAATAGGGGTAATGGTAGAAAGAAAGGAGGGATTTGTCTGTATGTTAAGCCTGGTTTTAAACCTGTAGTCAGAGAAGATATTTATAGTGGAACTAGTGAATCTTTGTGGGTTAAGTCAAAAAGTGGAGGAGCTAATTCTAAATTAGTGATGTCGCGAACATCAGATTTTAGGTTCGCGAACCGCGTACGCAAATTTCATCAAATGTTCGAGAACGGGCGAACCGGGCGAACTGCCATAGACTTCAATGGGCAGACAAATTTCAAAACCCACAGGGACTCTTTCTGGCTACAATAGTGATGGGAAAGTTGTTTCAAGGGGACTAACAAGTGGACTGTGGCATGCCGGAGGGGGATCCATGGCAAAACTCCCACGGAAAATTACATAGTTGATGCAGAGTCTGGTTTTAAGCCATAAAGGGCATAAATCACCTAACATTCCTAAATTGTTTGGAATAACATGCTTTAAAACATCAGGTATGATGTTGTATCGATCAGGTAGTGTAAGGGTTACACCCGCTTCACAGTAACAGACCAATCTCCCCGTTTAATGCACCGCAAACAACCGCAAACAGTCCCTTTGCACAACCGCTAACTCCCCATTTGCACAAGGTTGGATACCAAGCTAGCCATGTCCCATTCCTTGTCCTCACTGATGTAATTGAAGGTCTCTTCCTCCACCCAGCCACCAAGGGTCCCCGAAAGGTGACAACAAGCCCCCTGGGACGCCTGCTGTGTTTGGTCTTCCACCTCGTCAAAGCCATCTTCCTCCTCTGACTCCTCTTCTTCAGACTCCTCTCTCTGCGTTGCCTCTGTCTGCGTTATTATAAGGTGTGTACTGTTAAGTAGTACTATTCCTATCTGTTTAATCCCTGTTACGTCCACTATTAGGGGACGTGTATATGGCATTGATTTTTGGAACAGGGAGATGGAAAAAGATGCTTGGTTGGACCTCCTACTTCGAATTTGGGGCACTGCACGTGCAATGTAATGTGCCACCAGATAGGAGTGGTGTATTAAGTTGTACTATTTATTCCTATCAGTTTGATACCTGTTACGTCACCTATCAGGGGACGTGTATATGGCATGGATTTTTGGAAGCGGGAGATGGAAAAAGATGCTTGGTCGGTCCTCCCACTTCAAATTTGGGGCACTGCGCGTGCAATCTAAGTTGCCACCAGATAGGAGTGGTGTGTTCAGTTGTACTATTTATTCCTATCGGATTCAATAAAGCCAATAAACCTGGCCCGTTACTAGCCAGGAAACTACAAACCAAAACAACACAAAATAGGATACTTCAAATTAAGACCTCGAAGGGAGAAAAAACAACGAACCCAAATAAGATTTTTACTAAATTTTACAATACCCTTTATATGGCAACAAAACACACATCTACACAAAATGAGGGGATTTCTTAATTCCTGTGATCTCCGTTTATAGGAGAAAATGACTTAGAGACTTTAAATGCCAAAGTGACCCCGGAGGAAGTGAGAAAAGCAGTCCAGCACCTCAAATCTGGTAAGTCACCAGGCCCAGGCGGGTGCACCAATTTATAGTATAAAACAATTATTAACATATTAGGCCCACACTTGGTTCTAGAAGGCAAGCAAACACCAGCAGAGCTGAACAGGGCAGATATTGCTCTATTCCCTAAGGAGGGTCGAGATGCCCTAGAACCAAAAAACTACAGGCCAATATCTTTACTAAACTGTGATACAAAGATCATATAAAAAATAATAGCGGATAGAATGTCATCCTTCTAGCCTAAGTTAATACATAATGACCAAGTAGGCTTTGTCTCCCACAGGCAAGCGGGAGACAACATTAGAAAAGTCATGAACCTACTGTACCACACCAAAGCCTCCTAAATTCAAGCCTGTCTTGTGGCCTTTGAAATTGAAAAGGCGTATGATTCCCTGGAGTGGAATTACCTATACTCCACACTTGAAAAATTTGGTATTAAAGGCCATTTCATAAATCTCATACACTCATTATACAAATCATCCAGGGCAAGGTTACAGATTCCGGGAGATGAGAGATCCTTAATTAAAATAGAAAGAGGAACAAGACAGGGGTGCCCCCTTTCTCCCCTTCTATTTGCAATAGCCATAGAACCCCTGGCTCAGACAATTAGGGCCAACGCTGGGATCACAGGCATAAAAATAGGCCATCACCATTTCAAAACTTGTCTATTTGCAGACGACCTGCTGTGTATGCTCTCAAACCCTACCCAATTGGTCCCAGAGTTGATTCGAACTATGGAGGAGTTTGGTAAGGGTTCTGGCCTAAAACTGAACATAGGCCTAAGACAGAAGCACTAGCGATTGACTTAACAGCATTGGAGAAGCAGGGTCTTAGTTTAATATTAAGTGGGATAACAACCACATAAACTACTTGGTAATCCGACTAACCCCTAAGCCAACCACTCCAAACTTTATAAAACAATAATTAATGACCTGAGTAAATGGACAAAGTATAGGTTATCATGGCTAGGGAGAATAAATACAATAGAAATGAATGTCCTTCCTAGGTTGCTCTACATATTTCGAACACTCCCTATCCCGATTAAATAAAAAGAATTAGAAAATATTCAAAGGAAAATAATTCAGTTTATCTGGAACCACTCTCCCTCACGCATCACAAAGAAAATGATGTACCTTCATAAGTCAGAAGGGAGACTATCGTGTCCAAAATTAAAATATTACCACAAGGCAGCTCAGTTATCTTTCCTCCCAATAGCACATTCTATAGGGCATCAACCGGCCTGGGTGTATTTAGAGAACCACACTTTAAGGCCCTTAACCTGGGACAAGGTGGCTTGGCTATCAGAATTGCCTCAGAGCCTTAAAAACTCGCCAAATCCCCTAATCAGACACTCACTATCATACTGGAAATGGGCTTGTTCCCTGGATCCACCCAAATGACCCCAATTCTTGACCACCCTCAGGCCCCGAAACACATGAGCACAACATCACAACACTGGTGGAGGTCAAGGAAACCAGATAGACTGGGAGACTGGTTAGTAAAGGGCCAGATGCTCACCTATGAGGAACTGAGGGACAAGCATGAGCTACCGCTGTCAGAACATTACAATTACTTTAGGCTGAGGCATTTCACACACTCCCTTGCCCAGAAACAAGGGACACCGGTCTTAAATTGGTTCTCCAAAATTTGAAAGATAAACCTCTATCAAGGGGGATCATTGGGTCGCTTTACAAATATAAAACATTTGTTACTGGTTGAAGCGACACTGGGGGAAGGACCGGAGTGGGGGAGCCCTGGAGACCTTTCAGAAACAATCGGCTGCAAAATCATCCCAGGAAAGGAGAGGTCGCTTACTGAAGCCTGCCCTAGGGTAACCCAAGGGTGATTGCTCAGGTTAGATATTGTAAATAATAAGCTAATACTGCTGGAGGGATGATAGCTAATAGGACTTTGGTGTTTCCTGCAGATATAACGTTTACTATTGTCTGTTTTACCATGTTTTAGGTATCTCTTAAATTGCAATCACAGTAAAAAATAAGAAAAAATTATTAACCTAAAAAGTAAAAATAAGAAGGAATAGCCAGCTAACTTTCACAAAATGTCTTTATTGTAAATATGTTCAAAAATGCTTTATTTTTCATTACATGCTGTACGCCTTCTAAAATAAAATAATTTAAATGCAAAAATTAGGTATTGTTGCAGCGACCAGAAAAATTGATGTTAGTTTGCCAGGCAGAAAGTGCCCTAAAACATTGCGTCTTGAACCCTAGTTGGTGGCTGATAAGTCACGCAAGTCATCCGGCATTCAGGGATAAAATACAGCAGCGTGTGGACCATTATTAGCTCAAGGCAGCTCATCTATCAGGCCTTTTTTAATCGAATGTATCGCCCATTGTCAGTCCTTTCGGGATCCATCCCTCATTCATCTTAATAAAGGTGAGGTAATCTAGACTTTTTTCATCTAGGCGACTTCTCTTCTCAGTGGCAAAACCTCCTGCTGCACTGAAGGTCCTTTCTGACAGGACACTTGAAGCGGGGCAGGACAGAAGTTCTATGGCAAATTGGGATAGCTCAGGCCACAGGGCAAGCGTGCACACCCAGTAGTCAAGGGGTTTATCGCTCCTCATAGTGTCGATATCTGCAGTTAAGGCGAGGTAGTCTGTTACCTGACGGTCGAGTCGTTCTCTGAGGGTGTACCCCGAAGGGCTATGGCGATGCATAGGACTTAAAAAGCTCTGCATGATTTCCATCAACAACACGTCTGTAAAGCGTCCTCTCCTTGCCGGCGGGGTCATGGGAGGAGGAGGATTATGTTCACCTCTTCCGCTGTTAGATTGCCGTTGTGCTGTGACATCACCCTTAAACGCTGTGTAAAGCATACTTTTTAATTTATTTTGGAAGTGCTGCATCCTTTACGACTTGCGGTAATTCGGTAACATTTCAGGCACTTTCTGCTTATACCGGGGGTCTAGTAGCGTGGACACCCAGTACAGGTCGTTCTCCTTCATCCTTTTTATACGAGGGTCCCTCAACAGGCACGACAGCATGAAAGACCCCATTTGCACAAGGTTGGCTAGTCATGTCCGGTTCCTCGTCCTCAGTGATCTCACTGAAGGTATGTTCTTCCCCCCAGCCACGTCCAACACCACGGGTACCAGATAGGTGATAACGAGCACCCTGGGATGCCTGTTGTGGTTGGTCTTCCTCCTCTTTCTCAAAGCCACATTCCTCCTCTGACTCCTCTTCCTCACAATCCTCTTCCAGTGTTGCCGCAGGTCAAGCAAGCGATGATGATAAGGCTGTTTCTGGTGGTGATGGTGACCACAACTCTTCCTCTTCGCGCTCATCTACGGCCTGATCCAGCACTCTTCACAGGGCACGCTCCAGGAAGAAAACAAATGGTATTATGTCGCTGATGGTGCCCTTGGGGCGACTGACCAGGTTTGTCACTTCCTTAAAAGGACGCATAAGCCTACAGGCATTGCGCATGAGCGTCCAGTAATGTGGCAAAAAAATCCCCAGCTCCGCAGAGGCTGTCCTAGCACCCCGGTCATACAAATACTCGTTAGCGGCCTTTTCTTGTTGGAGCAGGCGGTCGAACATTAGGAGTGTTGAATTCCAACGTGTCGGGCTGTCTAAAATCAAGCGCTTCACTGGCATGATGTTTCGCTTCTGGATATCTGTAAAGTGCGACATGGCCGTGTAGGAACGCCTGAAATGGCCACACACCTTCCTGGCCTGCTTCAGGACATCCTGTAAGCCTGGGTGCTTATGCACAAAGCGTTGTACAATCAGATTACACACATGTGCCATGCACAGCACATGTGTCAACTTGCCCAAATTCAATGTCGACAACAAATTTATTCCGTTGTCACAAACCACTTTCCCGATCTCCAGTTGGTGCGGAGTCAGCCACTGATCCACCTGTGCGTTCAGGGTGGACAGGAGTTGTGGTCCGGTGTGACTCTCTGCTTTCAGGGAAGTCAACCCCAGGACGGCGTGACACTGCCGTATCCGGGATGTGGAATAGTACCTGTGGAGCTGGGGGAGTGCCGTTGATGTGGAGCAAGACATAGCAGCAGCAGAAGAGGACTCAGCCGAGGAGGTTATGGAAGAGGATGGAGTAGGAGGAGTAAAGGAGGAGAGTTCAGACAAGCCAGCTGTCAGTTGCCGGGCAAGGGGGTGACTTTGTGACATTGGCTTCTTACGCTCAAACATGTCCTTGACAGACACCTGCCTGTGGGCAGATGAGCAGGGACTGCTCAGGGCGAGACACGGAGTGGCGGATGGATGAGAGGGGGCAAGCATGGCAGCAGTGGTTGACGTGGCTGAAGATGCTGGACCAGGATGAGGATGGTGGCTTTGACTTTGTGTGCTGCTTGTACTCATGTGTTGATCCCATAGGCGTTTGTGATGTGACATCGTGTGCCTTCGCAAAGAAGTTGTACCTAGGTGGGTGTTGAACTTCCCACGACTCAGTTTCTTTTCGCACTGGTTGCAAATGGCATCGCTGTAGTCACAGGCAGACACACCAAAAAATTGCCACACTGCTGAGCTCTGCAATGACGGCATTCTGGTGGTGGCAACAGCATGCGTTGACTGGCATGCTGTCTGTCTGACCCCGGGTGCCGATGCATGCTGACTGACTGTGCCACTAGCTACTTGCGACGACCTCCCCCTGGTTCCAACTCGTCTCCTTCTCCTCTCTGTCTCCCCATCTGAACTTTCCTCCTGTTCTTCTTCTCTTATAGCGGGCAACCACGTGACATCCACGGACGCATTGTCATCATCAACCGCTTCACTTGTATCTGACAACTCAACAAAGGAAGCAGCACCGGGTACAACATCATCATCATCAGAATGTACGTCCATGTGTGTAATGCTGCCTGACTGGGACATATCCCTGTTATCTACATCCTCTGGCACTAATGTTTGCGCATCACTCATTTCTTCCAACGGATGTATAAATAACTCTGCTGACGGATAAAGTGAAGCGGCTGTGGTGCTAGTGTTGGTGGTGGCAGCAGGAGGGCGAGTGGTAACTGGAGAGGTGCCCGAAGCTAAGCTGGAGGAGAATGGTGCGTCTAGGTTCCGAGCGGAAGCTGTAGAAGATTGGGTGTCCTGTGTTAGCCAGTCAACCATGTCCTCAGAACATTTCAAGTACAGGGTAAGTTGCCTCTGAAAACTGGGCATTATTCTAGGTTTAAAGGGAATCACAGCACCATGACCACGACGGCCCCTGCGGGGTGGCCTGCCTCTGCCTGTCATTTTTTTTTCCGATTAGTGGTACTATGCGTGCAAGCTACTGTGACACCAGATATGAGTGTCACTGTGCACTGGCAAAAGTTGGCAGAGTAGGCGCTGTAGGCCTCACACACACGCCTGTAGGCAGGCAACTGATATGCAATCAATTACAGTAAAAAAAGGGTTCTTTTATTTCACTGTACACTAGGTTGCACAAGATATGAGTGTCACTGTGCACTGGCAAAAGTTGGCAGAGTAGGCGCTGTAAGCCTCACACACACGCCGGTAGGCAGGCAACTGATATTCAATCGATTACAGAAAAAAAAGGGTTCTTTTATTTCACTGTACACTAGGTTGCACCAGATATGAGTGTCACTGTGCACAGGCAAAAGTTGGCAGAGTAGGCGCTGTAGGCCTCACACACACGCCTGTAGGCAGGCAACTGATATTCAATCGATTACAGTCAAAAAAGTGTTGTTTTATGTCACTGTACACTACGGTTGCACCAGATATGACGTATCACTGTGCACTGGCAATAGTTGGCAGAGTAGATGCAATAGGCTTCACACACATGCCTGTAGGCAGTTAATTGCTATTCAATCTATTACAGTCAAAAAAGTGTTGTTTTATTTCACTGAGCACAATATAAGCTGTGAGTCTGACACAGGCAGGCAACTGAAATTAGATTACAGGAAAAAAATGGTTGTTTTCAATGTATGGTACACCACCAGGTATGAGTAGTGAAAATAAGCACAATATAAGCTGTTAGGTGTTAGCCTGTCACACTCACAGGCTGGCAGGCAGGTATATGCAATTAGATTACACAGAAAAAAAATATAAAATAAAATAAATGATGTTCTAGCCCTAAAAAGGGCTTTTTGGGTTGCTGTCCTTGCAGCAGATATCAGATGAGTCCTTTAGGTCTGTAGTGGGAGCTAAATACACAGCCTGGCTATCTATTTCCCTGTTAAATCTCCAGCAGCTACACTATCTGTCCGCTCACAATGAATGCAGCTTCAGAATGATTCTAAAATGTATGCTGCCCTTCAGATGGAAGGCTCTGGAAGGGAGTGTATGCTGCTGATTGGCTGGAATGTGTCTGCTGACTGTGAGGTGCAGGGTCAAAGTTTTCTCAGTGATAAAGAATAGGGGGCGGACCGAAAAGCGCATTTGTCCGCCGTCCGATACGAGAGCGAAAGAGCCAAAATCGCTGCGAATAGTCTGCGGGCGAACTGTCCGTGACATCTCTATTCTAAATGCATATTGGTATGGATATGCTATGAACCTGCAAATAAAATTAAGGGGATGAATTGCAACTGTTGCTTCAGATAGATAATGCAGCTAAGCATGGGCAAGTTCCAATAATGGGAGATTTTAACTACCCTGAAATAAACTGGATAAATGAGACCAGCAGTTCAGCGAGGGGGAGCAGGTTCTGGAGTACACTCAGTGATCATTATCTGACCCAGGTTATACAAGAACCTACTAGAAATGAGGCTATCTTGAATTTAGTCATCACAAATAATATTGATATAATGTCAAATTTTAAAATGGTGGAACCCTTGGGGAACAGTTATCACAACACAGTCTCATTTGAGATTGAATACAAAAAACAGAGTTGTAAGGGGCCAACAAAAAATCTAATTTTAAAAGGGCTAACTTTAATGGGCTAAGGGCAGCAATACAACATATACACAAAAATAAAATAGAGGTGCTCAATCAGATAATTAATTAATAGGTTAGTTCTGTGGACATGATAACCCACTCTGAGAGCAACCTCTATTAGCTCACTTGTGCCTTTCACAGGGAGAAATATCCTGTAGTATATCAGTCTGGTCCCACTCACTAGAGTGATCTAGCCCCGAAATAGTAGGCAATTCTACCCTGAACAGGAGAAACAGGAAACTAAAAGAGGTTGCTCTCAGAGTGGGTTATCTATCACGTCCAGAGAACTAACCTATTAAGGTTAGTTCGTTCTCTGATTGCGCACATCTATTTTGTTTTTTTGTTTATTCAAATGACCCTATGGGATTAGTCTCCCTAAGGGTGATAGGGGAATCCAGACATGGACCCCTTGCTCACTGTGCCTTAGGGAGTTATCAGCTACACCTCACTGACGAGGCCCAATGAAGGCCGAAGTGTACATCTGTGGTTTGCTGTTTCTTCTGTTCAGGGTAGAATTACCTGGTATTTCAGGGCTGGACCACTCTAGTAAGTGGAACCAGACTGATATACTACAGGATATTTTTCCTATTTTTCCTATTTTGCTCTCAGAGTGGGTTATCATGTCCACAGAACTAACCTATGAAGGTTAGTTGGTTCTCTTATTGAGCACCTCTATTTTTATGTTTTGTTAATACAACATATAGACTGGGATAAAGAACTTACAGGGCAAAATAATGAAAATAAATGACCATCATTTAAATCCTTACTAAATATACATACACATCAGCATTTACCATGTGGAAATAAAATGAATAGGAGATAATCACATCCCATGTGGCTTAACAATGACTTCAAGATCATGATAATAAAAAAAAACATGAATTTAAATTATACAAGAAGGAGGGGACAGAGGCCGCTTTATGTGAATATAAGGAAATCAATGAATCTTGCAAAAGGGCCATTAGACTGGCTAAAATAGAAATGAGAAGTCAGTTGAAAAGAAAGTAAGACCAACCCTAAAATATTTTTAAAATATATTAATGGGAAGAAGGTGAGGGAGGAAGCTTTAGGAACATTACAATGTGACACAGGCCGAATGATAATTAGTGACCAGGAAAAGGCAGATGATCAAAATAGGTTCTTTTTTTCTGTATATACAAAGGACGTACCTGTGGTTGGGACACTGCAACAAATGAGGCTACACTACCATCACAAATTAATTGATTAACGCAGGAAGAAATCCAAAAGAGGTTGGAGAAAATAAGTGTTAATAAAGGCCCAGGTCCTGATGTAATACATCCAATGGTACTGAGGGAACTGAGTTCTGTAATAGGCAAACCATTATATTTAATTTTTTCAACACTCACTCACCACAGGGTCACTACCAGATGATTGGGATAAAGCAGATGTGATACCTATAATTAAGAAGGGAGCAAGACCAAATCTGGGGAATTTTAGACCTGTAAGCCTCACTTCTGTAGTGGGGAAGCTTTTAGAAGGATTAATAATGGACAGTATACAAGAATATGTCAATTTGAACAGGATCATAAGTAGGAGTCAACACGGATTTATGAAAGATGTCAGACCAATCTAATTATTTATATGAGGAGGTTAGTAGGAACTTGGATCAAGGCAACTCAGTGGATGTAGTCTTTTTGGATTTTGCAAAGGCTTTTGATACAGTGCCACATGGGAGACTATTAAGCAAACTAAGGGATACATGAATTGCAGTAAATATCTGCTCATGAATCGAGAGCTGGTTAAATAACAGGAAACAAAGGGTTGTTGTAAATGGAACATACTCGGATTGGACTAATGTGGTAAGTGGGGTTCCTCAAGGTTCAGTATTAGGTCCTCTCCTTTTTAACATATGTATTAATGAAGTAGAAGTAGGACTCGAAAGTAGTGTCTCTATTTTTGCTGATGACTCTAACTTGTGCAAGGTAATTAAATCAGATAACGATGTCCTTCCCCTACAAATGGATTTGCATACATTAAAAAAATAGGGGGCTAAATTGCAGATGAGATTTAATACAAATAAATGTAAGGTTATGCATTTGGGAAGGAAAAAAGCCATGCTATTTATAATCTTAATGTAGCAATTCTAGGGGTATATGATATTGAAAGGGATTTGGAGTACTTGTGGACAACCACATAGGTAGCAGTTCTCAATGCCAAGCAAAAGCTGCAGAGGCACGTAAAATATTAGCATGTATTAAGAAGGCTATAGAAGCAAGGGAAGCAAGTATAATTCTGTCACTGTACAAATCCCTGGTACGCCCTCATTTGGAATATGGAGTATAATTTTGGGCACCACTTCATAAAAAAGACATTTTAGAGCTGGAAAAAGTACAGAGAAGGGCAACACAACTAATAAGGGGAATAGAGGTGCTAAGTTATGAAGAAAGACTAACCAAATTAAACTTTTTTTTTTCCTAGAAAAAAGGCGTCTACGAGGGGATAAGATTACCTTATTTAAATACATCCAGGGTCAATATAAGGCTTTGTCAAGCAAAAGTTTGTGCCAAGAGGTTTTTTTAACTGACAAGAGGACATTGCTTGTGGCTAGAAGAAAAAATATTTCACCTTAAAGAAATAAAAGAGTTATTTACAGTTAGGGTGGAATTCTCTACCAAATGAGCTAATTTGATAGATATTCTTGAATAAAGAGGGCATTCAAGGTTATCCTAGATAAATAGCGAAGGAATATTGATCAAGGGAGAAATTTGATTGCCAATCTATGGGGTCAGGAAGGAATTTTGCTTTTTTTCCCCTATGAGACAATTGGCAAAGTTTCAATGCTCTTTTATTTCTGTTTGCCTTCCTCTATTAACAAATAATCCACATATTAAAAGGATCAGAATAAATCTAAAAAGGTTGAACTTGATGGACTAAAAGTCTTTATTCAACATTAAATACTATGTAACTATGTAACATTGCAGTTTATTTGCCCATTGCTTCTGCAAGTTTTGCTACACCTTTTAAGATGTCCAATGGACTACAAGTCTCACTAGCAATTCCCTTTTTACTCATTACATAAATGTTTTAAATAAATGTCACCACAGTATAGTACAAATTAAATGATTAAAAAGAAACACTGAAGGGAGAAAATATAGAAAAGTTAATTTTTATATATAATTTCTTCCCAATTACAGCATAGTGTATATAGTAGTAACTTGCTATTTTTTGTTACCACTGAAGTGCCATATTTATAGTATTCACTGTTGAAGACATTAACTTTATAATATGAACATTTTTACAATGTTTAGAATAAATAGTTAAAAATCTATTTTCTTAATGATTTAAAGATTTTCATTTTATTTTTGTATTCAATTTTGCTTTAATGATGACATACTTGTTTTTGTTCCTAAAAGGATTAGATAATTGTTAGGCTAGGGAGGATCTGTGTATTTTAGATAAGATCTCAGTAGTGTTGAGAATTACACACTTGACAACAGAAATACAGGTGTGCTCAAAAGTTTGCTAACCCTGGCAAAAATTGTGAAATTTGGGCATTATTTGAAAATATGACTGATCATGCAAAAAAGGGTTTTTTAGCTCTCACGTGCATGCACTGAGCAGGATAGATAAAGAGCCATGGGGAGCAGAAAAGAACTGTCAAAAGACCTGTGTAACATGAGAATGGTACTTCATAAAGAAGGAAAAGGATATAAAAAGATATCCAAAGCCTTAAAAATGCCAGTCAGTACTGTTCAATCATTTATTAAGAAGTGGATTGTAAGTCTGCGAGTTTCAATCCTGTAAAGTGCTTAAGGGAAAGCGCTATGGACACCGGATTCCAAGCTCAAAGACAGGGCCATCCACTCTTTGCAATGTGTGAATCTTGAACTTGTCATTGCCTGTAACTTAACTTATGTATAGCGCTACGGAATATGTTGGTGCCTTACAAATAAACGATAATAATAATAAGTGGAAAATGTGGGGATTTCTTGATACCAAGCCAAGCACAGGTAACCTCAGGAGAAATTCATGCTGCTCTGGAAAAAGACGGTGTGGTTGTTTCAAGGAGCACAATACAACGATACTTGAACAAAAATGAGCTGCATGGTCGAGATGTCAGAAAGAAGCCTTTAGAGCGCCAATGCCACAAAAAAGCGCTGTTACAATATGCCCAACAACAACTTGACACATTTCACAGCTTCTGACACACTGTAATTTGAAATGACGAGACCACACAACCATAAGTGCTATGTTTGGAGAGGGGTCAACAAGGCCTATAGTGAAAAGAATACCATCCCCAATGTGAAACATGGTGGTGGCTCACTGATGTTTTAGGGGGAGGGGGTGAGCTCTAAAGGCACAGGGAATCTTGTGAAAATTTATGGCAAGATGAATGCAGCATGTTATCTGAAAATACTGTCAGACAATTTGCATTCTTTTGGTACCATTGACAAAGTTAGTGGAAGATGGAGTGTCCTAAAGAATGAATTTAGAGAACTAGGTAATAAGCTGAAGTCAAGGACCTCCAAGGGTGTATTTTCTAAGATACTACCAATGCCACGTGCTAGCCCAGGAAGGCAGAAGGAGCTTAGGAAGGTTAATGCGTGGCTAAATATGTAGTGCATTAAGGAGGGGTTTGGGTTTTTAGAGCACTGGGCTGACTTCTCACTTCGGTACAATCTCTACAGCAGGGATGAATTGCACCTCAATGATTAGGGAGCTTTTGTGCTAGGGAGTAGGATGGTAGAAAGGCTGGAAAAGTTTTTAAACTAGTAGGTGGGGGGTGGGACTAGATATAAGTAATGGGGTAGAAAGTGTAGAGGGTATAAGGGATGAATTAAAAACTCAGAGGGGAGGAGATGGGGGGAGGGATAGTATAGTCAATAGGGAGGTAGTACTAAGTAACTCAAGTACAGTGGCAGGCACTTCAGAACTACAGACTCATAACATAAGGTGTATGCTTGCTAATGCCAGAAGCTTGCCAGGAAAAATGGGATAGATAGAATTATTAGCAATCAATGAAAAATGGGATTTAATAGGCATTATCGAAATTTGCTGGTATCATTCTCATGACTGGACTGTTAATCTGGATGGTTATAACCTATTAAGGAAAGATAGAGGCAACAGTAAAAGAAGAGGATGGATCTGTCTGTATGTTAAGCCTGAATTTAAGCATATATAGTCAGAGAAGATATTTATGGCGGACCTAGTGATGAATTTGAATGTTTGTGGGTAGAGTTAAATAGCGGAGCAGCAAATTCCAAAAGAATATTAGTAGCAGTATGCGTTAAACCCCAAAATATAGCTGAAAGTGATACAATTATTGCTACAGATTGGAAATGCAGCTAAGCATGGTCAAGTTCTAATAATGGGAGATTTTAATTAACCTGAAATAAACTGGATAACTGAAACCAGCAGTTTAGCTAAGGGTGCCAGGTTCTTGAGTACACTGAGGGATCATTATCTGGCCCAGGTTATACAAGAGCCTACTAGAAATGAAGCTATCTTAGATTAGGTCATCACAAATAATATTGCTATACTATCAAATGTTCAAATAGGGCAACCATTGGGAGACAGTGATCACAACACAGTCTCATTTTGATTGAATTAAAAAAAATACATTTTAAGGGGTCAACAAAAACTCTTAATTTTAAAAGGGCAGATTTTAACGGTCTAAGGGCAGCAATACAAAGTATAGACTGGGAAAAAGAACTGATAGGTAAAAACACTGAATATAAATGGACAACATTTAAATCCTAAATATACAAACACATCTGTATATACCATGTGGGAATAAAAGTAAAAGGAGTAAATCACATCCAATATGGCTTAACAATGATTTAAAGATCAAGATACTGAGTAAAAAACAGGCATTTAAATTATACAAACAAGAGGGGACAGAGACTGCTTTACGGGAGTACAAGGAAATCAACAAGGCTTTCAAAAGGGCTGAAAAATGAAAAATGAATTGCAAAAGAGAGTAAGACTAACCCTAAAATATTTTTTAAGTATATAAATGGGAAGAAGGCCAGGAAGGAAGCTATAGGAACATTATAATGTGACACAGGCCATCTGAAAATTAGTGACCAGGAAAAGGCAGATGAGTTAAATAGGTTCTTTTCTTCGGTATACACAAAGGGAGGTACCAGTGGTTGGGACACTGCAACAAATAATTGGTTAACGCAGGAAGTAATCCAAAAGAGGTTGGAAAAAAGAAATGTTAATAAAGCCCCGGGTCCTGATGGAATACATCCAAAGGTACTGATGGAAATGGGTTCTGTAATAACCAACCCATTATATATATTTTTTCAAGATTCACTCAACACAGGGTCTCTACCAGATGACTGGAGAAAAGCTGATGTGATACCTATATTTAAAAAGGGAGCAAGAGCAAATCCTGGGAATTATAGACCAGTGAGTCTCACTTCTGTAGTGGGGAAGCGTTTAAAAGGGTTAATAAGGGATAATATACAAGAATATGTCTATTTGAACAGGATTATAAGTAGGAATCAGCATGGATTTATGAGGTATAGGTCATGTCAAACAAATCTAATTAGTTTATATGAGGAGGTTAGTAGGAACCTGGATCAAGGCAACTCAGTGGATGTAGTCTTTTTGGATTTTGCAAAGGCTTTTGATACAATGGCACATGGGAGACTTTTGTGCAAACTAAGAGATACAGGAACTGCAGTAAATATCTGCTCATGGATTGAGAGCTGACTAAAAGACAGTAAGCAAAGGGTTGTTGTAAATGGAACATACTCTGAGTGGACTAATGTGGTAAGTGGGGTTACTCAGGGTTCAGTATTAGGTCCTCTCCTTTTAAACATATTTATTAATGACTTAGAGGTAGGACTGGAAAGTAGTGTCTCCATTTTCGCTGATGACACAAAGTTGTGCAAGGTAATTAAATCAGATAATTATGTGCTTTCCCTCCAAAGGGATTTACATAAAATTGAGGAATGAGCATCTAAATGGCAGATGAGATTTAATACGAATAAATGTAAAGTTATGCATCTGGGAAGGAAAAATAGCCATGCAATTTTATAATCTTAATGTAGCAAATCAACTTTTGAAATTTTAGGAAGATCAATTAAAAAAATGAATTATTCTATTTTCACACGACAAAATATTAAGAGTTATTAAACAACATCACAAAAGAAAAACACCTGGTCCAGATGGATTTATAAATTAGTTTTATCAGACAATGTCTGAATATATAGGGCCAGCTTTGTTAGATTTAAGGACTGCATAGTTTGTTGAAGATATTTTACAAATGTCAAGATATTTTACAAAGGCTAATATCATTGTACTTTAAAGAAGGATCGGAGAGGGGACTAGAAGGTTATATACCTATCTCTGTCTTGAATTGTTGCTGCTTGGTCATTCAGTTGTGTCTGACTCCCCATGACCCTATGGACCGCAGTAACCAAGGTACATCTGTCAGACACAGCACCCTTGAGCTCCATCAAGTTCATGTTCATTGCTTCAGTGACCTCATCTATCTTTCTCCACCCCTTCATTGTGTGCCTTCAATCTTCTTCAGCATAAGTCTTCTCTATATAATTTGGTTAAAATATTTGAGCGTTAGCCTCATGATCATACCTTCCAGTAAACTGTTTTTCTTGATTTTCTATAGTACTGATTTATTGGATCTTCTTGCAATCCAAGGAACTCTAGTTTTCACAAACTACATAATTCAAAGGCGTCAATTCTACAGCTCTCAGACTTCTTTATGGTACAGATCTCAAACCAGATCTTTGCTAATAGTGTAATATATTTACTTTTTTACTAGCTTGTCCAAGCTTGCCATAGCTTTCCTCCCCAGAAGTAAATGTCTTTTAATGGCTACAGTCACCATCTGAAGAGATAGTTACATAGTTACATAGTTACATAAAAATTGAGGTTTAAAAAAGTTCAACCTTTTAAGATCTCCTCTGATCTGCAGTATTCAGATAAATTATTAAGTTTAATTGATCCAGAAGAAGGCCACAAAAAAAACCAAAAAAAAAAACAAGTGAAACTTGCCAATTGTTTCAAAAGGGAAAACAATGTAATTCCTTCCTGATCCCAGACACCGGCGACCGGATTTCTCCCTGGATCAATACTGTGTCTCTAATTATCCATGAAAACCCTGAATTCCCTTTTTAATTAGAAATAAATCCAGTCCCCTTTTAAAGTTATCTATATTCTAGTGGACTATGCCTTATTAATCCTTCTAAAAGCTTTCCCACTACAGAAGTGAGGCTTACAGTTCTAAAATTCCCTGGATTTGCTCTTGTTCCCTTCTTAAATATAGTTATCACCTCTGCTTTTCGCCAATCGAAATGTAGAGACCACGTGTTTAGTGAATCTTGAAAAATTAAATATAATGGTTTGGCTATTACAGAGTCCAGTTCCCTCTGTACCATTGAATGTATTCCATCAGGACCTGGGGCTTTATTAACATTTATTTTTCCAATCTCTTTTGGATTTCTTCCTGTGTTCACCAATTATTTGGTGAAGGTAGTGTAGCCCCATTATTTTGCAGTGCCCCAACCACTGGTTCCTCGCTTGTATCTACCGTAGAAAATAACCTGTTTAGCTCATCTGCTTTTTCACTAATTATCAGCATGTTTCAAATTGTAATGTTCCTATAGCTTCCTTCCTGGAGTTCTTCAAATTAATATATTTAAAAAATATTTTAGAGTTAGATCTTGGATCCGAGGAAAATACTGCCTCCACTTTTTCCCTTATCTATTTGCCAGGAACTGAGATTGCCATGATCTTCATCTTTTTAACATTGAGCAGCAGACCAGCTTTTGCAGCCTCTTCTTTTATCTTCATCAATAGTTCCTTTAGTTCCTCTTCAATTTCTGCCATCAGAGTAGTATCATCCGCTTCATCATAGCTTAATTGAAGTACACAAGCTCCTTCACCACGACAAGGTAGCGATCCAGCAATTAAATGCAGAATCAACATAGGATTTCCCAGGATTCATTCACTTTAGGAAAATTAGATGACACAACGTATATATTAATATGCTCTTTAAGAATAAAATCAAAACTTGATTTTGGATTGACAGAGTTCCTTTAAATGTTACTTAATAAATGTGTAACATTTAAGCATAATTTGCAATGTGTCTATTTAGGGATATATTTAGATTTACGGTACTTATATTTTACATTGCAATAGAAAAACAGATGCACATATGCACATATACACTTTTTAAACATTGCAGAGAATATATATTTTAATACAAATCCTTCTGGATATAATTAAACATAGTTTGCATACAAAACTGACTGCGCTACAGAAAGCCTTATCTGTAGAGCTGCTTCTGCAATGAGTAATAAGAGTAAAATAGCCATGCAATCCATGCTATGCAGAGGATCAAACAGTTTTACAGGCATTCTGTATTTATAAGGTACACTTTTAATCAGCAAATTTTGCTGTATAATTTATACAAATAGAAATCTTTAAAAATCCACCAATCTGTAAAAGTGCAATATTGTAGCTCCATGTTCTGCAAAGCCAAGTACATCATTTGCATATGTGACATTAAATAAACCTCTCCAACAGGAATAAAGTATTCAGTTTTTTTGATTTAGGCTTTGAGTAAGAGTGAGGAGAGTTTAGAAATCAACTTAAAAGTCACTCCAAATCACATTTATACATAACATATAGCTATAGCTGTAATATACAGTAGATGCTACGTAAAAATGTAAAATTAACATAGTATTGCACTGAGGAAATATATTTATTTGAATAAAACTGAGTTTTAAGAAACACGGTCTTGCAAATCACTTTCTCACAGCAAAAATACTATATATAATGTGAAAATTGGCATTGTGCCTATAATGTCTAATATGCTACTACCATCTAAAGTGACAGGACTATTAAGCAGTTAAGAATTAAATATATATATTGTGATTGTTTGCCCCCTAGAGGATGGTGCCAATTAAAGAAGAGTAAAGAGTTCTTGACAGGAGTGACGGAGTTAACTCCTTAAGAACTACTAATTTGTGCAGGTGCAGTTTCATTTTAAAGCCTGGAAAACAGACATGGAAAGGAGTGGCTGATTAGGCTCTGGCCTAAGTTGTGTACTGCTGCTGCTAGCAGCCAGAGCAAGCCACAAGAGAGGAGCTTGCTGGCTGATCCTGTGTGGATCTACCATTTGAACTTTGGAAAACAAACCTAGAGGAAATCTTGTTTTACTGTGGCTGCCAGTTTTGGATGACAGAAAGAAGTGTGTGTTGTTGTGAAGTCGTTGGACTAACAGAGCGGTCGGAAAGAGTAACCCCACAGTCAGGAGGTGAAGCTACAAAGGCACCAAGTGCAAGACAGACTGAGGAGGATTCCCAAGTAGAGTAGCCCAAAAAGAGACAAGGTCTATGCCAGTGAGGAGTCTGGGAGTTGCAGCTAACAAGAGAACGTTGTTAGCTGGTTGGACTGCTATAAGAGAAGCTTGTGTGAAAGTTTGCTCACACAGATAACAAGGTAAAGCTGCTGTTGGAGCAAAGCCAGCCCTGCAGGCTAATTGTGGAAATCCTGGATGTAAAGGTACCATTGCAGTGTCTGATAACCCCAGGGAGAAGTCCGTGTCGTTAAACAGATTTGTAGCCTTCACCAAAAGAGGGTGTTAAGGGTCCCTGGAGGTTGGGGTATCTGGAGAGTAGGGCGGGCCAGAACCCCACCCTATGGTATCAAATTTAAAGACGACGGTCTACAGAGTAAAGACTTCTAATAAAACAGAGACTGTTTGTATCCTGGCCACAAGGTGGCACTACACCAACTAGAAGAAGAATATTTGTATCCTGGCCACAAGGTGGCACTATAAGAGACTGTTTGTATCCTGGCCACAAGGTGGCACTAGAAGAGACTGTTTGTTTTCTTTATGAAATATAATTTCTCCGGAGCAGAGAAGATTCCCGGGTGTAGTCAGGGTGTTCCTGCACGTTTAGTAAGAAACGTATATGTAGATTTTTATTTTCATTTTGCTACTTCTAATCCTTGTTTATGAGACATACTAATAAACAAGTCTTCTGCATCTAAAATCTGTATTGCTGAACCTTTTGTCGCAAAGACTTCTTGTGGTAAACGGCCATCCTTGTCACAATATATATATATATATATATATATATATATATATATATATATATATATATATATATATAGCGATACCATATAATTTCTAAGCATATATATATATATATATATATATATATATATATATAGCCCTATTAAATTGGAGCCCTGTAAGTGCAATGTGAAGCTCTCAACGGCTGCGGGCTTGAAATTTGGCAGAGTTACTGTGCTATTAAATTAGAGCGGGCTGCGAGTTACAAGCTTGAGACACAAACCTGTAAACCATTTGCAGGCCATCGGATTTGCGGATTTGTTGATGATCAAGTAAGCAAACCTGTAGTTATGGGTTTAGATGGAGCCAATGGAAACAGTGAAAAATGGGGGTTGGATTTCAAATTCATATGGGCTTCAATTAAGAGTAACGATCAAACCCACATTCCAGTTATAATGCAATATTAATAAACCCACAAATATGATATTCTATTACATATGAGTTACAGTATATGTATCAGCACATTGATTGCCGGGATCGATATAACACAAAAAATATACATGAAATAAAATATTTTATTGGGCCAATTTGTGGGCTTAAGAAAGTTACATAGTTACATAGTATTTAAGGTTGAAAAAAGACTTTCAGTCCATCAAGTTCAACCTTTTAAGATCTCCTCTGATCTGCAATATGTGGATTAACTATTAATTCATTAGTTGTTAATTATTTATTAATCAATTATTTAATGTTTTTATTTTTTTTATTTTTTTTTATTATTATTAATTAGTCCAGAGGAAGGCAAATAGAAAAAAAAAAAAAAAAACAAGCGAGACTTGGCCAATTGTCTCAAGGGGAAATGTAAAAAATTTGGATCATTACTGTCTCTCTAATTATCCATGATAACCCTGAATACCCTTTTTAATTAGAAATAAATCTAGTCCCCTTTTAAAGTTATCTATCGAATCCGCTGTCACCACCTCCTCTGGTAGAGAATTCCACAGATTAACCACCCTTACTGTGAGGAACCCTTTTCTTTCTTTGAGGTGGAATCTTTTTACTTCTAACCTCAAGGGATGTCCTCTTGTCAGTTGAAAACCTCTTGGCACAAAAAGCTCCCCCGACAAATCTTTATACTAACCCTGGATGTATTTATATAAGGTAATCATATCTCCTCTTAGACGCCTTTTTTCTAGAGAAAATAAGTTTAATTTGGTTAGTCTTTCTTCATAACTTAGCCCCTCCATTCCCCTTATTAGTTTGTTGCCCTTCTCTGCACCTTTTCCAGCTCTAAAATGTCCTTTTTATGAAGTGGTGCCCAAAATTGTACTCCATATTCCAAATGAGGGCGTACTAGAGATTTGTATAGTGGCAGAATTAAATTTGCTTCCCTAGCTTCTATACCCTTCTTAATAAATGCTAATATTTTATTTGCCTTTGCAGCTGCTGCTTGGCTTTGAGCACTGTTACCTAGTTAGTTGTCCACAAGCACTCCAAAATCCCTTTCAATATCTGATACACCTAGATTTGCTCCATTAAGATTATAAATTGCATGGCTATTTTTCCTTCCCAGATGCATAAACTTACATTTATTCGTATTAAATCTCATCTGCCATTTAGATGCCCATTCCTCAATTTTATGTAAATCCCCTTGGAGGAAAGCACATCATTTTCTGATTTAATTACCTTGCACAACTTTGTGTCATCAGCGAAAATGGAGACCCCACACTCCAATCCTACCTCTAAGTCATTAATAAATAGGTTAAAAAGGAGAGGACCTAATACTGAACCCTGAGGAACCCCAATTACCACATTAGTCCAATCGGAGTATGTTCCATTTACAACAGCCCTTTGCTTCCTGTCTTTTAGCAAGCTCTCAATCCATGAGCAGATATTTACTGCAATTCCTGTATCCCTTAGTATGCCCAATAGTCTCCCATGTGGCACTGTATCAAAAGCCTTTGGAAAATCCCAAAAGACTACATCCACTGAGTTGCCTTGATCCAGGTTCCTACTAACCTCCTCATAGAAACTAATTAGATTTGTTTGACATGACCTATACCTCATAAACCCATGTTGACTCCTTCTTATTATCCTGTTCAAATAGACATATTCTTGTATATTATCCCTTATTAACCCTTCTAAAAGCTTCCCCACTACAGAAGTGAGACTCACTGGTCTATAATTCCCCAGGTTTGCTCTTGCTCCCTTTTTAAATACAGGTATCACATCAGCTTTTCTCCAGTCATCTGGTAGAGACCCTGTGTTGAGTGAATCTTGAAAAATTAAATATAATTGTTTGGCTATTACAGAACCCAGTTCCCTTAGTACCCTTGGATGTATTCCATCAGGACCCGGGGCTTTATTAACATTTATTTTTTCCAACCTCTTTTGGATTACTTCCTGTGTTAACCAATTCTTTGGCAAAGGTAGTGTAGCCCCATTATGTCGCAGTGTCCCAACCACTGGTACCTCCCTTGTGTATACCAAAGAAAAGAACCTATTTAGCTCATCTGCCTTTTCTTGGTCACTAATTATCAGACGGCCTGTGTCAAATTGTAATGTTCCTATAGCTTCCTTCCTCGCCTTCTTCCCATTAATATACTTAAAAAATATTTTAGGGTTAGTCTTACTCTCTTTTGCAATTAATTTTTCATTTTCTATTTTAGCCAGTCTAATCGCCCTTTTGCAAGCCTTGTTGATTTCCTTGTATTCCCGCAAAGCAGTCTCTGTCCCCTCTTGTTTGTATAATTTAAATGCCTGTTTTTTACTCCGTATCTTGATCTTTAAATCATTTTAAAGCCACATGGGTTCGGATTTACTCCTTTTACTTTTATTCCCACACAGTATATGCCGATGTGTATGTATATTTAGTAAGGATTTAAATGTTGTCCATTTATGTTCAGTGTTTTTACCTGCCAGTTCTCTGTCCCAGTCTATACTTTGTATTACTGCCCTTAGACCGTTAAAATCTGCCCTTTTAAAATTAAGAGTTTTTGTTGGCCCCTTAAAATGTTGTTTTTTTAATTCAATCTCAAATGAGACTGTGTTGTGATCACTGTTTCCCAAAGGTTGCCCTATTTCAACATTTGATACAATATCAATATTATTTGTAATGAGTAAATCTAAGATAGCTTCATTTCTATTAGTCTCCTGTATAACCTGGGCCAGATAATGTTCCCTGAGTGTACTCAAGAACCTGCTCCCCTTAGCTGAACTGCTGGTCTCATTTATTCAGTTTATTTCAGGGTAATTAAATTATTAGAACTTGCCCGTGCTTAGCTGCATTTCCAATCTGTAACAATAATTTGTATTTCCTCACTTTCAGCTATATTTGGGGATTTATAGCATACTCCTACTAATATTCTTTTGGAATTTGCTGCTCCGCTATTTAACTCTACCCACAAACATTCAACTTTATCACTAGGTCCACCATAAATATCTTCTCTGACTATAGCCTTAAATTCAGGCTTAACATACAGACAAATCCCTCCTCCTCGTTTACCATTGCCTCTATCTTTCCTAAATAGGTTACAACCATCCAGATTAACAGTCCAGTCATGAGATTCATCCCACCATGTTTCGGTAATGCCTATTAAATCCTATTTTTCATTAATTGCTAATAATTCTAACTCTCCCATTTTTCCTGGCAAGCTTCTGGCATTAGCAAGCATACACCTTATGTTATGAGTCTGTAGTTCTGAAGTGCCTGCCACTGAACTTGAATTACTTAGTACTACCTCCCTATTGACTATACTACCCCTCCCCCATCTCCTCCCCTATGAGTTGTTAATTCTTTCCTTATACCCTCTACACTTTCTACCCCATTACTTATATCTAGGCCCTCCCCCCCCCAACAACTAGTTTAAAAACTCCTCCAGCCTTTCTACCATACTATCCTCTAGTACAAAAGCTCCCTCATCATTAAGGTGCAATTCATCCCTACTGTAGAGATTGTACCGAAGTGAGAAGTCAGCCCAGTGCTCTAAAAAGCCAAACCCCTCCTTAGTGCACCACATCTTTAGCCACGCATTAACCTCCCTAATCTCCTTCTGCCTCCCTGGGCTAGCACGTGGCACTGGTAGTATCTCAGAAAATACTACCTTGGAGGTCCTTGCCTTCAGCTTATTACCTAGTTCTCTAAAATCATTCTTTAGGACACTCCATCTTCCACTAACTTTGTCATTGGTACCAATATGTACCAAGACCGCCGGTTCATTTCCAGCCCCTCCCAATAATTTGTCTACCCGATCCACAACATGATGAACCCGAGCATCCGGGAGACAGCAAACTGTTCGATTGCTGGGATCTGGGTGACAAATCACCCTGTCTACCTTCCTAATAATAGAGTCCCCTACAACCAAAAACTGTCTGTTGTTCTGCCTATTCTGCCCTCCCTCTCCTCCAGTAGAGCTGTTCGCCCGGCTGTTAGAGGGAACAGCTCTATCTGGCATTGCCATTCCTGAATGGACATCACCAACAGCTTCATTCAATCTGGCAAATCTGTTGTTGTTTGCCAACTCAGAACTGGCCTGCCTCCTCCTGTTCCCCCTGCTTCCCCTTGTAACTGTAACCCAGCTGCCTCCCTGGACATCCTCACTAGCCCCAGCTCCACCCTCCATGCTAGGCCCAGCTAAACTGTGCTCATGTTGTACTAATATTTCTAAGACCTAACATCACTTTCACTTTTAATATAAGTACAGTAGTGTGATTTTATCTATAGTTAAAAGTGCTACGTATTGGATTTTACCCCCCTTGCGAGTCCTCCCCTGCACTCGTTGGGATTTGGGCTACATTTGCATGATACAGGATTGCTTGCGAGTGACTTTGTTGCAATTTAATAGCATGATTGGAATTTTAGCGGTTACGGGCTTGACGGATCAAAGGATTTTCGGCCATGAAGTTCAACCTTGCTCACCCCCTAAGCTTTTATCGCAGCAAGCCCGCAGATCGGCAGCAGCCTGCTTTTAGGGGCTAATTTAATCGCTGTAGCTCGTACTTTTTACAATACGAGCTACGGTTTTACATATGACTCTAATTTAATAGGGCTAATAGTTGGGTAGAGTTGAATAGCAAAGGAGCAAATTATAAAAGAAAATTGGTAGGAGTGTGCCATAAACCCCCAAATACAATTGACAGTGAGGAATTGCAATTATTGTTATAGAATGGAAATGCAGCTAAGCATGTTAAAATGTAATAATGGGAGATTTTAACTACCCTGCAATAAACTGGATGGACCTTATTAAATTCCAATTCAGTAACTCCATCGTGAAGCTGCGGACTTGAAATTTGGCCGAATTACAGTGCTATTAAATTACAAAGACTGCGAGCTATGAGCTGGAGACACAAAACCGTAAACCATTTGTCGCCCGTCAGATTTGCGGGCTAGAATGTAATCAGTTAAGCAAGCCCGTAGTTAAGGGTTTAGATTGAGCCAATGGAAACAGAGATTGTCAGCATTGAGCTCCCGAAAAATGGAGGATGGATTTCAAAGTCTTACAGGGTTCAATTACGAATTAGGATCAAACCTACATTCCAGTCATAATGTAATATTAATAAACCCGCAAATATGATATTCTATCATATGCAAGTTACAGTATATGTATTAACACATTGATTGCCGGGATAAAAATAAAACAATAATTATACAGGAAATCAAGCATTTTTGTGGGCCGATTTGCAAGCTTGAGAATGTTGTGCTATTAATTCTAAGACCTAACATCACTTTCCCTTTTCATATTAGTACAGTAGTGTGTTTTTATTAGCTTTACAAGTGCTACATATTGGACTTTACCCCCATTGCAGGTCCTCTCGAGAACACATTTGGATTTCATTTGTGTGTTACGGCTTGCAAGCGAGTGACTTCATAGCAATTTAATAGCTAAATTGAAAACGTAGCAGTTACGGGCTTGACGGATGAAAGAATATACAGCCGCGAAGTCCAACCTTGCTCAACCCATAGGCATTGTCCGGCCCTGCTGCATCTTAACTCGCAAGTTATCTGCGGCCTGCATTACGGGGCTAATTTAATAGCAAAAAGCCCTACGATCTCAGTTCCGGGCTACGTTTTAACATGTAGCCCACATTTAATATGGCTCCAAATCCTTACTAGATATACATACTTATCACCATATACCATGTGGAAATAAAAGTAAAAGGAGTAAATCCCACCCCATGTGGCTTAACAACGATTTAAAGATTAAGATTCATAGAAAAAAAATAAGCATTTCAATTATACAAAAAAGAGACTGCTTTACGTGAGTACAAGGAAATCAGCAAGAATTGCAAAAGAGCCATTAGACTGGCTAAAATAGAAAACTAAGGGCCCTATTAAATTATCCCTCGTAGTTCTCTCGGTGCTCGCAAAAGGCAGTTTTCCTGCTGTTTGCGAGTACCGAATCTCTCGCAGCCTGCTTTACGATATGACTGCGAGAAAATGGCTGAGAATAGGCTCCGAGAGAGCTACGTAGCCTTAAATCTATGCACGAGTCTCGCATATCGTAAGAATCCCTACGTGGACAAAAAGTCCACGCAAGGGATCCGAAAGCCTCTACGTGCTGCCTCGGAACAGCCCGAGACAGCAGTGTGAGGCTCCCCCCTGCACCCTATACACATCCCCATGCTGCAGGGGTCTCTATCGGGACCCCTGCAGCACCCCCACATTAACCCCTTGCAGCGGGGGTCCCCGATCTGCATAGATCAGGCCCCCCGCTGCATTTAAAACTTTAAATTCCCCGCCGTGGCTCCTTAAAGGGACCGCGGCACACTATTACCCAATCCCGGCCGCGGCACTTAAAATTAACCCCCCTCTATGCTGGGGGTCCCCATCGGGACCCCCGAAGTGTCCCCACATAAACCCATTGCAGGGGGGGGCCCCGATCTGCATAGATCAGGCCCCCCGCTGCATTTAAAACTTTTAAATTCCCCGCCGCGGCTCCTTAAAGGGACCGCGGCACACTATTACCCAATCCCGGCCGCGGCACTTAAAATTAACCCCCCTCTATGCTGGGGAGTGTCCCCACATAAACCCCCTGCAGCGGGGGGCCCCGATCGGCACCGATCGTGACCCTGCTGCAATTCAATTTTAAATTTCCCGCCTCGCGGGTCCTCAAAGGACCGTAAAGGTCCTGAAAGGACTCGCACTAAAAATATTAACCCCAGGCAACTATAATTACCCCATTAACTCATGGTGGTCAATCCAGACCACCATAAGGCTCTAATTAACCCATTAACTCATGGTGGTCAATCCAGACCACCATAAGGCTCTAATTAACCCATTAACTCATGGTGGTCTATACAGACCACCATAAGGCCTAAATTAACCCATTAACTCATGATGGTCAATACACACCACCATAAGGCCTAAATTAACCCATTAACTCATGATGGTCAATCCAGACCACCATAAGGCTCTAATTAACCCATTAACTCATGGTGGTCTATACAGACCACCATAAGGCCTAAATTAACCCATTAACTCATGATGGTCAATCCAGACCACCATAAGGCTCTATTTAACCCATTAACTCATGGTGGTCAATCCAGACCACCATAAGGCTCTATTTAACCCCATCAGTCCCATAAGGGTATATTATTACCATTATGGGCCTGTTACAACCCAACATTAACCACATAAGTGCCATGATGGTCCTCAAGGACCATCATGACACTAACTACAAACACTACACTATAACCCCCAATAAACCATTTAATCTAAACTAACCCCCCTCTACACTAATCTATTAACACTTACACTACCTACCTACACTACCTACCCCCTAATAAACCTTCCCACTACTCTAATTACAAAAAATAAAAAACCTACAGCACAGAAAACAAAAAACCTACAGTACAAAAAACAAAAAAACCTACAGTACAGAAAACAAAAAACAATTACAACCCCACCCCCCACTACAGAAAACAAAAAAATACATTACAACCCCACCCCCCACTACAGAAAATAAAAAAATTACACACCTGAAAAGGAAAGACAGATAAACACAATACAATACATACATATAATACATTACATACATTACATACAATACATGACATTACATATAATATATTAAATATAATATATTACATATAATATATTACATATAATACATTACATACATTACATACAATACATGACATTACATACATTACATATAATATATTAAATATAATATATTACATATAATATATTACATATAATATATTACATATAGTCCTAATCAAATACCCCCTATCTATCTAACATACAATCTATTTAATTTAAAATAAATCCTAACTATATCAAATACATCCCCCTATCTATCTAATATACAAAAAATCCTAACTACATACACAGACCATTATTCTAAAGTAAAATAAAATAATTACAGTCCTAACTACATACACAGACCCTAATTCTAAGCTAAAATCAATAAATTAAGACCACTTACCTTTAAGATGTTGCTTCAGATCACTAACCTATGGGTCAAACAAAAAATAAAAATTAGTACAAAACATTAACATCAAATAAATAAACATTCTATACATTCTAAATATTCAACTCACCTTTACAGCATGTCCAGTCACTGTTTAGCTCTTCCGGCGCGGCCCTGTTAAAAAAAAAACACAATACATGAATACATGAATACAATATATAAACAATAAATAAAATACACAAATAAACATCTAAATATACATTTCACTTACCTACCCGCGATGTCCCCGGCCTTCTCTCCTTCAGCCCCGGCTGGGCCGCGGAACCATTCGCGCTCTAAAAAAAAAAAAGAAAAAAAACTAACGGAGGTCTGCACTGGCAGACCTCCCCGACGCTACTGAACCTCCCGGAGTCGTTTCCGGGAGGAAATTGGCATTGGCGGCTTGTGATTGGCTGAAAAAGCTGTCTATCAATTTCAGCCAATCAAAAGTCGTCAATGTGTGAGCCAATCAGGATGGGATACACCCCAATATCCCACCCTGATTGGCTTAAACACTTGTCTATCTTTCTGGGAACCAATCACAACGCTCAGATGCCTTCAGCCAATCACTATGGGATACACCCCCACGGAGTGATTGGTAGAAGACATCTGCGCATCCTGATTGGCTCCTACATTGACGACTTTTGATTGGCTGACAGCTTTTTCAGCCAATCACAAGCCGACAATGCCAATTTCCTCCCGGAAACGACTCCGGGAGGTTCAGTAGCGTCGGGGAGGTCTGCCAGTGCAGACCTCCGTTAGTTTTTTTTTTTTTTTTTTTTTAGAGCGCGGATGGTTCCGCGGCCCAGCCGGGGCTGAAGGAGAGAAGGCCGGGGACATCGCGGGGAGGTAAGTTAAATGTATATTTAGATGTTTATTTGTGTATTTTATTTATTGTTTATATATTGTATTCATGTATTCATGTATTGTGTTTTTTTTTTTAACAGGGCCGCGCCGGAAGAGCTAAACAGTGACTGGACATGCTGTAAAGGTGAGTTGAATATTTAGAATGTATAGAATGTTTATTTATTTGATGTTAATGTTTTGTACTAATTTTTATTTTTTGTTTGACCCATAGGTTAGTGATCTGAAGCAACATCTTAAAGGTAAGTGGTCTTAATTTATTGATTTTAGCTTAGAATTAGGGTCTGTGTATGTAGTTAGGATTTTTTGTATATTAGATAGATAGGGGGATGTATTTGATATAGTTAGGATTTATTTTAAATTAAATAGATTGTATGTTAGATAGATAGGGGGTATTTGATTAGGACTATATGTAATATATTATATGTAATATATTATATGTAATATATTATATGTAATACATTATATGTAATGTATGTAATGTCATGTATTGTATGTAATGTATGTAATGTATTATATGTAATATATTATATGTAATATATTATATTTAATATATTATATTTAATGTATGTAATGTCATGTATTGTATGTAATGTATGTAATGTATTATATGTAATATATTATATGTAATATATTATATTTAATATATTATATTTAATGTATGTAATGTCATGTATTGTATGTAATGTATGTAATGTATTATATGTAATATATTATATTTAATATATTATATTTAATGTATGTAATGTCATGTATTGTATGTAATGTATGTAATGTATTATATGTAATATATTATATTTAATATATTATATTTAATGTATGTAATGTCATGTATTGTATGTAATGTATGTAATGTATTATATGTAATATATTATATTTAATATATTATATTTAATGTATGTAATGTCATGTATTGTATGTAATGTATGTAATGTATTATATGTAATATATTATATTTAATATATTATATTTAATGTATGTAATGTCATGTATTGTATGTAATGTATGTAATGTATTATATGTATGTATTGTATTGTGTTTATCTGTCTTTCCTTTTCAGGTGTGTAATTTTTTTATTTTCTGTAGTGGGGGGTGGGGTTGTAATGTATTTTTTTGTTTTCTGTAGTGGGGGGTGGGGTTGTAATTGTTTTTTGTTTTCTGTACTGTAGGTTTTTTTGTTTTTTGTACTGTAGGTTTATTGTTTTTTGTAATTAGAGTGTTGGGGAGGTTTATTAGGGGGTAGGTAGTGTAGGTAGGTAGTGTAAGTGTTAATAGATTAGTGTAGAGGGGGGTTAGTTTAGATTAAATGGTTTATTGGGGGTTATAGTGTAGTGTTTGTAGTTAGTGTCATGATGGTCCTTGAGGACCATCATGGCACTTATGTGGTTAATGTTGGGTTGTAACAGGCCCATAATGGTAATAATATACCCTTATGGGACTGATGGGGTTAAATAGAGCCTTATGGTGGTCTGTATTGACCATCATGAGTTAATGGGTTAATTTAGGCCTTATGGTGGTCTGTATTGACCACCATGAGTTAATGGGTTAATTTAGGCCTTATGGTGGTCTGGATTGACCACCATGAGTTAATGGGTTAATTAGAGCCTTATGGTGGTCTGTATTGACCACCATGAGTTAATGGGTTAATTAGAGCCTTATGGTGGTCTGTATTGACCACCATGAGTTAATGGGTTAATTTAGGCCTTATGGTGGTCTGGATTGACCATTATGAGTTAATGGGGTAATTATAGTTGCCTGGGGTTAATATTTTTACTGCGAGTCCTTTCAGGACCTTTACGGTCCTTTATGGACCCGCAAGGCGGGAAATTTAAAATTGAATTGCAGCAGGGTCACGATCGGTGCCGATCGGGGCCCCCCGCAGCAGGGGTTTTATATGGGGACACTTCGGGGGTCCCGATGGGGACCCCCAGCATAGAGGGGGGTTAATTTTAAGTGCCGCGGCCGGGATTGGGTAATAGTGTGCCGCGGTCCCTTTAAGGAGCCGCGGCGGGGAATTTAAAAGTTTTAAATGCAGCGGAGGGCCTGATCTATGCAGATCGGGGACCCCCCCTGCAATGGGTTTATGTGGGGACACTTCGGGGGTCCCGATGGGGACCCCCAGCATAGAGGGGGGTTAATTTTAAGTGCCGCGGCCGGGATTGGGTAATAGTGTGCCGCGGTCCCTTTAAGGAGCCGCGGCGGGGAATTTAAAAGTTTTAAATGCAGCGGGGGCCTGATCGGTGCCGATCGGGGACCCCCGCTGCAAGGGGTTAATGTGTGGGGGCTGCGGGGGTTCCTATGGACCCCTGCAGCAAGGTGTTCATGTGAGGACACTTCGGGGGTCCCGACAGGGACCCCCGCATTGAGGGGGGGTTCATTTTAGGTGCCTAGGGGGGGGTTTGGAGTACCCCCCACGGCAGGGCTTATGTGGGGGACTGCCGCGGAGGTCCCTTTTAGGACCCCCGCAGCACTTGATGAGGAGTGGGAGCCTGCGATATCATCTCGCAGGCTGTCACTCCTCATGTACATTTACGCAGTGTAGATACGTACGGGCCTGCTGCGTAGCTCATACGTTGCTCGCAGCAGGGGTAATTTAATAGCATTGTAAGTTAGAGAAACTTTGCAGTACGTAGGGCTTAAGTAGAAGCCTCTTATTTACGAGGCTGGAATTTAATGAGGCCCTAAGTTAGTTGCAAAGGAGAGTAAGACTAACCCTAAAACATTTTTTTTTAAATATATTAATGAGAAGAAGGCCAGGAAGGAAGCTATATGAACATTACAATTAGTGATAGTGATGTCGCAAACATAAAATTTTCGGTTTGCGAACCGCCGACGTGAATTTCATCAAATGTTCGCAAACGAACGAACCGGGTGAACCTCCATAGACTTCAATGGGCAGGCAAATTTCAAAATCCACAGGGACTCTTTCTGGCCACAATAGTGATGGGAAAGTTGTTTCAAGGGGACTAACACCTGGACTGTGGCATGCCGGAGGGGGATCCATGGCAAAACTCCCAGGAAAATTACATAGTTGATGCAGAGTCTGGTTTTAAGCCATAAAGGGCATAAATCACCTAACATTCCTAAATTGTTTGGAATAACATGCTTTAAAACATCAGGTATGATGTTGTATCGATCAGGTAGTGTAAGGGTTACACCCGCTTCACAGTAACAGACCAATCTCCCCGTTTAATGCACCGCAAACAACCGCAAACAGTCCCTTTGCACAACCGCAAACTCCCCATTTGCACAAGGTTGGATACCAAGCTAGCCATGTCCCGTTCCTTGTCCTCACTGATGTCATTGAAGGTCTCTTCCTCCACCCAGCCACCAAGGGACCCCGAAAGGTGACAACAAGCTCCCTGGGACGCCTGCTGTGTTTGGTCTTCTACCTCGTGAAAGCCACCTTCCTCCTCTGACTCCTCTTCTTCAGACTCCTCTCTCTGCGTTGCCTCTGTCTGCGTTATTATAAGGTGTGTACTGTTAAGTAGTACTATTCCTATCGGTTTAATCCTTGTTACATCCACTATTAGGGGACGTGTATATGGCATTGATTTTTGGAACAGGGAGATGGAAAAAGATGCTTGGTTGGACCTCCTACTTCGAATTTGGGGCACTGCACATGCAATGTAATGTGCCACCAGATAGGAGTGTCACTGTTTACTGGCAAAAGTTGGCAGAGTAGGCGCTGTAGGCCTCACACACACGCCTGTAGGCAGGCAACTGATATTCAATCGATTACAGAAAAAAAAGGGTTCTTTTATGTCACTGTACACTACGGTTGCACCATGTATGACGTATCACTTTGCACTGGCAAAAGTTGGCAGAGTAGATGCAATAGGCTTCACACACACGCCTGTAGGCAGGCAATTGCTATTCAATCTATTACAGTCAAAAAGTGTTGTTTTATTTCACTGAGCACAATATAAGTTGTGAGCCTGACACAGGCAGGCAACTGAAATTAGATTAAAGGAAAAAAGAGTTGTTTTTTTTCAATGTATGGTACACCAGCTATGACTGGTGAAACAGAGCAGAATATTAGCTGTGAGCCTGACACAGGCAGGCAACTAAAATTAGATTACAGGAAAAAAATGGTTGTTTTCAATGTATGGTACACCACCATGTATGAGTAGTGAAAATAAGCACAATATAAGCTGTTAGGTGTTAGCCTGTCACACACACACGCTGGCAGGCAGGCATATGCAATTAGATGACACACAAAAAAATTATAAAATAAAATAAATGATGTTCTAGCCCTAAAAATGGCTTTTTGGGTTGCTGTCCTTGCAGCAGATATCAGATGAGTCCTTCGGGTCTGTAGTGTAAGCTAAATACACCGCCTGGCTATCTATTTCCCTATTAAATCTCCAGCAGCTACACTATCTGTCCTCTCACAATGAATGCAGCTTCAGAATGATTCTAAAATGTATGCTGTCCTTCAGATGGAAGGCTCGGGAAGGGAGTGTATTCTGCTGATTGGCTGGAATGTGTCTGCTGACTGTGAGGTGCAGGGTCAAAGTTTCCTCAATGATAAAGAATAGGGAGCGAACCGAAAAGCTCATGTGTCCGCCGTCCAATGCGAGCGCGAAACAGCCAAAATCGCCGCGAATAGTCCGTGTTCGAAATGTCCGCGACATCTCTAATTAGTGACCAGGAAAAGGCTGAATAAGTTATTTTCTTCAGTATACACAAGGGAGGTATCAGTGTTTAAGACATTGCAACATAATGGGTTTAAAGATTTGTTAACGGAGGAAGAAATTCAAAAGAGATCAGAAAAACTAAATGTTAATAAAGCCCCATGTCCTGATGAAATACATCCAAAGGTTCTTAGGGAACTGGGTTCTGTAATAGCCAAACCATTATATTTAATGTTTCAAGATACACTTAACACAGGGTACTGTGATGACTGGAGAAAAGCAGATGTGATACCCAGTGGTGTAGCTAGATCTTTTGCCGCCCAGGGTTGTCCCCCCTTGTCTCTCCCCATCTCTCCCCTTGCCTCTCTTCCCTCTCCTCTTGTCTATCCCCTCCTCTCCCATTGTCTCTCCCACTTGTCTTCCCCCACTCTCCCCTTGTCTCTCCCCCTCTTCTCTTATCTCTCCCACCCTCTCCCCTTGTCTCGCCTTCCCTCTCCCCTTGTCTCTCCCTCCTTGTCTCTCCCCCTCTCCCCTGTCTCTGACCTCTGTGTGCCAGCCTGGGTGGTGGCTCCTCCCTATGATGGTTCCTGCTTTCTCCTCTGCATCATCTGACCCAGGAGACGAGGAGCTGGCAGAGTGAGGAGCCACCACCCAGGCTGGCATACAAATGTGAGAGATAGGGGAGAGAGAGGAGAAACAAGGGGGAAGGGATACAAAAGGGTGGGAGAGACAAGGGGTAGGAGGGAGCCTGGGGGAAGGCTCAGGAGTGCCACCCCCAATCGAAATGCCATCTGGGGCGGACAGCACCCCCTGCCCCACGGAAGCTACACCACTGATGATACCTATATTTAAGAAGGGAGCAAGGGCAAATCCAGAGAATTATAGACCTATGTCTGTCCCTCCACTCTTGTCTCTCCCCCATCCATGTCTCTTCCCTCCCCCATGTCTCTTGCCCCTTGTCTCTTCCTCCTTGTCTCTCACCTCCCCTTTTTCTCTCCCACCACTCTTGTCTCTCCCCTCCCCGTTGTCTCTACCTTCCAACCTTGTTGCTCCCTCCACCCTTCTCACCCCTTGTCTCCCCCCTTGTCTCTCTTCCAACCTTATCTCTCCCCTTCTACCTTTTCTCTGCCCACCCTTGTCTCTCCCCTTCCCCTTGTCTCTCCCCCCTTTGTATCTCTCCTTTGCCTTTGTCTCTCCCCCCACCCTTGTCTTTCTCTTTCCCCTTTGTCTCTCCCCCCACCCTTGCCTCTCTCCCCACCCTTTTCTCTCCACTTCCCCCTTATCTCACCCACACCCTTGTCTCTCCCCTTCCCCTTTGTCTGTCTCCCCATCCGTTTGTCTCCCCTTTCCACTTGTCTCTCACTCCACCCTTGTATCTCCCTTCCCTTTTGTATCTCCCCTCACACTTGTCTCTCCCCACTCCCCTTGTCTCCCCCCTCTTGTCTCTCCCCTTCTCCCTTATTTCTTCCGCACCCTTGTATCTCCACTTTGCCTTTGTTTCTCCCCTTCTCCTTGTCAATCCCCTTCTCCCTATCTCACCTTCCTCCTTTATCTTCCCCCCACTCTTTTTTCTTATCTCTCCCCCCTCTCCCCTTGTTTCTATCCCTTTCCCCCCTCCCTCCTGTCTCTCACCTCTGTGTGCCTACCTGGGTGGTGTCTCCTCTCCTTGATGGCCTCTGCTCTCTCCTCTGAGTCATCTTACCCGGGAGAGGAAGAGCAGGCAGAGGGGGGGAGCCACAAACTATCCTGGCACACAGAGGTGAGAGAAAGGGGGGAGAGACAAGGGGGGAGGGGTGGGTGAAACAAGGGTAGGAGGGAAAGCTTTTAGAAGGGTTAATAAGGGATAGTAGACAAGAATATGGCTGTTTGAACAATATTCTAAGAAGGGGTTAACGCAGATTTATGAAGGATAGGTCATGTCAAACAAATCAAATTAGTTTCTGTGAGGGAGTTTGTAAGGACTAGTATCAAGGCAACTGCATGAATGTAGTCTTTCTGGATTTTGATACAAATTGATGGAAGACTATTGTGCATATTAAGAGATACAGGTATTGCAGTAAATATCTGCTCATGACTTGGGAGCTGGCTAAAAGACAGGAAGCAAAGGGTTGTTGTAAATGGAACATACTCAGATTGGACTAATGTGGTACGTGGGGTTCCTCAGGGTTCAGTATTAGGTCCTCTCCTTTTTAACATGTTTATTAATGATTTAGTGATTTTCGCTGATGACACAAAGTTGTGTAAGGTAAGAAATCAGAAAATGTACTTTCCCTCCAAAGAATTTACATAAATTATATATGATATTTAATATGAATAAATGTAAAGTTATGCATTTGGAAAGGAAAAATAGCCAAACAATTTATAATCTTAATGGAGAAATTCTACAGGAATCAGATTTTAAAGGGATTTGGGAGTGCATATGAACAACCCCCTAGGTAACAGTGCTCAATGCCAAGCAGCAGCTGCAAAAGCTAGTGAAATATTAGCATGTGTTAGGAAGGGTATAGAAGCAAGGGAAGCAAATATACTTCTGCCACTATACAAATACTTAGTATGCCATCATTTGGAATATGGAGTACACTTTTGGGACCACTTCATAAAAAGGACATTTTAGAGTTGGAAAAGGTACAGAGAAGGGCAACAGCACTAATAAGGGAAATGAAGAAAGACTAACTAAATTAAATATATTTTCTATAGAAAAAAGTTGTCTAAGATGTGATATGATTACCTTATATAAATACATCCAGGGTCAATATAAGGCTTTGTTAAGTGAACTTTTTGTACCAAGGGAGTATTCAACTGACAAGAAGGCATCCTTTGAAGATGAAAAGATACAACCCTAAAGAAAGAAAATGATTCTTCACAGTAATTCTCTAAGAATGGAGGTGGTGACAACAGATTCAATAGAAAACTTTAAAAAGGGATTGGATATGTTTGAATAAAAAGGCCATTCAGGGTTATTCTGAATAATTAGAGAGGGAGTATTTATCCAAGGTGGAATCTGATCGCCAGTATCTGGGTACAGGAAGGAATTTTAGTTTTTCCCTTTTGAGACACCTGGCAAATTTTGGTATGGATTTAAAAATAAAATATTGTAATGTTGTATTTTAATGTAGATGAGGGATACCTTGATATTTTATATGAGAATATTTATAATAATACAACCAAAGTATATCTTACATATCTATTTCTTAAAAATATTTTATACAATTGCCACATAATGTCTAAAACATGTTGGTGGAGATGCTGAGTTATCTATAATTGTGTATATTTTAACAGTATAATAGACAAACATTTTGGAGGAGATTTTGTGTTGCTAGTTGTCATGACCCAGAGATGAGGGACTCAGTACATCCATAATTCTCCTGCCTTTAGCTTACAGGAACAATCTCCAGGTTGTTACTTTATATTCATCTCAGCATCCTAATTCCCCTCCCTGTATAAGTGGGTCTGAATTCTTAGTGACCTCCTCACCCTGTCACTAGGACATAACCCCACCCCACCCCTATTCAGGTACACCAGAACCTGGGGGTTATCTGGCCAGGTCACTTGATATCCCAGGCCTGTGTTTTGAGGTTAGGTGAAGTGTATCACTTTATGACTATCTAAGGCAAGAGAGTGGATGCCTGGCCACTCTGAGGGTCCATATAAATCTTGCAGAAACCTTGGGCTTAACCCTCTGCTATACCACTAACACAATATGGCAGAAAGTTTATCTCTGTTGGTTATTGGTAAAATAACATTATTACAGTGTATATACCATCCTATAGTAACACCAACATTCATTATTGTAGCCAACACTACACACAAAAACAACACGTTACAGTCCTTATAACAAGTATCATGTCCATTTTGATAGCCTTTGATATTAGCAACCCATGTGCCAAAGTCCAAAATAACAGGGTTGCTTGTGGGGTTTAGGAGATTCCCAAAATCAGTCATGACACTACAGTGCCTTGCAAAAGTATTTACCCCCCTTTGCATTTGGAATTAAAATGGATTGTTTGAGGATTTGCATGATTTAATTTACAGAACATGCTCACAACTTTGAAGATGTGTTTCTCTTTTTTATTGTGAAGCAAACAACAAAAAGGACAACATAACAGAAAAAGTCAATGTGCATAACTATTCACCCCCCTAAAGTCAATACTTTGTAGAGCCACCTTTTGCGGCAATCACAGCTCCAAGTAACTTTGTAGAAGTCTCTATGAGCTTGCCACGTCTTACAACTGGGATTTTTGCCCATTCCTCTTTGCAAAACTTCTTCAGCTCCTTCAAGTTGGATGGTTTCTGCTTGTGAACAGCAATCTTTAAGTCTGACCACAGATTTTCTATTGGATTTAGGTCTGGGCTTTGACTAGGCCATTCCAACACATTTACATGTTTCCCAATAAACCACTCAAGTGTTGTTTTAGCAGTGTGTTTGGGGTCATTGCCCTGCTGGAAGGTGAACCTTCATTCTAGCCTTAAATCACCCACAGAGTGGTACAGGTTTTGCTCAAGAATATCGCTGTGTTTAGCACCATCCATCTTTCCCTCAACTCTGACCAGTTTCCCAGTCCCGGCTGCTGAAAAACATCCCCAGAGCATGATGCTGCCACCATCATGTTTCACTGTGGGTATGGTGTTCTTTGGGTGATGTGATGTATTGGGTTTGCACCAGACATAGCATTTGCTTTTATTGCCGAAAAGTTATATTTTAGTCTCATGAGTCCAGAGCACCTTCCTCCATACATTTTGGGAGTTTCCCACTGCCTTTTTGCAAACTCAAAACGTGCCATTTTTTTTTTTGCTGAAAGTAATGGCTTTCCTCTGTCCTCTTTGCTATAAAGCACAACTCTATGGAGCATATGGCTTATTGTCGTCCTATGTACAGATACTCCAGTCTCTGCTGTGGAACTCTGAAGCTCCTCCAGGGTTACCTTATGTTTCTGTGCTGCCTCCCTGATTAATGCCCTCCTTGCCCGGTCCGTGCGTTTTGGTGGGCGGTTGTCTCTTGGTAGGTTTGCTGTTGTGCCATGTTCTTTCCATTTGGTTATGATAGTTTTGATGGTGCTCCTGGGGATCATCACAGATTTGGATATTTTTTTATAACCTAACCCTGACTTTTACTTCTCAACAACATTGTCCATTACTTGTTTGGAGAGTTCCTTGGTCTTCATGGGAGTGGTCTTCATGGGAGTGGTCTTCATTGGAGTGTTTGGTTAGTGGTGCCTCTTGCTTAGGTGTTGCAGCCGTTGTGGCCTTCAAAAAAGGTGTGTATATGTAATGACAGATCATGTGACACTTAGATTGCACACATGTGGACATCATTTCACTAATTATGTGACTTCTGAAGGTAATTGTTTGTACCAGAGCTTTTTATGGGCTTCATAACAAAGGGGGTGAATACATATGAACATGCCAATTTTCTGTTTCCTATTTCTAAAAAATATTGTGTTCTGATCCATCACATAAAATTCAGATTACCAAAACATTGAACTTAAGGCTGTAATATAAAAAAAATAGGTAAAAAACCAAGGGGGTAGAATACTTTTGCAAGGCACTGTAGCTATAAACCATACTGGTGGATAAGGATACATTATTGCAGATTAAAGTAAAATATATTCGTGTAAAAAATGTGTAATAATGTGTAATAATAAAAATAAAAAAAAATTAAATAATTGATTAATAATTAATTAACAACTAACTAATTAATATTTAATCTGCATTAATTGGCAATGGCTGCTTCTGATTGGCTTAAAAAGCTGTCTATCAAATTTCAGCCAATCAGAAGGCATCAAAGTGTGAGCCTATCAGGATGGGATACACCCCAAAATCCCACCCTGATTGGCCAAAGCACCTGTCAATCTTTATTTAAACCAATCACAAGGCGCAGATGCCTTCAGCCAATCACAATGGGATACACCCCCACGGAACGTTTGGCTGAAAATATCTGCGCCTTCTCATTGGCTGTAATACTGACTGACATTGAAATGCCTTCAGCCAATCACTCCATGGGGGTGTATCCCATTATGATTGGCTGAAGGCATCTGCGACTTGCGATTGGTTTAAATAAAGATTGACAGGTGCGTTAGCCAATCAGGGTGGGATTGGGGTGTATCCCATCCTGATTGGCTGAAATTTGGTAGACAGCTTTTTCAGCCAATCAGAAGCCTCCATTGGCAATTTCCTTCCTTTTTTTTTTAGTGCGCGGATTGTTCCAGGGCCCAGCCAGGGCTGTAGAGGAGGAGGCAGGAGACATCGCGGGGAGGTAAGTTGAATGTATATTTTTATTTTGTGTCTCTATGTTATACTAATGTAATGTGTTTTTTTTTACAGGGGCCGCGCCGGAGAAGAAAAGTAGAAGGACGGGGTCATGCTGGAAAGGTGAGTAGAATATTTAGAATGTGTATAAAGTTTATTTATTTTATGTTAATGTGTTGCACTTTTTTTTTTTTGTTTGTTTTACCCCTAGGTTGGTGATCTGAAGGGTAAGTGGTCTTAATTATTTTATTTTAGCTTAGAATTAGGGATTCTGTATGTAGATAGGATTTATTGTATATTAGATAGATAGGGGGAGGTATTTTAGATAGTTAGGATTAATTTTATATTAAATAGATTGTATGTTAGATAGATAGGGGGTATTGTATTTTACTTGTATTGTATATATTGTAATGTATTGTATTGTGTATGTCTTTCCTTTTCAGGAGTGTAATTATTTTTTTTTTCTGTAGTTTGGGGTGGGGGTTGTAATGTATTTTTTTATTTTCTGTAATGTAGACTTTTCTATTTTTTGTGACTTAGGTTTTTTTATTTTCTATAAGGTAGGTTTTTTATTTTTTGTGATCTTTTATTTTTTGTAATTAGAGTGGTGGGGGTTTATTAAGGGGGTAGGTAGGTAGTGTAGGTAGGTAGTGTAAGTGTTAATAGATTAGTGTAGAGGGGGGTTAGTTTAGATTTAATGGTTTATTGGGGGTTATAGTGTAGTGTTTGTAGTTACATAGTTACATAGTTACATAGTATTTAAGGTTGAAAGAATACTTTCAGTCCATCAAGTTCAACCTTTTAAGATCTCCTCTGATCTACAATATGCAGATTAACTATTAATTAATTAGTTGTTAATTAATTATTAATCAATTAAGTTTAATTTTTTTAAATTATTAATTAATCCAGAGGAAGGCAAACAGAAAAGAAAAAAAACAGGCGAGACTTAGCCAATCGTCTCAAAGGGAAATAAAAAAAAATCAATTCCTTCCTGATCCCAGACACCGGCGACCGGATTTCTCCCTGGATCAATACTGTCTTTCTAATTATCCATGATAACACTGAAATTCCCTCTTTAATTAGAAATAAATCCAGTCCCCTTTTAAAGTTATTGTAATGATATAGGTATCACAAGGTTTTGGAGACCAGCAGCCTAGGTCAGCAATAATCCAATTCAGCAAATTTGTAGGTGAAACAGGAACAAGCTTTATTGAAGGGATCAGGAACCACAATAATCTGGCAAGGTACATAGACAGGAAGTGCCTTATATAGGCCAAGGACCAGACACCTGACCAGACACATCTGAAGAGACTTAGTCACTGATGCTATTGCTAGCAGAGTCAAGGATATCAGATTTCCACGAATTTCACAAAGGCAGGCTGGTGCAGTGGTAGGGAAGAGGAAGGGTTCAAAACCCAGCAGAGTCAATTCCTCACTTTACCCCCACCTCTATTGGTGCAGCCTCTGGATGCCCTATTACCCGGTTTAGCAGGGTACTGCACATGAAAAGACCGAAGAAGGTCAGGAGCATTAATATTGTCTGCTGGTTCCCACAAACTATCTTCCTCACCATAGCCTTTCCAACGCACCAAATACTGAAGCTTGTTGCGGAAGATCCTGGAGTCCAGAATTTTCTCCACCTCGTAATCATCCTCACCATCCCCGAGGACTGGAGGTGGGGCAGGCAGGGCTCGGCCAGGGAAAGCGTTTTCATGGAAAGGTTTCAGTAGTGCAACGTGAAACACCGGATGTATTTTCATGGAATCTGGAAGTTGCAAACGAAAAGTGACAGCATTGATCTGAGCGATTATCTCAAAAGGTCCCATGAACCTCTGACCCAATTTATGAGAAGGAACCCTAAGCTTAAGATTCCTTGTTGACAGCCAAACCTTGTCACCAACATGATAAACCGGGGCCTCCGTTCTATGCCTATCAGCAGCTCTCTTGTAACATTCCTGAGCCTTCGAAAGAGTCTCCTTCAACAGGTCTTGGGAATCTCATAAGGTGGTTAGCCGATCAGTGACTGCAGGAATGGAAGTAGTAATTGGGAGACTCACTAGAAAGGTTGGATGGTAACCATAGTTGGCAAAAAATGGGCTCAAAGAAGTGGAGCAGTGTTGGGCATTGTTATAGGCAAACTCCGCCGTGGGTAAAAAATCCAGCCAGTCATCCTGCAGGTAACTAATATAGCACCGCAAATACTGCTCCAAAGTCTGGTTGGTTCGCTCAGTCTGTCCATTACTTTGTGGATGAAAAGCTGACGACAGATTTACATTAATACCTAGATTAGAACAAAAATGTTTCCAAAAACGAGATGTAAACTGCACTCCCCTGTCAGAAACTACTTCATCAGGCACTCCATGCAAGTGAAATATTTCCCGAATAACCAGGTCAGCCGTCTGTTTAGCTGAAGGGAGACCACGAGCTGGTATGAAATGACCCATCTTAGTTAACCTGTCCACAACAACAAGAATGGTAGTGTGTTCCTTAGAGGGAGGTAGTTACACAATAAAGTCCATGGATATAGATCCCCAGGAACGATGAGGAATCGGAAGAGGCTGAAGCAAGCCAACAGGGGATGAGCGAGGAGTCTTATGTCTGGCACATACATCACAAGAGGACACATACTTCTTGACATCCTCATAATACTTGGGCCACCAAAAGGATTGGGCAAGTAGCTCTTGTGTTTTTCGGATTCCTGGATGACCTACTGGTTTTGAGTCATGGTAGAGACGTAAAAGATCCAGTCGCACTGACTTCGGAGCAAACAGACGTTGTTGAAAAATCCAAAACCCTTTAAGCATCGTCATGTGGAGATCACGAAGAACTGGGTCTTCAGAGTAGCCCTTTTTAATGTGAGACATCAGATCAGAAGGAAATGTAACTCCTATAAATATATCCTCCGGCAAGATGGTGGTCTTGGTTACAGTAGTATGGAGGGTGTCAGCTATTCTAGACAAGGCATCCGCCTTACCATTCTTGGAGCCAGGACGGTATGTAACCAAAAAATGAAATCCCGAGAAGAATAGGGACCAGCGTCCTTGTCTGGCTGACAGTCTCTTAGCTGATCGAATACATTACAGATTTTTGTGATCTGTGAGGACAGTAATTGGATGGGTAGCTCCCTCCAAGAGATGTCTCCATTTAGTGAAGGCAGCTTTTATAGCCAATAGTTCTTTATTCCCTATGTCATAGTTTCTTTCTGCTGGCACCATCTGGCGGGAATAGAAGGCACACGGATGTAACAGCATCTTAGGTCCAGTCCTTTGAGACAGTATAGCACCAACAGCTGAATCCGAAGCAGCAACTTCCACAATAAATGGCAATTCCGGCTGAGGATGTACCAGGACGGAGGCAGATATAAACAGAGTCTTTAATCGGGAGAATGCAGTATCAGCCTTATCGGACCACTGAAAAGGAGTCCCTTTACGTGTAAGTTCAGTGATCGGTGTAATAACGGCAGAGAAATTCGTAATGAAACGCCTGTAAAAATTGGCAAACCCCACAAATCTCTAAATATCTTTTTCATTCTTGGGGATGGGCCAGTCCAGCACAGCTTTAATTTTACTTGCGTCCATACTTAAACCTTTAGGAGTTATTACATACCCCAGGAATTGAATATCTGTTTGTTCAAACTCACATTTTTCCAGTTTAATGTATAGGTGGTGGGTACGAAGGCGCTCCAGAACTATACAGAGCTGTTTTCTGTGGTTTTCAAGATTATCAGAAAATATTAAGATATCATCCAAATATGTCACAACAAACTGATCCAGGAGATCTCGTAGTACATCATTGATAAGATGCTGGAAAGTTGTAGGGGCATTACAAAGCCCAAATGGCATTACTAGATATTCGTAATGCCCGTACCTGGTTCTGAAAGCTGTTTTCCATTCATCATTTGGTCTTATGCGAACCAGATTATATGCCCCCCGAAGATCAAGCTTAGTAAATATTTTAGCGGAGCGAAGTCTCTCCAGAAGTTCAGGAATGAGAGGCAAGGGGTAGCGGTTTTTAACAGTGATGTTATTAATGTCCCTGTAGTCAACGCATGGCCATAGGCTGCCATCTTTCTTTTCTACAAAGAATATAGGAGCTCCTGCTGGAGAAGTAGATGGTCGAATAAAGCCTTTGGCAAGATTTTCTTGTATGTATTCACGAAGAGCTTTCAATTCAGGCTCAGGAAGGGAATATATACAGCCAAATGGGATAGCAGCCCCAGGTAACAGCTCTATTGGGCAATCATTAGGCCTGTGAGGTGGAAGCTGATCAGCATTCTTCTTATCACAGACATCTGCAAAATCCCGATATTGTAGAGGAAGCTTAGTTAAGTTTGTAGCAACCATTTCATTAATTGTTGTGGCAACAGGTGTTACCTTAGAGGGTTGACAATTCATTAAGCAGTGTTCTGAAGGAAAGGACAAAGTTCTGATCTTCCAATCAATCTGTGGGTTATGCAGAGCAAGCCAAGGTACACCCAATATCACTGGAAACTGTGTTGAGGAAATTAGGTGGAAAGATATAGTATCAGCATGATTCACTTCCAGAGTCAACTTTAAGGGCACAGTCTCATGTGTAACCGGTCCTGACGTAAGTGGAGAACTGTCTACTGTCTCCATTAACACAGGTGAAGAATTAGGGATAGACTGAATTCTATTTCCTGCTGCACATTTGATGTCCATAAAGTTTCCGCCTACTCCAGAATCTATCATAGCTGTAGTTTAAATTTTAATATCACCACATTGCAAAGTGATAGGCACCACAGAATGAGGATGTTGAGTCAACATACCCTCTTCACCATGAGCCAGAGAAAACAAAGGTTGTGTGACAGTATCCAGTTGATCTGAAATCTGGGATTGGTGTCGAATCTATGCACCCTCAGCAGCCATGGCTATTGTTCTTTTGGATTTGCTAGGGCAATCGATGGCATAGTGCCCTGCACTACAACAATACAGGCATAAATTGTGAGTGCGTCGCCACTGTTTTTCTTCATTGGATAATGGCCCTCTTATTAGATTTACCTGCATAGCCTCAGGCTCAGAGTTTGTAGGGTCGGAGTAGAAATTCTTGAATAGAAAGTAGGAGTAGCACTTGGTCTAAAAGAGCCCTGTCTTTCAAATCTTCTTTCAGAAAGTCTCCGATCAATACGGATAGCCAAACGCACAAATGCATCAAAGTCAGCAGGTAGATCAACACAAGCTAGCTCATCTTTTATAGCTTCTGAGAGAAGCTTTTCTGAAGTGGAACCTCTGGGCTGATTGGTTCCAGGTAGTATCAGCAACCAACTGTCTGAATTCAGCAAAATATTCAGCCACAGAACGCCTCCCTTGATGCAAATGAAGGAGAGTGGCTTCTGCTGTAACACATTGATTGGGGTCATCAAAAACTAGGCACATGGCCTCAAGAAAGTCATTTAGATTACCCAAGACTGGACTGTCCTGTTCCAGAAGAGGGGAGCCCCAAGCCAGGGCTTCATCTTTGAATAGGGAGAAAATAAATCCCACCTTCTCTCTTTCAGATGGAAATCGGTGAGGTAACATCATGAAGTGCAAACGGCATTGATTTAGGAAACCCCTAAATCTTTTGCAATCTCCTCCAAACTTTTCTGGTAAGGGCAAGCGGTCATCTTGTGCAACATCACGTGCCCTGTAGCTGGTATACTCACTGTGCATTGACTGAACTTTATTTTGCAGTTCAGCTACCTGGTCCTGCAGCACTTGAATGGTCTGTGCCTGGGTCTGCACAGTTCTTGCAAATAAAGTAACCTGCTGGGCCAATGCAGAATCTGACCCGGCGGTCTCCATGAGTTTGGCCAGATTATTCTGTAATGATATAGGTATCACAAGGTTTTGGAGACCAGCAGCCTAGGCCAGCAATAATCCAATTCAGCAACTTTTTTAGGTGAAACAGGAACAAGCTTTATTGAAGGGGTCAGGAACCACAATAATCTGGCAAGGTACATTGACAGGAAGTGCCTTATATAGGCCAAGGACCAGACACCTGACCAGACACAGCTGAAGAGACTTAGTCACTGATGCTATTGCTAGCAGAGTCAAGGTTATCAGATCTCCAGGAATTGCACAAAGGCAGGCTGGCGCAGTGGTAGGGAAGAGGATCAGCAGCCTGGGGACCAGGGTTCAAAACCCAGCCGAGTCAATTCCTCACAGTTATCTATTGAATCTGCTGTCACCACCTCCTCTGGTAGAGAATTCCACAGATTAACCACCCTTACTGTGAAGACCTCTTTTCTTTCTTTAAGGTGGAATCTTTTTACTTCTAACCTCAAGGGATGTCCTTTTGGCACAAAAAGTTCCCTTGACAAATCTTTATACTGAACCTGGATGTATTTATATAAGGTAATCATATCTCCTCTTAGACGCCTTTTTTTCTACAGAAAATAAGTTTAATTTGGTTAGTCTTTCTTCATAACTTAGTCCCTACATTCTCATCTGCCATTTAGATGCCCATTCCTCAATTTTATGTAAATCCCTTTGGAGGGAAAGCACATAATTATCTGATTTAATTATCATGCACAACTTCGTGTCATCAGCGAAAATGGAGACACCACACTCCAATCCTACCTCTAAGTCATTAATAAATATGTTAAAAAGGAGAGTACCTAATACTGAACCCTGAGGAAGCCCACTTACCACATTAGTCCAATCGGAGTATGTTCCATTTACAACAACCCTTTGCTTTCTGTCTTTTAGCCAGCTCTCAATCCATGAGCAGATATTTACTGCAATTCCTGTATCTCTTAGTTTGCACAATCGTCTCCCAGGTGGCACTGTATCAAAAGCATTTGCAAAATCCAAAAATACTACATCCACTGAGTTGCCTTGATTCAGGTTCCTACTAAACTCCTCATAGAAAATAATTAGATTTGTTTGACATGACCAATCCCTCATAAATCCATGTTGACTCCTACTTCTAATCCTGTTCAAATAGACATATTCTTGTATATTTAGTGTCATGATGGTCCTTGAGGACCGTCATGGCACTTATATGGTTAATGCTAGGGTTTTACCAGCCCCATAAGGGTCATAATATACCCTTATGGGACTGATGGGGTTAAATAGAGGTTTATGGGGATCTGTATTGATCCCCATGAGTTATGGGGTTAAATAGAGGCTTTTGGGGGTCTGTATTGAACCCCATGAGTTATAGGGTTTATTATTGGCTTATGGGGGTCTGTATTGAACCCCATGAGTTATAGGGTTAACTATTGGCTTATGGGGGTCTGTATTGACCCCCATGAGTTATGGGGTTAATTAAGTGCCTTTAGGAGGTCTGTAATGACCCTATGAGTGACAGGGTTAATTAAATTATTATGGGGGTCTGTATTGACCTCCATGACTTATGGGTGTTAATTAAGTGCCTTTAGGGGGTCTGTATTGACCCTCATGAGTGAGAGGGTTAATTAAGTGATTATGGGGTGGTGTATTGAAACCCATGAGTTATGTGGTTAATTTTAGTTGGCCGCTGCAAGGGGTTAATGTGGGGGAGCTGCAGCAAGGGGTTAATGTGGCAACACTTCCTCCGATGGGGACCCCCTCCTAGAGGGGGGTTAATTTTAGGTGCCTGGGGTGTAGTTGGAGTACTCCCCACGGCAGGGCTTATGTGGGGGACTGCCGCGGAGGTCCCGCTTAGGACCCCGGCAGCAATTGATAAGGTGTGGGAGCCTGCGAGATCATCTCGCAGGCTTTAACTCCTCATGTACATTTTCTCTGTGTTGATACGGACGGCCCTGCTGCGCAGCTCACACGTTGGTCGCAGCAGGGCTAATTTAATAGCGTTGTAACTTTGAGAAATTTGCAGTACGTAGGATTTAAGTAGAAGCCTCTTATCTACAAGGCTGGAATTTAATAAGGCTGTGTGTAACTATGTAACTATGTAATATATTCAATTATTTAGAACTGCATTAGTTTATTTATGTATTCTCATTGTCATGGGAATATGGTAAATATTGAATGTAGCTGTGTTAGTAAAATTTGTAGCATTAATACATTATATAATATTTCTTGGAAAGCTGTTTGTTTTGCTAATTATTATTCTATCAAATACACATATACACACATATATATATATATATATATATATATATATAAGCTGTGTTTTGTTTTTTTATTCCATTTTTAATTTCTTTAATAGTCACAGTTATTTAAGTATATCGTTTAGGTTACTGGGGATAATAATTCCGAAATATTCTAGTAACTTGCCCGTCATAAATGACAGTATTATAATTGGCAGTACTCACTCTCTCTCTGTGCACTCTCTCTCTGTGCTCTCTCTTTTTGTACTCTCTCTCCCTGTGTGCTCTTTCTCTGTGTGCTTTCTCTCTCCCATATGCGCTTTCTCTCTGTGCGCTCTCACTTTCTCTCTCCCTGCATGATGTCTCTCTCTGCCTGTGCTCTCTCTTTCTCTCTCTGCACTCTGTCTCCCTTTATACTCTCAAACTGTGCGCTCTCACTCTCTCCCTGTTCACTTTTTCTCTGTACACTCTCATTCTCTCTCCCTTTCTATGTGCTCTCTCTCTCTCTCTGTGCGCCCTCTCTCTGCGCACTCTCTCTCTGTTTGCTCTGTCTCTCTGTTCTCTCTTTCTCTCTGTGTGCTCTCGATATTTCTCTATATGCAATCTCTCTCTCCCTCTCTAGGTTCTCTCTCGCTCTCCCCCTGTGTGCTAGAAATCCGGAGTCTAGAATAAGTCCTATATTTGTATTGCTAAAGAGTGTGATCACAGCGACACCTGGATTTTCCATGTTGACTTCATCATGCCAGACCTGGTGCCTTGCACATTATTGAACAATGGGAGACACTCAAGGGACGCGGGGTTCAAGTCAGTCATGTTCACATGTTATTTTTCTATAATTTTTTTTTTGACAGGCCTATTGTTCTTGCCTCTATAAAATGTTTTTCTGATCCCCAATAGAGATGTCGCGAATAGTTCGCCGGCGGACTGTTCCCGGCGAACATAGCATGTTCGCGTTTGCGGCGAACTGCGAACATATGCGATATTCGATCCGCCCCCTATACTTTATTATTGAGCAAACTTTGACCCTGCATCTCACAGTCAGCAGAAACATTCCAGCCAATCAGCATCATACTCTGTCTTCCAGACCCTTTAACCTCATGGACAGCAGCCATTTTGGAATCATAACTAACTTGCAGTCTTACAGAGAGGAGATTGAGTGTAGGTGATACTGCATCAATAGGGAAAACCATAGCTAGGCTACTGTACAAAGTGTGCAATACAGTCCTGAAGGACTCTTTTGATCTCTGCTGCAAGGACACCCCTGTGTCTCTTCCTCCCCCTTATCATCATTTTGCCCTCATATATCTCTGGTCTCTCTGTCCCTCTCACCCTCTCTCAAGGCTCCAAAGAACAACACCTAACTCAGGCTCCGAAGAACAACACCTAACTCAGATATCTCCTGGTCTCTCTGTCCCTCTCACAAGGCTCCAAAGAAAAACACCTTACTCAGACTCCAAAGAACAACACCTAACTCCGATAACTCCTGGTCTCTCTGTCCCTCTCTCAAGGCTCCAAAGAACAACACCTAACTCAGGCTCCAAAGAACAACACCTAACTCAGGTACCTGGACTTCTAAGGATTTTCTGCCATTGTTATTGATTATTTATCAATTTTGTGATTAATATCTGTTATAATATTTGCTGACATAGTTACTTTTCATCTAGAAATAATTGTATACCTGTGATTTCCTCTGTACCATCCCCCATCATTAGCATTGTTTGTTTCAAGCCATGTGTTGTGGGCAGTAACTTATATCCCATTCTAAACAACTCCTCATTTGCCCTCAGATATCTCTGGTCTCTCTGTCCCTCTCACCCTCTCTCAAGGCTCCAAAGAACAACACCTAACTCAGGCTCCGAAGAACAACACCTAACTCAGATATCTCTGGTCTCTCTGTCACTCTCACCCTCTCTCAAGGCTCCAAAGAACAACACCTAACTCAGGCTCCAAAGAACAACACCTAACTCAGATATCTCTGGTCTCTCTGTCCCTCTCACCCTCTCTCAAGGCTGCAAAGAACAACACCTCACTCAGGCTCCAAAGAATAACACTTAACTCAGATATCTCTGGTCTCTCTGTCCCTCTCACCCTCTCTCAAGGCTACAAAGAGCAACACCTAACTCATATATCTCCTGGTCTCTCTGTCCCTCTCACCCTCTCTCAAGGCTCCAAAGAACAACACCTAACTCAGGCTCCAAAGAACAACACCTAACTCAGGCTCCAAAGAACAAAACCTTACTCAGATATCTCTGGTCTCTCTGTCCCTCTCACCCTCTCTCAAGGCTCCAAAGAACAACACCTAACTCAGATATCTCTGTTCTTTCTGTCCCTCTCACCCTTTCTCAAGGCTCCAAAGAACAACACCTAACTCAGGCTCCAAAGAACAACACCTAACTCAGATATCTCTGGTCTCTCTGTCCCTCTCACCCTCTCTCAAGGCTCCAAAGAGCAACACCTAACTCAGATATCTCCTGGTCTCTCTGTCCCTCTCACCCTCTCTCAAGGCTCCAAAGAGCAACACCTAACTCAGATATCTCCTGGTCTCTCTGTCCCTCTCACCCTCTCTCAAGGCTCCAAAGAACAACACCTAACTCAGGCTCCAAAGAACAACACCTAACTCAGGCTCCAAAGAACAACACCTTACTCAGATATCTCTGGTCTCTCTGTCCCTCTCACCCTCTCTCAAGGCTCCAAAGAACAACACCTTACTCAGATATCTCTGGTCTCTCTGTCCCTCTCACCCTCTCTCAAGGCTCCAAAGAACAACACCTAACTCAGGCTCTGAAGAACAACACCTAACTCAGATATCTCCTGGTCTCTCTGTCCCTCTCACAAGGCTCCAAACAACAACACCTAACTCAGATATCTCCTGGTCTCTCTGTCCCTCTCACCCTCTCTCAAAGGCTCCAAGGAACAACACCTAACTCAGATATCTCTGTTCTCTCTGTCCCTCTCACCCTTTCTCAAGGCTCCAAAGAACAACACCTAACTCAGGCTCCGAAGAACAACACCTAACTCAGATATCGCCTGGTCTCTCTGTCCCTCTCACAAGGCTCCAAAGAACAACACCTAACTCAGATATCTCCTGGTCTCTCTGTCCCTCTCACCCTCTCTCAAGGCTCCAAAGAACAACACCTAACTCAGGCTCCAAAGAACAACACCTAACTCAGGCTCCAAAGAACAAAACCTTACTCAGATATCTCTGGTCTCTCTGTCCCTCTCACCCTCTCTCAAGGCTCCAAAGAACAACACCTAACTCAGATATCTCTGTTCTCTCTGTCCCTCTCACCCTCTCTCAAGGCTCTAAAGAACAACACCTAACTCAGGCTCCAAAGAACAACACCTAACTCAGATATCTCTGGTCTCTCTGTCCCTCTCACCCTCTCTCAAAGCTCCAAAGAGCAACACCTAACTCAGATATCTCCTGGTCTCTCTGTCCCTCTCACCCTCTCTCAAGGCTCCAAAGAGCAACACCTAACTCAGATATCTCCTGGTCTCTCTGTCCCTCTCACCCTCTCTCAAGGCTCCAAAGAACAACACCTAACTCAGGCTCCAAAGAACAACACCTAACTCAGGCTCCAAAGAACAACACCTTACTCAGATATCTCTGGTCTCTCTGTCCCTCTCACCCTCACTCAAGGCTCCAAAGAACAACACCTAACTCAGATATCTCTGGTCTCTCTGTCCCTCTCACCCTCTCTCAAGGCTCCAAAGAACAACACCTAACTCAGGCTCTGAAGAACAACACCTAACTCAGATATCTTCTGGTCTCTCTGTCCCTCTCACAAGGCTCCAAAGAACAACACCTAACTCAGATATCTCCTGGTCTCTCTGTCCCTCTCACCCTCTCTCAAAGGCTCCAAGGAACAACACCTAACTCAGATATCTCTGTTCTCTCTGTCCCTCTCACCCTCTCTCAAGGCTCCAAAGAACAACACCTAACTCAGGCTCCGAAGAACAACACCTAACTCAGATATCGCCTGGTCTCTCTGTCCCTCTCACAAGGCTCCAAAGAACAACACCTAACTCAGATATCTCCTGGTCTCTCTGTCCCTCTCACCCTCTCTCAAGGCTCCAAAGAACAACACCTAACTCAGATATCTCTGTTCTCTCTGTCCCTCTCACCCTCTCTCAAGGCTCCAAAGAACAACACCTAACTCAGGCTCCAAAGAACAACACCTAACTCAGATATCTCTGGTCTCTCTGTCCCTCTCACCCTCTCTCAAGGCTCCAAAGAACAACACCTAACTCAGGCTCCGAAAAACAAAACCTAACTCAGATACCAACTACCAACCTACCTACCACCCTGACCCAGTGACCCCACCCTGACCCAACTACCAACTACCAACGAGTTACAAAGATCGAAAATCGGCTAAGCGAGAAAAAAATGGCCGCCGAAAAAAATGAAAACGAGGCTACAATACTACGAACTGCGTAAAACACAGCCACAGACGTATGTGTTCGAAAAACAACAAGATAAAGGATGCGGATTAACCGCACAATGAGTAAAAAGACAGTAGCGAGTATATTTTCCGAAACGATATTACCGATTTACGCATTAACACAGATTTCCCGCCTTTGTCTCGCGCCACATAGAATTTCCCGCCGAAAACAACGCATTTGGCTCGCGCAACTGCGGATTTCCCGCCTAAAACAATGCATTTGTCTCGCGCACAAAGCCTATATATAGGGCACATTTAACACAGGACTGACACTTTCTCCTCAGGTGATGACAGTCTGAATGGATGTTTTCTGAGTCTAGGAAATCGCAATAGATTGTTAGCTCTTCAGTATACTGCTTCAGAATTATTATATTAAAAAAGGTAAATATATTATTTATAATTATTAATTAATAAATTGGTAATTACTTAATAAATAATAGATAAGAAATGTAATTAATAGAAAAATAATATTGTAACTATTATTTATAATTAGTAAGTAATAAATTGGTAATTAATTAATAAATAATAGATAAGAAATTTAATTAATAGAAAAATAATATTGTGCTTACCTGTGTGAAAGAATTGTTAATAACATTCATAATGTACATTAATTAATTAGGAACACATTGATTCATTAATTATTAATGTACATTAATTTAAGAACTATTTTGTGATATGTCGTGATTACCTGTGGGTAAGAAATTAATTAATAGAAAAATAATATTGTGATTATCTGTGTGAAAGAATTGTTAATAACATTCATAATGTACATTAATTAATTAATTATTAATATCAAAATTAAATGTATTAATTAATTATTAATGTACATTAATTTAACAATTATTTTGTTATATGTCGTGATTACCTGTGTGAAACAATTGTTAATAACATTCATAATGTACATTAATTAATTAGGAACACATTGATTCATTAATTATTAATGTACATTAATTTAAGAACTATTTTGTGATATGTCGTGATTATCTGTGGGTAAGAATTGTAATTAACATTCATAATGTATCATTACTAATCATTAATATTAAAAAAGGTTAAGAATGTGCAATATTTTGTATAAAATAAACCAAAAATAAAAAATAAAGGATATATACTCATGCTTACATGTTGATGTTAGATTTAGTCACACATTAGTTTAATATTAATGAACATTAATTGATTCTTAGTTCATTAGTAATGTACATTATTTTAACAATTCAGTTGTAACATACTCATTTTAAAATAACGCAAAAAAAAAAAAATAAGGGTACATGCTTATGTGTTGATGTTATATTTAGTCAGACATTAATTTAAGATTAATACAGATTCATTGATTCTTATTTAAAGACTAACAGTAATATTGAGTGTATGTTTAGAATCTATGCTTACATATGTGTGTTCATGCTGATTTATTGATATATTTATTTCATGTTTTTAATCTATGCAAAAATAGGTATGTTAAGCATGATTGATTAATACAGATGACGTAACATATTATACATTAATTACTATTTTGTATAATTGCAGGGAAATCTACATGAATGACCAGAGATAGTGACGTTTGCACACATTGAACAGCATAAGGATCATTTGGACAGGTACAGAAATTAAATTATATTACTACGTCAAAATATTACAAATTATGAGGTTTTTAATGTAGACAAATATATGTATGTTGATGTTCATTTAAGGATATTGATGAAGCAAAAGTTTAAAAATATTATCTATTTGATTTTACAGTTTAATCGGATCTGCAAGGGAATAAACAGACAGTGTGACGTTTGCAGCCTTTCAACAACATTAACATCATCCTCACAGGTATAACATTTAATTTTGTAGTGATGCATAGAAAAAGGCTATATATTTGGTGAAAATTGATATTTGTTGAAAATGGAGAGTACTTATTGAGTCATTAATGTATGATATTTAGTCATAACTTGAAAAAAGTTGAAGAGACAATACTATTTAATAATAATATTTAAAGAAAATAAGAAGCTTACAACACTTGCAAAAAAAAAGAAATTGATGGTATGCTGTGAATTCAATCAACAAGGAATGGAATTGAAGGATTAATAATATAAAGATAGATATGTGCAGCTATTTCCATTTCATATATGTCAATAAAATACTTTGAAAAATGGTTTAATTTCTTTCAGACTAAAGTGCAAAATTTGAAAATGTTTGAGTATTTTATTCATCTAATTTAATGGAACAGTACAAAAAGGAAAAAAATGTATACAAAACAAAGAACAAACAATAATTACATCTCTATTTAAAATTACAGATTAACATGGCGGACAATGGAGAAGACAAAGTTGAACGCAAAAGAAGATTGGCAAGGGAAAGGAAGCAAAGGTGGAGAGATGCTCAGACACCGGAAACTTCACAACGCTTGCGAGAAGAAGATCGAGAGAGACTTTTAAATAAAATAAAGATGAGTAAGAAAGCCACAAGTGAGTGTGTTGGGGCTTCCAAGAAACATAAAAGTAAACAAAAACATCTCCCTGAACCATTGTGCAATGATTCCATTTTGCAGAATGACTTGAATGTAGAAACACAAGAAAAAAATGTACATATAGAATGTGGGTCTGATATTTATGTTGAAGAAATGCATGATAATGTGTTTACTACTGCAGTAGAAGTAGATACTCATTATTGTGGGTTACTTAATGTGGTTTGTCAGTTTTGTGGGGCCTATCATTTTATAAAGGAAAGACCTTATGACGGAAATTTCATTAGTTGCTGTCAGAAAGGAAAGGTCAAACTTCCAATAAGACACCCATTTCCATATTATTTAGAATGCATTATGAGTTATCCAACATTTCCAAATTATAATAATTTTAAACAAAACATAAGGTCTTATAACAGTGCAATTTCATTTGCTTCAATGGGTGCAACATTAGCAGAAAATGTACCTGGACATGGTCCTTATTGTTTCAGAGTTCAAGGTCAAATATACCACAGAACTTCGCATTTACACCCACAAGAAGGACAGCAAAGGAAATTTGCACAGTTATATGTCTTAGATACGATGGAAGCTGTAGAACAAAGAATGACACTTCCAGAAAATAGACAGTGTTTGCGCAAAGTCTTTGAACAGCTGGATAAAATTATGAAAAAAAAAACCATATAGTCAAGCATACAAACAATTAGCAGAGCTTGAAAAAGAACAACAGGAACATGATCAAAGACATCAATTGCCTACACCAAGAGTCAATATGGTGTTAAAAAGAGATCGCAACACTGATCAGAGAAGATATAATTTACGTACTGTAAATGAGGTTGCCATGGTGTTTAAAAATGAAGATGGTGAACCACCTTTTCAGCGGGATATTAGAATATATCCACGCAATGAAGAACAACCATTTATTAACATCAATATATTAAGCTGTAATTTAGATCCAATGACATATCCCATTTTCTTTCCAAATGGGGAACCAGGATGGGAACCAAAATTAAAATTGGAAAGTTATCCCAATACTAAACTTCGTATTCGATCTAATATTTCAATGCTGGAATATAAAGTGGCACAAACTGCTATCCGTGAATGTTTTAATCCAATTTTACATGGAGGAAAACTCACTCAACAATGGATTATTGATTCATATTTACAAGTTGAAGCCAATAATCTAAATTTTATTAAATATCAACAAAATAAATTACGAGTAGAACAGTATTTTGGATTAATGGATTATGTGGCAGATTTAGCTTCCAACAGAGACATTCCAGCTGGAGGAGCAATTATTTTGCCATCCTCTTTCCAAGAATCTCCTCACAATATGCGAGAAAGGTATAATGATGCCATGGCTATTGTTACAAAATTTGGAAAACCAGATTTATTTATTACATTCACGTGTAATCCACAATGGCCAGAGATCAAGGAAAATTTGAATCTGGGACAAACTACTTCTGACCGACCAGATTTAGTGGCAAGAGTATTCAAAATCAAACTCAATTCATTAATACATGATATCACTAAAGCATACTTATTTGGACAATGTGTGGCTTTTGTTTACACCATTGAATTTCAAAAAAGAGGATTGCCACATGCTCACATACTTTTAATACTGCAGGAAAAAGATAAGTTGAACACTGCAGAGAGAGTGGATTCAGTAATTTGTGCACAATTGCCAGACCAAAAAAAATATACCAAACTTTGGGAGATTGTTACACATAGAATTATTCATGGCCCATGTGGAGAGATGAATCCAAATTCACCATGTATGAAAAATAAAAAATGTACTAAAGAATTTCCAAAACAATTTCAAATGGAAACTTATGTAAATTGTGATGGATATCCTTTGTATAAAAGAACACAAGGACAAACAGCTATTATCCGGGGCCAAAAGGTTGATAATAGATTTGTCGTTCCATACAATCCACATTTGCTCATGAAGTACAATGCACACATCAATGTGGAAGCTTGCACTTCGATTAAATCAATTAAGTATGTGTATAAATATATATACAAAGGATATGATGCAGCTACTGTTGTTGTACAAGGTGCTGGAAATGAAAACGAAAATCCAATTTTACATGATGAACTATCAAATTATTTAGATGCTCGGTATGTGAGTGCTCCTGAAGCAATGTGGCGCCTTTTGAAATTTGAGATGCATGATCGGTCACATGCTATCTATCGTTTAGCTGTACATTTGCCTCAAAGTCAGATGGTTTGCTTTACTCAAGGAAATGAAAGAACTGCATTATATCAAAGTTAAGACAGAGATACTACGCTTACTGCGTGGTTTAAATTAAACTGTCAGGATATGCAGGCTAGACAATTTTTATACATAGAGATACCATATTACTATGTATTTGTAAATGGTCTATGGCGAGAACAAAGAAGAGATACACATAAAATCATACCACGCTTTTATACCGTCAGTCCAAGGGACATTGAACGTTTCAGCTTAAGATTACTTCTGTTACATGTTCCCGGTGCACAGAGTTTTGAGCATTTACATACAGTGAATAATATAGTTTATGAGACATTCCTATTAGCTGCAAGACATCAAAATTTCATAGCTGATGATACAGAATGGGAGGGGTGTCTGCAAGAAGCAGCACTATGTCAAATGCCTAAGCAAATGAGACAACAATTTGTATATTTTGCAATGTACCTGATGCATTTAAATTAAACATGTCAGAAGATTTCTTGAAACGTTACAGAGAACCAATAGCTCTGTTAAAAACATTGATGGAAATCCAAGAAATATTGTTGGCTCATGGATTAAATTGTGCAAGTTTTTATTTACCAGATCCAGGACTTATAGATGACATCAATTTTGATGATTATGACACTGAGCTTCAAAAATAAAAAAACGAAGAAAAACTGGCAACTTTAAATAATTTACAGTTAGAAGCATTTCATGCCATCACAAATGCTACAGATGATGAAATGGTCAAAGACCGGTATTTCTATCTAGACGGACCAGGTGGATCAGGGAAAACTTATCTGTACAATTGTTTGATGAGTTATATTCGATCACAGGGTCAGATAGCTATGCCATTTGCAACAACTGGAATTGCTGCACTTTTGTTAGATGGTGGTAGAACTGTGCATAGTGGATTTAAGCTGCCAGTTCCCATTTTGGAAACATCAGTGTCAGATATTCGACTCAATTCCATACAAGCAAAAAAATTCAAATTAACTAAACTAATTATCATAGACGAGGCAACTATGATGTCATGTCATGCACTGCAATGTATTGACAGATTCTTAAAAGAAGTGATGGATAATAAGTTGCCATTTGGTGGAAAGGTGATGCTGTTAGGAGGCGATTTTAGGCAAACATTACCTGTTGTGCCACACGGAAATAGAACAGAGATCATTGAAACATGTATCAAGACCAGTAAACTGTGGCAAATATTTACACATCTCAAATTAGAATTAAATATGAGATCTGAAGGCCAAAATGAATTCAATGACTGGCTGATTAAAATCGGAGATGGAAAACATCCAGAAATACAGCATTTACCAAATGATACCATTGAAATTCCATCAGAAATGGTTTGCAATGAATCACTCATATCAGCCATATTTCTAAACACTCTTAATAATGAGGATTACACAGACATTGCAAACAAAGTAATATTAACATCAAAAAATATTGATGCCTTGAATGTCAATAACGAAATTTTAAAATACATCAATGCACCACAAAAGAATTATTACAGTGCAGATTCGATTCTGTCAGATGATAAAGACAGTGAATTGAATTTTAGTATCGAATTTATTAATTCATTAACACCATCTGGAATGCCCCCACATATTTTACAATTGAAAAAAGGCGCAATTGTTATGTTATTGCGAAATATGAATCCAAAAAAAGGACTTTGTAATGGGACCCGATTAATTGTGCATGAGTTAAAAGAACATTTTATACATGCAGAAATTATAACTGGTACCCATAAAGGTGAACAAGTTTTTATACCAAGAATTGATTTAGCTCCAAGTGAGAGTGGTTTGCCGTTTGTCCTTCAACGGAGACAATTTCCAGTTATCATGGCATTTGCTATGACCATAAATAAATCCCAAGGACAAACTTTTAAGACAGTTGGGATTTTTTTAAAGGAACCAGTTTTTGCACATGGACAACTCTATGTGGCTTTTTCAAGGTGCACTAATCCAAAAGAAATTAAAGTGCATGTTGAAGAAAACGAAACTCAAGGTCATTTATTGGACGATGGATGTGTTTACACCAAAAACATTGTCTACTATGAGGTGTTGGAAAGATAGTGGACAATGGTTTCATTTTAATGCCGACATTTTATGGGACTGAATAAGATTGCACAAAAACAATATTTCAAGTAAAACATCTAAAGAATGGACAAAAAAACATAGAGAACAGTGGTTTGACTTCCAGTACTAAATTAAAGTACTCTGGGACTCTTTAAATAGGGGACCACTATTTCACTTATGAAAATATATCTGATATTTGCAGAATGGACTAAATGAAAAAAAAAAAAAAAAAAAAACAATAGTAAAATATCCTGAAACAGATTGGAATGGGTTCAAAGTTTGATATTTACATGATTGGCGCCACAAAAACAATTCACTGTTTTTTTTTTAATTTACAAGAGTTAAATGTTATTGTTTGAAGTTACAATTTCAAATGTTAAATATGTGTTTTTGGAATGTTTATAAAAGTTGGGTAAATATATATGTGGTATAGTCAAATATGTATTGTTAGTATAAAGTTGAAGTATTTAAATAATACATTTCCAATTATTACTAAAGACAAAGGGCCTCATTCTATTATTGGCCGTAAATCGGCCGTAAGGCTGCGATTCCTTGCGGGGGTCCCGTTACCTCGCGATTCTATTATACGGCCCCGCAAGGATCTCCTCTTACGGCCGGCCGCATTTCTTGAAACCGGCCGTAAGCTGTGAAATCTAAAAACTCAAAAATAAATTCAAGCCTGCACTGTACAGCTCTGTAAATGCTAGGGATCATATTGGGGTACATGAGGATTAAAAGTAACCTACTCTCAAGCTTGCACATCAGCCCAAATCCGAGTCCAAATTAACTGTTTATTTTCCGGCTGCGGCGTGGGTGTGTCTGAGGTGCTCCAAGCCCTATGCATTTTTTACATGTATATTTTACGTATATTAAAAAATATATATTTTACGGATTTGAGTATAGGGGAAATTTGTGCTATTTTTGCTAACACCGAATATCACTTTATAGACTCCGCAAAGTGCAGGATGGCTTTATTTGAGCTATTTCATGTGCTTAATTGGTGCTAGCGGGACCTGTTTACTGCAAGTAAGCTGCGGCTCGTTTTTAGCCTTGCAGAGAGGGTTCCCGGAGCAATTGAATTGCAAATAGGAATTTCTTACGGCCGATTTCCTTGCGGCCGTTTTAGATCAAAGGATTTCCTCCGGCGCGAGCGGCCGCAAGAGATAGCAAGGCACAGGCCTCAAGCGTGCCGGAATCCCCAGCCGGAGGGGAATAGAATAGCAGAATAGCTTGCGGCCGGTCCTTGCGGCCCCCAACGGCTGCGGCCGCTAATAGAATGAGGCCCAAAGTATTGATTCAGGGAGAAATCCGATCGCCAGTTAATGGGGTCAGGAAGGAATTCATTTTTTTCCCTCTTTGATACAATTGGACAAGTTTCAATAGGGGTTTTTTATTGTTTGCCTTCCTCTGGATTCAATGCTAATTTAGTTTACCAACAGTTTAACAAATATGTTACAAATGTGAAAAAGTATGTTATTGTTAAAACAATTTACTTACTCTAAGTTAATATAATCCGCAGTTAATCAGTGATAAATATGTATTGAAAAGTGTTAGTATTGTTAAAAAAATGTAGAACGAATGTTTCATATATAAGTTGCATGTTACAAAGTTTAATGTTTGGGAAATATAAGTTGAAAGTTAAAAAAATAAAAAGTTAAAAATAATTATGTGTTTTTATTTTTAGTAAAAAAATAAAAAGTTAAAAATAATTATGTGTTTTTATTTTTAGTAAAAAAAATTTTTAGTAAAAAAAATGGGACAACTGTAGGTGACTCATTTTGGGATGCAAACAAATTTAACAACATTTAAATTTTATTGACAGTCATTTTTTGACGGGCAAGTCGCTAGTATATATATATAATGTATATTTTTAGGGTACTGTTTGGGCCTATATGGTCACACTTAGTCTTTTAAGGTTTTTAAGGTACGGTTGGGGCCTATATGGTCCTAATTGGTCATTTAAGGTTTTTTAGGTACTGTTTGGGCCTATACAGTCCTGATTGGTGTAGTGTGTGTTTTTAAGGTACGGTTGGAGCCTATATGGTTCTGATTGGTCATTTAAGGTTTTTAGGGTACGGTTTGGGCCTATATGGTCACACTTAGTCTTTTAAGGTTTTTAAGGTACGGTTTGGGCCTATATGGTCACACTTAGTCTTTTAAGGTTTTTAAGGTACGCTTTGGGCCTATATGGTCACACTTAGTCTTTTAAGGTTTTTAAGGTACGGTTGGGGCCTATATGGTCCTAATTGGTCATTTAAGGTTTTTGAGGTACTGTTTGGGCCTATACAGTCCTGATTGGTGTAGTGTGTGTTTTTAAGGTACGGTTGGAGCCTATATGGTCCTGATTGGTCATTTAAGGTTTTTAGGGTACGGTTTGGGCCTATATGGTCACACTTAGTCTTTTAAGGTTTTTAAGGTACGGTTTGGGCCTATATGGTCACACTTAGTCTTTTAAGGTTTTTAAGGTACGCTTTGGGCCTATATGGTCACACTTAGTCTTTTAAGGTTTTTAAGGTACGGTTGGGGCCTATATGGTCCTAATTGGTCATTTAAGGTTTTTTAGGTACTGTTTGGGCCTATACAGTCCTGATTGGTGTAGTGTGTGTTTTTAAGGTACGGTTGGAGCCTATATGGTTCTGATTGGTCATTTAAGGTTTTTAGGGTACGGTTTGGGCCTATATGGTCACACTTAGTCTTTTAAGGTTTTTAAGGTACGGTTTGGGCCTATATGGTCACACTTAGTCTTTTAAGGTTTTTAAGGTACGCTTTGGGCCTATATGGTCACACTTAGTCTTTTAAGGTTTTTAAGGTACGGTTGGGGCCTATATGGTCCTAATTGGTCATTTAAGGTTTTTGAGGTACTGTTTGGGCCTATACAGTCCTGATTGGTGTAGTGTGTGTTTTTAAGGTACGGTTGGAGCCTATATGGTCCTGATTGGTCATTTAAGGTTTTTAGGGTACGGTTTGGGCCTATATGGTCACACTTAGTCTTTTAAGGTTTTTAAGGTACGGTTTGGGCCTATATGGTCACACTTAGTCTTTTAAGGTTTTTAAGGTACGCTTTGGGCCTATATGGTCACACTTAGTCTTTTAAGGTTTTTAAGGTACGGTTGGGGCCTATATGGTCCTAATTGGTCATTTAAGGTTTTTTAGGTACTGTTTGGGCCTATACAGTCCTGATTGGTGTAGTGTGTGTTTTTAAGGTACGGTTGGAGCCTATATGGTTCTGATTGGTCATTTAAGGTTTTTAGGGTACGGTTTGGGCCTATATGGTCACACTTAGTCTTTTAAGGTTTTTAAGGTACGGTTTGGGCCTATATGGTCACACTTAGTCTTTTAAGGTTTTTAAGGTACGCTTTGGGCCTATATGGTCACACTTAGTCTTTTAAGGTTTTTAAGGTACGCTTGGGGCCTATATGGTCCTAATTGGTCATTTAAGGTTTTTGAGGTACTGTTTGGGCCTATACAGTCCTGATTGGTGTAGTGTGTGTTTTTAAGGTACGGTTGGAGCCTATATGGTCCTGATTGGTCATTTAAGGTTTTTAGGGTACGGTTTGGGCCTATATGGTCACACTTAGTCTTTTAAGGTTTTTAAGGTACGGTTTGGGCCTATATGGTCACACTTAGTCTTTTAAGGTTTTTAAGGTACGCTTTGGGCCTATATGGTCACACTTAGTCTTTTAAGGTTTTTAAGGTACGGTTGGGGCCTATATGGTCCTAATTGGTCATTTAAGGTTTTTTAGGTACTGTTTGGGCCTATACAGTCCTGATTGGTGTAGTGTGTGTTTTTAAGGTACGGTTGGAGCCTATATGGTCCTGATTGGTCATTTAAGGTTTTTAGGGTACGGTTTGGGCCTATATGGTCACACTTAGTCTTTTAAGGTTTTTAAGGTACGGTTTGGGCCTATATGGTCACACTTAGTCTTTTAAGGTTTTTAAGGTACGCTTTGGGCCTATATGGTCACACTTAGTCTTTTAAGGTTTTTAAGGTACGGTTGGGGCCTATATGGTCCTAATTGGTTATTTAAGGTTTTTGAGGTACTGTTTGGGCCTATACAGTCCTGATTGGTGTAGTGTGTGTTTTTAAGGTACGGTTGGAGCCTATATGGTCCTGATTGGTCATTTAAGGTTTTTAGGGTACGGTTTGGGCCTATATGGTCACACTTAGTCTTTTAAGGTTTTTAAGGTACGGTTTGGGCCTATATGGTCACACTTAGTCTTTTAAGGTTTTTAAGGTACGCTTTGGGCCTATATGGTCACACTTAGTCTTTTAAGGTTTTTAAGGTACGGTTGGGGCCTATATGGTCCTAATTGGTTATTTAAGGTTTTTGAGGTACTGTTTGGGCCTATACAGTCCTGATTGGTGTAGTGTGTGTTTTTAAGGTACGGTTGGAGCCTATATGGTCCTGATTGGTCATTTAAGGTTTTTAGGGTACGGTTTGGGCCTATATGGTCACACTTAGTCTTTTAAGGTTTTTAAGGTACGGTTTGGGCCTATATGGTCACACTTAGTCTTTTAAGGTTTTTAAGGTACGCTTTGGGCCTATATGGTCACACTTAGTCTTTTAAGTTTTTTAAGGTACGCTTTGGGCCTATATGGTCACACTTAGTCTTTTAAGGTTTTTAAGGTACGGTTGGGGCCTATATGGTCCTAATTGGTCATTTAAGGTTTTTGAGGTACTGTTTGGGCCTATACAGTCCTGATTGGTGTAGTGTGTGTTTTTAAGGTACGGTTGGAGCCTATATGGTCCTGATTGGTCATTTAAGGTTTTTAGGGTACGGTTTGGGCCTATATGGTCACACTTAGTCTTTTAAGGTTTTTAAGGTACGGTTTGGGCCTATATGGTCACACTTAGTCTTTTAAGGTTTTTAAGGTACGCTTTGGGCCTATATGGTCACACTTAGTCTTTTAAGGTTTTTAAGGTACGGTTGGGGCCTATATGGTCCTAATTGGTCATTTAAGGTTTTTTAGGTACTGTTTGGGCCTATACAGTCCTGATTGGTGTAGTGTGTGTTTTTAAGGTACGGTTGGAGCCTATATGGTCCTGATTGGTCATTTAAGGTTTTTAGGGTACGGTTTGGGCCTATATGGTCACACTTAGTCTTTTAAGGTTTTTAAGGTACGGTTTGGGCCTATATGGTCACACTTAGTCTTTTAAGGTTTTTAAGGTACGCTTTGGGCCTATATGGTCACACTTAGTCTTTTAAGGTTTTTAAGGTACGGTTGGGGCCTATATGGTCCTAATTTGTTATTTAAGGTTTTTGAGGTACTGTTTGGGCCTATACAGTCCTGATTGGTGTAGTGTGTGTTTTTAAGGTACGGTTGGAGCCTATATGGTCCTGATTGGTCATTTAAGGTTTTTAGGGTACGGTTTGGGCCTATATGGTCACACTTAGTCTTTTAAGGTTTTTAAGGTACGGTTTGGGCCTATATGGTCACACTTAGTCTTTTAAGGTTTTTAAGGTACGCTTTGGGCCTATATGGTCACACTTAGTCTTTTAAGGTTTTTAAGGTACGGTTGGGGCCTATATGGTCCTAATTGGTCATTTAAGGTTTTTGAGGTACTGTTTGGGCCTATACAGTCCTGATTTGTGTAGTGTGTGTTTTTAAGGTACGGTTGGGGCCTATATGGTCCTAATTGGTCATTTAAGGTTTTTAAGGTAAGGTTTTGGCCTATATGGTCCTGATTGGTCTTTTAAGGTTTTTAAGGTATGGGTTGGGCGTATATGGTCACACTTGGTCTTTTAAGGTTTTTAAGGTATGGTTTGGGTCTGGAATTGTCTGATTGATTTGCTTGGTACAAACCCTCTGTGGCAGCAGATTTGTTTGGACTCGTTGGTCAACTTACTGAACATGAACACCCCGAGAAGAAGAGCCAACTAATGGTGAGTGTCATTACTTTAATTTTTCTGTCAATGCGTATAGATACAATTTTGATATTGCTGTAGTCTTGTCACATGATGTTTTTCCAATCTATATTGTATACCAATGAATTTAACCAATTGTTACTTTGCTTCATGACATTGCTGCAGTGCTGATCATGTATTTCAATGGGCGGGGCAAGTATAAGGTCATTAGGTGGGGCATATAAAGGTCATTATGAAATCAGGGGGAGGAGTTAGAAAAATGGGTGTGGGTTGTGTAAGGGGAGGAGCAAAGGTTTGCCCTGGCGCCCCCAACTTGAAAGTTCACCAGCCGCCACTGGACAGATACCACATTACATAATAGTGCCACTCACTTTATATCACATCTTTTCCCTCTCTAACTAATGGATAACCTAACCTCTTTATTTTCATAACTTCCTTCCTATGTACCTCTCACTTCCTTCCTAACCTTGCTATTCCTTATCTACCCTTCCCCAGGTCTCTGTCTCTTCCATTACCTTTAGATTGTAAGTGGTGGGTGTCTAATCTTGTGGGTGCTTTGGGAAAGAGCATTTCTTACAAGACTTGAAGCTCAAAAGAGGGCCCTCCATTTTCTGCTTGTCGTCATTATTGTATATTGTATATTTCTTTGTTCTTCTCCCCTGTACAGCGCTACGGAATATGTTGGCGCAATACAAATAAAAGATAATAATAATCATCCTCCCCCCTCCCTCATCATCCGACCTGTGTCTCTTCCCCCCTCCCTCATCATCCTCCCATGTCTCTTTCCCACTCCCTCATCATCCTACCCCCTACTTCATCATCATCCCCTGTGTCTCTTTGCCCCCTCCCTCATCACCCCCCCCCCTCACTTACCCTGCAGCTGCTCCTCTGCACATCTTCCGGCACCCGGTATATGCTAATGACGTGACGTCATATGCGCGTCACGTCATTAGCATTGGCCGGGTGCCGGAAGATGTATGAAGGAGCCAAGTAGCAGCTGCAAGGTAAGTGAGGGGTGGTGGGTGATGAGGGAGGGGGCAAAGAGACACGGGGGGTATGATGAGGGAGGGGGAGGATGATGATGGAGGGGGAAAGAGACACGGGAGGATGATGATGGAGGGGGAAAGAGACACAGGGGAGGATGATGAGGGAGGGGGGAGGATGAAGAGGGAGGGGGGAGGATGATGAGGGATGGGGAAAGAGACACGGGAGGATGATGAGGGAGGGGGAGACACGGGAGGATGATGAGGGAGGGGAAGGATGATGAGGGATGGGGAAAGAGACACGGGAGGATGATGAGGGAGGGGGAGGATGATGAGGGAGGGGGAAAGAGACACGGGGGGATGATGATGGAGGGGGGAAGAGACACAGGGGAGGATGATGAGGCAGGGGGTAAAGAGATACAGGGGAGGATGATGAGGGAGGGGGGAAGAGACACAGGGGAGGGTGATGAGGAAGGGGGGAAAGAGACACAGGGGAGGATGATGAGGGAGGGAGTAAAGAGATACAGGGGAGGATGATGAGGGAGGGGGTAAAGAGATCCAGGGGAGGATAATGATGAGGGAGGGGTTCAAGAGATACAGGGGAGGATGATGATGGAGGGGGAAGAGACACAGGGGAGGGTGATGAGGAAGGGGGGAAAGAGACACAGGGGAGGATGATGAGGGAGGGGGTAAAGAGATACAGGGGAGGATGATGAGGGAGGGGGTAAAGAGATACAGGAGAGGATGATGAGGGAGGGGGGAGGATGATGATGAGGGAGGGGGATAGAGACACAGGAGGATGATGATGGAGGGGGGAAGAGACACAGGGGAGGATGATGAGGGAGGGGGTAAAGAGATACAGGGGAGGATGATGAGGAAGGGGGGAAGAGACACAGGGGAGGGTGATGAGGAAGGGGGGATAGAGACACAGGGGAGGATGATGGGGGAGGGGGTAAAGAGATACAGGGGAGGATAATGAGGGAGGGGGTAAAGAGATACAGGGGATTATGATGAGGGAGGGGGGAGGATGATGATGAGGGAGGGGAAAGAGACACGGGAGGATGATGATGGAGGGGGATGTTAGGTTATTTATGCCCTTTATGGATTAAAACCAGACTCTGCATCAACTATGTAATTTTCCGTGGTAGTTTTGACATGGATCCCCCTCCTGCATTCCACAGTCCAGGTGTTAGTCCCCTTAAAACAACTTTTCCATCACTATTGTGGCCAGAAAGAGTCCCTGTGGGTTTTAAAATCCGCCTGCTCATTGAAGTCTATGGCGGTTCGCCGGGTTCGCCGGATCGCGAACATTTGCGGCGGTTCGCCAATATACTTTTCTTCTGGTCAATGATTACAAGCTTGAGAGTTGTACTTCAGGATCGTGATTTTAAAGGAAGTTTACTCTATTTTCAAAATAGAATCTCTATACTATGCCCACAGTCGCTGAGTATAGTCATACCCATCTGATACAAGAACCTAAAGTGTGCCGGTCCTGCTCACAATCATGACAGTACAATTTGAGGAAATACAGAAAGGACATTAAGTTTAGATATATTTGATTTGTATGTGATAATGTAAAAGGGATAATTTTCAAAAAAATGCATTTTTATGTTCAAAGTTCTGATTTTCTCTTATAAAGTTACTAATGATAATTAAAAAAAGAAGTGACTGGGACATCCTTGTTTTGTACTCATGTTGATAGTAAATGTATTTGATAAGAAACTATGTGTTAATATACATGAAATGGAATTTTGATATGTTGAGTGTATAAATATTCCTGAAATTCCAAAGTGTTAATAGTTTGGTTGATTAGTAATTACATGTTCTATTGCAACTTTAGCAGTGTTTATTTTTTTTTTTCTTTTATGCTCTTTTGCAACATTGAAAACATAAAATCAAGAGGAATGGAAGCAATGCTTGTTGTCAGATGGTCCTTGATTAGTAAACAGAATGGGCAGCCAAGATAACAATGTAAAAAAGTACTCAGCCAATGTAAAAACAATAATCAGAACCAGAAAAATAATCATTTCATTTATAAAAATAAACATTTAGTTTATGCATTTTAACCCACTCTTTTGCTAGTGTGAATGTGGCTTTGATACTGTTATTGAGCAAACCAATACAAGGTTTAGTAGTGTACAGCAGTTATGTACAAATTACAATGAACATGCTTGCATCAATATTTCTCACCTCAACAAGTTCAGTCTCGAGATGTCACTAGGAGAATGCCTACATGGATATTTAGTATGAAACCCACCTGGGGAATTGAATGTTCCCTAAGGCACTCCTGAGAGTCTCTAAACACAGAGTCTAGAACCTGTTCCATCTTGTACTTGGAATGGCAATCAACTTACCAAGAGCAAATGTTAACCACTATAACATTTAAGCAAAAACATGTGAGAGACAAAGTAAATGTGAAATGAAGAATTAATTGCAAGTGGATGGTGACAACAGAATGGTCAGTTTGTGCAGGTATACAAGAGTAGTTAGCATCAGTAGTCTTACAGAGGGATTTTCTCCACTGCTAGGAACAGCACAAACCCCGTGGTGAACACCTTAACAGACCCCTTCTTTTGTTCTGAAAAAAACAACTAACCAAGGTACAATCTAGCTGGTGGTGGTGGGGGGTTCCTTATCAAGAGGGGCCTCAAGAGGTACTACTATTAATATCTCAATATAATGCGTAGCAAAAGCAAGCAGATAAATGAGAACAATTAGGAAAGAATGTCCATCATTGGAGCACATTTCAGACGACTGGTATGAATCCAGGTAGGAGTCTCTTCAGTAAGGACAGCGGTCCTGGTTACAGCAATGACAGTCGTTGAGGGTCTGTACGGTGTGTCCAGAGGCTTGTTCCGTATGATCCTTTTTACCAACACTTTATCTCCATGCTTGAAAGGGTGCGTCGGTTCACCTGATGGAAGAGGAAGAGAGAGATCTAAATTACCATAGATGTTATTCAACTTGTTGACCAATTTATATGCATACTCTTCCTGAGTTATGCCTACTGGGACCTTCCCCTGGAGGCCTGACTTACCAATACAGCCGGGTACAGGCAAAGGTGTTCCCATCAACACTTCAAAGGGAGAGAGACCAGTGGTAGAGTTACTTTACAGGAAAAAGGTGTCCCTTTGTCACTTAATCTGCAAGGGACAATCAAATCATGGTATAATCTCTGTGCATAAGACCTTTGCAACTACCTTTGCATTTTCCTTTGCTATTGGGAAGGCTTCTACCAGTTTAGAAAACTTATCACATATTACAAGAAGGCACTTAGAAGGACCACTAGGTGGCATATGGGCGAAGTCAATTCGTAATGATTTCTATTATCATTGTAACAATACATCTGCCTTTCCTTATTATTATTATTATCATGGTACATAGAGGTAGAGGGTGCTTTCTTTTTCAGTGGTGCTGTAAACACTCCACCTGCATCTTTAACTCTGACTGCCTCAATCCATTCTTGTGCACCTTTCTTATGCCAATCATCAATACATTCCCTACAGTCTGTGTTCATTAGAGATCATTAGAGTTGAGGGTCAGATCCTGCTTTTTCCAGAAGGAGAAATCAGTGTCAGTAGCGTAGTATTGGAGAGAGGCAAGAGGAAGATCAGGAATAGAAGGAACATGTAGGAGAGACAGCTGAGAGGAAAAAGTAGATGGGCACAAAGGATAAAGAGGAGCATGTATGGCAGCATCCTTTGCCGCCAAGGTAAGCAAGGTTATTACCCTGAATCAGTAGAATGCCCTTTACATTTAACCACAGCAATAGTAGAAGGTAGCTGAATAGCATCAAGCAACTGGGAAACAAGGTTAGAGTGAGAAATACCTTAACAAGTAGCCAAAAGTGAAATCCAAGAATCAGAATGAAAACAATAATCATGAATTTTGTAGTGAGCTAGCCAACAACTCAACAAAATCATGTTGCCATGGCTGAGTTTAAATGCACTATTTGTAACCAAACTACGTGTACCACAAATTCCAGATGAATGAAAGCTGCATTCTAAGCTGACTTATTCAAGCTCCTGCATAGTGACATAGTAATTGAGGTTGAAAAATAACTTTCAGTCCATCAAGTTCAACCTTTTAAGATCTCCTCTGATCTGTAATATGTGGATTAGCTGTTAATTGATCCAAAAGAAGGCAAAAAGAAAAAAAACAAGTAGAGAGATGTACATTCGCATAACCTTGAATTCAAGCTTTTGTTTTAGAGAAAGTGTATATTACTTTGTGTTCGTGCAAACCATTACATGATTTAGACATGTAAGCCTATTTTGTTTAAATGCTACAGGGGTGCAGATAAGATATGTAGACTATTCAAATATTTTCTTACAGTAATTTAAAAAAAAAGAAATCTGGATTATTCTTGTGAGATAAGTACAAGTATGTGTGTTTTAATTGGTTTACTAAAATGTTTGTTTTTTAACCTTTAGATCTGTTGTATCTTTATTAGGGTATTGGAGAAATGTAATTAATGTTTTCTATGAGTATGTTCCCCTGCAACTGTTGCAGTAAATTTGAAATAAAAATTGGAAAAATTAAAATTAAGAATTGGAAAAAAATTGTCTGAAAATAACAGCCTTATTAAATTGCAATTCGGTAAATTTAAATGGGCTCTATTTAAGCACATAGCATATTTTTTTACAGGAGATTTAGTTAGTGAACTTTTATCCAAAAGCAAGGTCTTCACTAACTTAAAACTTCTGTAAAAAATATGCTATGTGCTTAAATAGAGCCCTTTTAAAATTACCGAATCACAATTTAATAAGGCTGTAAGGGTCCAGAGCTTTACATTATTTTAAAGAGTGTATTACATTTAGTATCTTTTGCTTGATATTCAGATAATGCTAAATTATTTATTATACATTTTAAAAAGGTATGATTAGTTTCATTATTTGCTTGTTTGGTTTAAAAAGCAAAAATAAATGTTGGCAAGTTCAGGATTTTCAGAAGTAGGAATATGATTATGATGTTTTATAGCATTAATATGCATTTATTTAGAGGTCCTTTGAGCATTTTAGATAAATATTTTGCTACTTTATTTCTATATTGTAAATTTGTTTTACAATTTATCAATATATGTGTCTTTGAGAAATAGATATTTTTAAGGTATAACATTAACATATTGATATATATTTTTCTTTTATTAGCATTATTTGATAGTAAAGCAGCATATGCTTTATGTAATATTTTAATCCATAAGTATAGAAACTTGCCTCTAAAATTTTTTTAAATGTTTTTGGTATATATCAGTGTGTAAATATCACCTCCCAACATTTCAATTGGCCAAAGAGGGTCATGTATATGCTTGATAAATCATGCATTAGTGTTATATCCATTCTGTACGAAATATAAAATACATTTTAGAGATACGTACACTTAATATAGGCAAATGCTCCAAGCAATCATATATTCTGTATAGTGGACATTTAAGGCTTCTGTTTTCATTCTAAATTTGGGAAAAGCAGCAAAACTAAGACAAAATCATGGCTTGGAAACTGACTTTTGTCCTTAAATGTAAGAGCTTACAAGGGATAGGTTGATTTACAATGAAAAGATGCACTGACCCTGGCCCTTCAAAAGTGCTAATGCAAGGGTTACAGTGAATATGTAAAACAAGCATCACAGAAGTATTCATATTGTTGTAGAACAAATTGTGTGTCCTGTTATTGTAAGAGATTACAATCTTAGTGGGTGTTGAAGCTCTTAAAGGACCACTACACAATAAAAATAAAATATATATGTTTTAAAACTTTAAGTATGACTAAGAACATAGATAATCAGGAAAAAGATCATACAGCTTGTTTTTAACTGGAAAAAAACAAAACAAATGATGATGCCACTGGATGGATCCATGATACATTGGTTAAAGTTGTGTGTGTGAGAGGAGCATTTACATTTCGAGAGAGCTGTGGTTTCATCCTGCAGTGGTCCTTTAAAGACAAAAGGGAATTACTTGCTAGGGCAACAAATAGAGAACAAATCTCCTCTGAGTAGATGTCTTTTCACTCACAGTTTGAAGCTAAGAAGAGGGGAGGGGGATCTGACCGATCTAGGTATACAAGCATAAAGGCTGAAGAAGTCATGCAGACAAAAGTGGCTGGAGGTAACAATGGCTACATTCCAAGGATATGGAAAGCCAGTGGAGGGATTAGCAAAGTAGAGAGGTAGAAAAGAAATCACAGGTGAAATGGATTAGCCAGATAGAGACATTTAGAAAATATACATTATTCTTGAATTTCTAACTAATACATTGGGTTTGGACTATTTGTGAAAGACATTTGCTTTTTCCTAACAGCATTAGTAATCTTGCAGGGACTAAAATTAGGGTGCTGCCATATTGTGGAACTCAAAAACAAAACTTAGTAAAAGTGAAACTTATAACAGAAATATCCACCCTAAGGAGCTAGGCCAGCAAAGGGTGTTCTAAAGATCTAATATGGAAGTCCTTAGTAAAAAGAAGAGCCTGATAAAATTAAGATAATAAATATTGCCCTATTTGTACATAGATGTATGTGCTCATGTTGTAAAGTAATTGATATTTGTACTGCAATGGCACTAATGCAAATGGGTTCTGTAAACCAAGCCATTATTTCAAATTTTCAGACTCCAAATAACTTTATTTAAGAAGGAAACCAGAGCAAATCCAGGGAGAAATAAATCAGTAAGCATCACCCCAGTAATGGCTAAACTCTTAGAAGTATTGATAAGGGATTCCAGAATATACAAATGCAAACAAGATAATAAGAAGGCAGCACAAATTTATGAGGAATAGGTCATGTAATCTAATGAGTTTCTCCATCTCCTCTCCCAGTTTTTCTTTGTCTCTTTCTCCATCTGCAGTCTTACTACATCCTTCTGACTATTCCATCCTTCACACTCATGGATCCCACAATTTCTTCTTTTATCTTAATCCTACCAATCCCTCTGATTTTTCCTTAATCTCATCTCCAGACTTCTTGTCTCATCCTTACTAGCCTATCACACTGCTCATTACACTTAGATCTTACCAACTTCCTTCTTTAGGGTGGATGGTAACTCTTTTAAGAAAAAAACTTTTTCTCTCCTATCTAGTAACCTTCAGTAATTTATTAAGCAAATATTTAATTATGTAACTAAACAGTTCCTTCATTTGTATTATCCTTTTTAATTAATTTCATTCATGAATTACATGCAGACCATTAGTATTTCTCGCTATATATTTTGAATTTTTCATTATCTCAACTTTACTTTGTATAATTGATACGCTTGAATGGTTTATTCATATTCCTAATTTAATCTTTATAGGATTACTAGTTGTTTGTCCGTCATAAATGACGGTATAATATTTCATGTATCTCACCACCCTCTTCCTCCCCTGTGTCTCTTCCCCCTTCTCCCTCCGTGTGTCTCTTCCCACTCCCTCTCCTGTGTTTATTCCCACTCCCTGTCCCCTGTGTCTCTTTCCCCCTCTCACTCCCCTGTTTCTTCTTCCCTCCTCTCCTGTGTCTCCTTCCCCCCTCCCCTATGTCTCTTTCCCCCTCCCTCCCCTGCCCCCTCTCCTGTGTGTCTCCCCCCCCCCTCTTCCCCGCTATCCAGTTTTTAAAGTGTGTGTATGTTTTTATGGTTTGAATGGCACACTTTGGTGTTGCATAATTTACTGAGGGAATACAGCATAGTACATTTGGGATCAAATATCCCTTGAGTTAGGAGGTTTCCTAAAAGTGGGACATAGGCCTTGTTTGGCTGCCTGTATATTTTATGTTACAAGGCAATTTTTCTACAAGTCAAACATATTATTTACCTCATGCCTAAGCCTTCATATATACTTTTGTCATGTACCATCTAGTTTATGACATTTTTAATATGTTAACAAGAATTGAAAAATAAAGTTCCCCATTCATTTTTTTTATTTGATATTTACAATCTGTGTTGACTAAATCATCATCATTGATTGCATTTTCCATCTCATAAATCTGTAAAGTTCTTATTTTTCTTGTAGCATCTCAAGTTGCCTCTACTCCTTCATCGATAGGTCCAGTAGTTTGAAAGAAGATCAGCCTTGTCTGTTTGGAAGAGACTTTACCATGCCCCATGTTATCAGAAATATATTTTTCAATATTTGCAAAGTACCCTCATTAAAAAACAGCAGTCATATCTAGACTCACCTCACAACATGAAACAAGGACAGTCTCCCCTGCAGGAAAACTTAGTCCGAATTTTTTACAAACGGTTGAGTCAGTCTTCCTCTTTTTCACAAGAGGTTTAGTCAATTCCTCCTCCTTGTGCCAAAAGGTTTCTCTTCATCAATTCCATTCTTCAATCAGTATTCAAATCCATATTTCATATTGAAAACTTGTAAATCTTATAACCCTCTTTTGCAGGTCTTTTTATTGTGCTATATAATATTCCATATATTTTGATATATGCTTTGGGCCTCTTTCAAAAAAACTTTTTTAACCAGTAAACAAAAAAAACGTAATGTAAGAACTTTACATTATTTTATTACTGTCAATATTTTATCTTCTAGGATTCTATGGATCAGCCAGAAAGGTAATGTAATTTTAGTCAGTACCTTACCCTCTTCTCCCCCTTCTATATCATAATAATGGTGTAATTCAGTTTCAGTTGAAAGCTCTAATCATGATTTGTGAAATCGAAAGAGTGTTGCCATTTTGAGCCCTTTGCCAAAATCCCCTTCACAAAAGGATTCGGCAATTACATATCACACCACAACACAACAATGAATTTAAACAAAACATTTTCCCTATCCTGAAACGGGTAAACAGTGAAAGTTCTTTAAGCATTCAAGCTCATGAACAAAAATAGGCTTTACTCAAATTACAATTTCTAGACTAATTATTCTAGAAAAGACAGTAGCTCCAATCTCTCTCGTCCCCTCATATTTCACATCAGAGATTCTAATCCCCTTTTAATTAAATACATCAATGAGGGAAATATTTTGTTTTCATCTGTCTGATCATTTATTTGCATGGGATTAAAGGCAAGAGAAATAAGGTAATTAAATGATATGGTCAAATGATACATTCATGACAATGAATTATTATGTAGGGTCTAACAGAAGAATTATGTTCTCATTGCCATTCTTTAGTCCATGCCTCAAACTTCTGTCCCTAACTCATATACCAACTCTTACCACCAACCAAATTTCCCCTCATCCAATTGCAAACAAAAATGTTTAGTATGTAGATTGGTACCTCACCTAATTTCAAGAGTATACAATCAGAATAAATAACTAACCAACATCAATATTAAAGAAATTCAAAGTTATCTACCTAACAATTCAAGCTATCCAGCTAACACAGAACAGTTATCCTAACCCCTCCTGATATTTCATGTATGGATTTTTAATCTGCTATAAAGTAATTTTGTTAACCATTTCCCATATTTACGATATGCCTTAGTTGCATAGAAGTTACATGCAGGGTAATTGTTAATGATCCAGAGAAAGGCAAACAGAAAAAAAACCAAGTGAAACTTTGCCAAGTGTCTCAAAAGGGGAAAAGAAATGCTTTCTGACCCCATATACTGGCGATTGGATTCCTCCCTGCATCAATGCTCCATCTCTAATTAACCAGGATAACCCTGAATACCTTTTTTTATTTAAAAATATATCCAATCATTTTTTAAAGTATGAATTTGCTGCCCCCACCTCCTTTGGCAGAGAATTCCATAGATTACAAAAAAACTAGAGGAAAATATACAAAATATGTACTAGTTGCTTATTAGAATGATATTTACACGTGTTGGGGATCCATGGATCAGACAAATGCCCTTCAGCAATAAGACCAATATAACTTAACATTTAATAAATTTATAAAAATAAAATATATATAATAAAAGAAAAGTCCTGGTGAGTAAAAATAACTATTTACAAACAGAGATGGGAGGCAGAGTCGCAGAAAATAAGTCCTACAGACAACTGTACAAATACCAAGTACCCCAATGATAATACTAACATTCAAGGCAAAACCATGGGAAAAGAGGAAAATCTCTATTATGCAATAGCGGAGTTCCCTATCTTATATCCGCTATTCTTGAAGCCCCCCCCTATTTGTCCTCTAAATACTCTATTTATCCTCTAAATACTCCAAAGGGAAAGTAAAGCCAGAGAAAACTATCTCTCTACACTACATGTCTTGTTAGTATTAATAGAACATATGAGGTACTGCTGGATCCAAAATATCTTAGGCAATAAATTCTCTCTAAGTGGAGTATAGTGCCGTTATTCTTCAGTATTACCAAAACTGTGTCGCAGAACCACAGACAAATGCTATAGTGTTAACTGTGCAGTTTAAAAAAATAAATCTCAAAGAGGTCACTACACACATGTGCACAATTTGGGATAAATATATGGAATTAATGTGCACAATTGAGGAAAAATCTAGGAAATAAACCCTAGAAATACCTGTAATAAATATAATTAATACTGTACAGTATAAGGCACAATCAATCCCTACTAATTAATAGTGGACTTCCCTATCTGGTAACAACTGATCTTGAATGTCCCGAATGACCAGTATGTCTTTTATCATAGGTAGATTGTAAACTGTATATATATAAATATAAATATATATATATATATATATATATATATATATATATATATATATATATATTAGTGACTTGCCCGTCAAAAAATGACGGTCAATAACATTTTCAAGCTGGAAATGCTGTTTGTGACACAATGTGATTCTCTAACACTCTGAATCTTTTTCTTATCTACAAAGAAGTACAAAAATGTATATTATTTATTTTTAATTTTTTTAACAATGTACTGTTAAACCATATCAAACTTTTTAATTGTCATGTATCAAATAATAACATAACAATCCATAACATTTCACAGAATACATATTGTGAACCATTACATGAAGGTTTCTAATGTGCAACTTATATTGTAAACAGTGGGTAATGAATTTTTTTGAACAATACTAACATGAAATCGTTTAACTTTTTTTAAATGAGTGTCTTCAACCATGACATAATGCTTATTAACATACAACTTCTATTTAAACTCCTGGTAAAGCACATAGGTATTGAATCCAAAGGAAGGCAAACAGTAAAAAACCCCATTGCAACTTAGCCAATTTTCTCAAAAGGGGAAAAAAAATTATTCCTTCCTGACCCCATTAAATGGCGGTCGGATTACTCCCTGCATGAATCCTTTTTATTTAATTACTTGAATATGGCCCGTCAAAAAATTACGGCAATGAAATTGTAAGTGAGCTAATGCTTTTTGGTGTTTAATAATCAAATAAATAATACATTAATAAATTAATATACTTTACCTATTTTGAAGTAATATATGCAGGAAGCATTCTGTTGAAGAGTTGACAATCTGTTTTGATGTTGCTGGAGCATTAGTGATGTGGAGCTGCTCTGTAAGCGTGATGAATGTGTGCAGTGTAATAGTGTGCGTGCGCGAGACCAAACCGTTAGCGTAGCTGTGTACTTCCGCATTGTATAAGTTATTGTTCTAAAATGGTGGCTAATGTGTGGTATGCGTATGTATCGGAATATCCGTAGGTGTTTTGTGGTGTTTTGCGTGTTTCTGGTGGTGTTTTGCGTGTTTAGAGTACTGTAGCCTCGTTTTCGTTTTGTTCTGCGGCCATTTTTTCTCTCGCTTAGAGAATTTTTTAGTGTCTAAACTCTTTTATTTTGAGTTAAATTAAGGTGTAACTTCATTTTTTGAGGTCCTGGATTTGTCCTTGGGATTTATTGATGGTCATGGCAAATGCCATGATAACTTTGAAGGACAAAAGGCAAACCATTCTCACTTGAAGCTAAATCAATTGGTATAAAAACTCGTTCATCTTTATGGGTCCCAGTCATTATTTCTGCATGTATAAAATGATCTTTTAAATCGTGCACAATTAATCAGGTCCCATTACAAAGTCCTTTTTTTGGATTCATATTTCTCAATAGCATGACAATTTCCCCTTTTTTCAATTGCAAAACATGTGGTGGCATTCCAGATGGTGTTAAAGAATTAATAAATTCTATAATAAAATTTGATTCACTGTTTTTATCATCAGCCAGAACTGAATCTGCACTGTAATAATTATTTTGTGGTGCGTTGATGAATTTGAAAATTTCATAATTTAGATTCAAGGCATCTATATTTTTTGATGTTAATACCACTTTGTTTGCAATGTCTGAGTAATCGTAGTTATTCAGAGTGTTTAGAAAGATTGCTGATAGGAGTGATTCATGCAAACCATTGTTAATGGAATTTCAATGGTATCATTGGGTAAATCATGTCTCTGTGGATGTTTTTCAATTTGAATGAGCCAATCTTTGATTTCATTTTGGCCTTCAGATCTCATATTTAATTCTAATTTGAGGTGTGTAAATATTTTCCACAGTTTACTTGTCTTGATACATGTTTCAATGATATCTGTTCTATTTCCATGTGGCACAACAGGTAATGTTTGCCTAAAATCTCCTCCTAACAATATCACCTTTCCACCAAATGGCAACTTATTATCCATCGCTTCTTTTAAGAATCTAGCAATACATTGCAAAGCATGACATGATATCATTGTTGCCTCGTCTATGATAATGAATTAACTTTTCTAAAAAAAATTGGCTTGTAAAGAATTCAGTCGAATATCTACCACCTTTTATCAAAAGTGCTGCAATTCCAGTTGTTGCAAATGACATTGCTATTTGACCCTGTGCTCGAATGTAACTCATCAAACAATTGTACAGATACGTTTTACCTGATCCACCAGGGCCATCTAGATAGAAATAACGGTCTTTGACCATTTCATCATCTGTAGCATTTGTGATGGCATTAAATGCTTGTAATTGTAAAGTATTTAAAGTTGCCATTTTTTTTCTGCTTTTTGTTTTTGTAGCTCATTGTCATAATCATCAAAGTTTATGTCATCTATAGGTCCTGGATCAGGCAAATTAAAACTTGCACAATTTAATCCATGAGCAAGAAATATTTCTTGAATTTCCATTAAAGTTTTTAACAGTGCTATTGGCTCATTGTAACGTTTCAAGAAGTCTTCGGATATATTTAATTTAAATGTTTCCAACAAAGTAAATGCATCAGGTACATTGCAAAAGATGCAAATGAACGCAAATTGTTCTCTCATTTGCTTTGGCATTTGACATAGTGCTGCTTCTTCCAGACACCTCTCTATATCATCTGCTATGAAGTTTTGATGTCTTGCAGCTATTAGGAAAGTCTCACTGTGCGTAAATGTTCAAAACTTTGTGCACCGGGAACATGTAAAAGAAGTAATCTTAAACTGAAATGTTCAATGTCTCTTGGACAATTTTATGCGTATCTCTTTTTCGTTGTCGCCATAGACCATTTACAAATACATAGTGATATGGAATCTCAATGTATAAACATTGTCTGGTCTGCGTGTCCTGGCAGTTTAATTTAAACCATGCAGTAAGTGTTGTATCTCTGTGTTCACTTTGCGCTAAGGCAGTTCTTTCATTGCCTGCAGTAAAGCAAACAAACTGACTTTGTGGCAAATGTACAGCTAATCGATAAACAGCATGTGACCAATCATGCATATCAAATTTCAGAAGCCGCCATCTTGCTTCCGGAGCACTGACATAGCGAGCATCTAAATAATTAGAAAGTTCGTCATGTAAAATTGGATTTTCCTTTTCGTTAGCTGCACCTTGCACAACAGTTGCTGCATCATATCCTTTGTATATATATGTGGATGGATTTAATAGAAGGGCAAGCTTCAACATTTATGTGTGCATTGTACTTTATGAACAAATGTGGATTTTATGGAACAACATATCTATTATCAACCTTTTGTCCATGGATAATAGCTGTTTGTCCTTGTCTTCTTTCATACAAAGGGTATCACAATTAGCATACGTTTGCATTTTAAATTGTTTTGTAAATTGTTTTGTACATTTTTTATTTTCCATACATGGTGAATTTGGATTCATATCTCCCCATGGCCCATGAATCATTCTGTGTGTCACAATCTCAAATAGTTTGAAATATTTTTCTGGATTGGCAATTCAGCAGTAATGACTGAAACCACTCTCTCTGCAGTATTCAATTTATCTTTTTCCTGCAGGATTAAAAGTATGTGAGCATGTGGCAGTCCTCTTTTTTGAAATTCAATGGTGTAAACAAAATCCACACATTTTCCAAATAACTGTGCTTTAGTTATATCATGTATTAATTAATTTAGTTTGATTTTGAATACTCTTTTAACTAAAGTCGGTCAGAAGTAGTATTTTGTCCTAGATTCAAATTTTCCTTGATCCAGTGGATTACATGTGAATATAATGAATAAATCTGGTTTTCCAAATTTTGTGACAATAGCCATGGCATCATTATATCTTTCTCGCATATTGCGAGGAGATCCTTGGAAAATGGATGGCAAAATGATTGCTCTTTCAGCTGGAATGTCTCTGTTGGTAGCCAATTCCGCAACATAATCCATCAATCCACAATACTGTTCTACTCAAAGCTTATTTTGTTGAAATTTAGAATTTAATATATTTATGTTTATAAAAGGTTGTTCTTCATTGCGTGGATATATTCTAATATCCCGCTGAAAAGGTGGTTCACCATCTTCATTTTTAAAGACCATGGCAATCTCATTTACTGTTGGTAAATTATACCGTCTTTGATCAGTGTTGCGATCTCTTATTAACACCACATTTACTCTTGGCATTGTCAATTGATGTCTTTGAGCATGTTGCTGTTCTTTTTCAACCTGTGCTAATTTTTTGTATGCTTGACTGTATGGGTTGTTGGCCATAATTTTAACAAGCTGTTCAAAGACTATGCGCAAACACTGTCTGGAAGCGTCATTCTTTGTTCAACAGCTTCCATTGTATCTAAGTAGTGATGTCGCGAACATCAAATTTTCTGTTCGCGAACATCGGACACGAACTTCAATCAAATGTTCGCGAACGGGTGAACCCGGCGAACCGCCATAGACTTCAATGGGAAGGCGAATTTCAAAACCACAGGGACTCTTTCTGGCCACAATAGTGATGGGAAAGTTGTTTCAAGGGGACTAACACCTGTGGCATGCCAGAGGGGGATCCATGGCAAAACTCCCACGGAAAATTACATAGTTGATGCAGAATCTGGTTTTAAGCCATAAAGGGCATAAATCAACCAAAATTCCTAAATTGTTTGGAATAACATGCTTTAAAACATCAGGTATGATGTTGTATCAATCAGGTAGTGTAAGGGTTACACCCGCTTCACAGTAACAGACCAATCTCCCCGTTTAATGCACCGCAAACAACCGCAAACAGTCCCTTTGCACAACCGCAAACTCCCCATTTGCACAAGGTTGGATACCAAGCTAGCCATGTTCCGTTCCTTGTCCTCACTGATGTCATTGAATGTCTCTTCCTCCACCCAGCCACCAAGGGTCCCCGAAAGGTGACAACAAGCCCCCTGAGACGCCTGCTGTGTTTGGTCTTCCACCTCCTCAAAGCCACCTTCCTCCTCTGACTCCTCTTCTTCAGACTCCTCTCTCTGCGCTGCCTCTGTCTGCGTTATTATAAGGTGTGTACTGTTAAGTAGTACTATTCCTATCGGTTTAATCCCTGTTACGTCCACTATTAGGGAACGTGTATATGGCATTGATTTTTGGAACAGGGAGATGGAAAAAGATGCTTGGTCAGACCTCCTACTTCAAATTTGGGGCACTGCGCGTGCAATCTAAGGTGCCACCAGATATGAGTGTCACTGTGCACTGGCAAAAGTTGGCAGAGTAGGTGCTGTAGGCCTCACACACACGCCTGTAGGCAGGCAATTGCTATTCTATTACAGTCAAAAAAGTGTTGTTTTATGTCACTAAGCACAATATAAGCTGTGAGCCTGACACAGGCAGGCAACTGAAATTAGATTACAGGAAAAAAATGGTTGTTTTCAATGTATGTTACACCACCAGGTATGAGTAGTGAAAATAAGCACAATATAAGCTGTTAGGTGTTAGCCTGTCACACACACACGCTGGCAGGCAGGCATAGATTACACACAAAAAATTATAAAATAAAATAAATGATGTTCAAAGTTTCCTCAATGATAAAGTATAGGGGGCGAACTGATAAGCGCATGTGTTCGCAGTTCGCGGCGGACGCGAACATGCGAAAATCGCCACGAATAGTTCTCCGGCGAACTGTTCGGGACATCACTATATCTAAGACATATAACTGCAAATTTCCTTTGCTTTCCTTCTTGTGAGTGTAAAGTTCAGTGGTAAATTTGTCCTTGAACTCTAAAACAGTAAGGACCATGTCCTGGGACATTTTCTGCTAATGTAGTACCCATTGAAGCAAATGTAATTGCACTGTTATAAGATCTTGCGTTTTTTTTTTAATTGGTAAAATTTGGAAATGTTGGATCGCTCATGATACTTTGTAAGTAGTCTGAAAATGTGTGTCTTTGTGGAAGTCTTACCTTTCCTTTCTGACAACAACTAATGAAGTCTCCGTCAGTTGGTCTTTCCTTGAGAAAATGATAGGCCCCACAAAACTGACAAACAACATTGAGAACCCACAATAATGAGTTACTACTGTTAGTGCTCTAATAAACGCATATTCCTGAGCTTCCTCAACATATATATCACTACAACTTTCTATATCTACATTGATGTCATGTGTCTGAACATTGGTGTCAATAGGAAATATTGTATTATTGGGCCATGTTTCACAGACATGTTTTTTTTTACTTTTTCATTTCTTTTAAGCTCCAGCACACTCACTTTGTGCTTTCTTACTAATTTTTCTTTTATTTAAAAGTATCTGTCGGTCTTCTTCTCTTAAGCATTAGGAAGTTTCAAGTGACTGTGCATCTCTCCATCTTTTCTTCCTTTCCCTTGCCAATCTTCTTTTGCGTTCAATGTTGTCTTCTCCATTATCCTCCATTGTAATCTGTAATTGTAAATAAAGGTGTAAGATGTCATGTTTTTTTGTTCTGTACATATTGTTTGTAGCTGCTCTCAATCCAAAGGTAAATAGCATTAATGAAAGAATGCAAAGATGTGCAAAACTTTTAAATTGTTTCTCTGCAATCAATGAAACCATTTTTTTGTTGTTGTTTTATTGGCATACATTAAAAAGCAAAGCACTGCACATATACAGTGGATATAAAAAGTCTACACACCCCTGTTAAAATGTCAGGTTTCTGTGCTGTAAAAAAATGAGACAAAGATAAATCATTTCAGAACTTTTTCCACCTTTAATGTGACCTATAAACTGTACAACTCAATTAAAAAACAAACTGAAATCATTTAATATAAAAATAAAATAATATGGTTGCATAAGTATGCACACCCTTAAACTAATACTTTGTTGAAGCACTTTGTGATTTTATTACAGCACTCAGTCTTTTTGGGTATGAGTCTATCAGCATGGCACATTTTGACTTGGCAAGATTTGCCCACTCTTCTTTGCAAAAACACTCCAAATCTGTCAGATTGCGAGGGCATCTCCTGTGCACAGCCCTCTTCAGATCACCCCACAGATTTTTAATCAGATTCAGGTCTGGGCTCTGGCTGGGCCATTCCAAAACTTTAATCGTCTTCTGGTGAAGCCATTCCTTTGTTAATTTGGATTTATGCTTTGGGTCGTTGTCATGCTGAAAGATGAAGTTCCTCTTTATGTTCAGCTTTCTAGTAGAAGCCTGAAGGTTTTGTGCCAATATTGACTGGTATTTGGAACTGTTCATAATTCCCTCTATCTTAACTAAGGCCCCAGTTCCAGCTGAAGAAAAACAGCTCAAAGCATGATGCTGCCACCACCATGCTTCACTGTGGGTATGGTGTTCTTTTGGTGATGTGCAGTGTTGTTTTTGCGCCAAACATATCTTTTGGAATTATGGCCAAAAAGTTCAACCTTGGTTTCATCAGACCATAACACCTTTTCCCACATGCTTTTGGAAGACTTCAGATGTGTTTTTGCAAAATGTAGCCTGGCTTGGATGTTTTTCTTCGTAAGAAAAGGCTTTCGTCTTGCCACTCTACCCCATAGCCAAGATATATGAAGAATACAGGAGATTGTTGTCACGTGTGCCACACAGCCAGTACTTGCCAGCTATTCCTGCAGCTCCTTTAATGTTGCAGTAGGCCTCTTGGTAGCCTCCCAGACCAGTTTTCTTCTTGTCTTTTCATCAATTTTGGAGGGAGCTCCAGTTCTTGGTAATGTCACTGTTGTGCCATATTTTCTCCCCTTGATGATGACTGTCTCCACTGTGTTCCATGGTATATCTAATGCCTTGGAAATTCTTTTGTACCCTTCTCCTGACTGATACCTTTTAACAATGAGATCCCTCTGATGCTTTGGAAGCTCTCTGTGGACAATGGCTTTTGCTGTGGGATGCAACTAAGAAAATTTCAGAAAAGACCAACTAGAGCAGCTGAACTTTATTTGGGGTTAATCAGAGGCACTTTAAATGATGGCAGGTGCATGCTGACTCCTATTTAACATGATTTGGAATGTGATTGCTTAATTCTGAACACAGCTACATCCCCAGTTATAAGAGGATGTGCAGACTTATGCAACCACATTTTTTTTATTTTTTATTTTTCTTACCTCCACCTAAAAGATTTCAGTTTGTTTTTCAATTGAGTTGTACAGTTTATAGGTCACATTAAAGGTGGAAAAAGTTCTGAAATGATTTATCTTTGTCTCATTTTTTACAGCACAGAAACCTGACATTTTAACAGGGGTGTGTAGACTTTTTATATCCACTGTATATTGATATATATATACATTTTTTGGACTAATTAATTATTTTGTCATTACTAAATGAATATACGTTACTGAATTAATCCAAAACTGAGATCAATGGTAAACCTAAAAAGTTAATTACATTGTCATAAAGAAGATTACAGAGAAACAGCTATTATCAAAGTATAGATGTGGCCTAAAATAATGTTCAATTTTCTTAACGATGCAATTAATTTAGTTATGATGTCTAATTTAGGTTCTTTAAAAGAAAATTAGTTAATCATATATATATATATCTTGCTAGTTTTTTTTTTTATTGTAATAGCAAATTAAATACTAAAAACCTTATTCATTTTCTTTTTTTTGTTGTTGTTATTGTAATGAAAAATGAAAGCCTTAAGACCTCAATCATTTGCAAGTTGTTCAAAGCAATAGGGCACTATATAAGCACATAGCCTTTTTTTTTTTAAACCTTAGTTTTGGATAGATGTTCATTAACTAAAATGTTCTTTAAAAATAATATACTATGTTGTTATATCGAGCCCTATTACATTTTTCAAATTGCAAATGAATGAGTCCCTAAATAAATATAGTTTCATGAATTAATCATTAAGTGTCATCAATCCCAAACCAAAAGGGCATGCTGAAATCATATACCTGTGAACTTGCTGTTGTTTGTGTAAAAATCCTTGCAAATTCACTCTCTGTCTTCAGTCAGGTGCACAGATGAGTGATCTGTGAAATAACATGAAAATAAGTTTTAATCATTGTATTCCATTAATTCTTGATTGAATAAAGTCCATGGGCCTCATTCTATTACCGGCCGTAAATCGTCCGTAAGGCTGCGATTCCTTGCGCGGGTTCTGTTAACTCGCAATTCAATCATACGGCCCCGCAAGGATCTCCTCTTACGGCCGGCCACATATCTTGGAACCGGCCGTAAGCTCTGAAATCTACAAAGTCAAAAATAAATTCAAGCCTGCACTGTACAGCTCTGTAAATGCTAGGGATCATATTTGGGTACATGAGGATTAAAAGTAACCCACTCTCAAGCTTGCACATCAGCCCAAACCGAGTTTAAATTAACTGTTTATTTTCCGGCTGCGGCGTGGGCGTATCTGAGGTGCTCCAAGCTCTATGGACTTTTTACATGTATATTTGACATATATTAAAAAATATGTATTTTACGGATTTGAGTCTAGGGGAATGTTGTGCTATTTTTTCTAACACCTAAAATCACTTTATAGTCTTCTCAAAGTGCAGGATGGCTTTATTTGAGCTATTTTATGTGCTTAATTGGTGCTAGCGGGACCTCTTTCCTGCAAGTAAGCTGCGGCTCGGTTTTAGCCTTGCAGAGAGGGTTCCCGGAGCAATTTAATTGCAAATAGGATTTTCTTACGGCCGATTTCCTTGCGGCCGTTTTAGATCAAAGGATTTCCTCCGGCGCGAGCGGCCGCAAGAGATAGCAGGTCACCGGCCGCAAGCCTGCCGGAATCCCCAGCCGGAGGGGAATAGAATACCAGAATAGCTTGCGGCCGGTCCTTGCGGCCCCGCAACGGCTGCGGACGCTAATAGAATGAGGCCCCATATATTTAAGTGCTTAGTAAAATGTACATTTTTTTAAAGTTTTCTAACCCCATCTTTTTTTTAAAATAATATTATCAATTAATAGTTATAAAAACAATGTACATGAATGAGTAGTAAGGCAGATATATACAGTAAGTGCATGTTAAAAATTGTTATTACTTTTATTGCAGTCTCCATTTTTTTTTTAATAATGACTAATTATTAATTAAAATATTATTATACGTTAATTAATCAATAACTGTTATCCATGTTACCAACAAAAAATTAAGCCTTTTTTTTACCTATAAGAACATAATTTAATGATATACCTGTAAAGATGATCCTTATGCTGTTGAAAGGCTGCAAACGTCACTCTCTGTGTTGAGTCAGCTGCAGGTACGCTGAAACTGTCAAATAAGATGGAAAGTATTTGTACTATTTTGCTTCATCCCTATCAGGCAATCAGCAGCAACACAGATCTGTTAGCATAGATGCCAAACAAAAAAGCATACTCATCAATGTATTATTAAATCAAATAATTTTTTGTTCCTGATTACTAATTATTAATTAATTAATATATTAATATACGTTAATTAATCAATAACTATCATCAATTCCAACTAAAAATACTTTAAACCTTTTTTTTTAACAAAAGAACATAATTTAATAATATAACTGTAAAGGTGATGTTTATGGTGTTGAAAGGCTGCAAATGTCACTCTCTGTGTTGATTCAGCTGCAGCGACACTGAAACTGACAAATAAGAGGGAAAGCATTTTTAATATTTGGATTAATCCCTATGAGGCAATCAACATCATCACGGATATGTCAGTGCATCTTAAAATATACATCTTGTCTGTGGTCCTTTTTTTTTGTTTTTAATAATACTAATTACAAATTAATACATTAATGTACATTAATAATCAATTAATCACTGACTAAATGTATTCTAAAGATCTAAGCATTAATATATTCCTAAACAAAAGGCATTGTAAAATCTCAAATATTTTTTTTCCTAATGATTACTAATAATTCATTAGTAAAATAATGTACATTAACAATTAATTAATCAATGTGTAAATGTCTTTGAATTTTTTTTGCATTAATGTATTAATAAACTTTAAGGATTTTTTTTCTTAATGATTACTAATTAATAGAGATGTCGCAGACAGTTCGCCAGCGGACTATTAGCGGCTATTTTGGCTTGTTCGCGCTCGCAGCGGACGGCGGACACATGCGCTTTTCGGTTCGCCCCCTATTCTTTATCATTGAGGAAACTTTGACCCTGCACCTCACAGTCAGCAGACACATTCCAGCCAATCAGCAGCATACACTCCCTTCCAGGGCCTTCCATCTGAAGGACAGCATACATTTTAGAATCATTCTGAAGCTGCATTCGTTGTGAGAGGACATATAGTGTAGCTGCTGGAGATTTAATAGGGAAATAGCCAGGCTGTTGTGGGCCTCATTCTATTAACGGCCGTAGGAGATGCGTGGCCGCAAGGACCGGCCGCAGGCTATTTGCCTATTCTATGCGCTTGCGGCCGAGGGCTCCGGCCTTGCTTGCGGCCGGCGCCCTGTTATCCCTAGCGGCTGCACCCACAGCAGGAAAGCCTTGGATCTTACACGGCCGCAAGAGTTTCGGCCGCAAGAAAGCCCTGGTTGCTATTCAATTGCTATGTAAACCCTCTCGTCATGGCCGTAATTATCTAAAACCGAGCCGCAGCTTACTTGCACCAAAAAGGTCCCGCTAGCACCCAATTAAGCACATAATAAAGCCATCCTGAACTTTGATGAGACGATAAAGTGATTGCAGGTGTAAGCATTCATAGCACAACATTCCCCTACACTCAAATCTGAAAATAATTTTTAGTTTAATTCATGTCAAATGTCCGTGGACAAAGTCCCAAGGGCTTGGAGCACCTCAGACTCGCAAAGGCTGCGGGATTAGCCTCCGTCAAGTCCGTAAATGGGTAAAATAGACCCAAGGATCTTAAAGGGCTTACTTACAAGTCGTAGCATAGAAAATCCATCCTGTACTTTTATTAAAAGTGAAAGTGATGTTTGGTTTTAGAATTAATAGCTCAACATTCCCCTACTCTCAAATCCGCAAATAAAGATATTTAACTTCATGTTCAATCTTCGTGTTTTATCTATCATGCAAGCCTGCACGGGTTTGAATAACGAGCTACGGGCTTGGAGGGCAATCATCTGCCAAACCCGTACGTGCTTCACCAAGAAGCTACGGTCGTGAGTTATGCGTACCAAAATATTGTCCTGTGGATCCTATTTAGGAATCCTTGAACAACCAACCAAGGTTGTACAGAAACACCTTTTATGCAGCCTTTATTTTAATTATTATTGCCACATACTAATTTTAAAAAATTCAATCTTTATTTGTACATTTGAAATGTTGTTAAAAATGCAACGATTAAAAAAATCATGTTAAACCCAAGGTGTTTAATCCTTTGGGTTTTTTGACGTCCAGCAAATTATTAGAGGTTTATTTAAGTTTTATTTTTGTTGTTATTATATTCTTTGCTTTGATCACATCTTTTTTATTTAATTACTTTATTATGCTCAAGTCAATAAAAGATTTGGTTTTTCAATTCAATTGCATTTGTGTATTCTTGGTTATGTTTCCTTAGTCAAATCCTTATCAGGTACCCTGGATTTTAATTTACATATTTTTTTTTTTTTTTACATAAGATTAAGATAAGGTTTTATAATCCTTTTGTTTATTCATACAGCACTTCACTGGGGTATATGTTTTAAGTGCCTTTGCATTTCTTTTGTGTTAATCTTTTATCCTGTTTATTTATGTTAATTCGGAATTCCATTTCTTAAAGTGCATTATAATTCAAGTTGTGTTATTCAAAAATTATTATCTTAAAGTGCTTGTGCTATTTGACTTAGTGCTTATTTCTTCTTATATTGCCCTTTTACCTCGTGACTGTTAGTCTGTCACAGTCACTACTTTACCTTTTTCATTTATAGTGCTAATACTGTGCTATTTTTAAAAAAATGGATACACTCCTGATTATGCTGTTTCTTAAACTATATATTTCCTAAATGCTTCTGTCTATTGTTTTTTAGAAGGAGGTTGTGTCCTCCTTTTTCTTCAGTTCTTTTGCTTTAATTATGCTTTTACTCCTTTTTCCTTTTTCTTGCTTTTCTATTTCCTTATTCTTGTATATTACTCTATTGTTACTATATTGAGACTTTATGGTGAAGGAATTGGCTTTCTATCTTTCTTTTAAGTTAGTAGTGGACCTGGAGCTTTAGAGCTGTATCTATCATGCTCCACGCTATATTGGCGTGATCGTGCTTACTGATGACGTCACAATCTCTCGACGCGCCTTTCGTGAGGCTCTATCAGTCTCTCACTCATCAGGGGCACAGTGCTGCCTTCTCTGTGGAGCTATTTATAGTTTCTATGGCAATTAGTTAACTCTTTGTGTTCCATAGTTTCTATGGCAGTTAGTTAACACTTTGTGTTCCTGAATGTTTTTGTGCATGCTTTATTTTCATATGTTGCTTTTGACTTTCTTTTTTACTATATTATCTTTATATTATTTAAATAAGTATAATGATTTTGAATAAGGAAATTACTTTCAAAGTAATACTTTTAACTTGCTAGCATTAGTATGCCTTTGTATTATTTTATTAAAACTTTGTTTGCTAAACATATTATTTGATTTTAAATTATAATTATTTATATTCTTTATTGTTTATTTATATTTCATTATTTGTTTGTATATGTTATTTATTTATTTATTTATTTATATGTATTTATTTTATTTATGTTTTATATTTATTATTATTATATTAATGACTTTTATAGATAAAGATGGTATTCTAATTACTTCTTTTAATTTTTCTTATCTTTGATCAAAAGTTGTTGTTTTTAAAAAAAAAAATATTTTGTTTTATTAGTAATTCTTTCAAATGAATACTATATATATACATTCTTCTGTTAAACTTTTGTATCCTATTCATATATTAAATCTAGATATTTTTCATAAGAGGTCTTTTTCAAATGAATGCTGTATATGTTAATTCTTCATTTAAACCCTGTGTTTTTTTTGTATCCAATTGAAATATCCATTTTGCCTCTTGACACAGTAGGTGTTTATCCCAATCTCCTCTTCTTGCTGTTTTTGGTATGTGGTCAATACCTATGAATTTCAAACAGTATGGATTATTGTTGTGATGATGATGTACATGTTTTGCTATTGGGGTATCTTTTAAATTTAAAACATCATTGACATGTTCTAATACACAGCGTCTTAACTGTCTTTTGGTTTTGCCTGTGTATTTTTTATTACATGAGCAAATTATTTGGTAGATAACACCTTCAGTTAGACAATTTATATTGTGTCTTATCTTATAATTCTTTAATCCTGTTGCATCTTGAAATTCTGTGGTTTTTAATAAAAATGGAAATGCTTTACATTTGCCGCATGCTTTACATCCTTTTTGGCCTTCTATTAGCCAGTTCCTCTTATTTTTCTTTTCTTCATAGTGGCTATGTACCAGGAGATCTTTTAGGTTTTTTGCTCTTCTGTATGTAATTGTACTTTGTTCTGTAAGTACTTCATCCAGATCTCTATCTAATTTCAAGATGTTCCAGTGTTTTTGCAATATAGATCTTATTTGTTGGGATTGACTGGAGAAGTTTGTGATGAATCGTATAGGTTGTTGTTTTTTGTCTCTTTTATTTTCAACCAATAGTTGATTTCTATCCTGTGTTAAGGCCCTATGGTATGCTTTCTTCAACACTTTTTTTGTGTATCCTCTTTTGAATGAATCTTTCCTGTAGTTCTTTAGCTTGTATTTTGAATTCTTGTTGACTGCTACAGTTTCTTTTTATACGTAAATACTGTCCTGTTGGTATGGCTTTCTTTGTTGAAATTGGATGGTGACTCTTCCAATGTAACAACGAGTTTGTTGCTGTTGTTTTTCTATAAGTTCTTGTTGCTAGTTCTTTTTTGGAATTTACATAGATGCTTAAATCAAGGAATGTCACTATTTCTTTATTGAACTCATATGTTAATTTTAAATTTTGTTCATTATTATTCAATTTTTTTATGAACTCTTTGAGTTCTTCTTCAGAGCCTGACCATATGACCAATATATCGTCAATGAATCTTATCCATAGTTCTATTTTTTGTGTATAAGATTCATTGTTTTCTGAGAATACTATATTATTTTCCCAGTGGCCTAAATATAAATTTGCGTAGTTAGGGGCACACGGCGTCCCCATTGCCGTGCCCCTAATCTGTTTATACTATTGTTTGTTGAAGATAAAATAATTGTTATCCAAAACAAATTCCAATAATTTTATGGTAAATATATTTTGATTTTCATAATCCACTCCTTTAGAATCTAGGTATGCTTTCACCGCTTGTAATCCATGTTCATGTTTAATGCTTGTGTAGAGTGATTCTACATCCATTGTTACCTATAGGGAATTGTTTTGTATTGTTATTCCATCTATTCTCCTCAATGTGTCTTTTGTGTCTTTGACAAATGATGGCAGAGTTATTACATATTGCTTAAGAATTTCATCTATATATACACTTGGATTTTGGGTTATGCTGTTTATCCCTGACACAATGGGTCTTCCGGGGGGATTTGTTAGGCTTTTATGTATTTTTGGTATAGAATAGAATGTGGGTATAGTTGGTCTTCTGTTTATAAGGAATTTCTTTTCTATTGTTATTAATTGCATTTCTTTTGCTTCTTCCACTATTCTTTCTAACCTTTTTATACATTCATCTGTTGGAACCTCCTTAAGTTTCAGATAACATTCTTTATCATCTAGTAATTTTTGAGTTATTGCTATATAGTCTGTGGTATTTAATACCACTATATTGCCTCCTTTATCTGAAGGCTTTATAATGATATTTTCATTTTTCTGTAATTCTTTTAATGCTTGTTGTTCTTTTCTACTCAAATTATTACTTGATGTATATTTAGGAGTATTTTTATCCAATTCTTTAAGTTCTTTTGTTACTAGTTCCACAAAGATTTCTAGTGGTGGACAGAGTGAGAAGTTTGGTGTAAACTTACTAGGTATATACACTCTCCCTTTTTTCTCTTCGTTTTCTCTTTGTTGTTTTTCAAAGTCTTTTAGACATTCTTGTTCTCTGTTTGTTAAACCTATTTGACTTAGGTATTTCTGTCTTGTTGAATTGTGATATTTGTGAATTGCCAACTTTCGGGCAAATAAATTAAGATCTTTTACTTGTTCAAACAGTTGAAATCTTGCTGTTGGTGAGAATGTTAGGCCTAGACTTAATAAAAAGAAAGTCAAAAGCAACATATGAAAATAAAGCATGCACAAAAACATTCAGGAACACAAAGAGTTAACTAACTGCCATAGAAACTATGGAACACAAAGAGTTAACTAATTGCCATAGAAACTATAAATAGCTCCACAGAGAAGGCCCCTGATGAGTGAGAGACTGATAGAGCCTCATGAAACGTGCGTCTGGGGAGATTGTGACGTCATCAGTAAGCGCGATCACAGCGCAGACCACGCCAATATAGCGTGGAGCATGATAGATACAGCTCTAAAGCTCCAGGTCCACTACTAACTTAAAAGAAAGATAGAAAGCCAATTCCTTCACCATAAAGTCTCAATATAGTAACAATAGAGTAATATACAAGAATAAGGAAATAGAAAAGCAAGAAAAAGGAAAAAGGAGTAAAAGCATAATTAAAGCAAAAAAACTGAAGAAAAAGGAGGACACAACCTCCTTCAAAAAACAATAGACAGAAGCATTTAGGAAATATATAGTTTAAGAAACAGCATAATCAGGAGTGTATACATTTTTTTAAAAATAGCACAGTATTAGCACTATAAATGAATAAGGTAAAGTAGTGACTGTGACAGACTAACAGTCACGAGGTAAAAGGGCAATATAAGAAGAAATAAGCACTAAGTCAAATAGCACAAGCACTTTAAGATAATAATTTTTGAATAACACAACTTGAATTATAATGCACTTTAAGAAATAGAATTCCGAATTAACATAAATAAACAGGATAAAAGATTAACACAAAAGAAATGCAAAGGCACTTAAAACATATACTCCAGTGAAGTGCTGTATGAATAAACAAAAGGATTATAAAACCTTATCTTAATCTTATGTAAAAAAAAAAAAAAAATATGTAAATTAAAATCCAGGGTACCTGATAAGGATTTGACTAAGGAAACATAACCAAGAATACACAAATGCAATTGAATTGAAAAACCAAATCTTTTATTGACTTGAGCATAATAAAGTAATTAAATAAAAAAGCTGTGATCAAAGCAAAGAATATAATAACAACAAAAATAAAACTTAAATAAACCTCTAATAATTTGCTGGATGTCAAAAAACCCAAAGGATTAAACACCTTGGGCCTCATTCAATTGCGATTTGGCCAATTGAATAGGGCTCTACATAAGCACATAGCATATTTTTTTTAAAGAAGTTTTTAGTTAGTGGAAACCTTGCTTTTGGAAAGAAGCTTACTAACTAAACACTTCTTTAAAAAAAATATGCTATGTGCTTATGTAGAGCCCTATTCAATTGGCCAAATTGCAGTTGAATGAGGGCCCTTGGGTTTAACAAGATTTTTTTAATCGTTGCATTTTTAACAACATTTTAAATGTACAAATAAAGATTGAATTTTTTAAAATTAGTATGTGGCAATAATAATTAAAATAAAGGCTGCATAAAAGGTGATTCTGTACAACCTTGGTTGGTTGTTCAAGGATTCCTAAATAGGATCCACAGGACAATATTTTGGTACGCATTTAAGTAATAACACCTAGGCCTAAAAAATAAACTAAGATCATTTTTTTGAGTATTATAAGTAACTGCAGGGAGAAAATCCCATTCTTGATCTACAAGATATAAAATGAATTCAAAAGGAATGTTTGACTTTGGCCTACTAACTGTAGAGGCAGAAGAGGTATTTCAAATGAACTTAACACGAGAATATAGAATAAAAGATTTCACATTTAAAGAAATACAAAGCCAATTATTACATAAACAAAAAATACAGTTACAAAAGTGGTGGGAAATTACAAGTTTAAGTAACTACATAAAAAATGCAATAGTACCAAGAGGATTTAGAGTAAGGCTAAACCCACCTAATTATATACAAGATAGTGAATTCACACAACAATGGGAAAAAATAATGACAACATGCTCTTTAGAGCTAATGAGGCTGATTATAACCAAAGAAAAACTACTGTTGGAAGGAACTAATAACAACATTCTAAAATTAAAAGAACAATGTAGAAAATAAGAGACACAAAAAGAATTTATAGAGTTACAAGAAAAGCTCACAAGAGAAATCAATACATTTAAGGATGAGTTAAAAGAGAGAAAAAGGAAAAACTTTATAAGAGACACAAAAGACTTTGAAAATGGTAAAGCTTACCAAACAATGCAAAAAAAGATTTATCCACAACAAAGATACTCACGTCAGAGTAGTGCAACTGACACAGAACCTTCTGACAATGAAATAAGTGATACCTCCTCTAAAAAAATAACTAATGCCAATAGAAATGAGAGAAGTTTTTTATCCATAGGAACCAAAAGAAAGAACAATCAAATGCCACTAAGAGAACCAAAAGACAAGAGAGTTTGGAATCATCAACAACCACAATAAAGACTAATCAATATGATAACTTACAAGTATATAATTTATCCAAATCTCCCTTAAATAAAGAACAAACAAGAGTATTAAGTCTAGGCCTAACATTCTCACCAACAGCGAGATTTCAACTGTTTGAACAAGTAAAAGATCTTAATTTATTTGCCCGAAAGTTGGCAATTCACAAATATCACAATTCAACAAGACAGAAATACCTAAGTCAAATAGGTTTAACAAACAGAGAACAAGAATGCCTAAAAGACTTTGAAAAACAACAAAGAGAAAACGAAGAGAAAAAAGGGAGAGTGTATATATCTAGTAAGTTTACACCAAACTTCTCACTCTGTCCACCACTAGAAATCTTTGTGGAACTAGTAACAAAAGAACTTAAAGAATTGGATAAAAATACTCCTAAATATACATCAAGTAATAATTTGAGTAGAAAAGAACAACAAGCATTAAAAGAATTACAGAAAAATGAAAATATCATTATAAAGCCTTCAGATAAAGGAGGCAATATAGTGGTATTAAATACCACAGACTATATAGCAATAACTCAAAAATTACTAGATGATAAAGAATGTTATCTGAAACTTAAGGAGGATCCAACAGATGAATGTATAAAAAGGTTAGAAAGAATAGTGGAAGAAGCAAAAGAAATGGAATTAATAACAACAATAGAAAAGAAATTCCTTATAAACAGAAGACCAACTATACCCACATTCTATTCTATACCAAAAATACATAAAAGCCAAACAAATCCCCCCGGAAGACCCATTGTGTCAGGGATAAACAGCATAACCCAAAATCCAAGTGTATATATAGATGAAATTCTTAAGCAATATGTAATAACTCTGCCATCATTTGTCAAAGACACAAAAGACACATTGAGGAGAATAGATGGAATAACAATACAAAACAATTCCCTATTGGTAACAATGGATGTAGAATCACTCTACACAAGCATTAAACATGAACATGGATTACAAGCAGTGAAAGCATACCTAGATTCTAAAGGAGTGGATTATGAAAATCAAAATATATTTACCATAAAATTATTGGAATTTGTTTTGGATAACAATTATTTTATCTTCAACAAACAATGGTATAAACAGATTAGGGGCACGGCAATGGGGACGCTGTGTGCCCCTAACTACGCAAATTTATATTTAGGCCACTGGGAAAATAATATAGCATTCTCAGAAAACAATGAATCTTATACACAAAAAATAGAACTATGGATAAGATTCATTGACGATATAATGGTCATATGGTCAGGCTCTGAAGAAGAACTCAAAGAGTTCATAAAAAAATTGAATAATAATGAACAAAATTTTAAATTAACATATGAGTTCAATAAAGAAATAGTGACATTCCTTGAATTAAGCATCAATGTAAATTCCAAAAAAGAACTAGCAACAAGAACTTATAGAAAAACAACAGCAACAAACTCGTTGTTACATTGGAAGAGTCACCATCCAATTTCAACAAAGAAAGCCATACCAACAGGACAGTATTTACATATAAAAAGAAACTGTAGCAGTCAACAAGAATTCAAAATACAAGCTAAAGAACTACAGGAAAGATTCATTCAAAGAGGATACACAAAAAAGTGTTGAAGAAAGCATACCATAGGGCCTTAACACAGGATAGAAATCAACTATTGGTTGAAAATAAAAGAGACAAAAAACAACAACCTATACGATTCATCACAAACTTCTCCAGTCAATCCCAACAAATAAGATCTATATTGCAAAAACACTGGAACATCTTGAAATTAGATAGAGATCTGGATGAAGTACTTACAGAACAAAGTACAATTACATACAGAAGAGCAAAAAACCTAAAAGATCTCCTGGTACATAGCCACTATGAAGAAAAGAAAAATAAGAGGAACTGGCTAATAGAAGGCCAAAAAGGATGTAAAGCATGCGGCAAATGTAAAGCATGTCCATTTTTATTAAAAACCACAGAATTTCAAGATGCAACAGGATTAAAGAATTATAAGATAAGACACAATATAAATTGTCTAACTGAAGGTGTTATCTACCAAATAATTTGCTCATGTAATAAAAAATACACAGGCAAAACCAAAAGACAGTTAAGACGCTGTGTATTAGAACATGTCAATGATGTTTTAAATTTAAAAGATACCCCAATAGCAAAACATGTACGTCATCATCACAACAATAATCCATACTGTTTGAAATTCATAGGTATTGACCACATACCAAAAACAGCAAGAAGAGGAGATTGGGATAAACACCTACTGTGTCAAGAGGCAAAATGGATATTTCAATTGGATACAAAAAAAACACAGGGTTTAAATGAAGAATTTACATATATAGCATTCATTTGAAAAAAAATTATGAAAAATATCTAGATTTAATATATGAATAGGATACAAAAGTTTAACAGAAGAATGTATATATATAGTATTCATTTGAAAGAATTACTAATAAAACAAAATACAACATTTTTAAAAAACAACAACTTTTGATCAAAGATAAGAAAAATTAAAAGAAGTAATTAGAATACCATCTTTATCTATAAAAGTCATTAATATAATAATAATAAATATAAAACATAAATAAAATAAATACATATAAATAAATAAATAAATAACATATACAAACAAATAATGAAATATAAATAAACAATAAATTATATAGCAAAATAAAAAAAAAAATAAGTATCCGGATTAGATAACAAATAAATTAACATGGTATGCAAAATAATTATAATTTAAAATCAAATAATATGTTTAGCAAACAAAGTTTTAATAAAATAATACAAAGGCATACTAATGCTAGCAAGTTAAAAGTATTACTTTGAAAGTAATTTCCTTATTCAAAATCATTATACTTATTTAAATAATATAAAGATAATATAGTAAAAAATAAAGTCACAAGCAACATATGAAAATAAAGCATGCACAAAAACATTCAGGAACACAAAGAGTTAACTAACTGCCATAGAAACTATGGAACACAAAGAGTTAACTAATTGCCATAGAAACTATAAATAGCTCCACAGAGAAGGCAGCACTGTGCCCCTGATGAGTGAGAGACTGATAGAGCCTCACGAAATGCGCGTCGGGAGATTGTGACGTCATCAGTAAGCGCGATCACAGCGCAGACCACGCCAATATAGCGTGGAGCATGATAGATACAGCTCTCAAGCTCCAGGTCCACTACTAACTTAAAAGAAAGATAGAAAGCCAATTCCTTCACCATAAAGTCTCAATATAGTAACAATAGAGTAATATACAAGAATAAGGAAATAGAAAAGCAAGAAAAAGGAAAAAGGAGTAAAAGCATAATTAAAGCAAAAAAACTGAAGAAAAAGGAGGACACAACCTCCTTCTAAAAAACAATAGACAGAAGCATTTAGGAAATATATAGTTTAAGAAACAGCATAATCAGGAGTGTATACATTTTTTTAAAAATAGCACAGTATTAGCACTATAAATGAATAAGGTAAAGTAGTGACTGTGACAGACTAACGGTCACGAGGTAAAAGGGCAATATAAGAAGAAATAAGCACTAAGTCAAATAGCACAAGCACTTTAAGATAATAATTTTTGAATAACACAACTTGAATTATAATGCACTTTAAGAAATAGAATTCTGAATTAACATAAATAAACAGGATAAAAGATTAACACAAAAGAAATGCAAAGGCACTTAAAACATATACTCCAGTGAAGTGCTGTATGAATAAACAAAAGGATTATAAAACCTTATCTTAATCTTATGTAAAAAAAAAAAAAAATATGTAAATTAAAATCCAGGGTACCTGATAAGGATTTGACTAAGGAAACATAACCAAGAATACACAAATGCAATTGAATTGAAAAACCAAATCTTTTATTGACTTGAGCATAATAAAGTAATTAAATAAAAAAGCTGTGATCAAAGCAAAGAATATAATAACAACAAAAATAAAACTTAAATAAACCTCTAATAATTTGCTGGACGTCAAAAAACCCAAAGGATTAAACACCTTGGGCCTCATTCTATTAGCTGCCGTAAATCGGCCGTAAGGCTGCGATTCCTTGCGGGGGTTCAGTTAACTCGCGATTCTATTATACGGCCCCACAAGGATCTCCTTTTACGGCCGGCCGCATATCTTGGAACCGGCCGTAATCTCAGAAATATACAAACTCAAAAATAAATTCAAGCCTGCACTGTACAGCTCTGTAAATGCTAGGGATCATATTGGGGGACATGAGGATTAAAAGGAACCCACTCTCAAGCTTGCACATCAGCCCAAACCCAAGTTCAAATTAACTGTTTATTTTCCAGGTGCGGCGTGGGCGTGTCTGAGGTGCTCCAAGCACTCTGGACTTTTTACATGGATATTTTACGGATATTAAAAATAAAATATTTTACGGATTTGAGTATAGGATAATTATGTGCTATTTTTTCTAACACCTAAAATCCCTTTATAGTCTTCACAAAGTGCAGGATGGCTTTATTTGAGCTATTTTATGTGCTTAATTGGTGTTAGCGGGACCTCTTTCCTGCAAGTAAGCAGCGGCTCGTTTTTAGCCTTGCAGAGAGGTTTCCCGGAGCAATTGAATTGCAAAACTCTTGCGGCAGTTTTAGATCAAAGGCTTTCCTCTGGCGCAAGTGGCCGCAAGAGATAGCAAGGCACCGGCCGCAAGCCTGCCGGAGCCTCTGGCCGTAAGGGAATAGAATAGCCGAATAGCTTGCGGCCGGTCCTTGCGGCCCCGCAACGGCTGCGGCCGCTAATAGAATGAGGCCCCTTGGGTTTAACATGATTTTTTTAATCGTTGCATTTTTAACATTTTAAATGTACAAATAAAGATTGAATTTTTAAAATTAGTATGTGGCAATAATAATTAAAATAAAGGCTGCATAAAAGGTGTTTCTGTACAACCTTGGTTGGTTGTTCAAGGATTCCTAAATAGGATCCACAGGACAATATTTTGGTACGCATTTAAGTAATAACACCTAGGCCTAAAAAATAAACTAAGATCATTTTTTTGAGTATTATAAGGTCGTGAGTTATGGCCAGAAGTCTCAAGCCCGTAATCCTGGTTTTCCTGGCGCCACCGGAAATATATTAACCAATAGGAAGACGACAATCAAGGCTGCAAATAGTTTAAAAGTGTGGGAAATTCGTAAATCTGTGACTGTGTTGTATGCTGTGCAAGTGGACACACAGGTCTTGGAGTTGGAGGGTTTTGAGAGAGAGCAAGAGCAAGAGAAAGAGTGAGGAGAGGAGGAGAGATGGAGGGAGAGAGAGAAGGCAGTGAAGGGAGAGGCCAGGGAGAGCAGGGCCCCAGCCACAGGCTGGCCAGCAAGCTGATGCTGCTGCTGCTGACAGAAAAAGGGCAGCAAACTTCAATCAAGAGGAGATCGAGACTATCGTAAGAGGAGTTCAAGCCCACCACTCCATCTTAACCGGTGGGAGCGAGGTGAGGCCCAGGCAGAGGACAGACGCCTGGAGGGCAATCGCGGCTGAGTTCTCTTCACTGGGGTATGCAAACCGGACCTGGCAGTCTGTCCAGCACCGTTACCAGGACTGCCGCATTGATGTCAAAAAGAAAATGGCAAACGAGGCCAATGCGGCACGTGGAACCGGTGGTTGGCCTCCAGAGACCTTTACATACCCTGGTTGGGAGGCCACAGTGCGAGATATGATCCAGCCAGCGGCAGTCGTGGGCATCCTTGGCCTGGTGGACTCGGGTGGGTCAGAAAGCCTGCAATATGAGTACCATGTACACCTTAACACCCTCATATGTACGCACATGTACCCCACACAGATAGATAACTGACGTTGAATTGCACTGTAAGATATCTGTTGTGACTACAGATATATGAGGCAGCAAAAATCATGTAAATCCAGTGTAAAGTAATATACTTGTCAGAATTGTTATCAATTAAATATATGTCCAATACCACCTCCCACAACTGATTATGATACCGTTTTGCAAATCTATTGATGTTACTGTTATGTTTGCTGTTGGTTGAGAGTGCATATAAAGCATACATGACAACTCCATTGCAATTGTTTGTTTATTGTTATGAGTTCCCCTGTCACACTCTACCCCATGTTAAACTGGCCCATTCATAGCTGTGTGGCTTAACACTCCTACTGCTTAGAACCCATGTACATCTTGAAACTAGGTATAGCGGATGTATCCTGTTTTATGTGGGCATTTCAGTATGTGCTGGAAGAGTGCCACCGCCGACTGTAGGGATGCGGCTGCGCTTGCGTCCCCATGTAGCCGTCGAAAATAGTTGGTACACCCAAAGCCCCTAATCCTCTAACCCTAACCCCCTAAACCCCACTCTAACTCTAACCCATACCCCCTAACTGTAGCCAGAACCCGAAACCCATAACCACTTACCCGGCCTGCTGGCCTGGCGTAGCTAGAGTCGGTGGCGGTGCACTTCCATAGATGCGCGCATACAACAGGATAGGTCCAGTATAGCTGGTACATCCCAATGAGACTACATGTATGGATGTGCACACTGCAGCATATGCGGATACAGACTCTGATGGACTTCAAGTTTGTGTCGTGTACCAGCCTAATCTGGACCATGTTACATTAACATGTTAACTCACATTGCCGAGGATTGGTTACAGATTGGTCTGTCTCACACTCTGGCCAACAGATTCAGATGAGCATGTGTACTAATTAACTGCAGTTGGCACACCGCACCAGCATTACATATAGTCATATGAGCCATGTGCCCTTTCCTGTTATCTGACCGTGACTGCTGGTAGCAGCAGTGAGCAGCCTCTAAATTTCACAGCATTTTCCTGGAGATTATATAATCATGCAGATTTAGTGGGTTATGGTGGTGTTAAGGTAAGGGTTTCTGATTAGGGTGAGGGCTAGTGCTTTTGGGCTTGTGTGTAAGGTGAAAATGATGTATATAACAGGGGCAGCACCATCTATCAGCCCCTTGGTCCAACTGCTGCTGCCAGCAGTCGCTGTCACATAACAGGAAAGATCTCGGCCAGGATCCACAATACTAATGATGCAGATCAATTTTTATTTGCGTCAAACATTTACAGCCAATTACAAGTCACTATGATCTCAGAGATATGGAAACACACATCAATCAATTTTCAGAACAACAATACTCAAATATAAATCTTGTCTCAGTTCAGTACCAGCCAGGCGTACCCTGCCTCCTCAGGGACCTGAAATATCGGGCCCTGCACCATGCCAAGATGCAGGACCACCTGCAGCAGGACCACCTGCAGCAGGACATATTGCAGAAAGTCCACCTGGGCCCTCCACAAGATGCCAGCCATTGGCTACAGCAGTGGCCCCTCCAGCCAAGATGATAATGGCGCCACCTGGGTAACACTCAATGTGGGCTGGCCAAATGTGGGGACAGCCAATGTGGTCCCATCCCAGTTGGGCCCAGGGTATGGAGCCACAGGTAATGGTGCCCTGGAGCATGGGCCCCCGGCAGGGCATGTGGCTCCAACAGGCCCCGCAGGCCACTCTGGCCCCACAGGCCCCGCTGGCCACTCCGGCCCCACAGGCCTTGCAGGCCACTCCGGCCCCACAGGCCCCGCAGGCTACTCCGGCCCCACAGGCCCCGCAGGCCCCACAGGCCACTCTGGCCCCACTGGCCACTCCAGCCCCGCTGGCCACTCCGGCCCCACAGGCTCCGCTTTCCAATCCGGCCCCACAGGCTCCACTGGCCAATCCGGCCCCACAGGTTTCTGCTGGCCACTCCGGTCCCACAGGCCCCGCTGGCCACTCCGGACCCACAGGCCCCGCTGGCCACTCCGGACCCACAGGCCCCACAGGCCACTCCAGCCCCACAGGCCCCGCGCCCCACTCTGGCCCCGCTGGCCACTCTGGCCCCACAGGCCTTGCAGGCCACTCCGGCCCCACAGGCCCCGCAGGCTACTCCGGCCCCACAGGCCCGGCAGGCCACTCTGGCCCCGCTGGCCACTCCGGCCCCGCTGGCCACTCCGGCCCCACAGGCTCCGCTTTCCAATCCGGCCCCACAGGCTCCACTGGCCAATCCGGCCCCACAGGTTTCTGCTGGCCACTCCGGTCCCACAGGCCCCGCTGGCCACTCCGGACCCACAGACCCCGCTGGCCACTCCAGACCCACAGGCCCCGCAGGCCACTCCAGCCCCACAGGCCCCGCACCCCACTCCGGCCCCGCTGGCCACTCTGGCCCCACAGGCCCCGCTGGCAACTCCGGCCCCACAGGCCCCGCAGGCCACTCCGGCCCCACAGGCCCCGCACCCCACTCCGGCCCCGCTGGCCACTCTGGCCCCACAGGCCCCGCTGGCCACTCCGGCCCCACAGGCCTTGCAGGCCACTCCAGCCCCACAGGCCCCGCAGGCTACTCCGGCCCCACAGGCCCCGCAGGCCACTCCGGCCCCACAGGCCCCGCTGGCCACTCCAGACCGGCAGGCCACTCCGGCTCCACAGGCCCCGCTGGCCACTCCGGACCGGCAGGCCACTCCGGCCCGGCAGGACACTCCGGCCCCGCTGGCCACTCTGGCCCCACAGGCCCCGCTGGCCACTCCGGCCCCACAGGCCTTGCAGGCCACTCCGGCCCCACAGGCTACTCCGGCCCCACAGGCCCCACAGGCCACTCCGGCCCAACAGGCCCCGCTGGCCTCTCCGGACTGGCACACCACTCCGTCCCCACAGGCCCCGCTGGCCACTCTGGACCGGCAGGACACTCCGGCCCGGCAGGACACTCCGCTCAACCGTGCCTCCACCCAGAGGACTCAATGGTGTGGGTCCACGCCAGGCAGTCTGGCGCTGTCAGCAGCCCAGTGCCATGATTTCCTCACTCATCTCCAGCATGAGCGGGAGCAAAATCAAGAATTCATGCTGGAGATGAGAAGGTATAATGAGCGTTTGTTTCATGAGATGAGGAGGCATCACCAGGTCATGGAGATGGGACAGCATAATGAGCGGATGTTTCAGGAGTTGAGGAGGCATCACCAGGTCATGGAGGAATATGCTGGAAGGGCCGAAATGGCCCGAGAAGGCCATCCACTTAAACAGGCTACCTCCTCAACCTCCCAGACCTTGCCCCCAGCATCCAGGGCAGAACCAACCCATCCAAGACGTCGTGGCCGGCCTAGGACAAAGGTTGGCAAAGGCCAGGAGGGTCAGGACCAACACAAGCGAAAGCGTAAATAGGTGAGAACATGTTCATGTTGCATATAGAAGCAATTGATGTCCAAGATTTATTGACGTTGAGGTGTTGCAGTCAATGCATATATTGTTCTAATTGATGTCTTGTTCTTATCTCTTTAGGTTCAAATCGACACACGGAGTGGTTGCCTCACATTTTCATTTTTTTTTGTTATATAATTTGCACACATAATAAATATTATGTATTGCTCACATTATCATTGTTTGTTTTCGTTTGTATTGTACCATGACTGTTAAACACCAGATGAATGCTACAAAACAACGTTATTGTATTAGTACATACATCTTCCTTCAATATACCAGCCCTGTGTTAATGTAGGGTTGGGGTAACAGCCACTAGTGCAGCTGAGGGTGGAGGTAATATTCCTAAGTTAGATTCCAGTAACGGCGATGCATGATATTCGTGTTTCTGACACATGGAGATATTCATTCACGGTAAATATCAAAAGTGAGTACACCCCTAAGTGAAAGTGTAAATATTTTCATGCACTGACTTAACCCTCATGGGGATGGAGTTCACCAGAGCTTCACAGGTTGCCACTGGAGTTCTCTTCCACTCCTTCATGATGATATCATGGAGCTGGTGGATGTTAGAGACCTTGCACTCCCCACCTTCCATTTGAGGATGCCCCCACAGATGCTCGATAGGGTTTAGGTCTGGTGACCTACTTGGCCAGTCCATCAACTTTTTACCTTCAGCTTCTTTAGCCAGGCAGTGGTCGGCTTGGAGGTGTACTTGGGGTGGTTATCATGTTGGAATACTGGGATGCGGCCCAGTCTCCGAAGGGAGGGATCATGCTCTGCTTCAGTATGTCACAGTACATGTTGGCATTCATGGGTTCCCTCAAAGAACTGTAGCTCCTCAGTGCTGGCAGCATGCATGCAGGCCCAGACCAAACATATATGCATGTCTATATATTTTTTATATAATATTTTGTGTGGATTCCCTCTATATGCATTTACCTAATGATGTCAGATGCTGCCTCCCCTCTCTCTGCATCACTGTTTATGTTCAAAATGAGGGTTTCATCTCATATGTTCGTTGTGATATATCCATTTATCTGTAATTCATGGATTATTTCAACTACTTTTGCTCAGTATAGATGTATACTTTTGGTGGTGGGAGTTTCATGGTCGGGGCCTGCATGACTGCTGCCGGCACTGGGGAGCTACAGTTCATTGAGGGAACCATGAATGCCAACATGTACTGTGACATACTGAAGCAGAACATGATCCCTTCCCTTGGGAGACTGGGCTGCAGGGCAACATAACATAACGACCCTAAACACACCGCCAAGACGACACTGCCTTGCTAAAGAAGGTAAAGGTGATGGACTGGCCAAGCTTGTCGCCAGACCTAAACCATATTGAGCATCTGTGGGGCATCCTCAAACTGAAGGTGGGGGAGTGCAAGGTCTCTAGCATCAACCAGCTCTGATGTATCATTAAGGAGTGGAAGAGGACTCCAGTGGCAACCTGGGAAGCTCTGGTTAACTCCCTGGCCATGAGGGTTAAGGCAGTTCTGGCAAATACATAGACAACCTTGGTCAAAAAGATGAGGACCTGACCAGGACCATATCAGTCAGATGTTACTTATTCCAGAGAACTCAAAACAAACCAGGCAATATCAACGGTAGTTTGTTCTCTGATTGAGCATATATACTCACTGTTGTTGCATATGCATAACTGAAGATCAACGTAACCTCATTATTGGAATCCGCTCTGTTAGTCAGTGCAGAGTTTTCTGTCTGTTGCATTAATCAGTGTACAGGTGAGAGTGGGTGTGGCTTGGTCTGTGTAGTTATATCTGGGTGCATTTGTGTGAGGTTTGGTTTGAATCCGCTCTGTTAGTCAGTGCACAGTTTTCTGTCTGTTGCATTAATCAGTGTACAGATGAGAGTGCGTGTGGCGTGGTCTGTGTAGTTATATCTGGGTGCATTTGTGTGAGGTCTGGTTTGAATCTGCTCTGTAAGTCAGTGCACAGTTTTCTGTCTGTTGCATTAATCAGAGTACAGGTGAGAGTGGGTGTGTCTTGGTCTGTGTAGTTATATCTGGGTGCATTTGTGCGAGGTCTGGTTTGAATCCGCACTGTTAGTCAGTGCAGAGTTTTCTCTCTGTTGCATTAATCAGAGTACAGGTGAGAGTGGGTGTGGCTTGGCCTGTGTAAGTTATATCTGTGTGTATTTTGTTGTTTTCTGTTTTCTCAATGTATTTTTGTAACTGATAATCATGAGTCAGTCCAGTGGAAACCTCACTCAGTGTACATCCTGCCAAATGTATGCACTACTGGAACAGATGATCCAGGGTCCATACCTCTGTGACAGGTGTGAGCATGTTGCCTCTTTGGAAGCTCAAATTGAAGATCTAGAGAGGAGAATTGCATCACTTAGTGATATTGCTCCACTGGAAAGGGAGTTGGTGCTCACGGAGCACAGTTTAGCTGGGCCTAGTATGGAGGGAGGAGCTGGGGCTAGTGAGGATGGCCAGGGAGGTAGCTGGGTTTCAGTTAGAAGGGGAATCAGGGGGAACAGGAGGAGGCAGGCCAGTTCTGAGTTGGCAAACACCAACAGATTTGCCAGATTGAGTGAAACTGTTGGGGATGTCCATTCAGGAATGGCAATGCCAGATAGAGCTGTTCCCTCTAACAGCCGGGAGAACAGTTCTACTGGAGGAGAGGAGGGGCAGAATAGGCATTACAACAGACATGTTTTGGTGGTAGGGGACTCTATTATTAGGAAGGTAGACAGGGTAATTTGTCACCCAGATCCCAGCAATCGAACAATTTGCTGTCTCCCGGGTGCTCGGGTTCGGCATGTTGTGGATCGGGTGGATAAATTATTGGGAGGGGCTGGTAATGAACCGGTGGTCTTGGTACACATTGGTACCAATGACAAAGTTAGTGGAAGATGGAGCGTCCTAAAGAATGATTTTAGAGAATTAGGGAATAAGCTTAAAGCAAGGACCTCCAAGGTAGTATTTTCTGAGATACTACCAGTGCCACGTGCTAGCCCAGGGAGGCAGAAGGAGCTTAGGGAGGTTAATGCGTGGCTAAAAAAGTGGTGCAGTGCAGAGGGTTTTGGGGTTTTAGAGCACTGGGCTGACTTTTCACTTGGGTACAATCTCTATAGCAGGGATGGATTGCACCTTAATGATGAGGGCGCTTTTGTGCTAGGGGATAGGATGGTAGAACGGCTGGGGGAGTTTTTAAACTTGTAGGTGGGGGGGAGGGACTATATAGAAGTATTGGGGTAAATAGGGTAGAGAGGGAAAGGGATGAATTAGTTACCCATGGGGGAGGAGAAGGGGGGAGGGTTACAATAGAAAGTAGGGAGGTATTAATAGGGGCCTCAAATACAGTGGCAGGCACTTCACAACAGCAGAGCCATAGCAACATAAAGTGTATGATTGCTAACGCAAGAAGTTTGCCTGGGAAAATGGATGAGCTAGAAATATTAGCAGTACAAGAAAAATGGGGCTTAATAGGCATTACAGAAACATGGTGGGATGAATCTCATGACTGGACTGTTAATCTGGATGGTTATAACCTATTTATGAAAGATAGGGGAAATGGTAAAAGAGGAGGAGGGATCTGTCTTTATGTTAAGCCTGAATTTAAGCCTATAGTCAGAGAAGATATTTATGCTGGCACTAACGGCATCATTGAATCCTTGTGTGTTGAGCTAAATAGTGGAGGAGCTAATTCGAAATGCATATTGGTGGGAGTATGCTATAAACCCCCAAATATAGCTGAAAGTGAGGAAATACAATTATTGTTACAGATTGGAAATGCAGCTAAGCATGGGCAAGTTCTAATAATGGAAGACTTTAATTACCCTGATATAAACTGGATAAACGAGACCAGCAGCTCAGCTAAGGGGAGCAGGTTCTTGAGTACACTCAGGGATCATTATCTGGCCCAGGTAATACAAGAACCTACTAGAAATGGGACCATTTTGGATTTAGTCATCACAAGTAATATTGATATAATATCAAATGTAAAAACAGGGGAACCCTTGGGGAACAGTGATCACAACACAGTCTCATTTGAGATTGAATACAAAAAACAGAGTTGTAAGGGACCAACAAAAACTCTAAATTTTAAAAGGGCTAACTTTAATGGGCTACGGGCAGCAATACAACATATAGACTGGAACAAAGAACTTACAGGGAAGAATACTGAAAATAAATGGACAACATTCAAATCCTTACTAAATAAACATACTCATCAGCATGTACCATGTGGAAATAAAATGAATAGGAGTAAATCACATCCCATGTGGCTTAACAATGACTTAAAGATCATGATGAGGGAAACGAAATATGCATTTAAATTATACAAGAAGGAGGGAACAGAGGCAGCTTTATGTGACTATAAGGAAATCAACAAGTCTTGCAAAAGGGCTATTAGACTGGCTAAAATAGAAAATGAGAAGTCAGTTGCAATGGAAAGTAAGACTAACCCTAAAATATTGTTTAAATATTTTAATGGGAAGAAGGCCAGGAAGGAATAGATAGGACCATTACAATGTGACACAGGCCATCTGATAATTAGTGACCAGGAAAAGGCAGGTGAGCTAAATAGGTTCTTTTCGTCGGTTTACACAAGGGAGGTACCACCGCAACATAATGGGGCTACACTACCTTTACTAAATAATTGGTTAACGCAGGAAGAAATACAAAAGAGGTTGGAGAAAATAAATGTTAATAAAGCCCCAGGTCCTGATGGAATACATCCAAGGGTACTGAGGGAGCTGGGGTCTGTAATAGCCAAACCATTATATCTAATCTTTCAAGACTCACTCACTACAGGGTCTCTACCAGATGACTGGAGAAAAGCAGAGGTGATACCTATATTTAAGAAGGGATCTAGAGCAAATCCAGGGAATTATAGACCAGTGAGCCTCACTTCTTTAGTTGGGAAGCTTTTAGAAGGGTTAATAAGGGACAGAATACAAGAATATGTCTATTTGAACAGGATCATAGGTAGCAGTCAACATGGATTTATGGAGGAAAGGTCGTGTCAGACCAATCTAATTCGTTTTTATGAGGAGGTTAGTAGGAACTTGGATCAGGGCAACTCAGTGGATGTAGTCTTTTTAGATTTTTCAAAGGCATTTCATACAGTGCCACATGGAAGACTAGTGAGCAAACTAAGGAATACAGGAATTGCAGTAAATATCTGCTCATGGATCGAGAGATGGCTAAAAGACAGGAAGCAAAGGGTTGTTGTAAATGGAACATACTCCGATTGGTCTAATGTGATAAGTGGGGTTCCTCAGGGCTCAGTATTGGGTCCTCTCCTTTTTAACATATTTATTAATGACATTGAAGTAGGACTCGAATGTAGTGTCTCCATTTTTGCTGATGACACTAAGTTGTGCAAGGTAATAAAATCAGATAATGATGTACTTTCCCTACAAAAGGATTTGCATAAATTAGAGAAATGGGCGGCTAAATGGCAGATGAGATTTAATACAAATAAATGTAAGGTTATGCATTTGGGAAGGAACAATAGCCAAGCAATCTATAATCTTAATGGAGCAAATCTAGGGGTATCAGATATAGAAAGGGATTTGGGAGTACTAGTGGACAACCACCTAGGTAACAGCGCTCAAAGCCAAGCAGCGGCTGCAAAGGCAAATAAAATATTAGCATGTATTAGGAAGGGTATAGAAGCCAGGGAAGAAGATATAATTCTGCCACTATACAAATCTCTAGTACGCCCTCATTTGGAATATGGAGTACAATTTTGGGCACCACCTCACAAAAAAGACATTTTAGAGCTGGAAAAAGTACAGAGAAGGGCTACAAAACTAATAAGGGGAATGGAGGGGCTAAGTTATGAAGAAAGACTAGCAAAATTAAACTTATTTTCGCTAGAAAAAAGGCGTCTAAGAGGAGATATGATTACGTTATTTAAATACATCCAGGGTCAATATAAGGCTTTGTCAAGTGAACTTTTTGTAGCAAGAGATTTTCAACTGACAAGAGGACATCCCTTGAGGTTAGAGGAAAAAAGATTTCACCTTAAACAAAGAAAAGGGTTCTTCACAGTTAGGGTGGTTAAACTGTGGAATTCTCTACCAAAGGAGGTGGTGACAGCGAATTCGATAGACAACTTCAAAAAGGGGTTAGATATATTTCTGAATAAAGAGGGCATTCAAGGCTATCCTAGATAACTAGCAAGGAATATTGATCCAGGGAGAAATTTGATCGCCAGTTTCTGGGGTCAGGAAGGAATTTTGCTTTTTTTTTCCCTTATGAGACAATTGGCAAAGTTTCAATGGTTTTTTTTTTATGTTTGCCTTTCTCTGGATCAATTAACAATAATTAACAATTAACAATAATAATAAATAGTCCAAATTAAAAAGATCAATAGAGATCTAAAAAGGTTGAACTTGATGGACTAACTCTTTATTCATTCTCCAATACTATACTATTAATAATTATTTAATCAATAATTTAATTAATAACTAATCCGCATATTGCAGATCAGAGGAGATCTTAACATGTTGAACTTGATGGACTGAAAGTCTTTTTTCAACCTTAATTACTATGTAACTATGTAATTAACTGTTAAGTCCCAAGCCTGGATTTACTCTTCCCCATATGCACAGGGAGTGTCACATCAGCACTGAAGAAAAGATCAGGAAGGGTTTGTGCTGCAGACTTCACAACAGTCCAAGTAGAGGAGAGGATAGAATGTCTAAACCAATAGGTACAAATGAATCGAGGTAGACTATATGAGCATACACATGCTGTGGATATACCAGGAACATCAGCTGACAAATGTCACATGACATCTGCATTGTATAGGGAAATTGTCTCGTGACACATATCGGCTATTCAGTCAAGATAATCAGATATCACACTGGATCCAACAAAGCAATGAAACGGACACATGCACATACATGAGGACATTGACATGGCCATGGAATGTCATGATGTTTATCGTCATGCCTTGTTCTGACCTTGATCTGGAATACAAACACACAAATAATATATTAGTGGAAACCTTACAAATGGCATATGAGCCGCCACCAACAGATGCAGGTATGTCGGCACACATGTTATGCATTGGGATCTCGTACAAGCTAACCATCTGTCAGATGATAATGATGGCCCAGACTAATTTGTCCTGATGTGGGAATATTATGATTAGTCTAATTATCATTTATTTGTATTGTTCAAACATATTCCGTGGCGCTGTACAGGGGAGAAGAACACAAAAATATACAGTATGTAATATTGCCAACGCCAGAAAATGGAGGGCCCTGTTTTGAGCGTAAAGTCTGGTAATAACTGATTTCTTCCCAAAGGCCTCCACAAGATTAGAAAATCACCACTTCCAAGCTGAAGGTAATGGACATGGGGAAGAGTAGATAAGGAATAGCAAGGTTAATAAGTAAGTGAGAGATACATAGGAAGGAAGTTGTGTCAAGTAGAAAGTTATGCATTAGTCGGAGAGGAAAGGGATCAGATGTAAAGTGAGGTGCACTATTATGTAATAAGGTATCTGCCCCATGTGGACAGATAATGTAATTTGCAGATGGGACAGTGAGGAGACACATAGTTTAACCACAGCTTGAGTAAGATTAGCTGATGGGCGAATAAAAGGGGAGAGGTGGGCATGAGAGGTGAAATGAAAATGTTGGAGACGAAAAGGGGAGAAGTAAAGAAGAGTCTGAGGAAAAGGCAGGGGATGTGAGGAAGAAGGCAAGAGAAAACATAGTGTAAAGGGTTAATCGGGATAGTTAGCAGAAGTTGCTAATCGTTCAAGTGTCAAAGACTTGTGTGACTCAATAAATTAAGGGTAAACAGGGGTGGGTGGGATGAGGAGAGAGACGGACAGACAGAGAGACAGAGAGACCAGTGCAGCCTGTAATAGAAATGTAAGATCCCAACTATCACACATTGATGCATGTTCGGACATCCACATGTGGTTCTCTACCTTGGATAGATCAAGTGGAGTATTCCACGAAGAGATCTGTTCCCCCAGGACACATCTGCATGGTCCGATAAACCTTTCGGACAGCTTCAGCAATACATAGGGGATGTCCTGGGGAAAAGAAAGTTAGGCCTATATTAATGGAGTTATTAGTCATTTCCTCTCATGCATACATGCACATGTTTCCCTCAAATACTCACTTACAATGTAGACGACATTGAGGTAGCTGATGTTCTGTTGCTGTACAAGTCGTTTCCCATGTCTGTGTGGGTCAACAATGTGTTGACACACGGCAGCATTTCTGTAATGGCAATATGATGATATGAGTCACACAATCCATATGATATATTGCACAATGATTCCTAGTTAACACATCCTTAAAACTATTCCTGTTATCTGATTGAGAATGCTTTTACCAGCATTCGCTGACAAAGAACAGGAGAGATCCCCTCTTTGCATCCCATGAGGTACATTTATTATGGTTTACAATATGCTGGTATGTTCATATATCCAGATTGCTATGAATTGCATTGACCTCCATGGGATGTGGAATAGCATGATCAGACAATGGGAACATTACTGTTCTGTGAAGATGTTTTCAAATATGATTGTGAGGCCTATATCCATTGACATTGTGGAATACATCAGACCATCCATTTAGCTTAGCTTCTGGAGGTTTGCAGATATCAATATATATGATGTGTATGGGAATGTGCGCATACTTACCATTAACGGATATCAGAGCAGGCTGTATTTGATCCAGTGTTAAGAATGCGTCACGAGACATGTTACATCACAAAGCTCTCCTCTACTGTGGACTGTTGGATATTCTGTATGACAATGGGGAAGGAGAAAAGAGATGTATTAGTAACCATAATCAAGGTACATTATAGTTGGTTGTTATTAGTTTCAGACTTACATGGGAAGTACTCCCGAATGACATGGGCACGTAGTCGTGACCCCTGAACGTTATCCTCACGAGGGGCTGGTACTGGACGCTCCGCCGGTTCAAGCGGAGCATCATCAATGTTCCCCAGACAGTTGGCCTGTACTGCTATATTGTGCAGACAACAGCAGGCCATGATCATATGACAAACCTTCACTGATGTATACTGTAGAGCCCCGCCAGTGGAATGTAAACATCTGAAGCGCATCTTCAGGAGGCCATAGGTGCGCTCTATTACATTCCGGGTTCTGGCATGTGCCGCATTGTACCTCTCCTCCCCCTCTGTGTGTGGATTGTTCACAGGGGTCAACAACCACGGCATACACCTATATCCTGCATCCCCTGAAGGAAACAAAAATGGGAGAAGTAGATATGAATGTGATGTTGTGCTGCTCGTTAAAGCATCTGTAAATATACACAATGATTAATTTGACGTTAGTTTAGGGATCTCTGGGTTGGAACTTCCTACTCCTATGACCAGGTCACATTGGGTTAGGCACAGCAACAAGCTACGATGCAATGGCTCAGTCGGCACACCTTCTTTAGGGCACACGGCAAATGAGCACGGACAATACGGACAGAAGCCGGCGACAGTAGCGCACTGCTGAAAATTGTGTGGCAAAATGTGCGTCGATCAAAGAGCGCAAGTTGTAGAATCTATTGCCTAATGGGCCAAAACCCTCTAACCCGAGCCCTCAGACCCCATACCTAACCCGAACCACTGAGACCCCATGCCTAACACTAACACTCAGAACCCGAAGCCTTAGCCCAAAGACCCCTAACCCTAAAACCCCTAAGTCCACCTTTAAGTCCCTATCTCAACTCCTGCGCGCAGATGTCGTTCGCGCTATTGAGGGACTCTATTTTGTCAGTTGGCGCATGCATCGTTGCGCATTTTTCACGCAACAACGGAATAGCATTACAGTGGAACATGATGTATATGTTAGGGGATCCTTTATGGGTACACACCAAGTAGCCACCCAGGTGGAGCTTGTCCAGACTCAAAATAACGATGGGTGGATGACTGACGCAGGATATGGGCATCATGAGTACTTCCCAAGAAGCCTGCAACCACATTTTGTATGCGCATGTCTGCATCACAAACAACCTGGACATTGATGGAATGATAGTGTTTGCGATTTCTGAACAGCGCTTCTTGCTCTCTAGGAGGTATCAATGCTACATGTGTACAATCTATAGCACCGAGCACATTGGGGATACCTCCCATTCGAAAGAAATCCGCTTTCACCTTCAAGATCTGGGGTAATTGATGTACCTGGCAGCTTTCGGAACAATAGCTTGGAGGAATGTGCTCAGGCACCTTGAAAGGCTTGCCTGAGACATTCCTCCTACTATGCTAGCAGTGTTCTGAAAACTACCAGATGATAGGATGTGTATGCCTGGGATGGCTCTATTGGTCCGTGAGGAAGGCTCCATGTCCTCCCTCAGGACCGCATAGAGCTCCTCCAGACTGGCAAGGGTTAGCCTAAAACACTCATACACTTCCACATCAGTTAACCCCTCTAATGTGACTCTCTCCCTGTACACCCTGGGTGCACAAATCCTCCTGGCAGGCTCCTGGGCCTGCTCCCCCCCTGTGGGGCTGGCTGTGCAGGAGCCCCCACTTCATGTGCCACACCCTCTAGGGGTCTCTCATCTGGCCCACCCATCAGCTGATCACCCACATCAAGGTCCTCCTCCCTGTCTGCAGGTGCCCTCATATCCCCCTGTCCCTGTGCCACTGGAGCTCTCTCCCCTAACTGACCCCCCACCATGACTCTAGGCATATCCAGTGATGAGCCACTTGCTTGCCTTGGTTCCGGACCACCATGGATTGCACCATCACGCTCACCCACATTCACTCCCAGCCGCCCCTCTCTGTCACGCCTCAACCACTCCTCAGTCGCACGCCTGACAGCCGGGTTTCCACTTTGCAACATTCGAAACAAATATCCATTCCTACGATGCTGTGCTCTACTCACATACCTATACACCGCACTCAGGTTGCTGCTATCCATGATGGTTTAGACTTGCTAATTCCTGGCTGATGATGTTGTTTTATAGCTTGCTAATTACCACAGCTGTGATTATCCTGGTGGATTTCACCAATGGAAAAGCTCACTGGCGTATCTAAGCTTCATCATGTTATGAAGTTCCCTGATCATGGATTGGTTTAGCCAGTTTAATTTGTAACCCCTAATATTCTGGCCCACATTTGAATTTGGGCCCATGCTACATGATCTATGTAATGTGGCGTTGAAATATAGCCAAAATTTGTGTTCCAAAAAGTAGATGTGATAAGAGAGATGTAAATCAGATAATGTTGATATGTTTATGGGACACATTCTAGCCTTTGTGAGTGCTAAAGGGTTAATATGTCCGCCATATTGAGGATGTACATGACAATAAAAATATATCTTTTATTTACATATTTGATCATTGGGGATTGTTTTGCCAGTAATTTGAATGCCTTTTAATGCTTCATTTATACTTTTAGGGCCCTTTCAGCCCTTTTTCATTCCAATGCCGTAAGTGCATTGTGTGAACTTCAACGGATGCGGCCGTAAATTTAATATAGCCAGGCGCGAATCGCGGCCTTCAGAATGTAGGAAGGCCTTGACGTTTAGGCGTGCATGCAAGCTGGAAGGGGGACGGACTAGCCGCGCTTGGCACGAACCATCCAATAGCGGAACCACGCATTGCGCCACAGGTCTCACAGCCAATCACTTATGGGATAGACCATTTGATTGACAGTGGGAGTGAATAAATAGGAATAACACGCGCCCACGCCTCGACTGTGTTGCGATTTCGTCCGAAGTAGCACGCGGTTCCCAGAGCTTGTTGGGTGAGAGGAGGTAAGTTGCTTTATTATCAAGTCGCGTTTTATGTTCTTTTTACGGAAATACATTACTACATTTATGGAGTACGATGTAAAGAAGTACAATTGCGTTTTTTTTCTTGTTTATTGTTTTTTTGAGAGTTTGGGTATTTTGTCCAGCACAAAGGAGTTTGGAGAGAGGTAAGTTATATTTTTTTATGTCTTGTATTATATCTTGATATCTCTCTCTCACTCTCTCTCTCTCTCTCTCTCTCTATATATATATATATATATATATATATATATATATATATATATTGAGAGAGAGAGATTGAGCGCGAGAGAGAGAGAGATTGATAGCGAGACAGAGAGAGAGAGAGATTGAGCGTGAAAGAGAGAGAGATTGAGAGCAAGAGAGAGAGATTGAGAGCGAGATATTGAGAGAGCGAGAGATTGAGAGATTGAGTTTGATTGAGATTGAGATTGATTGAGATTGAGTTTAATTGAGATTGATTGAGATTGAGTTTGATTGAGATTGAGTTTGATTGAGATTAATCGAGATTGAGATTGATTGAGATTGAGTTTGATTGAGATTGACTAAGATTATGATTGATTAAGATTGATTGAGATTGATTGAGATTTCTACACATATTTGCAATACACATAGGTGTTCCAAACTTCTTCTTCAATGGGGCTTGACAAGAACTTATTTTCAGCCTAGCCCAGCAGGACCATGTAGTTCCTACTACCTCTGGTACAGAAGATGGCTTCAGGATAGGTACCACGCCCAGTAATATGTGCAGAGTATAATGCAGATAGGATATGAATGGCCTCAGACATGGGCCACTCCCCACACATGATAGAAGCACACAGTAAATAGCCGCATACCTTGTATATATGCAAACTGTAACTGACCCTTCCACATTGTTTAGGAAAGTATTGATCTAGCGTGTTTCATCAGCGCCACTCAGGTCCAGAGTGAGAGGTGCTGTACACCCCTCCCACTGCTCTGTCACAGGCTCTGTCCACTTAAGGTTGATTACTGCAGTTAGTTACAACATTGATATCCAAGCAGAAAGAGTGTTATAGGGAATCAGAATGGGGGACAAGGGGGGAGCAGGCAAACCCACTAAAACATTTCTAATTTCTCTTTCTTTTCAGGTGGTGATGGAGGGAGAGGAGCAGAGGGGAGAGGAGTGGCACGGAGCTCCGGGGCGTGGAGGTGGGGAAGAGGAGGGGAGGAGTGAGGAGGAGGAGGTAGTAGTTAAGGAGGGGGAGACAGTTGAGGAGGGGGAGGTAGTTGAGGAGGAGGGAGGAGAGGAGGTGGAGGGAGGGAGGATTGATTATAAATATATTGTACCTTTTTGTATTTAACATTCATCAATCAGTTTCCTGAAGAGCTGAGAATCTCTTTTGATTTTCCGTTAGCAGGAAATGGCAGTCAGACTGTCATCACCTGAGGTGAAAGTGTCAGTTCTGTGGCAAGTGTGCCCTATATATAGGCTGCGTGCGAGACAAAACCGTTATTTTAGGCGGGAAATTCACCATTTCACAATGTTAATGTGTAAATCTGTAAGTTCGTTTTTTAAACTGGCGACATTAGTCTATGTTTTCCACGTTGCTCGCTCATTTTACCTCCTTCCAATTAGTATTTTTCTACCGCGTATGTCACTGGCGAGGTTCAGGGTTGTGTAGCCTTGTTTTCATTTTTTTCAGCCGCCATTTTTTTTCTCACTTAGGCGATTTTCACGTGTCGAAAATACTTAAATACAACCTAAATTCGTGTTTCACCTCACTTCCAGACGTCCTGGCTTTTCTCCCGTGCTATCGGTGACCTTTTTGTTGTATTTTGTGTTTTATTTTTTTGTGTTTTTGTTGTATTTTGGTTTGCGCGGTTCAGCCGTTAACTTCGTATTTTTCGTAGGTCCCACGTCCCGCATTCGTCAATTACTTTCAGCCTAAGGCTGTTTGTTTGTAGGCTAATTTGTTTGTAGGCTAAGTACCGCATGTTTCATTCCCTCCACTGCTCGCCTCGCTTTGCAAGGCTCGCAGGCAATGAGCGCCTTTGGCTTAAGTGCTCATCGCCTAAGTGCTCCGAGTTTAACGGCTCGCCTCGCTACGTGCCTGCGGCACTCATCGCTAAATCGTACACACCACGTGTATCATAGTTAGACAATTGTAATGTGATATATATATATATATATTACACACCACGTGACCACGTCTCATAGTTAGACAATTATAATGTGATATATATATATATATGTCACATATATAGTTGTGAGCGTACGGGCAGTTGCTCACGCTTGCAGGCTCGCATAGCGAGCCCGCGGCCCTCGCACAGCGAGGGCCTACGCGAGCCGCGGCCCTTGCGTAGCAGGGGCGAGGCTCGCGCAGCGAGCCCGAAGCCCTCGCAAAGCGAGGGCCGCGACTCACCGCACCCCGGGAGCCTACACAGCTCCCCCTGACGCACTGATGCTCCCCAGTGGCCCACAGCACCCCGGGAGCATGCACGGCTCCCCCTGCCGCACTGATGCTCCCCAGCGGCCCACAGCAGGAGGGAGACAGGATGGGGGAAGGGAGCCAGGAGAGGGGGGTGAGACACGGGGGGGGAGGGGGCATAGAGACACAGGGGGGGAGGGGGCATAGATTCACCGGTGGAGGATGTAGGGGGCAAAGAGAGACAGAGGGGGGAGAGACACAGGGGAGGTAGAGGGGGAAGAGACACAAGGGAGGGAGATGAGGGGAATGAGAGACAGGGGAGGGAGAGAGGAGGGAATGAGACAGGGGAGGGATAGAGGGGGCAAAGAGAGATGGGGATGGATAGAGGGGGCAAAGAGAGACAGGGGAGATATAGAGGGGGCAATGAGAGACAGGGAAGTAAGAGAGGGGGCAAAGAGAGACAGGGAAGGGAGAGAGGGGGCAAAGAGAGACAGGGGAGGGAGTGAGGGGGCAAAGAGAGACGGGGAGGGAGAGGAGGCAAAGAAAGACGGGGAGGGAGAGGAGGCAAAGAGAGACGAGGAGGGAGAAGGGGCAAAGAGAGACAGGGGAGGGAGAGAGGGGGCAAAGAAAGACGGGGGAGGGAGAGAGGGGGAAAAGAGAGACAAGGGAGGGAGAGAGGGGGCAAAGAAAGACAAGGGAGGGAGAGAGAGGGCAAAGAGAGACAGGAGGGTGGAGGGAAAGAAACATGGGAGAGAGAAATGTTTGGGAAAAAACTTGATCTTGCCGTAATTTTTTGACGGGCAAGTCGCTAGTATATATATATAGTATCGGGTAGTGATGTCGCGAACATCACATTTTCGGTTTGTGAACCGCGGACGCGAACTTCATCAAAATGTTCGCAAATGTGCGAACCGGGTGAACCGCCATAGACTTCAATGGGCAGGCGAATTTCAAAACCCACAGGGACTCTTTCTGGCCACAATAGTGATGGGAAAGTTGTTTCAAGGGGACTAACACCTGGACTGTGGCATGCCGGAGGGGGATCCATGGCAAAACTCCCACGGAAAATTACATAGTTGATACAGAGTCTGGTTTTAAGCCATGAAGGGCATAAATTACCTAACATTCCTAAATTGTTTGGAATAACATGCTTTAAAACATCAGGTATGATGTTGTATCAATCAGGTAGTGTAAGGGTTACACCCGCTTCACAGTAACAGACCAATCTCCCCGTTTAATGCACCGCAAACAACCGCAAACAGTCCCTTTGCACAACCGCAAACTCCCCATTCCTTGTCCTCACTGACGTCATTGAAGGTCTCTTCCTCCACCCAGCCACCAAGGGTCCCCGATAGGTGACAACAAGCCCCCTGGGATGCCTGCTGTGTTTGGTCTTCGACCTCCTTAAAGCCACCTTCCTCCTCTGACTCCTCTTCTTCAGACTCCCAGAGTCTGGGGGCTTCCACTGCCCAGCATGGAATATTATACACAGGTCAGAGTCTGGGGGCTTTCACTGCACAGCATGGAATCATATCTCCTCTTAGATGCCTTTTTTCTAGAGAAAATAAGTTTAATTTGGTTAGTCTTTCTTCATAACTTAGCCCCTCAATAGCCCTTATTAGTTTTGTTGCCCTTCTCTGTACCTTTTCCAGCTCTAAAATGTCCTTTTTATGAAGTGGTGCCCAAAATTATACTCCATATTCCAAATGATATAGCATTGTATGTTAGATTAGGGGATGTATTTTAGATAGTTAGGATGTATTGTATATTAGATTGTGGGATGTATTTTAGATAGATAGGTTGTATTATATATTAGATAGATTGGGTGAAGTATTTTAGATAGATAGTATCGATTGCATGTTAGATAGGGGGTATTGTATTGTATTTTATTTTGTTTGTATTGTATGTATTCTATGTATTTCCTTTTCAGGTGTGTATTTTTGTTTTCTGTAGTGGTGGTGGTGGTGGGGGATGTAATGTATTTTTTATTTTCTGTAATGTTCCTTTTTTATTTTTGTGACTTAGGTTTTTTTATTTTCTGTAATGTAGATATTTTATTTTTGGTGACCTTATTTTTATTTTATTTTATGTAATTAGTGTGGTGGGGGGTTATTAGGGGGAAGTTAGGCAGTGTAGGTAGGTAGTGTAGGTGTTAATAGGTTAGTGTAGAGGGGGATTAGTTTAGATTTAATGGTATATTGGGGGGCTATAGTGCATTGTAGTGTTTATACTTAGTGTCATGAGGGTACTAAAGAACCCTCATAGCACTTACGCTTCTAACTGTCCCATGATGGTCTTTATATATCCTTATGGGACTAATGAGGTAAAATAGAGGCTTATGAGGGTCTGTATAGACCCCCATAAGAGACAGGGTTAAAATGGTGTAGTGCTTACACTTTGGGTCATGAGGGTCCTAGATGACCCTTATGGCACTTATAGTGTTATTACATGCATTCATTAGTGTGTTATAGGGGTCAAGTGACGGGCAAGTCGATAGTATAACATATTATTCAATAGCCACTGGTCCAGCCACTAACTTGGTTACCGTATAGCAATTAATATCCTGTCTACCTTTTATACCACTATCTATCACCACTCCAGCCTAACATTTTTGTCACTTCTGTGTCCCATGCCCTTTAGACTGTATGCTCACAAGAACAGGGCCCTCAAGATCTTCCATATTTACTGACCTCTGAATGTAATTGTAGCTACTTTCTACTGTATAGTTCCAAGTAAAATATAGACATATTGTAATCATCAATCACATATAATAGTTGTCAAACTGCGATTCGTTGTCACGCTTGCGACAAATCACAGTTTGACAACTATGATTGCCGGCGGGCCGAGCATGCAAATTGCTGTGGGGCACGGGTTTGAGCGGCCACCCGTGCGCACAGCGGAGGAAAATAGATGTGAGGAAGAGACAAACAGGGAAGGAGTGGGGAGACACAGAGGAGGGGGGGAGACACACAGGGAAGGAGGGGGAGACACAGAGAAGGGGGAGATACAGAGGAGGAGGGGGAGACAAACAGGGGCGTAAGAGGAGGGGGAGAGAAACAGGGGAGTGTGAGGAGGGGGAAGAGTCACAGGGGAGGGAGAAGAGGGGGGAGAGACACAGGCGAGTGAGAGGAGGGGGAAGAGACACAGGGGAGTGAGGGGAGGGGGAAGAGACACAGGGGAGGGAGAGAAGGGGGAGATGGAGAGGAGGGGAGAGACACAAGGGAGGGAGAGGAGGGGGTTGGACACACAGGGGTGGGAGAGGAGAATGGCAGACACACAGGGGAGGGAGAGGAGGGGGGAAAGACACAGGGGAGAGAGAGGAGGGGGAAGAAACACAGGGGAGGGGGGAAAGACACAGGGGATGGAAATGGGGAAGAGACATGAGGGGGGAAGAGACACGGGGAAAGGGGCACAGGGGAAAGAGACACAGGGGAGAGAGAGGGGGTAATACAGGGGGGAAATGAGACACAAGGGAGGGACAGGAGGGGGAAACGAGACACAAGGTAGGGAGTAGACAGAGGGAGAGACTCGCAATGAGCGCCAAAGGGAGAGAGGCTCGCAATGAGCGTATCCCATCAAACAGAGGGGGAGAGGCTCACAATGAGCATATCCCATCAAGTAGAGGGGGAGAGGCTCGCAATGAGTGTCAAAGGCGCTCATTGTGAGGCCCGTGATGAGCGCCAAAGGCGCTTATTGAGAGGCCAGTAAAGTAGAGGGGGAGAGGCTCCCATTGTGTGGCAAACAGCATTGCTAGGCTTCAAATTTTATTGCCGTCATTTATTACGTACAAGTTGCTAGTAATCACATATATAGTTGTGAGCGTACGAGTTGTTGCTAACGCTGCGGGCTCGCGTAGCGAGCCCGCGGCCCTCGCGAAGCGAGGGCCGCGACTCGCGTAGCGAGCTGCGGCCCTCGCGTAGCGAGGGCCGCGGCTCGCGCAGCGAGCCGAGGCCCTCGCGAAGCGAGGGCACTGCCCGAGGGTCTCAGTTGCTGGCATGGAGCGCCGAAGGCGCTCCATGCCAGCAACTGAGGACCTTTGCGAAGCGAGGGCCTCAGTTGCTGGCATGGAGCGCCGTAGGCGCTCCATGCCAGCACCTGAGGACCTCGCAAAGCGAGGGCCGCAGTTGCTGGCATGGAGCGCCGAAGGCGCTCCTTGCCAGCAACTGCGACCCTCGCAAACTTCACGTCGCAACCCAAACAGTACGACACACACATTACGACACTCGCAAACAACATACGACACACGTTCACACACATTACGGACTCGCAACACTCGGACGCAACTCGCGAACATTACAAAATGTAAAACACAATACATACACACACCACATACATAAAAAACTTACCTACACCAAGAGGGAGCACCCAGCACCTCAAAAATACAACTTACACCTCGATTTTACTTCAAATAAAACAGTTTAGAGACTAAAAAAAAAACGAAGCGAGAGAAAAAATGGCCGCCGAACAAAACGAAAACGAGGCTACAGCACTCTAAACTCGCAAAACACCACAAGAAACTCGCAAAACACCACAAAACACCTACGGATATTCCGATACAAACGTATAACACACATTACTCGCCATTTAACGCCAATGCGGAAGTACACGACAACGGTTTCGGCTCGCGCACGCACAGTCTTACACTGCACACATTCAGCACGCTTACACAGCAGATCCACACCACTAATGCTGCAGCAACATCAAAACACATTCACAGCTCTTCCACACAATGCTTTAAAATAGGTAAAGTATATTCATTTATTAATGTATTATATATTTCATTATTACACACTAAACAGCATTAGCTACCTTACAATTTCATTGCCGTCATTTTTTGACGGGCAATTCGCTAGTATAATAATAATAATACAGCTTCATGCTACTGTTTCAAGCTATTCTACTTGGACACCTGCCCATTGAGGTAAATCTAAACATCTGTGGCTAACTCCCTTGTGTGTGAATTAGCTGAGCCTACTTTTTGGTTGCGGATTGTCGCACAGTCTGCAACTGACATTCATGCAGATGCCAAGAGGAATATGCTGCACCTCCTGCATAGCCTCAAAAAGATAATAGGAGCTCCAGTCTGAAGATCAGGAAAAACTGGAATTAGGTATTTACACTTAAGTAGGTCTTTGCTATTGGATGCTCATAAACAAAATAACATTTTTGGTAGAAGGATGGTGTGAGCTTTCAAAATGTAGGGTGCTGTTCGTAGCAGTGGTTTTGGGGAACAGGTCAGTATGGATTTCTCCATTATCACTCTTTTTGATCGGTAGATTTGGGAAATCAACTGATACCAGATCAATATGGTGAGTTAATTTAAGATTTCAATCGTTGGAATTCAGAATATGTATGAACTCTTCCGGATCATTCCTTTCGCCTTTCTCAGTGCTTAGGTACTGATAATCTTTATTAGTTATTACATTCTCGCTTTTAGCGTTATTAATGATGTTTTTATGTTGAATTAGGAAGAATGAACACAAGTATAATATCTGTCCCTTTAAGAAAAACATATTTTAAACTGATACAAAGATGGCACATATCCCCTGAAAAACTGGCAAGAATAGCTCCCCTCCAAAATTCTGGTGAATGCTGGAGAGGATGTAAAGAAAAAGGGAGCCTTGAGCTGTCCAAAAATAAAAAAAACTGAGGGAAGAAAAGTAACAATAAGGGGAATGGAGGGGCTAAATTATGAAGGAAGACTAACCAAATTAAACTTATTTTCTCTAGAAAAAAGGCGTCTAAAAGGAGATATGATTACCTTATATAAATACATCCAGGGTCAGTATAAAGATTTGTCAAGGGAGCTTTGTGTGCTAAGAGGTTTTCAACTGACAAGAGGACATCCCTTGAGGTTAGAAGTAAAAAGATTCCACATTAAAGAAAGAAAAGGGTTCTTCACAGTAAGGGTGGTTAATCTGTGGAATTCTCTAGGTGGTGACAGCGTATTTGATAGATAACTTTAAAAGGGGACTGGATTTATTATTAATTAAAAAGGGAATTCAGAGTTATCATGGATAATTAGAGAGAGTATTGATCCAGGGAGTAATCCAATCACAAGTATCTGGGGTCAGGAAGGAATTAATTTTATTTTTCCCTTTGAGACTAAGTCTTACTTGGGCTTTTTTTCTTTTTGCCTTCCTCTGGATTAATTAATAATAAAAAAATAAAAAAATATCATTAAATAATTGATTAATAATTAATTAACAACTAATTAATTCATATTTAATCTCCATATTGAAGATCAGAGGAGATCTTAAAAGGTTGAACTTGATGGACTAAAAGTCTTATTTCAACCTTAATTACTATGTAACTATGTAAGAATGCAACCAACATTTATCCTTAGTTATGAATAGTAAATTACAACTGGTACCAGAACTAATTCTTTTTCATATCTTCCTAGAATCTATTGTGTACATTTTGTGTAATTTTTTATTTTTTTGTTATTTAAAAAAAAAAAATGTTGTCAATGTAGGCGTTTAATACACAGTGCACCTTGGGGATCTTAAAGACTTCCATGGCACATTAGGGGTTACATTTAAGTTTAATTTAGATTACCATAGGGGTCTTTTAAGGTAATTGGTGTTAATAGTTATTAACATGGGGGTCTGCTATGAACAGAAGGGCCCACTGGACTGTTTGGGGTTAATCAGTTATGATATGTGTGTTTAGAAGGTGCTAGCGACTTGTTTAACAGTTATATTATGGGTGTAATGCATACATGTTGTTATATCATTGATGCAATAAGTGCATATAGTACTGTCATTGATTAACATTAAAATAATGTATCTGTGAAGTAGTCCATAACATTTGCTTGGATAATATAAAGTTAATGCAGTAATATCTGGGATATACAAAGGGTTAAAGTTTCTAAATAATTTATATGGCTTTGAGAGTCAGCCATGCATAGATCCCTGTATTGAGTCTGGAAGGGGGAAGTTTAGTTTATAACCCTGTAAGTTGAGATCTAGCAATTAAGAGATGGGGGCTTAGCTACAGACCTGGAGGGGATGGTGTTTTGTATTATCTGAAAATGTGTCTTTAAAAATAAAGAAGTGCCAGTCTGATTTTGGACACACTAAAAAAAGGTGGTGTCGGAGTCGGCTTGTACTAATCAAGGGTACAGGGTGTGTGATTCTTAGATCCTACGAAAAGGGGTCTGATGGTGCCGGCCTCTTCAGAAATTATGTTGTCATCTGAGTTGCCTGCTGGATGCTGAGATCTGAACAAAAAGTTGCAAACCATAGAGAAAGAATTGGGGTGAACATAGTCCCCAAATCTGGCGGGCGTAACAAGATCCTTTAAGGTTATGATGTTATGATAAAAAATGTTAAGGAATTGGACTATTTTTATAAATGAAAATTGCAATATATATATATACAGTTCCAAACAGTTGATTTAGCCACACCTAATGTTTTTGCTATCTCTCTGATGGGTTTGTTTTGTTTTTTCAGCCTAATGATGGCTTGTTTCACTGATAGTGACAGCTCTTTGGATCTCATAATGAGAGTTAACAGCAACAAATGCAAATAGCACACTTGAAATGAACACTGGAGCTTGTATCTGCTCTTTGTAAATGGGATAATGAGGGAATAACACACACCTGGCCATGGAACAGCTGAGCAGCCAATTGTCCCATTACTTTTGGTCCCTTAAAAAGTGGGAGGCACATATACAAACTGTTGTAATTCCTACACCGTTCACCTGATTTGGATGTAAATACCCTCAAATTAAAGCTTAAAGTCTGCAGTTAAAGCACATCTTGTTTCTTAGTTTCATTTCAAATCCATTGTGGTGTTGTATGAAGCCAAAAAGTTTAGAATTGTGTCAATGTCCCAATATTTATGGACCTGACTGTATATATATATTTATTTATATTTAGAAAACCAGAAATATAACCCCTATTGCCAAATACTGTTGGCAAATTACTGGAATCTGGAATATATCCTGATCCACAACTATTTTACTTTGTTTAACATTAAATAATGGGGACTGCAAAGGGTACCAAAATTGCACCACAATACGCCAATCTATTTATGGCCGACAGAGATTTTTATTCATATATGTTGACAAACCCTACAGATACTACAGCTACATTGATTATCTGTTCATCTTATGGACAGAAGGGGAAAAACCCTCACAGACACAATTCTTTCAATACCTCCCATCCATATATTAAACTTAAAAAGAATGACTCTGCAGAACAGATGAACTTACTGGACATTACCATATCCATCACAAAAGGCACACTCTACTCATGTATATACAGGAAACCCACAGACAGATGCAGCTACCTTCACAGATCCAATTGCCATCGGTCCCACACTAAGAAAGTGATCATTCACAGCCTAGCTATTAGATATCACTGATTATGATCAGACACTGGGGACTGTGATAAACATTTAAAAACACTGCATGAATCTTTTACAAGCTCTGTGTCTTTACACAGAAAAACACCTCTGCCATTAAAATACCTCACGAACACCTGTTACAGTCCAAAACTAAAGAAACTACTTCATGTACATCTCTGGTGACCATATATCATCTCACTCTAGAAGAAATATGCAAAACAATTAAGGATTTACAGGCACTATTAACAGAGGAGACAGAATTAAAATATATTCCCCAAGCCTCACATTCTTGCATTTAGACACCAAAAATGAAACAAACATTGGTCAGCATAAGATTGGCAAATTAACAGCCTAAAAGAGAAACTGGTACCAAACCATGCAATGAAACTAGCTTCAAACTATGACAGCACATCTGTAAAGATGACAGAGCCACACATAACAACAATGCCTATAACATCAAAGCTTCATATACATGCACATCCACCAACGTGGTTTACATAATACAATGTACTGTATGTAAAATTACATCTAAGGATGAATCTTCACAGACTTTCCAACAAAAAGCACAATGAAAACAGTTATTGTACCCCAGTTGGACACAATTTTACCCAAAATAGTCACTTCATCAAAAACCTGATAAGCAAAACACTTAAAGGAAATTTCAAAACCATCCATGGAACAAAAACATTTGAAAAGAAGATGATCATATTCTGTAGTATTAACGATACAAGACCTAATATGGACTTGGGATTTCTATTATATTATCAAAACTTCTTGTGACCCTGCAACATTCTTTTTCGTGTTTTTGTTTTTTTAGTACTGTTTCTGACTAAAAAAAGAGAGGTGTTACTCTTGAAAGCTGGTCATTATACCCAATATAAACATATGTCACAATATACTGCAATTCATCTAGATTACTGGACACTCATGGCTACCTAACTCTTTATAAATATAAATATATTATTTGTTACAAAATATATGGATCTGGATCTCCCAGGAGGAACATTGGGAAGTCAGATAGGGCATTTCTGTTAGAATGTTATTGAAGAAAATTTTGACTGCTTCTTTAAATATGTTCTGGCAAGGCTAGTTTAAGGATCAAGTAACATGCAGGTAATTGTAATTTCCCCCCAACAAACTTAAATGACCATTTACCACACTGTAAGTGTTCTTTATGGCGTGAAAGAGCTTTATATGTTAAAATGATCTATAATTATGTTGGCGCAATATAAATAAAGATAGTAATAATAATAATTACACTAATACATAGTTACATAGCAATTGTAGTTGAAAAAAGACGTTTAGTCCATCAAGTTCAACTTTTTTATATCTCCTCTGATCTGCAATATGCAGATAAATTTTTAATTGATCCAGATGGAGGCAAACCGATAAAAAACCCAAGTCAATCTTGCCAATTGTCTTAAAAAGGGGGGGGGGGGATCCTTCCTGACCCCAGATACTGGCGATTGGATTCCTCCCTGGATCAATACTCCCTCTCTAATTAACCATGATAGCCCTGAATGCCCTTTTTATTTAAAAATATATCCAATCCCTTTTTAAAGTTATTTATCGCTGTTCACTGTCACCACCTCCTTTATTAGAGAAATCTACAGTTTAACCACCCTTACTGTGACATACACTGTTCTTCCTTTAAGGCGGAATCTTTTACACTTCTAACCTCAGTTGAAAACATCTTGGCTCTAAATGTTTAAGTCAGTTTAGAAACAAAGTCTGTGCTGCCTACTGGCAGTTTCATGATTAATAACAGACAGCAGGGCTGCGCAAGGAAAACACTGATTGATTTTTTCCCTAAACTTATGAATCCCCTCAAAAGATAACCAACAATTTACCTGTTTAGTAGTTTTAGGCATTCCATGATCTGCACAGATTGATTTGTTGAGGGCTAACTATCTTTTTCATTTGCTCACTACACAGAGCTGAAACTGCATGTCTGGGAGTGGGCAGTAAGTGACATAAACACAGACTTTACTTTAAATCTCAGAGAAAAATGCATGGATTCTAAAAATTGTAAATGTATTTCAACATGCTTTTAGAAGATCTTTACATTGGTGTGCTCTAAATTGTGCTGAATTTTATTTTTATTTTTTTTATTGGGAGAGGTAGTATTACCGACAATAGAGGTCCTAGTAGACTTATATGGGGATACAGTGTCCACAGGTTCATAAGAACCTCTATTGTAGTAGTTAGAGTGTTATGGGGGTCCATAGAAACCCCAACAGTTGAAGGTTAGGTTTAAGCATCATGGGGCCCGATCATGAATCCAGAGTTATAGTTTAGTATATCATATGCACCCCTGGGTATTGATGAGTAATCCTGGGGAATTCCCATGCTCATAGGAGGTAGCAGGTATTCTGATTGAATCCCTGGGTATTCCCAGACCATAGGGGGTAGTGGGTACTGAGGGGGTGAATCCTGGGAGACACCCAACTCATAGGGGGCTGCGAGTCATCAACAGCGAGGTCATAAAAACTTTTTATTCACCTACTTTGTATTAATTAGTTAATTATTAGTTATTTATTAATTAATTATTAGTATTAGTTAACCCTTTCCTGCCATGGGAAGGGGTTTTGCTATGGTCCAGCCTTACATGAGTCCTTTAGGAATAGGGCCATACTCTATTTGATAGCCATCTTTGCTTATCTAAAATATTGATGGGTGAGATTAGAGGTGATCTAAAATGGATAATTCAGTATTGCTTTTGACTTGAAAAAGAGAGGTGTTAATCTCGAAAGCTTCTACCAAATATATACGTAATTCACAATATTCTGCAATACTCTAATTATTCAAATAGATTACTGGACACTAGTGATGTCCCAAACAGTTCGTCGGCAGACTATTCGCGGCGATTTTTGCATGTTCGCGTTCGCAGATAACGGCGAACACATGCGCTTTTGGGTTCGCCCCCTATTCTTTATCATAGAGGAAACTTTGACCCTGCACCTCACAGTCAGCAGACACATTCCAGCCAATCAGCATCATACACTCCCTTCCAGAGCCTTCCATCTGAAGGACAGCAACTCAAAAAGCCCTTTTTAGGGCTAGAATATCATTAATTTTATTTTATAATTTTTTTCTGTGTAATCTAATTGCATATGCCTGCCAGCCAGCATGTGTGTGTGACAGGCTAACACCTAACAGCTTATATTGTGCTCAGTGAAATAAAACAACACTTTTTTGACTGTAATAGATTGAATATCAGTTGCCTGCCTACAGGCGTGTGTGAGGCCTACAGCGCCTACTCTGCCAACTTTTGCCAGTGCACAGTGACACTCATATCTGGTGGCACCTTAGATTGCACGCGCAGTGCCCCAAATTTGAAGTATGAGACAGAGGCAACGCGTATAATCTTCCATGCTGTGCAGTGGAAGCCCCCAGACTCTGACCTGTGTATAATATTCCATGCTGTGCAGTGGAAGCCCCCAGACTCTGACCTGTGTATAATATTCCATACTGGGCAGTGGAAGCCCCCAGACTCTGACCTGTGTATAATATTCTATGCTGTGCAGTGGAAGCCCACAGACTCTGACCTGTGTATAATATTCCATGCTGGGCAGTGGAAGCCCCCAGACTCTGGGAGTCTGAAGAAGAGGAGTCAGAGGAGGAAGGTGGCTTTAAGGAGGTGGAAGACCAAACACAGCAGGCATCCCAGGGGGCTTGTTGTCACCTTTCGGGGACCCTTGGTGGCTGGGTGGAGGAAGAGACCTTCAATGACGTCAGTGAGGACAAGGAATGGGGAGTTTGCGGTTGTGCAAAGGGACTGTTTGCAGTTGTTTGTGGTGCATTAAACGGGGAGATTGGTCTGTTACTGTGAAGCGGGTGTAACCCTTACACTACCTGATTGATACAACATCATACCTGATGTTTTAAAGCATGTTATTCCAAACAATTTAGGAATGTTAGGTGATTTATGCCCTTTATGGCTTAAAACCAGACTCTGCATCAACTATGTAATTTTCCGTGGGAGTTTTGCCATGGAGCCCCCTCCGGCATGCCACAGTCCAGGTGTTAGTCCCCTTGAAACAACTTTCCCATCACTATTGTGGCCAGAAAGAAAATTTCGCCTGCCCATTGAAGTCTATGGTGGTTCGCCGGGTTTGCCCGTTTCTCGAACATTTGATGAAGTTCGGGTTCGCTGTTCGCGAACCCAAAATTTGATGTTCGCGACATCACTTCTGGACACTCATGGCTACCTAACTCTTTATATATATATATATATATAATTTGTTCTAAAATGTGGATCTTACAGGAGGAACATTGGGAAGCCGAAGAGGAAAAATGGGAACTTTGGGTTTCTGGTAGAATGTTATTGAAACAAATTGTGACTGCAACTTGAAATATGTTATGGCAAGGCCAGTTTAGGAGTTAAGTAGACTGTACAGGATTTTTTTTCCAGGAGCCATGGAACAGCTATGAAAATGTTCTTAGACAAACTTCTGTTGCTATGAGCCAGCCTTTCAGGAATTAAGGCATACTCTGTTTAAGCCATGTTTGCTTATATATAATATTGATGGCTGAGTTTAGAGGTGATCTAAAATGGATAAAATGTTAAAGACAATATTATGCAATACAAGTCATGAACCTTTAACATTTTAAGATTCATGTAGCATAATGAAAGAACTATGAGCCTAATACATGAAATTACAAAATATTATTGAAATGTCCCTCTTCTCTCACATAAGGGGCTGCTATTTTGTCCTTCCACCTCCTTGCATCTCTCAGGGTGTGTCACTATATGAAGCAGGCAGTCAGCTATGAATCACCAGTGAATGCAAACATTGCATCTTCTGATGCGCTCAGCTTGAGACTTTAGTGGAGTTGTAATAAAAAAAATACATTTTTCAGCTGTACACTTTTGCTGCTTTTTCATGCATCCTTTCTTATAGTACTTTGGAGTTAAGTTTTTAGATTTCACCTAAAGGCTTTTGGTCAAAACAAATGAAGATGGAAGATAAAGGAAGTCAGATGTGCTTTTTATAACTTCAATTCTTGCAATCATAGTTTTACTGTATAAAATATTTTTTTCATCCTCACCTCAAGGCATTAGTATTTTGAAATGTTGTTTATTGCAGTACCATTCATATGTGCCACCAAATAAAATAGCCTTGCACTGGTGAATAGATGAACAAATCCAAAAGAGAATGTCACTGAATGATGATTGAAAGTAAGAGGTCTATTTGTGATGGAAATGTCAAATCCTCTTGAATAGACATTCCATTGAGATTAAGCATCCAGTTGCTTCCTTCAAATGTATGGCAATTTAATGTGTCAAAGTTCTCAGTGGAAAGGTGACAAAGATAAACTACTCCTCTAAAGAAATGCTGTTTGGGATTATACAATAGATTAAACCAAGGGGAATCAATAATGATATAGTTTTTCTTGAGACTGTAAGAAAAGAAAATAACATTGACTGATTTTTCTTATTTTCTAAAATGATTTTATTGAGGAAATTATGTATCATTATGTTTCTACCCTTGCATATTTAATTTAATTGGATACTGTTATATTTACTTTGCTAGCTATTTAAAATAGAATAGTCAATATACTTATTTTTAATTTGTCTGTGAAGATATGTAAATCTCTAGTATTTTATTGCATAATTCCACAAATATTTATTTAGAAAGTTTTAGAGATTTAAAATAAGTGGATTAACAAATTGCTATTATAGTTTTACTGAATTTAGCCTAAGAAACAGAAAATCAGATGCCATTACTAGCACAAATTATTAATGTATAAAGGTCCCCATATTAATCTAATAAAATTACCCTTCCTGTCTTTTAGATGGGCAGCAAAGTACTACATTTCATGTTAAGCACAGTGTGTGACTTTACTGTCCATCTAAAAGACAAGAAGGGACATTTTTATGTTAATTCTCAACACAAAATAGTCCATAATGTTCAAACCTGAGACAAACTTGTCAGCAGAAGATTGGTCAATGAACAGCCTGACAGAGGAAATGGAACCAAACCTTGTAACAGAAGTCTCAGTGAACCATGTAAGCACATTTGTAATGATGACACAGTCACACATAACAAGACCTATACCATCATAAATATGTGCACCATCTAATGTGGTATACATACTACCATATAATGTGGTATAATAATAGTTCTCCATCAGCCCTCACCTTCAGGAACATTACTGTCGTCTTCACATCACCATTGGTGATCTATCTGGGGTGCATCATCTCCTTGGAGACCAAGGTCGACAAGGAAATTGACAACAGACTGGCAAAGGCAAATGGTGCATTTGGTAGGTTATATAAAATGGTCTGGAACAACACACATCTGAGTAAAGGCACCAAGGTCAGTGTACAGAGCTGTTGTGTTCACCACCCTAGTGTAAGGCTCTGAGTCATGGGTTACCTACTGCCATCACCAGCGACTTTTTGCTTTCATCAACGCTGCCTCAGCACCATCCTCAACATCCACTGCAATGAACCACATCACCAACACTGAAGTCCTCAAACAGGCAGGAGTCACTGGCATTGAGACAATTGCGCTGGGCAAGACACATCACTAGGAAAGAGGATAATTGGCTGCTCAAGATGGTGCTGTTTGGTTAGCTCAGCACTGGAAATCACAACCGAGGAGGGCCGAAGAAGAGTTACAAGGATTCGCTGAAACAGTCCCTTGATGCCTTTCACATTGAACATTGCCAATGGTCAGCTTTATCTTCAGACCACAAGGCCTCATGAAGTACTATTCACCAGGCTGTCTCCTCCTTTGAGATCATATGCAGGGCTGGTCTTGAGGACAAAAGTAGGTGGAGGAAAATTTGTGTCACTTGAGCACCCAACCCAAAGAAATCTTTCTCTTGCAACTACTGTGGTTGCATCTGCCTTTCCTGCATTGACCTTCTCAGCCATCAGAGAGCCAGCAGATGTGGACAACATCCCTTTTAAATCTTCATTCACAAAGCCAATCAGATGATAATACAATGTAGTAGATGTGAAACAGATTTTTACATTGGGGAAAACAGCCAAAAACTGCACTTAAGAATAAATCTACATAAAAGCACAATGAAGACAGTCACTCTACCTCAATTTTTTAACATATATATTTTTATCATTTTCTTAATCAATATGATACAAAAACAATAACAGAAAAAAACATATTTACAATACAAAAACAAAATCACCATATTCTAACATAAATATATTCATACTTAAGAATCGATGGTAGCAACCAATAACTCTTTGTTCTTAATTTGGAAAATAGGAGCAAATTAGAGCCCAAAAAGTTAATCTGCTTACTAAATACATAAAATATCATCTTGAATTGATAGTATGTATTTGTCCCACAGGGACCAATTAAATCTTGCATATTTAAGTGAAGTTGGCATATCTATAGCCCTCATTAGCTCCCTGTTAAAGGATATTACATTTATAGCTTCTTTCCAGGATGGAGCTACAATTTTATTCCAGTAGTTAATCACAAACCATTTTATTACTAATAGGATATGAGAGACCAAGAATTTATTCAGAGGCTGCATCTTGTCCATATCCATATGAAACAGCATAAACAGAGGGGAACAGGGAACATTACTTCCCAGTATTTTTGATAACTGGGACCCCACTTGAGTCCACAATGCTTTTAAGTGTTGACATTCCCACCAAAGATGTTTTGTTGTGCCTACTTCTCTGCACCCTTTCCAACATAGAGACGATGTATTGGAGCTAAATTTATTCATTGTCATAGGGACAAGATACCACCTCTGGGTCAGTTTAAAGAATAATACCATGTAAGCTGCATTAACGGCTGATCTCTTTACCAGGTTATATGCTCTAGACCAATCGGATTCCTTGGTTTATATTTAAATCTGATTCCTATTTCCCTATGCCTCTGGATTTTATAGTCAAATTTAAATTTGGCAAGATTTCACTACATTTCGAAACAATATGAGAATCGGCAACTCTTTTCTTAACATTTCTTCCAGTTTCAGTAAAATATTTCTATTGTGTCTCTCATATCCTAAATGTTGAAGGATTTTCGTTACTGACATGTATTTTAACCATGAGAACTGCTTAATATCATATCTCCTCTGGATCTCTTCAAAATTAATTAAGGAACCATTGCAGTATAAATCTGCTATATGAACTATACCCCATTTTTTATGGGTCTGGATTTCTAAATCTTTACTTTTTAATGATAATATTTCGATAGGAGCAACTAGAGAAGGAAAGTTAGTAATCTCCCTGTTTCGTCCGGTTTTAAACCATATTTTAATCAACAATCTCAGTTGAGCCGGAAGGTCTCTGATCCATCTTGGATCCATATGGTCCATCCAGATGATCAAGTTAATGGGATTGTCATTTAGTAGATCTTGCTCTAATTTTTTTTTCATCTAGCTTTTTTATTACAGATACTCCAGCAAATTACCTGGGATATTGCTATTCCCTCATTTATATCCTTTATAAAGGGAGATCCTAGTTCTCCCTTGGTAAATTTCCTTGAAGTAGTATTTTTCGCTACTCTGATTTTTTTCCCTTGATATAAATAATTATCCAATGTTTTTTGGATGAGTTTGATATCTTCTTTTGATAATTTACCCAGCAAACATCTAAGGATATATGTGATTTTTGGAATTATTGACATTTTGATAAGGGCTATTCTTGCAGACCATGTTAAATTAAGATTTTTCCATCCCTGTTTGATCTCTCTAATTTGGGCCATAGTTATTTTCAAATTATCCCTTAAAAGATTTTTTATTTGAGAGGTAAATTTAATTCCTAAGTGAGTGATTTCATTAGAATTCCTATTAAAGTTGTATAATGTCGCTAGCTCTCCTTTCAAATTCCTAATAAGTCCTATTGTTAAAGTATCTGTTTTAATACAATTTAATTTTAAAATACGAGACGATACTGAATTCCGTTACTATTTATTTTGAGCATGACTTTCTCGGGTTAGTTAGTGTTAATACAATGTTGTTTGCGAAGAGCATGATCTTATACTCTTTGCATCCTGTTGTGATTCCTTCAATGTCCTGGGATTCTCTGATTCTTTTAGCCAACGGCTCAATAAACAAGGTAAATAGCAAAGGAGACAGGGGACAGCCCTGTCGCGTTCCATTGCTTATTTTAAAGTTGATTGAATCGCCTGCAGGGCCTACTATCCTTATGGTGGCTTTAGTATATAACGCCTTAATTAGTTTATTCATAGACTCGTCTAAACCAAATCTTTTTAACACGGCTTTTAGTATCTCCCAACTGACCCTGTCAAATGCTTTTTCTGTGTCTAGGGACATGATCAGTGTGGAAGTCTCCTTTTTTTCACATAGTAAATAGAGATGTCGCGAATAGTTCGCCGGCGGATTGTTCCCGGCGAACATAGCATGTTCGCGTTCGCAGCGAACAGCGAACATATGCGAAATTCGACCCACCCCCAATACTTTATCATTGAGCAAACTTTGACCCTGCATGTCACAGTCAGCAGACACATTCCGGCCAATCAGCAGCATACACTCCCTTCCACACCCTTCAACCTCATGGACAGTAGCCATTTTGGAATCAGAACTACCTTGCAGTCTTACTGAGAGGAGGTAGAGTGTAGGTGATACTGCATCAATAGGGAAAACCATAGCTAGGCAAGTTTATTCAGTGTCCAGTGCAGTGCTGAAGGACTCATCAGATCTCTGCTGTAAACACAGCACCCCAAAAAGCCCTTTTTAGGGCTATAACATCATTTTTTTTTCTTTTTTTTTCTGTGTAATCTAACTTCATTTGCCTGTCTCCCTGCTAGCCCCTGCTTGTAAGTGTGTGTGTCAGGCTCACAGCTTATACTGTGTGTGCACAACGCATACAATATAATATTGTTTACTAGTTGTCTGCTTTAAAAAAAAAAAACTTTTTTTTTCTTAAATCTAAGTGCATTTGCCTGACCGTCAATCAAAGTTCATTTGCTTGACCGCTACCCATAGTGTGTGTCCTGCTTACAAGCACTGTGCCAAGTTCTCAGAGAGCATGTTGTGTGCATGCTTGAGCTCCAAACAAAAGGCTTTTTAGGGTCTTAGTCCCTCAAATACAAGTTTTATTTTAACACCTTTCTGTTTATAAGCACTTTGTGCACGGTGTTGTTCATTTTTGGGAGTTTTTGTGGTATTTTTCTTAGTTTAATTTAAGTTTTAGTTTTCTGGGAGTCAGGCTCAAGTCTCTATCCCAGGAGAGTGAGCTGTCTCCTGGATACTTTGCCACACCCCTCCCTTAGCACTACACCTTCACTCCTGGAGCTTTGTTACTTTGACTTTTTTTTTCTTTTAAAAAGTTTATTAGGTTTTGTTGAAGTTTTGTTTGTTTGGTGTTGGGTTTTATGTTTTGGGGGAGAGAAGACAAGTAACATCTTTGTAGGCAGTGGGGGGGGACTATTTGAATATTTGTTTAAGAGGCTTTTTTAACATCTGACACAGAGACACAGAGGGGTTAAAAAGCCTCTGTGTTCTCTGTGTTGTTGCAATTAGACACCTTGCAACAGGCCATTAACCCTTCCACTGCCAAGCATCACCTCTCTCTCTCCCTTAGTTTTGTCTCCCTTAGTTTTGTCTTTTTGTTTCTTTTTCACACTTTTATATTTAAAAAAAAAAGAAAACAGTAAATAATCATAAAACAAAAAATAAAAATAAATAAAACAAATAAACTAAAAAAAAAGGGTCTAAACATGAGGGATAAGACCACTAAGAAGCCTCAGGGGTCAAAAGGGGGAATAATGGCCCCTGAAAATCCTAGCTGCAGCACTGCACAGCATAGGCCCCAGGCAGATAAGGCAGCCCCAGCTCCTGGTGGTTCTGCCAGCAGACCTACCCCTGTGGCTAATACCTGGTCACAGGTGGTTTCTGCTGGCCCCAGTAATACCACCGCTGGGGCTGAGGGGCAGATCACTAGGAAGCATGGGGTTAAATGTCAGATGTCTGGGGTCTACAGCATTGATATCTATCTGCGTGCTGCAGCTAACGTCATCAGCCCCTCTGTTATAGTAGCAGCCAGCAAAATGTACGGGAAAGCAGTTTTCTTTACCCGTACGCTGGCTGCTGCTCACATTCTTGTACAGAGAGGCATCACAGTGGGGGGATTATATGTCCCAATAGAACCCCTGGAAGGGTTGGGCACAAAAGTAACACTCTCTAATGTGCCCCCCTTCCTACCAGACTCCCTCCTGCGCCCCCACCTGCTAACCCTAGGGGAAGTAAAAACACCATTTATTAAAATTCCCCTGGGGTGCAGAGAGAGAGCACTTCGTCATGTGCTCTCTTTCAAGAGGCAGGTACAAATGTGCCTGCCTCAGGGCGCAGAAAACATAGAGGGGTCTTTTGGGGTTCCATTTGAGGGGGTGCTGTACAGGATTTTTTACAGCACTACGGAGGTGCAGTGCTATCATTGCAAAGGGTTGGGGCATACACGTAGGAATTGTCCAAATGGCACCTCCCTCAGTACAGCACCCATCCCCGCTGAGCTTATAACAGCGGGGACCTCAAGGGTCATAGCCCCCCCACAGAGCTCAGGCAAGGAGGCCGTTCCTCAAGCCACCACCACGGCCTCCAAACCCCCTTCTTCCCCAAAAAAGCCATCTGTGTCTGTGGTTTCCAGCAAGACTGCAGACACGGGGAAAAAGGGGAAGAATGTCACCGGTCCTCCCAGTGTCACAGCTGCATCTCCCAAGTCCCAATCTGCCCCCACCATAATTACATCAGTTAGTGTGGGGGCACAGCGTAAGCAGAGGGATGATAAGCCCTCTGCAGGGGAGGCAGCTAGTGGCAGCTCCTCTTCCAGGAGTGACGTCCCCAGGAAGAGGAAGCATAAAACCAACAGGGAGGTTGCTGATAAGTGGGAAGTGCTCTATAGTGGAGCACCTCCCTCTAAAAGCAAGAAGAGGAACAAAACATCTCCTCCTCATCCGGTGACATTGTCTGGCCCGGTTATTAAGCTCAGCCAGCCGGTGCCAGACCACACATCTCTCTCTCCAGACCCTATAGGGGTTAATATGGAAAAGGGTCTGGAGGAAAAGCAGGGGCAAGAGGGTCTCCCAAGTGAGGCAGGGGTAGACAAGAGAGATCAGGTTCTGCCTCTGGCCTTTGAGGGGGGTCCCAACAAAGCCCCTGCTGAATGGGTAGTCAGTGTCCCTGAGGTGCTGAGCTTCAAGGGCACCAGTCAGTCTCCTCCTCCAGTGTCACTCTCTAGTGACGTGTCTCGGGCTTTGTTAGAGCCCCAGGCCGAGTCACTACTGGAGGGGGGGAATATAGGCATGACCCCCATTCAGGACCCCATGGATTTGTCTGTCAGGGGGGATGTGGCACAAGGGGAAGTGGAAATGGGGGAGGGTGATAAAACAGGGTTTCCTGTTAACATCATGGGAGAGCCTGTCTACCCTCCTCAGCCGTCCACTGACCCTAACATCGGTGCCATCCAAGCTGAGCAAGCAGCGGTGGAACTGGCAGAGGAGGCATATAAAGCCTCCAAGGCTTCCATTAAGGAAGCCATGCCAGCCACTGCTGTCCAGCCAGCTACCCCTGAATGCACTCCTGAAGCTACAGGGGTGCAGCAGCAATCCAAGGGTTCATTATTTACCTTGAAGGGTGCTAAAGGGACTCCTTCTGTATCATCTAAGAGGGGGCCCCTGAGAATAAAGCTGAGGAAACTGACTCCAGCCGGGGAGGATGAAGTAAAAGCCCTCAGCCAAGAGGAGCCCAGGGGTGACCCACTAGAAGGAACATCAGATTCTGGGTGGGTTATCCCTGTCAAGGAAATAGATCTATTCCTTGAGAGCACCCTTCATGGACAAAAGAAAAGGAAGGTGCGGCTGGCCTTGGAGAGGTGGAAGTTTATTCTCCACTCTCTCCAGCAATATCTAGTGGTCAGCACTAGGGCCAAGAATTCTGGGACTGCGGAGCATCTCCGCGTCCGGAAATTCTATAAAATGTGCGTGTCCTATCAGCAGTCTCAAGTGTCTGAGGAACGCACAATTCGTGACACGCAGTAATGGCTTTGCACATCAGCACGCTAAATACCAATGGCTGTCAAGACAGTTTCCGCAGGTTCCAGGTACTCTCCTATTTATATCAGGGAGGGTACTCTGTGAGCTTCCTGCAGGAAACTCACACCACTCCAGAGGCTGAGGCCTCGTGGCAACTGGAGTGGAGAGGCAGGGTCTTCTTCAGCCACTTCACATCGGCGTCATGTGGAGTGGTGACCCTGTTCTCAGAGTCTTTTCAGCCAGAGCTGCTGCTTGTGAAAGCTGTTATCCCAGGCCGTCTAATCCACCTCCGGGTCCGAGAGCAGGGTAGCACCATTAACCTAGTTAATATATATGCCCCTGCTGGAGGGCCCGAGAGAGTGAGGTTCCTCGCCAGACTGTCCCAGTTTTTGGAGACGGTTGACGCAGATGAGTGTTTGGTACTCGGGGGTGATTTCAATTGCACCCTCAACGCTCTGGACCGGAATAGTCCAGAGCCGTACCCGCCTTCTGCGTCAGCCCTGCGGGAAATCATCGCCCGCTTCTCCCTGAAGGACATCTGGCGAGAGCAGAACCCAGGGGCATCAGACGGTTTCACCTACGTCAGGGTGAGAGCCGGTCTGGTGTCCCACTCCCGGATCGACAGACTATATATATCTAGTCACTATATGTCACGAGTCGGTTCTTGTGCCATTAGGCTGGCTCCTTTCACAGACCACAACTGTGTGTCTGTGACGGTGGCGCTAATGCCAACAGCGCCACGAGCCGCCTATTGGCACTTCAACAATGCTTTGTTGAAGGACCAGGGGCTCGTGACATTGATCCGGGAGTTTTGGACGGACTGGAGGGGTTGCAAGGGAGACTTTGCCACGTTAAAACTGTGGTGGGACGTGGGCAAGGTTCATTTGCGACTTCTGTGTCAGGAATATACCAAGGGTGCGAGTGGGCAGCGCGAAGCTGAGTTGGAGTCACTCCGGGGGGAGGTACTCCATCTGGAGCAGAGGCTGTTCACTTGTAGGGACCAATCCCTGCAGAGCGAGTATGTAGAGAGGAAGGGTGTCCTCTGTGACCTGGAACGACACCAGGCCAAGGGGGCATACGTGCGCAGCCGCTTAGGTTTTCTCAAAGATCTAGACCGCGGCTCGCGCCTCTTCTACTCACTGGAGAAAAAGGGGGGTAAAAGTAGGCACATCACCTGTCTTCTAGGTGAAGACAGTGCCCCCCTTACAGATCCGGAGAGTATCCGGGATAGAGCCCGAAACTTTTATAAAGATCTTTACTCTCCGGATCCCATTTCTCCAGACGCCTGCAGGGTGCTATGGGAGGGGCTCCCCACAGTCAGTGAGGGTATAAGAGAGCGGCTTGATATACCACTATCTTTTCAAAAGCTCTCTGAAGCCCTCCGTCCCATGTCCTGTGAGAAGTCTCCAGGACTGGACGGACTGACTGTAGAGTTTTTCCTATTTTTCTGGGAGACTCTGGGACCTGATTTTCATCTGGTCCTTGGGGAAGCCCTGGAGCCCGGGGAGATGTCCCTGTCTTGTCGCAGGGCAGTACTTGCCCTGCTGCCCAAAAAGGGGGATCTCCGGCTTATTAAGAACTGGCGACCGGTCTCTCTGCTCAGCACAGACTACAAGATTGTAGCTAAAGCCATCTCGCTTAGACTTGGGTCTGTGCTGGCAGAATTGGTTCACCCTGACCAGTCCTATGCGATCCCGGGCCGGACTATCTGTGATAGTATCTTTCTGGTCCGGGATCTATTGCATTATTCTCGCAGGACTGGTCTGTCACTCGCCTTTCTCTCTTTAGATCAAGAGAAGGCGTTTGACAGGGTGGACCATGGTTACCTCATAGCCACTCTGCAAGCGTACGGCTTTGGCCCACAGTTTGTGGGCTTTATAAGAATGCTGTACGCCTCTGCAGAGTGTTTACTTAAAATCAATTGGTCCCTAACAGCACCTTTGGTATTTGGACGAGGGGTGCGTCAAGGATGTCCCTTGTCTGGACAGTTATATGCACTGGCCATCAAGCCTTTCCTCTGCCTACTGAGGAAAAGGCTCACAGGGCTGGTGCTAAAAGATCCAGACATGCGGATTGTCCTTTCAGCTTATGCTGACGATGTGCTCCTCGTGGCCCAGGATCCAGTTGATCTTGAGCTGGCAAAACAGTGCCAGGAGGTATATTCAGCTGCCTCCTCCGCTCAGATCAACTGGTCCAAATGCACAGGCCTTTTAGAGGGTAATTTACAGGTAGACTCTTTGCCTCCCACGTTTCGTGACATCACGTGGGAGGCAGATGTCATTAAATATCTGGGGGTCTACCTGTCCGCTGCGGACGCTTCCGTCCCAGACAACTGGAGGGAGTTAGAGGGCAGTGTCCTCTCTCGTCTGGGACGATGGAGGGGTCTAGCAAAAATGCTTTCCCTTAGGGGGCGGACTCTAGTGGTGAATCAGCTGGTGGCTTCTCAGATCTGGCACCGGCTGATTTATCTGAGTCCGACCCCCGAGTTTGTCACCAATATCCAGAGGAATTTGTTAGAGATACCTATATGCAGATCCCTCTCCGCAGTGGTGCGCACTGGCATCCAGCTTTTATCGCCAGTTGCGCAACCTGGGGTATGACCGGCAATTATTTCTGATCAGGCCCGAGGGGTTTGGAAAAGACCTCTCTGTGTTGCCGGCATACTACCAGGAAACCCTCAAGGCCTGGAGCCTGGTCTCCGTGACCAGGCAGGGCGTGCCTTTGGGGGATGAAATATTCACGGAGCCCCTGCTATTTAATCCAGCAGTGGGGGCTCCAATGTTACAGTCCCCCAGTATCATCCGCCGCCTTAGTCATGCACGGATGACCCGAGTCGGGGATCTCTTGGAATACGGGCGTTCTGATTGGGTGTCACCCCAGGAGCTTGCGCTCCGTTTGGGATATGTGACGCCCAAAGTCTCAGGGTGCTTGCTCCAGGAGATTAGGGATGCCATCTCCCCCGACTCGCGCACCTTCCTTCGCGGGGCTTTGCAGGCCGGAGTGCCACATGCACCTTTCAACACCCCTGCTCCGGCTGTTTGCATTGGACACAAGCCCCGTGTTTCCCCTCAGGCTCCTCCTGTCCCCAACCTCTCAAAGTTGTGGGACATACCCCAAGCATGCTTTCGCGGCATGCCGAGGAAGAGCTTATATTCTCTCGTGCTCCATACAGTGCACTTCCTTGCCCTCGTGACCCATCCCGATACCATCTGGAGGCGGGTCCTACCAGCTGACGAGGGCAAGAGGCCCCGGTGGAGGGAACTTTATTCTGATTTAGTTCCACGACCCACTTGAGTTGGAGAGTGCTCCATGGTGCACTGAGCACGGGAGAGTACTTAGCTAAATTCACGGACTCTCCCTCCACTTGTCCATTCTGTGGCAAGGGAGAGTCCGTGTATCATATTTATTTTAGTTGCGCCAGACTGCAGCCCCTCTTTTCACTCTTGAGGGGCCTCCTCCTGCAGTTCTGGCTGCATTTCTCCCCTCACATTATTATTTTTGGGCGCCCAGTGTCCCGGGGCAATAAGGCCAGGGACCTCCTTGTCAACCTGCTCCTGGCATTAGCCAAATTGGCTATATATAAGTCCAGGAAGCAGTGTTTGATAGGGGGGGTTCCCTTGTCACCTGAGGCCATGTTCCGGGTGCTGGTGCGCTCCCGTATCCGGGCAGAGTACCACCTGGCTTTGTCCACTGGGGGAATGGATGGTTTTGTCTCCCAGTGGGCTTTAGATGGTGTGCTCTGCTCGGTATCCCCCCATCCGGTTTCTTTATCTCTCACCCTCCTAAAATGATTTTTCTTTAGTTTACAGAACAGTTTTTCTCATAATTTTAAAATACACTGTGCCAAGTTCAACCAATCCAGTCTAGTTGGGGTACCAACAGTCCACATTTAAAAAAAATGACAGGCAGAGGCAGGACACCCCGCAGAGGCCGTCGTGGTCGTGGTGCTGTGATTCCCTTTGGCCCTACAATAATGCCCAGTGTTCAGAGGCCAGTTACCCTGAACTTGAAAAGTTCAGAGGACGTAGTTGACTGGCTAACACAGGACACCCAATCTTCTACAGCTTCCGCTTGGAACATTGACGCACCATCCTCCTCCAGATTAGCTTCGGGCACCTCTCAAGTTACCACTCACCCGCCTGCCGCCACCACCAACACTAGTACCACAGCCAATTCAATTGATCAGTCAGAAGAGTTATTTACACATCAGTTTGAAGAAATGAGTGATGCGCAACCATTATTGCCAGAGAATGTAGATAACAGGGATATGTCTCAGTCAGGCAGCATTACACACATGTACGTACGATGTGATGATGATGATGATGATGTACCCACTGCTGCTTCCTTTGTTCAGTTGTCATATACAAATGAGGCGGGTGAGGATGATGACGATGCGTCCGTGGATGTCACGTGGGTGCCTGCTAGAAGAGAAGAACAGGGGGAAAGTTCAGATGGGGAGACAGAGAGGAGGAGGAGACGAGTTGGAAGTAGAGGGAGGTCATCGCAACGAGCTAGTGGCACAGTCAGACAGCATGCATCAGCACCCGGGGTCAACCAGACAGCACGCCAATCAACGCATGCTGTTGCCACCACCAGAATGCCGTCACCGCCGAGCTCAGCAGTGTGGCATTTTTTTTGTGTGTCTGCCTCTGACAACAGCGATGCCATTTGCAACCTGTGCCAAAAGAAACTGAGTCGTGGGAATTCCAACACCCACCTAGGTACAACTGCTTTGCGAAGGCACATGATGTCACATCACAAACGCCAATGGGATCAACACATGAGTACAAGCAGCACACAAACTCAAAGCCGCCATCCTCCTTCTGGTCCAGCATCTTCATCCACATCAACCACTGCTGCCCTCCTTGCCCCCTCTCAACTCTCCACCACTCCGTCTCTCGCCTCTTGCTGTTCCTGCTCATCTCCTCACAGTCAGGTGTCTGTCAAGGGCATGTTTGAGCATAAGAAGCCAATGCCACAAAGTCACCCCCTTGCCCGGCGTCTGACAGCTGGCTTGTCTGAACTCTTGGCCCGCCAGCTTTTACCATACAAGCTGGTGGAGTCTGAGGCGTTCAAAAAGTTTTTAGCGATTGGGATACCGCAGTGGAAGGTACCCGGCCGAAATTTTTTTGCCCAAAAGGCAATCCCCAACCTGTACTCAATTGTGCAAAAGGAAGTAATGGCATCTCTGGCACACAGTGTTGGGGCAAGGGTCCATCTGACCACTGATACCTGGTCTGCAAAGCATGGTCAGGGCAGGTATATCACCTACACTGCGCATTGGGCAAACCTGCTGACGCCTGCCAAGCATGGAATGCGTGGCTCTGCAGAGGAATTGGTGACACCGCCACGACTTGCAGGCAGGCCTGCTGCCACCTCCTCTACTCCTCCTACTCCATCCTCTTCCATAACCTCCTCAGCTGAGTCCTCTTCTGCTGCTGCGTCTTGCTCCACATCAACGGCACCCCCCCAGCTCCCCAGATACTATTCCACATCCCGGATATGGCAGTGTCATGCCGTCTTGGGGTTGACTTGCCTCAAAGCAGAGAGTCACACCGGGCCAGCACTCCTGTCCGCCCTGAACGCACAGGTGGATCAGTGGCTGACTCCGCACCAACTGGAGATCGGGAAAGTGGTTTGTGACAACGGAAGAAATTTGTTGGCGGCATTGAATTTGGGCAAGTTGACGCATGTGCCGTGCATGGCACATGTGTGTAATCTGATCGTACAACGCTTTGTCCATAAGTATCAAGGCTTACAGGACGTCCTGAAGCAGGCCAGAAAGGTGTGTGGCCATTTCAGGCGTTCCTACACGGCCATGGCGCACTTTTCAGATATCCAGCGGCGAAACAACATGCCAGTGAGGCGCTTGATTTGTGACAGCCCCACACGTTGGAATTCAACACTCCTAATGTTCGACCGCCTGCTCCAACAAGAAAAAGCCATTAACGAGTATTTGTATGACCGGGGTGCTAGGACAGCCTCTGCGGAGCTGGGGATTTTTTTGCCACGTTACTGGACGCTCATGCGCAATGCCTGTAGGCTTATGCGTCCTTTTGAGGAGGTGACAAACCTTGTCAGTCGCACCGAAGGCACCATCAGCGACATCATACCATTTGTTTTCTTCCTGGAGCGTGCCCTGCAAAGAGTGCTGGATCAGGCCGTAGATGAGCGTGACGAGGAAGAGTTGTGGTCACCATCACCACCAGAAACAGCCTTATCCGCATCGCTTGCTGGACCTGCGGCAACGCTGGAAGAGGATTGTGAGGAAGAGGAGTCAGAGGAGGAATGTGGCTTTGAGGGGGAGGAGGAAGACCAATTACAACAGGCATCCCAGGGTGCTCGTTGTCACCTATCTGGTACCCGTGGTGTTGTACGTGGCTGGGGGGAAGAACATATCTTCAGCGAGATCACTGAGGACGAGGAACGGGACATGACTAGCTTGGCATCCAACCTTGTGCAAATGGGGTCTTTCATGCTGTCGTGCCTGTCGCAGGACCCTCGTATAAAAAGGCTGAAGGGGAACGACCTGTACTGGGTGTGCACGCTACTAGACCCCCGGTATAAGCAGAAAGTGCCTGATTTGTTACCAAATTACCGCAAGTCAGAAAGGATGCAGCAGGTCCAAAACAAATTAACAAGTATGCTTTACACAGCATATAAGGGTGATGTCACAGCACAAGGGCAATATGACAGGGAAAGAGGTGAAAGTAATCCACCTCCCACGACCACGCCAGCAAGGACAGGACGTTTAAAAGACGTGTTGTTGATGGAGGACATGCGGACCTTTTTCAGTCCTACGCATCGCATCAGCCCTTCGGGATCCACCCTCAGAGAACGACTTGACCGACAGGTAGCAGACTACCTCGCCTTAACTGCAGATATCGACACTCTGAGGAGCGATGAACCCCTTGACTACTGGGTATGCATGCTAGACCTGTGGCCTGAGCTATCCCAATTTGCAATTGAACTTCTGGCCTGCCCCGCTTCAAGTGTCCTGTCAGAAAGGACCTTCAGTGCAGCAGGAGGTTTTGTCACCGAGAAGAGAAGTCGCCTAGGGCAAAAAAGTCTAAATTGCCTCACCTTTATAAAGATGAATGAGGGATGGATCCCGAAGGGACTGACACTGGGCGATACATTCGACTGAAAAAGGCCTGATGAGATGAGCTGCCTTCGGCTATAAATGGTCCACATGCTGCTGTGTGTTATCTGTGAATGCCGGATGCCTTGCGTGAATTATCTGCCACCAACTAGGGTTCAAGAAGAGGCAATGTTTTATGGCACTTTCTGCCTGGGGAACAAAGGTCAATTTTTCTGGCCGCTGCAACAATATCTAATTTTTGAATTTAAATTTTTATGCCAGAAGGCGTACGGCATGTAATGGAAAAGAAAGCATATTGAACAGTCTTGCATAACACAACAGTTGTGCAAAAATACATATTTACAATGAAGACATTTTGTTAAAATTTGGTGCCTAGGCCTTCTTTTTTTTACTTTTTTGGTTAATACATTTTCTTTTTTTTTACTGTGATTGCAATTTGTAAGAGAAACCTAAGACATGGTAAAACAGACAATAGTAAAGTCCTATTATCTATCATCACTCCAGCAGTAGCTTATTATTTACAATATATAACCTGCTCAATCGCCCTTGGGTTACCCTAGGGCAGGCTTCAGTAGGCGACCTCTCCTTTCCTCGGATGATTTTGTCGCTGGTTGCTTCTGAAGGGTCTCCTCCAGGGCTCCCCCACTCCGGTCCTTCCCCCCGAGTTGCTTCAACCATTAACAAATGTTTTATTATATTAGGGGGGCACTAAATGGGGATGTTATCCAGGGATCCCAAATTGTCTGGAACTGGGTGATTCTATCCAAGACTACATGGTTAAATCTCTCGTTGAGCAGTAAATAGTTGATTTTTTTTATTAATTCCTGAAAGTTTTAATTTGGGGTTTTCCAACTACTAGCTATGTGTATTTTTTCTTTCAAAAAATATTTTATTAGGTCAATCTTAAACATTTTAGAAGCTAGTAAGCAGCTTTCTTCCCATAGTCTTATGACTGCCGAACACTCCCACCAGACATGAATAAATGTAGCCTCATTACCACTGTTCCTAAAAGATGAGCTGCTCCGTTTTGGATCCCATTTATTAGCTTAAAAGGAGTAATATATGTCCTGTGTAGGACCTTTATTGATATCTCAAGCAGACTATAATTTAAAGATCCCCTACTTAAGCCTTGCCAACTTTTATCCCATGTGCTATCTGCCAACTCGGTGCCCAAATCCCTCTCCCAGGCTTTGGTACAGTCTGGTTTGTTTGCCCATGAGTTTTCATTAAATAGTTCATACATGAGGCTAATAATACCAGGCTGAAAGGGGGAATCCCTACATTTTTTGAGTAGCCAGGTGTTTCTTTGGGGGGTTCCCCTACCACTTATCGTATATATAAAATGATGTATCCTGCAAAAATTATAGTGTTCAGCCAGGGGTAAATTGTATCTTTCTCTCACCCACTCAAAGGTCATTATTTTGTCGTCATGCCACCATGGACCAACCCTTAGTAGGTTCTGAGACTTCCACCAACTGAGAGAGATTTCCGGAAGATGTATCTTAAAGTGGGGATTGGGTACGATAGGGGTAAGATCTGATACCCGAGTGTCCAGTTTTTGTGTCCAGTTCATCTCCGTCCATATTTTTAATGAGTGCTTAATCAATGGGTTTTTCAAGTTTCTCAAAAAAGTATACAGGCCTGGAATCCATATTATTGTATCCCATGTATAAGGTGATATGCTTACATTTTCCATAAATACCCAGAGCGGCTGATGTGTTTTGGAGAATGCGCCAGAGGAATGAAAGCCAGCTGCGCTGCCTTGTAATACAGTTTGAGATTCGGGTCCCTACCCTCTTTTGGAAAGACTATGAGGTCGGCCTGATTTAATTAAGGGGGCATAGGTTCTCCATTTACTATAGCGTTAAACAAAGATGTTAGGTGCGGGGGTAAGCAAGGGCTCAAATTTCTTATAGTACAGATGAGTAAAACCGTCTGGCCCTGGGGACTTGCCAAATTTAAGATCTTGGATTGTAGATTTAACTTCCTCTTGGGATATGTCTAGGTTCAAGCTGTCAGGTACAGGTATTTTGTGGACTTCTTGCTGTAGTAGGAAGGACTCTATATCAGATCCGCTGCAGCGGGATTGGGATGAATATATGGTCTGATCAAAGTTTTGAAATGTTTCTTGGATAGCATTGGGGCTAAAGGAGGTTTGGCCATCAGGTAGTCTAAAGATACCGTATATTATGTCCTTTCTTGGGGGGTAAAGACACTAATAATTCCTCCAATAAAATTCTGCTTTTTTTTTGTGGGCAAGGTCCCTGGTTAGCCCCTTAGGTTATCTGTTAAAAAGAGTGGTGCAGAGACTGTGGGGGCTGTTAGCCTCCTTGTCCCTGTGTGGCCGTTTAGAATCCCTGCTGCTGCATGTTTCAGCTTTATTAAGGTGTAATTGTACAGCGTTTGACTCAAGTAGCTGCCTGTGCTGGGTCAGTTTGGCTTAATTGCTGGGCCCTTTTCCTTCCAAGATGGCGACCGTCAGTCCATGGGCCTCTATGTCCCCTTCACTACCTTTGTCCCCGCTTGTGTGCTTATTTGGGATGGCCCCCCTTTAGGCCTAATTTTTCTGGCCTCTGGTGCTGAACTGTGGCTTCAACAACCAAACCCCCAAAAAAGGCACATAACAGGGATTAAACTGATAGGAGTAGTACTACTTAACACACCACTCATATCTGGTGTAACAGTAGTGTACATTTAAAACAAAAACAAAAATTCTACTGTAATAGATTGCATAGCAGTTAGTTGTCTGCAAGCATGTGTGTCAGACCTACAGCGTCTACTCTACCAACTTCTGCAAGTGCACAGTGCCACTCATATCTGTTGTCACAGTAGCTTGGACGCATAGTACCGATCTGTCAAAACCTGTATGAATGAGGTCTAGAGTAGCCTGGTTCCCTTATCCTCTACAGGTTGAGACCTAATGTTTGGGTGACTCCAGACCAACACATGAGTACAAGCAGCACACAAACTCAAAGCCGCCATCCTCCTCCTGGTGCAGCATCATAAGCCACATCAACCACTGCTGTCCTCCTTGCCCCCTCTCAACCATCCACCACTCCGTCTCTCGCCTTGAGCAGTTCCTGCTCATCTGCCCATAGTCAGGTGCCTGTAATGGACATGTTTGAGCGTAAGAAGCTAATGTCACAAAGTGCCCCAAAATTGAAGTGATACGACCAACAAAGCATCTTTTTCCATCTCCTGGTTCTAAAAATCCAGGTTTTATACACGCCCCCTGATAGGTAACGTAACAAGTATTAAACTGATCAGAGTAGTACTTACAAACACGTCACTCCTATCTGGTGGCACCTTTGACTGCACGTGCCGTGTCCCAAAATTTAAGTGATACGACCAACAAAGCATCTTTTTCCATCTCCTGGTTCTAAAAATCCAGGCCTTATACACGCCCCCTGATATGTGCTGTAACAGGTTTTAAACTGTTAAGAGTAGTACTACTTAACACACCTTATAATAATGCAGAGAGAGGCAATGCAGTGAGAGGAGTCTAAAGAAGAGGAGTCAGAGGAGGAAGGTGGCTTTGAGGAGGTGGAAGACCAAACACAGCAGGCGTCCCAGGGGGCTTGTTGTCACCTTTCGGGGACCCTTGGTGGCTGGGTGGAGGAAGAGACCTTCAATGACATCAGTGAGGACAAGGAACGGGACATGGCTAGCTTGGTATCCAACCTTGTGCAAATAGGGAGTTTGCGGTTGTGCAAATGGACTGTTTGTGGTTGTTTGCGGTGCGTTAAACGGGGAGTTTGGTCTGTCACTGCGAAGCGGGCCTAACCCTTACACTACCTGATCGATACAACATCATACCTGATGTTTTAAAGCACGTTATTCATTACAATTTAGGAATATTAGGTAATTTATGCCCTTTATGGCTTAAAACCAGACTCTGCATCAACTATGTAATTTTCCATGGGAGTTTTGCCATGGATCCCCCTCTGGCATGCCACAGGTGTTAGTCCCCTTGAAACAACTTTCCCATCACTATTGTGGCCAGAAAGAGTCCCTGTGGGTTTTAAAATTCGCCTGCCCATTGAAGTCTATGGCGGTTCGCCGATGTTCGCCGGTTCGCGAACATTTGCGGCGGTTCGAGTTCGCGGTTCGCGAACCGAAAATTTTAGGTTCGCGACATCACTAATAGTAAATTAGATCTTGTAGGCGTCTTGTATTATACATTGCTTTCCTTCCTTTCAAAAAGCCTGTTTGATCTAAATGGATGATTTTTGGTAGTATCTCCTTTAATCTATTAGCAATAATTTTAGTATACAGTTTTACATCTTGATTGATCAGAGATAGTTTTTGCATTTGTTGAGGTCCTTTCCCTGTATTAAAAAATTTATATTTTTTGCTTCCAAGAGTTCGGGCAGAATTGCCCATACGTTTTTCATCTTTTTAAACAAGGCCAGCATATGTTTTGTTAATACATCTTCGAATGTCTGATAATACAGTTGATTGATTCCGTCTGGTCCCAGTGCCTTATTAATTTTGCAGCTTTTTATAACTTTGATAATCTCTTTCTCAGTAATATCACCCCTAGGATGGCATTATCTTCCTTGGTTATTTTAGGGAGATCAAGTTCATCTAAAAATGTATTTATAGTTGACTCATTAGGTTTAACAAACTTTGGATCTTGGTTTAAATTATACAATTTTTATAATGTAACTCTAATATCTCACTGATTTTGTCTGGATGAGTTTGAATCTGATTGTTTTCATCTTTTATTTGTACTATTTTATTTTGTAAGTGTTGTTTCTTAGCTTTGGTATTTACCAGTTCTACCCCCCATGGTGAAGTAAAATTTGTTTATTTTTCCAGATCATGGAATCCATCTGAAACTGTAAGATTTTACTTATTTTCTTATTAATCTCTACCTCAATTGAACACCATTTTACGAAGAATGATCACTCCCTCCAAAACCTAAAAATCTAATATAGGAGAAAAAAAACATTTGAAATAAAGATGACCATATTCTTTAACAATAAAGATATAAGACGTAACATGAATGTTGGTTCTCTCAGACTTCTGTTTTTTGACCTCTTTAAATATTTAGAACCCTTTTACCATAAGGTATTAAGTTCTATGGCTATATCATATAGTAAAGAATTGATAAAGTCAATTCATTGAAGACAAATGACTGAGAAAACCTTTTTGTGGTTTTTAATCTTGTTATTGCCACAAACAAAATATTTAAAAAAAACTTTTATTATATATTCTTAAAATCTATTCCCTTTCTACAATATGAATTGTTAAAAACTGAGATGGTGTAATTGACATCACTTTTGCAAGCTTTATATTTCTTTTTTCTATTTTTCTTTTTCTGGTAGCCCAAGATTAATATGTACCATTAGCCCTATACTGCTTATTATTAAATTGTTGATTCAGAAATATATATTGCTGTTTAGTACACAGATATATTCTCATAAAGTGCTTATTGTGCTCTTAAATTTGCTGTGCTGAATAGAACTAATAAATATATATACAATTATTATAGTGCGGAAGTAATCAAATATTGTCTTGATTTTGTGTTTAAAGTGCTAACGTGACACCCATTAATATTACTACATATATACTCTAATATTTTGAGTGCTTTAGTGCCACACTGTCTTTTTGGAATCCTCATAGACACATATTTATATATCCACTACTTCCTTTATCATAAAGTACTATTTGCTATTTTTATGACTAGTACCCAATGGATGTATCTCTACATCCACTACTTTCACCTCCATAATTTAAAAGTGCTCAAGTGCTTCTGAATTACCAATACCTCATGTATGCACCTTTGTGTACCCACTACTTGTTACCCACTAATACCTTGTGGATGTCTCTATGTGCATCCACTACTTTCACCTTGACTGGGAATTTCTGTAATACTGGTAAACGGGACTGTAGGATTGTACCCTTATATTTTCCCCTTGTTAATTCGAACACATTTCTTGTGATTTTGCCTCAATCTTTCTCATAATAGGCTTGTCACTCTTAGTGAAGCCTTTGTCCAATAGGAAGGATATCACTGTGACTTGCACTACTCTGAATTTTCATATATATATATATGGATGTACCACTACATAAAAAGGAAATTTTAGAGCTGGAAAAGCTACAGAGAAGGGCAAAAAAAACTAATACAAGGAATGGAGAGGCTAAGTTATGAAGAAAGACTAACCAAATGTAACTTATTTTCTCTAGAAAAAAAAGTGTCTAAAAGGGGATATGAGTATCTTATATAAATACATCCAGGGTCAGTATAACGATTTATCAAGTTAACTTTTTGTGCCAAGAGGTTTTCAGATGACAAGAGGACATCCCTTCAGATTAGAAGTAAAAAGATTTTACCTTAAAGAAATAAAACTGGTTCTTTATAGTAAGGGTTGTTAATTCTCTAACAAAGGAGGTGGTGACAGCGGATTCGATAGATAACTTTAAAAAGGGATTGGATATATTTTTAAATAAAAAGGGCATTCAGGTTTATCCTTGATAATTAGAGAGTATTGATCCAGACAGGAGACCGATCGCCAGTGTCTGGGGTCAGGAAGGAATTTTATATTTTTTTCCCATTTTAAGACAATTGGCAAGGTTTCACAAATTTTTTTTCTGTTTGCCTTCCTCTGGATCAATTATCAGTTAACAATTAATCAGCACATTGCAGATCAGAGGAGATCTAAAAAGGTGGAACTTGATGGACAAAAAGTCCCTTATGTATATTTACCCCATAATGTCAGATGTGTTAAATAGTTACATAGTTACATAGGGCCTCATTCTATTAGCGGCCGTAAATCGGCCGTAAGGCTGCGATTCCTTGCGGGGGTTCAGTTAACTCGCGATTCTATTATACGGCCCCGCAAGGATCTCATCTTACGGCCGGCCGCATATCTTGGAACCGGCCGTAAGCGCAGAAATCTAAAAACGCAAAAATAAATTCAAGCCTGCACTGTACAGCTCTGTAAATGCTAGGGATCATATTGGGGGACATGAGGATTAAAAGTAACCCACTCTCAAGCTTGCACATCAGCCCAAACCCGAGTTCAAATTAACTGTTTATTTTCCGGCTGCGGCGTGGGCGGGTCTGAAGTGCTCCAAGCACTCTGGACTTTTTACATGGATATTTTACGGATATTAAAAATAAAATATTTTACGGATTTGAGTATAGGATAATTATGTGCTATTTTTTCTAACACCTAAAATCCCTCTATAGTCTTCTCAAAGTGCAGGATGGCTTTATTTGAGCTATTTTATGTGCTTAATTGGTGCTAGCGGGACCTCTTTCCTGCAAGTAAGCAGCGGCTCGTTTTTAGCCTTGCAGGTTTCCCAGAGCAATTGAATTGCAAATAGGAATTTCTTACGGCCGAAACTCTTGCGGCCGTTTTAGATCAAAGGCTTTCCTCTGCCGCGAGCGGCCGCAAGAGATAGCAAGGCACCGGCCGCAAGCCTGCCGGAGCCTCCGGCCGTAAGGGAATAGAATAGCCGAATAGCTTGCGGCCGGTCCTTGCGGCCCCGCAACGGCTGCGGCCGCTAATAGAATGAGGCCCATAGTAATTAAGGTTGAAAAAAGACTTTCAGTCTTTAAGTTCAACCTTTTAAGATCTTCTATGTGGATTAAATATTAATTAATTAGTTGTTAATTAATTAATAATCAATTATTTAATTATAATTTTTTTAATTATTATTTATTAATCCAGAGGAAGGCAAACAGAAAAAAAAACCAAGTAAGACTTAGCCAATTATCTCAAAGGGGGGGGGATTATTTGTTCCTGACCCCAGATACTGGCGATCGGATTTCTCCCTGGATCAATACTGTCTCTCTAATTATCCATGATAACCCTGAATTTCGTTTTTAATTAGAAATAAATCCAGTCCTCTTTTAAAGTTATCCATCGAATTAGTTGTCACCACCTCCTCTGGTAGAGAATTCCACAGATTAAGCACCCTTACTGTGAAGAACCCTTTTCTTTCTTTAAGGTGGAATCTTTTTACTTCTAACCTCAAGGGATGTCCTCTTGTCAGTTAAAAACCTCTAGGCACAAAAGTTCCCTTGACAAATCTTTATACTGACCCTGGATTTATCTATAAAGGTAATCAAATCCCCCCTAGACGCCTTTTTATAGAGAAAATAAGTTAAATTTAGTTAGTCTTTCTTCATAACTTAGCCCCTCCATTCCCCTTATTAGTTTTGTTGCCCTCCTCTGTACCTTTTCCAGCTCTAAAATGTCCTTTTTATGAAGTGGTGCCCAAAATTGTACTCCATATTCCAAATGAGGGGGTACTAGAGATTTGTATAGTGGCAGAATTATATTTGCTTCCCTTGCTTCTATACACTTCTTAATACATGCTAATATTTTATTTGCCTTTGCAGCTGCTGCTTGGCTTTGAGCACTGTTACCTAGGTGTTTGTCCAAAAGCATTTCCAAATCCCTTTCAATATCTGATACCCCTAGATTTGCTCCATTAAGATTATAAATTGCATGGCTATTTTTCCTTCCCAGATGCATAAGTTTACATTTAATTGTATTAAATCTCATTTGCCATTTTGATGCCCATTCCTCAATTTTTGTAAATCCCTTTAGAGGGAAAGCACCTCATTATCTGATTTAATTACCTTGCACAACTTTGTGTCATCAGCGAAAATGGAGTCACCACACTCCAATCCTACCTCTAAGTCATTAATAAATATGTTAAAAAGTAGAGGACCTAATACTGGACCCTGAGGAACCCCACTTACCACATTAGTCCAATCGGAGTATGTTCCATTTACAACAACTCTTTGCTTCCTGTCTTATAGCCAGCTCTCAATCCATGAGCAGATATTTACTGCAACTCCTGTATCTCTTAGTTTGCACAATAGTCTCCCATGTGGCGCTGTATCAAAAGCCTTTGCAAAATCCAGAAAGACTACATCCACTTAGTTGCCTTGATCCAGGTTCCTACTAGCCTCCTCATAGAAATGAATTAGATTTGTTTGACATGACCTATCCCTCATAAATCCATGTTGACTCCTACTTATAATCCTGTTCAAATAGATATATTCTTGTATATTATCCCTTATTAACCCTTCTAAAAGCTTCCCCACTACATAAGTGAGGCTCACTGGTCTATAATTCCCTGGATTTGCTCTTGCTGCCTTTTTAAATATAGGTATCACATCTGCTTTTTTTTTTTTTTTCTTTTTTTTTTTTTTTTTCTTTCATAAAACATACATACATAAAAATAAAATATTAAAAAAAACAACAATCATTTTCCCAGCAGATACAAAACACTCAGGTACAACATAGCAATCCATGACCGAATAAGACAGTCCATATATACAATTGACCAGTATTTAATTCTAACGAGAATATCTCAGGACCAAATAACAATATTTATAAAACTAGGACAGGTCGGTGACCATATGCTTCAATTGTTTCTATTTTCCGTGTTCCCCAATTAATATTTGTCCATATACTGCTCCCAAATAGTCCAATTAATAATATTTATTTTCTTGGGCTTTTTGTTAATATTTTCTTTCATCAAATCTTTATTATAATTGATTTTATTAATAACCTCTTTCCACTTAGGAATTTCCAATTTATTCCAATATTTAACTAACATTGCTTTTATGATCAGTAATATATGAGATATCAATAATTTATTACTAGAAAAAAAAAATTCGATCCCTATATGGAACAATATTAACTCCGGGGAACACGGACATCTTGTCCCTGCCATTAACGTGAGGTGTCCACAACATTCTTCCCAGAATTTTCTTATCTTATCACATTCCCACCAGATATGATGTGCATTGCCTTCTTTGCCACAGCCTTTCCAGCATAGTGATGATTTTTGAGAATCAAATTTTTTCATAGTTGCTGGAACCAAATACCACTTTCGTGTCAATTTAAAGTACACCTCTCTATACATGGTATTAATAGAGGATTTCTTTATTAACCTAAAGGCCCTCAGCCATTCTTGCTCGTTATAGTCTATATTAAGGTTATATTCCCACTCTTTTATACTCTTTGTTTTTCCAAATTTCATAAGTTTAATCCTACTTTTACTAATTTTAGATACCAAATGGTTCACCTGACCTTTAATCATAAATGCTTCCAAGTCATACAATTTATCTATTTTATCACAAATAAATCCCTTTTGTTTCACTTTTTCTAACATTATTCCATATTTTATCCATGAGAAGGATTTTGGTATTCCTTTCTCCTGTAGTTCCCTTTGCTTTAATAGGCTGCCTTCTGGATATAAATCAGCTATATACAAAATTGAAGCTTTTTCCAATAAATTCACTTCTGTATTAAATGCTTTATCTCTTAGTATGTCTATAGGTGTAGAAGCGGAAGGTATATGAAATAACTCTACTCTAATTTTGCTTTTCCCCCAGAATTTTATAATAGATCTAATACCTTCTGGTAATTTCTCCCATATTGTATCTTTTCCATTAAATTTCCCCAACAATGTTCTAATTGGGGTAATTCCCACAAGCTCTTCCTCTATGTTTTTCCATCCTACTATCCTATATTGTAAATTCATATTAATTATATGAGAAATTGCTATATTTTCACTAATCGTTTTCATATCTGGAGATCCCATACCTCCCAGATCAAACTTTCTATTTGTTATAATTTTTTTAACTCTCACTTTTTTCCCTGCATATATAAATGTATCTATTATTTGCTGAATTATTCTAATGATATATTCCGGAACTTTTTCCAGGACACATCTAAATAAATATGTTATTTTGGGGACGATACTCATATTAACTATGGCTATTCTAGCCGACCAGGAGAATCTTGTTGTATTCCAGTCATATAATAATATTCTGATCTGTTTTAATATTTCTGTTAAATTATTAATTATATTTTTATTGTTTTGAAACGTAAATTTTATACCTAAATGAGTGACATACTTAGTATTCCAATTAAATGTATATAATTTTTTTAATTTATTTTATCAATCTTGCTCTATATAATTATAAATAATGTCTGATTTCAGAGGATTTATCTTAAAATACGAAACTCTACCAAAATCAGTTAGCAATAGTTGTAGGTTAGCACATGAATCTATTGGATCTGTTAATGTTAGCATAATATCATCTGCAAATAGCATTATTTTGTAATCGTTGTTTCCTATTTTTATACCTTTAATATTTTCGGCATTCCTTATTAAAGAGGCCAATGGTTCCATAAATAGCAAAAATAACAATGGGGAAAGGGGGCATCCCTGTCGTGTACCGTTACTAATCCCAAACCTCTCTGTTTCGAAGTTTGTACCTGTAATATAAGCTGTTGTATCCTTATAAATAGCTTTAATTGTTTTAGCAGCGAACTTGGCAAACCCAAACTTCTGTAATACTGCATCCAAGAATTCCCAACTAACCCTGTCGAATGCCTTTTCTGCATCCAGTGACAGGATTAGTGTGGGGATCCTTCTTTTCCTAATGGAGAACATTAAGTCAATTAGACGTCTGGTGTTGTCTGATGCCTGACGGCCTTGAACAAAGCCCGATTGATCGAAATGTATCAACTTTGGAATAATTTTGTTTAATCTATTAGCCATGATTTTTGTATATATTTTTAGATCTATATTAATAAGTGAAATAGGGCGATAACTAGTTACTTCTTCTGGATTTTTCCCCGGTTTTAAGATATTAATTATTTTAGCTTCTGATAGTGATTTTTAATCTCATTAAACATATTTTGCAAATGTTCACTAATTTCTTTATGAAACATTTTATAGTATAGATGGTCGAAGCCGTCTGGACCTGGGGCTTTATTAACTTTTGCTTTATTAATTACATCCTCTATTTCTTCCAAGGAGATATCTTGGTCTAAAAGTCTTTGATCTTCTTCTTGTATTTTTGGTAGAGTAACTTCACTCAGAAATGTATTTATCTCTTCTTTACTAGGTTTTTTAAATGTGGAATTATTATTTAAATTATATAGTGAGCTATAAAACGTCTTCATAATTTCACTTATTTTATCAGGGTGAGTGTTCAGAGTGTTATCAGGTCCTCTTAAACTATAGATTTTATTTTGATTTTTTTGTCTTTTTAATTTATTAGCCAGGTAGCTACCTGCTTTGTTACCCATTAAGAGGTTGGATTGTTGATATTTCCAGATCATAGAATCAACCTGATTTTGTAAGATTTTATTTATTTGGGCTTTCTTTTTTGCGATCAACTCTGATCTTTCCACCAATGGGTTCGCTCTATTTTCTCTTATTTGTTTCTCCAGTTCTATATAAAGTACTCTCAGGGGTTTTCCCCTTTCCCCATGCATCACCGCCATCCGTGAAATCATTTGACCTCTTATAACTGATTTATATGCACACCAAAGCATGGATGGTGAGTCTACGGTATTTTTATTAATTTTAAAAAATTCATTTGTTTCCTTTTTTAGGAATTCCAAAGTATGTTCATTCTTGAATAAAATCGAGTCTAGTTTCCATTTTTTTTTATTTTTACTTATCTTTTCTTCTTTTAAATTAATACATACCATTGAATGATCTGACCATGTAGCGGTAGTTATTTCTATATCCTTAATCTGTCTTATTGTATATATATCTGTTAAAAAATAATCTAATCTTGAGTAAGAATTAAAAAGATTTGAAAAAAAAGTATAGTCCCTCTCGTATGGATGTAATAATCTCCATGCATCGAGGAGATCATCGTTAGATGTTATTTTTTCAAAATCTTTTGAGGTCTTTTTAATCTGATTTTCAGAATTTTTTTTTATTGTTCCTATTCTATCTTTTACCGGATCCAACACCATATTAAAATCGCCTCCAATTATTACTTATCCCTTTCTAATTTTTTTTATTTCTTTCAGTATCTTTTTGAAATATCTAGTTTGTTTTACATTTGGGAGATATATATTGGCTATTGTCATATTTACTCGATTTATTGAACCGCACCATATTATATATCTTCCTAAGGGATCAATAATTTTAGCTTCCTCATGGACTTCTATATTATGACTAAAAATAATTGATACCCCTCTAGATCTCTTATTACATGTTGAATCTATTTTAATGTTATAGTTTTTATTATTTACATATCTTAGGGTGTCTTTACCCCAATGGGTCTCTTGTAATAGAAGAATATCTGCTTTATTTTTTATATAGTTATTATAAGCTATTTTCCTTTTTGATGGTGAATTTAGTCCATTGACATTATGAGTTATTATTTTCACCATGTTTTTACAATTAATGCTTTTACCTTTATCTTTTGTATTTTTTGTGGTCTCTTTTTAATATATCTAGTTCTGTCTCGTCTCTTACCATTAATTGTACCTGTATAATCTGTATCCCTGGGAAATTCATTCATTCGTACTATCTTACATACCTTGGGCAAATTTTCCTTAGAGCTTGAACTAAGTCCAAGTTTACTTATTTTCATATTTTTGCCCTCCTTATCTAACTTATTTTTTAGGGCTATTATGCCAATTTTAGGAAATGCTAGGAGTTTTAATAAACTTACTAGTTCATTAGTTGGGAGATCATGTGTTCTTATTTCCCTATTTTTCCCATACTTATTTATTATAACTTTTTATATATATTTATATTTTCCACTTACTCTCATTTACCCCTCTTATCTTTCTTTGATCTTTTATCCAACATCAACTCTAAGGGGGAGTATAAAAAAAAAAAATAGGGAAGTATTTCCTTAGCCTCATAGACCGAAATATTGCCCTATATTATATTTTATATGATATCAACCTACAATTATATATTACATTTTTTTTTATTTAAATTTTGGACTGGACTCTACCATCCTGGCTCCTCCCACCTTGTCCCCTCATATTTCTCCAAAAATAAATAACTTTACTTCTATTCTTAAATCAATCTCTGACAGGACTTTACCATATATAATTATTTAAATATTTATATATTACCCTTTTAACCTTTTACCCTAGGATAACAGATTAACTATTTTTCCCTTTTATAACTATAGCCTAAAAGAAGTCCATACCATTTTCTCTAGATCTTGTAATCAGCTCAAGCTAGACCTTAAAAATTTACCAATAATCCTTATAATAATATTTTCGGATATCCCTTTTTCTCTTTTTTCTTCTTCTCCCTTTTTTTTTTTTTTTTTTCCTCTCTCCTCTCTTACTCCCAGAGAAATAATATGAACTCCCCTCGGTGCAGATCCTTTAAAATCTTAAAATTTTATTGCTTTATGTGTTTTAGAAAGTTTAATAAACTATTAAATATTTCTGTGTATCTATAAAGTGCATATCAATAAAGTGCTTAATTTTCCCCCCTTTACATCCGTGTTCTCTCATACTAAGTATTAATAATTCCTATATCCTCAGAATGTATATTATTAATCTTTCTACGACCCCTTATATATCACCCGTGAATCTATCTAATCTTGAAAGATTTTTTACTCCAATATATTATTACAGTGCTTCAAATACTTTTTTTTTAATTTCTATACCTCTATAAAGTGCATAAATAAAGTGCATATATTTCTCCACCGTAATATAGGTTTTTTACTCCTTAGTTCTTTAAAGTGCTACATATTCTATTATTTAACTTCTATATTTCTATAAAGTGCATACAAATAAAGTGCTCAACATTCGCCAACATAGTATTGGTAATCTCTTAGAGGATGTTTGTGTCCTTTCTCCTATAAACCACTATTGCTTATCTAATTATGTATATAAACCAACCCCAAAAGGGGAATAACTTAGAAAAAGATCAGTAAAAAATGCATCCATATATAGTCCACTTTTCCTCTAGGATCTTTTCCTCTCTTCCTTAACTTCTATTGTTTCACAACCCATTCCGGGTTCTTGAAGTTTAGTTCGGGGTAAATTTTAGGAAGAGTTGAGAAGTCCACCTCTATATTCCATTTTTGTAATAGCAAAAGTCCTTTTTTGACCGAGTCTATTTTGTTCCAAGTATTATCTTTCATTATATATAGTCCCGTAGGATATTTCCATCTGTATTAAAAATCTGCTTTCCTTAAACTTTGTGTTATTGCCATATATTCTCTTCTTTTATTCAGAGTATATTTAGACAGATCCGGAAATATTTTGATTTTATCGTATGGGACATCCATTGGTCTTTTTATGGAATTGGCTTTGATTATTGTGTCTCTATAGTAAAGGGATTGAAGATTGACTATAACATCCCTAGGTATATATTTGTCTAAACCTCTTGGGAGGGGAATCCTGTGGATATTTTCAATTTTTGTATCTTCTTTAGAAGTTTGGGGTGATAAGTTATTAAATTAGTCTTTAAGATATCCTGGTAGATCTTTTTCCAGTATATTTTCATTTATTCCCCTTATTTTTTTTTTTTTTTCCCTTGATCTATCTTCCATAAGATTTAACTTTATATTTAATTCTTCAATTTTATATTCCAAATTGTTTGTATATTTCAGCAATGCATTATTATCCATGATTAGTTTATCACATTTTCCAATTCATTTATTCTTTTACTTATTTCTTTTACTGAATTTGTGTTTTCTAACATCTGTTTTGTTAATTCCATCGTAATCTTTTCTTGGAAATCATGTAGAAGGTCTTTCATTTTTAAATATGTTAATGGTTCCTCTTGTGGTTTTTCAGTATTATCAAGGGGAGAATGTACTATTTTCTTCGGGGAGGAAATTACAGATTGTTCCAAAAAAGATGAGTCTGATTGTGTTGTTTCTAGTGTACTCATTTTTTGTTTTGGCGAAAAAAATTGATTTGTTTCTGGGGCCCCTGTTTTCTTCTCCTTACTTTTTATTTTTATAGCTTTTGGGGGTTTCTTATTTGCCATTTTATTATTATTCGGAGGTAGTCCTGTGGGCTCTTGATTTTAGTCTTCACCACTTAGCTTTCTTGTACAGTCCTTTTGTTTTTACTTGTCTTATATACTTTGAATTGGTTGAAAAACCTTTTTGTAATGTCATTAAAGGGTACTTTCTATATCTTTGCGCCCTTAGCCTCTTGCCTCTTGCATCTTTTCATAAAGCTTATTATATATATATATATATATTTTTTTTTTTCCTTCCTTAACCCTTTCTCCTCAACTCCCTCTGCCTCAACATATTTCCTTTATCGATTTCTTTACTATACCCCAATACAGCTCTCTAGCGAGTTCTAGCAGGTACCTTTGATATTCCTGGGGCGTATTCACATTTATTTTTTCGGACTTTTAAATGGTTCGTTTGTTCATTAGTCCAAACTTAGTCCCCGCGATTCTTTCGCGGGAGAACTCTCACCTTCGCGCGCTTTTGCGCGTATTCTCGCGAGGTCTTCACGGGGACTGTCTCCGTCCTCCGACTTTACCAAACTCTGCGAAATACACTCTTTTAGCTTTTTATCAGCCCATTTATCCCTGCTTGTAGCTAGTAGCCTTGAGGATTTGTTTTTTTCACTTTTTTTTTTCCTTAGGGCATAATGGGAGGCGGGAGAGGGGAGATGTAAAGGGTAAACTCACAAACGGAATACAATTACTTTATATATATATATTTTTTTTTTATAAGCTTTACTTAGCTGCATTATGTTGTGGGAGTCCTTCTCGAGGCTTCAAGGGCGTCTGTTTAGTCGTTGTAGCCTTGGATCCGGTATGGGCTAGAATAGCCGCTGTCTGCTGTACATGACCTCCCAGCTCTCCTACCACCAGCTCATCTTCGATCTGGTGTGTGTTCCACTTCCGGTACCGCCCTCATCCCAGCTCAAAAACAGTGTATCACATCTGCTTTTGACCAGTCATCTGGTAGAGACCCTGTGTTGAGTGAATCTTGAAACATTAAATATAATGTTTTGCTATTACAGAAATCAGTTCTCTCAGTACCATCAGTACTCAGTACTACGTTCTCCACTCTTTCTGCATCACTGTTTACATTCAAATTGAAAGTATAATTTCATGTCAGTCTTGGTTAAGACTTGATAAAGGGAGAACAAACCTCTCAAAATCTCGTCAGTATAATCATTTAGATTACTTGACATTCACAGATACTTCACATAGGACTAAATTTCCTAAAATCTTGCATATATCATTATTTTTAATATAAAAGAGTTGGGGTTTAGTTTCATTCAGCCAGCCAAAAATGGAATAGATTTTTTATAGCCAGTCAGCATTGTCAGTGTAGCACCTTCGGTACAAATGTATTTCCAAAGTCAGGGGCGGATTTCATTTTTTAGCGCCCCCAGGCAGTGAACTCTAAGATGTTCCTAGGAGCATGCAGCATGCAACATTTTTTGCTCATATATATATATATATATATATATATATATATATATATATATATACTGCTCAAAAAAATAAAGGGAACACTTAAACAACACAATGTAACTCCAAGTCAATCACACTTCTGTAAAATCAAACTGTCCACTTAGGAAGCAACACTGTGTGACAATAAATTTCACATGCTGTTGTGCAAATGGGATAGACAACAGGTGGAAATTATGGGCAATTAGCAAGACACCCCCAATAAAGGAGTGATTCTGCAGGTGGTGACCACAGACCACTTCTCAGTTCCTATGCTTTCTGGCTGATGTTTTGGTCACTTTTTAATGCTGGTGGTGCTTTCACTCTAGTGGTAGCATGAGACAGAGTCTACAACCCACACAACTGGCTCAGGTAGTGCAGCTCATCCAGGATAGCACATCAATGCGAGCTGTGGCAAGAAGGTTTGCTGTGTCTGTCAGCGTAGTGTCCAGAGCATGGAGGCACTACCAGGAGACAGGCCAGTACATCAGGAGATGTGGAGGAGGCCGTATGAGGGCAACAACCCAGCATCAGGACCGCTACCTCCGCCTTTGTGCAAGGAGGAACAGGAAGAGCACTGCCAGAGCCCTGCAAAATGAACTCCAGCAGGTCACAAATTTGCATGTGTCTGCTCAAACGGTCAGAAACAGACTCCATGAGGGTGGTATGAGGGCCCGACATCCACCGGTGGGAGTTGTGCTTACAGCCCAACACCGTGCAGTATGTTTGGCATTTGCCAGAGAACACCAAGATTGGCAAATTTGCCACTGGCGCCCTGTGCTCTTCACAGATGAAAGCAGGTTTACACTGAGCACATGTGACAGACGTGACAGGGTCTGGAGATGCTGTGTAGAACGTTCTGCTGCCTGCAACATCATCCAGCATGACTGGTTTGGCAGTGGATCAGTAATGGTGTGGGGTGGCATTTCTTTGGGGGGCCACACAGCCCTCCATGTGCTCGCCAGAGGTAGCCTGACTGCCAATAGGTACCGAGATGAGATCCTCAGACACCTTGTGAGACCATATGCTAGTGTGGTTGGCCCTGGGTTCCTCCTAATGCAGGACAATGCTAGACCTCATGTGGCTGGAGTGTATCAGCAGTTCCTGCAAGACAAAGGCATTGATGCTATGGACTGGCCCGCCCGTTCCCCAGACTTGAATCCAATTGAGCACATCTGGGACATCATGTCTCGCTCCATCCACCAACGTCACGTTGCACCACAGACTGTCCAGGAGTTGGCAGATGCTTTAGTCCAGGTCTTGGAGGAGATCCCTCAGGAGACCATCCGCCACCACATCAGGAGCATGCCCAGCGTTGTGGGGAGGTCATACAGGCACGTGGAGGCCACACACACTCCTGAGCCTCATGTTGACTTGTTTTAAGGACATTACATCAAAGTTGGATCAGCCTGTAGTGTGTTTTTCCACTTTCATAATGGGGGTGACTCCAAATCCAGACCTCCATGGGTTGAAAAATGTGATTTCCATTTTTTTATTTTTGTGTGATTTTGTTGTCAGCACATTCAACTATGTAAAGAACAAAGTATTTCATAAGAATATTTAATTCATTAAGATCTAGGATGTGTTATTTTAGTGTTCCCTTTATTTTTTTGAGCAGTGTATATATATATATATATATATATATATATATATATATATATATATATATATATATATATATATATATATAGTTATAGATATAGATATATAGATCCCGCTCCATGCTGATGATAGCAAGTAAGCTTGAAACAGCTGTACATGAATAGGATACTTAGCCTGTGTTTAATCCAACCTTGGCTTTGCATTAAAGCTGTGTATTACAGCATGCATAAGCTTAAAGGAAGCCATGTTTCATAATGGCTAAGAGCAAGGCATTTGTGGGCACATTTGCATGTCCCAGTTCAACTTCCCATAATGCAGTGTAATAACTGTTTTTCTTGGAATTCTGAGCTGGAAGCAAGTCTTTAAACGTGTTTTAGACATTAAAATGTCAACACAGATGTACTATTTATTTACTATATATATATATATATATATATATATACACTATATATATATATATATATATATATATATATATAGCCAGGTTGGTTACCTGGAATTGTGGGAGGGTCCCTCTCCCCCATCCTTTAAATAGCCAGCCTCCTTCCTCTTACCTTGCACATGAAATTTACGACGCTGCCCCACTGTGCCTGTGTGTCTCAAGTGACTCTTCCTCCTCCCTCGCTTGCTCTCTGCCTCACAGCCTCCTGTGCATCCTTTGCTCCTCTCCTCCCTGCATTTCCTTTCCTCCTCTCTCCCTTGTCCTCCTTTGCCCTCCTGTCCCCCTTGTTGAGCTCCTCCTATCTCTCTCTTCCGTTCCTTTTCGACATTCCTGCGGTCACCATGCTGCTCTCCCCCTTCACTCTTTTGCACCTCTCACTCCCCTGCTCTCCCTTTAGGTTTTTATGGCCTTTTACATACTGGGGATGGAAAGGGAATTCACACTGATTGGAAATCAGGTAGCACGGTCTGAGTGTAACCACTTCACTGCTGGTTAACAGATCTGCAATACTGCACAAACCAGAGAAACTGCAGGAGTTTAGGATAGACTAGCGACTTGCACGTCAAAAAATTAGGAGTGTGGAGCATTTAGCGTCCTTCCTAATAGTGTATTTAGTAGCTCGTATGGTTCTGTGTAAAAGTCGTATGTGCTAGGTAGTGTTTTGCGTGCTTTGGGGTCATGTAGCCTCGTTTTTGTTTTTTTCGGCAGCCATTTTTTCTCTCGCTTAGGAGATTTTCAAGTGGCGAAAGTCTTTAAATTTAATTTAATTTGATGTGTAACCTCATTCCAAGACATCCTGACTGTCCCCCCTTGCAGTGTGTGTATTATTTATCTTTATTTTAGTTTGTATTTTGTGTGTTTTTTGTGTTTTTCACTGTGCGTAGTTCAGCCGTTGAGTTCGTTGGTTTATTATTTGCAGTGTTTTGTGTGGTCCAGGGTCGTGTAACCTCGTTTTCATTTTTTTTCGGGGGGACATTTTTTCCTCGCTTCGGCGATTTTCCGTGTGGCGAAAATCGTCTAAATAAAGTTAAATTCGTGTTCCAGCTCACTCACAGATGTCCTGGCTGTTGCCCCATGCTATCTGTGATGTTTCTGTAATTTTTTTGAGTGTAGTTAGTGGGTTTTTTTCTGATTTTTGGTTCGGCCGCTAATCTCGTAATTGTTCGCGTCTCGTATCTTTTTTTTTCTAAGTCCCACGTCTCGTATTTTTTTCGTTTTGTATTTTGTTTTGCTAAGTCCCACTAAAAGTGCTCCGGGATCAACGGGTCGCCAGCGCCTTCGGCACTCATTGTCTAAGTGCTCCGGGTTTAATGGCTCGCCTCGCTACGACTGGGGCGCTCATCGCTAAGTCGTACGGACCATGCAAACAGCGTGACGACATCTCGTAGTTGGACAATTATAATATGTTATATATATATATATATATATATATATAAAGAAAAAAACAACAAAACCCTACATTAACAAGTCCTTTATTACCACCAATTATCACCTAAAGCTGGTGTGTATATGTACATGTCATGTGAAAAAAAGTCCAGAGTTGCTTAACAATATAGAAAAACAAAAACAAGAAAATAGATAACTAATGCCTGGCTGTTGTAACTGTCAATCAGATTGCAGCCAATCAGAAGGCTCATATGTCTTCCGCCAATCACAATGGGATATACCCAGTGGGGTGTATCCCATTCTGATTGGCTGAAGGCAATAGTACCTTCTGATTGCAAATGCATGGTATTAAAACTATACAGTAAGTGGGATGTTTAAGAGTCGCTTGAATATTGCAGTCACTTGGTTTATTATCGTACCTATTTTGAAATGTGTGATACAAAATAAGCATTATCACATCCAATACAATAATGTAGGAATAGCATTATTCTTCCACTTGAAAGCTAATATTAATAATGTGCATGGAATTAGATTGACGCATACCTAATACAATATTAATAATATAAAATATTATTAGAAAATAAGTATGTAGGTATATATTTTATATTAAAATTAAATCTATACCAAAAAGCTTGAACTTCCCCTATCATAGTTTTTAGATTTGTTATAAGAATTTGTGCTCTACTCAAACTTTGTTAGTACTTCATTTTACAAACCAATGCATTTTTATTTATTCATTAGTTTAAATATTCTTTACATGTATTCTTCTTCAAAAAATAAATATAACATCCAATGATAAATAATAATAAAACATTCCACTTGTTAGTTTTGTTGCCATTCTCTGTACTTTTTCCAGCTCTAAACTGTCCTTTTTATGAAGTGGTGCCCAAAATTGTACCATTCCAAAGAGGGCATACTAGGGATGTTTATAATGGCAGAATTATTTTTGCATCCCTTGCTTCTATACCCTTCTTAATACATGCTAATATTTTATTTGCGTTTGCAGATGCTGCTTGGCATTGAGCACTGTTACCTAGGAGGTTGTCCATAAGCACTCCCAAATCACTTTCAATAGAGAGATTTACTTCATTAAGATTAAAAATTGCATGGCTATTTTCTCTTTCTAAACGCATAACTTTACATTTATTCGTATTAAATCTCATCTGCCATTTAGTCGCCCATTTCTCTAATTTATGCAAATCCCTTTAGAGGGACAGTATATCCTTTTCTGATTTAATTACTTTCACAACTAAGTGCCATCAGCAAAAATGGAGAAAATGGAGAAAAAAAAAATATTTAACCCATCTGCCTTTTCCTGATCACTAATTATCTGTTGGCCTATTTCACATTTCCATGTTCCTATAGCTTCCTTCCTCGCCTTCTTCCCATTAATATACTTAAACAATATTTTAGGGTTAGTCTTACTCTCTTTAGCAAATAAATTTTCATTTTCTATTTTAGCCAGTTTAATCGCGCTTTTGCAAGCCTTGTTGATTTCCTTGTACTCCCGTAAAGCAGTCTCTGTCCCCTCTTGTTTGTATAATTTAAATGCCTGTTTTTTACTCCGTATCTTGATCTTTAAATCATTGTTAAGCCACATTGGATTGGATTTACTCCTTTTACTTTTATTCCCACACGGTATATGCCGATGTGTATGTATATTTTGTAAGGATTTAAATGTTGTCCATTTATGCTCAGTGTTTTTACCTATCAGCTCTCTGTCCCAGTCTATACTTTGTATTGCTGCCCTTAGACCGTTAAAATTTGCCCTTTTATAATTAAGAGTTTTCGTTGGCCGCTTAAAATGTTTTTTTTTTTAATTCAATCTTAAATGAGACTGTGTTGTTATCACTGTTTCCCAAAGGTTCCCCTATTCCAACATTTGATACTATATCAATATTATTTTTGATGAGTAAATCTATGATAGCTTCATTTCTAGTAGGTCATCCCTCACGTCATATGTAAAAGATACAAAGGATGTGTTGAAGAAGATAAATGGTTTAACCACTAATGAAAACACTCTACTAGTATCTTTAGATGTAGAATCATTATACAGCAATATACAACATCACAGAGGTTTACATGCAGTGAAATACTTTTTGAATAAAAAGAGAAACCTCTATTGTAAACATAATGCATTCTTAATGGAATTACTAGAATTCGTGCTAAAACACAATTATTTTGTTTTTTTACGAAAGTATTACCACCAAATCCAAGGTACAGCCATGGGGACAGTGTGTGCTCCTACATATGCTAATCTGTACCTTGGATAGTGGGAAGAACAAATAGTGTTTAATGATGAGATGGAAAACTACACAAAAGATGTGGAATTATGAATTCGCTACATTGATGATGTGTTGATTCTGTGGAATGGCACACATCAACAATTGCAGAATTTTATAAATAGATTAAATAACAATGATATGGGTCTCTTTTTAACCTCAGAGATCAATGATAAATGTATAACCTTTCCAGATTTAAAAATCAGTAAGACAAATGAAGGCAGGCTAAACACCAATACTTATCGAAAACCGACAGCAACAAACAGCCTATTACATGCTAAAAATAGCCATCCAAAGTCTCTTTTTAACCTCAGAGATCAATGATAAATGTATAACCTTTCTAGATTTAAAAATCAGTAAGACAAATGAAGGCAGGCTAAACACCAATACTTATAGAAAACCGACAGCAACAAACAGCCTACATGCTAAAAGTAGTCATCCAAAGTCTCTAATCTCAGGTATTCCAATTGGACAATACCTTAGAATTAAAAGAAATTGCTCAGAGAAACACAATTTTGAATAAGAGGCAAAAGATCTACAAATAAGGTTTTAAGAACGGGGATATAACAATAAGATATTAAAAAAGGCCTATGGTAGAGCAAAAAATGTGAGTAGAGATACTCTACTTATGGAAAAACCTCCCATAGAAGATAATAACGTTAGATGTATCGGAACCTATAATGATAAATGGTTTGATGTCAAAAAGATCCTCAATAAACATTAGCGAATATTGCGGGATGATAGAGATCTCAAACCATTTTTAAATGATCATGCCCAACTCACAAGTAGAAGATCTACAAATTTAAAAGACATGCTGTCCAAGAGTCATTTAGAGACCTCAAAAAAGACTACCTGGCTTAAAGAATTAAAAGGATGTTTTAAGTGCCAGTCATGCAAGGCCTGCCAATATATTAAACCAGCTAACATTTTTAAGTCAAAGGAAGGGACACAGATATATTCTGTCAACTATCTGATAACGTGTAAAACTGAAAGAGTTATCTATCTTATATCCTGCAAATGTGGTAAGAGATATGTAGGTAAAACCTATAGAGAGCTCAGAAGAAGAGTTCTTGAACATATCTATAGCATTAATAGAGAATATGATACACCAGTGGCTATGCATGTTAATACAAAACACAAAGGAGATGTCAAAGTACTTTCTTTTATGGCTATAGACCATTTGGAAAAAAACATCAGAAGGGGTAATATAGATAATGAGCTATTAAAGATGGAAGCAAAATGGATTTATTTATTAAAAACCAAAAAAACAGAAGGCCTCAATGAAGTTTTTACCTTTTCTTCCTACATTTAACATATTGGTATATAATATTTTATTAACTGCTTTATTTATAATAGACTCATAAATGGGGGCTTAAACTACCTTATACAAAAGAGGATTGAAAGTAAGAAAGAAAGAGTTCTTCAAATGTATAGTTGGCCTTAGATATAAATTTTGTATAGAAATAATAGTTGTCATTTACATGTTATGGTTACTATATATGGTACAATAATGTCTATTATGCTACAATAAAAGAAGTGTAGAACTGCAATATTTTATAATAATTTTAGGTTCATGAATTGACACTATTGATAAACAAAATATTAAGTAATGAAAACCTATTACATGGATCCAATATAAACTATATTACACTATACTAGTTATCTAAACATAACAAGAGAGTATCTATAGGTATATAGCAGGTATCATTTAGGAGTATTAACAATATCAGACTTATAAAGTGTTTTTAATCAAATTCATTTGATTTTAATCTATAAGACATCATTTCCATGACAACTCGAGGCTATAAAAAGTCCTCCAGTTGCCATGACGGTAATACCTGAGGAAATCAAGAAACGTGCATCGGGTTAGATGCAGCAACGTGAGAAGCGCGTCAGTGAAGTCATCACGAGGCGTCCTGACCGCGATCTCCATTGAAAACGTGCTAGACTGAACTTCCCAAACAAATACGCAATATAAAGCAATACAAAGCAATAGAAAGCAGTTTAAGAGTTATTCAGTGACTCTAGTAACTCAAAAAAGAGCTATTAGAATGCCAATAAGCTAGCACAATATGAGCAAGCCATTAACATAAAAATATGGCAATAAGGCAAAAAGATTAAGCTAGCACCAAGTACATACAGGGAGTGCAGAATTATTAGGCAAGTTGTATTTTTGAGGATTAATTTTATCATTGAACAACAACCATGTTCTCAATGAACCCAAAAAACTCATTAATATCAAAGCTGAATATTTTTGGAAGTAGTTTTTAGTTTGTTTTTAGTTTTAGCTATTTTAGGAGGATATCTGTGTGTGCAGGTGACTATTACTGTGCATAATTATTAGGCAACTTAACAAAAAACAAATATATACCCATTTCAATTATTTATTTTTACCAGTGAAACCAATATAACATCTCAACATTCACAAATATACATTTCTGACATTCAAAAACAAAACAAAAACAAATCAGTGACCAATATAGCCACCTTTCTTTGCAAGGACACTCAAAAGCCTGCCATCCATGGATTCTGTCAGTGTTTTGATCTGTTCACCATCAACATTGCGTGCAGCAGCAACCACAGCCTCCCAGACACTGTTCAGAGAGGTGTACTGTTTTCCCTCCTTGTAAATCTCACATTTGATGATGGACCACAGGTTCTCAATGGGGTTCAGATCAGGTGAACAAGGAGGCCATGTCATTAGATTTTCTTCTTTTATACCCTTTCTTGCCAGTCACGCTGTGGAGTACTTGGATGCGTGTGATGGAGCATTGTCCTGCATGAAAATCATGTTTTTCTTGAAGGATGCAGACTTCTTCCTGTACCACTGCTTGAAGAAGGTGTCTTCCAGGAACTGGCAGTAGGACTGGGAGTTGAGCTTGACTCCATCCTCAACCCGAAAAGGCCCCACAAGCTCATCTTTGATGATACCAGCCCAAACCAGTACTCCACCTCCACCTTGCTGGCGTCTGAGTCGGACTGGAGCTCTCTGCCCTTTACCAATCCAGCCACGGGCCCATCCATCTGGCCCATCAAGATTTACTCTCATTTCATCAGTCCATAAAACCTTAGAAAAATCAGTCTTGAGATATTTCTTGGCCCAGTCTTGACGTTTCAGCTTGTGTGTCTTGTTCAGTGGTGGTCGTCTTTCAGCCTTTCTTACCTTGGCCATGTCTCTGAGTATTGCACACCTTGTGCTTTTGGGCACTCCAGTGATGTTGCAGCTCTGAAATATGGCCAAACTGGTGGCAAGTGGCATCGTGGCAGCTGCATGCTTGACTTTTCTCAGTTCATGGGCAGTTATTTTGCGCCTTGGTTTTTCCACACGCTTCTTGCGACCCTGTTGACTATTTTGAATGAAACGCTTGATTGTTCGATGATCACGCTTCAGAAGCTTTGCAATTTTAAGAGTGCTGCATCCCTCTGCAAGATATCTCACTATTTTTGACTTTTCTGAGCCTGTCAAGTCCTTCTTTTGACCCATTTTGCCAAAGGAAAGGAAGTTGCCTAATAATTATGCACACCTGATATAGGGTGTTGATGTCATTAGACCACACCCCTTCTCATTACAGAGATGCACATCACCTAATATGCTTAATTGGTAGTAGGCTTTCGAGCCTATACAGCTTGGAGTAAGACAACATGCATAAAGAGGATGATGTGGTCAAAATACTAATTTGCCTAATAATTCTGCACTCCCTGTAGGCAGTACGATTATACTAGCACTAAGGAACAGGTTCCATAATAGAAACGCATTTAACGTGTATAGATAGTAGGATAAACATATATAGGAGAATATAGGAGCATATATGAGAATTATATAGGGGAATCTCTCATACAATTGCATTGCACTATTTCTTAGAGATGTGAAATGATACAATTTATATTTAATATAGAAATTTTACTAGAAGAAGTTTTTTAGTAAAAGTTTATACATTTTTATAGCATAAAGCAATTGCCACATAAACTCATGTATATCATATAACAACTTTGGTTAAATTACATCAGCACTTTAATAAGAGTCTAATAATAGACTTTCAGTTTCTTATGTTAACACAGACTTCTGATGGATTTATTAATAATCTGTGATAGCCCTGGCACTTTTTGTGGATGCAATCAAGCAAGATATTGAATCAATTCAATATTCTAGCTCTATATTAAAGCACTGGCACTTTGTGTATATAAGCACTGACACTTTTTTTTACTTTTTCTATAGCCATAATGATATTCCCTAAAAGCACTTAATAAAATAATGCACCTTATAAATAATATCGATACCAATACTGTTCTATTTTGCTGCATCTAAAAGTTTTTAATAGTAGTTATTAAAAGTTACATTTTATTTTTTCATGTAAGTCCATACACAGTTTGGGATTAGTAGGTGTGCACTATCAAAGGGTACTTTATGCCTCTATAAGTTATTTAATTAAAAACTCCTATTATTAGAACTTGCCCATGCTTAGCTGCATTTCCAACTTGTAACAATAATTCTATTTCCTCACTTTCAGCTATATTTGGGGGTTTATAGCATACTCCTACTAATATTCTTTTGGAATTTGCTGCTCCGCTATTTAACTCCACACACAAACATTCAACTTTATCACTGGGTCCACCATAAATATCTTCTCTGATTATAGGCTTAAATTCAGGCTTAACATACAGACAAATCCCTCCTCCTCATTTACCATTGCCTCTATCTTTCCTAAATAGGTCATAACCATCCAGATTAACAGTGCAGTCATGAGATTTATCCCTTCACTACGTTTCGGTAATGCCTATTAAATCCCATTTTTCATTAATTGCTAATAATTCTAACTTTCCATTTTTCCTGGCAAGCTTCTGGCATTAGCAAGCATGCACCTTATGTTATGAGTCTGCAGTTCTGAAGTGCCTGCCACTGTACTTGAATTACTTACTACTACCTCCCTATTGACTATACTATCCCTCCCCCATTTCCTCTTCTATGAGTTGTTAATTCATCCCTTATACCCTCTACACTTTCTACCCATTACTTATATCTAGTCCCTCCCCCCACCTATTAGTTTAAAAACTCCTCCAGCCTTTCTACCATCCTTTCCCCTAGTACAAAAGCTCCCTCATCATTAAGGTGCAATCCATCCCTACTGTAGAGATTGTACCGAAGTGAGATGTCAGCCCAGTGCTCAAAAACCCAAACCCCTCCTCAGTGCACCACATCTTTAGACACGCATTAACCTCCCTAAGCTCCTTCTGCCTCCCTGGGCTAGCACGTGGCACTGGTAGTATCTCAGAAAATACTACCTTGGAGGTCCTTGCCTTCAGCTTATTACCTAGTTCTCTAAAATCATTCTTTAGGACACTCCATCTTCCACTAACTTTGTCATGGGTACCAATATGTACCAAGACCGCCGGTTTATTTCCAGCCCCTCCCAATAATTTGTCTACCCGATCCACAACATGATGAACCCGAGCACCCGGGAGACAGCAAACTGTTCGATTGCTGGGATCTGGGTGACAAATCACCCTTTCTACCTTCCTAATAATAGAGTCCCCTACAACCAAAACCTGTCTTTTGCTCTGCCTATTCTGCCCTCCCACTCCTCCAGTAGAGTGGTTCTCCCGGCTGATAGAGGGAACAGCTCTATCTGGCATTGACATTCCTGAATGGAAATCCCCATCCCAGTTTCACTCAATCTGCAAATCTATTGGTGTTTGCCAACTCAGAACTGGCCTGCCTCCTCCTGTTCCCCCTGCTTCCCCTTGTAACTGTAACCCAGCTACCTCCCTGGACATCCTCACTAGCCCCAGCTCCACCCCCCATGCTAGGCCCAGCTAAACTGTGCTTCCAGTGGAGCAATATCACTAAGTGCTGCAATTCTCTTCTCCAGTTCTCCAATTTGAGCTTCCAGAGAGGCAACATGCTCACACCTCTCACACAGGTATGGACCCTGGATCATCTGTTCCAGTACTGCATACATATGACAGGATGTACACTGAGTGAGGTTGCCACTGGACTGACTCATAATCATTATTATTGTCTACAAAATTTCAGTGGAAAAAATAAAGAATATAAAATAATATATTTATATAAAGTTTTCCTCCTTTGCACTATAAATCTGCCCTCCCTTTTCTTTGAAGTCCCTCCTTTTATTTAAACTCCTACACTTTTACTAAAATTGCACTTGATACTAGAAATGTTCGCAAGCTCACAAGTTCGCCCCTTCTCCTGTTTATATTAACTTCTGCCTTCTCACCTGGACACAATTAGTACACTCTGCAATTTATCAGCCTTTTCTTGTAAGGTAAATCCACTTGTAAAAGGGCCCCATAACAGCTCACAAACCTTTATTTTAGTTTAACAGTCAAGCCACACCCCTCTCACCTGGGCACAAATAGTGCACTCTGCAATTTATCAGCCTTTACTTGTAAGGTAAATCCTCTTGTAAACAGCCCCAAAACAGCTCACAAACCTTTTATACTAGTTTAACAGTCAAGCCACACCCCTCTCACCTGGACACAATTAGTGCACTCTGCAATTTATCAGCCTTTTCTTGTAAGGTAAATCCACTTGTAAACAAGCCACAAAACAGCTCACAAACCTTTTATTTTAGTTTAACAGTCAAGCCACACCCCTTTCACCTGGACACAATAAGTGCACTCTGCAATTTATCAGCCTTTTCTTGTAAGGTAAATCCACTTGTAAAAAGTATAGTGAATCTTGGCAAATCATTTCTGCCGGTATGTCAACAGTGTCATCTGCTAAACTTGTTATTAGCTCTGTTTTTCCTTCCCCAATTTTAATTAGCCAATCATTGAATTAATTTTGTCATTCGGATCTCATGTTTCTCTCTAATCTGAGGTGTGTAAATTCTTTCCATAGTTGACTTGACTTTATACACGTTTCCTCTATGTCTGTTCTATTTCCATTGACAAAAACAGGTAAGGTTGGTCTGAAATTGCCACCTAACAATGTCACCTTTCCTCCAAAAGGCAAATCATTAGCTATGTGTGAGGAATTGACTCTGCTGGGTTTCGAACCCTGGTCCCCATGCTGCTGAACCTCTTCCCTACCACTGTGCCAGCCTGCCTTTGTGAATTTCCATGATATCTGATAAACCTTGACTCTGCTAGCAATAGTATCAGTGACTAGTCTCTTCAGCTGTGTCTGGTCAGGTGTCTGGTCCTTGGCCTATATAAGGCACTTCCTGTCTATGTACCTTGCCAGATTATTGTGGTTCCTGTTCCGTTCAATAAAGCTTGTTCCTGTTTCACCTACAAGTTGATGAATTGGATCATTGCTGACCTAGGCTGCTGGTCTCCAAAACCTTGTGATTCCTATATCCTTACAGAATAATCTGGCCCTTTCATGGAGACCTCCGGGTCAGATTCTGCATTGGATCAGCAGGTTGCTTTTACTGCAAGAACTGTGCAGACCCAGGCACAGACCATTCAAGTGCTGCAGGACCAGGTAGCTGAACTGCAAAATAAAGTTCAGTCAATGCACAGTGAGTATACCAGCTACAGGGCACGTGATGTTGCGGCTGCTACTGTTACACCTGTGCAAGATGCCCATTTGCCCCTACTAGAAAAGTTTGGAGGAGATCGCAAAATATTTAGGGGTTTTCTAAATCAATGCCGTTTGCACTTCATGATGTTACCTCACCGTTTTCCATCTGAAAGAGAGAAGGTGGGATTTATTTTCTCCCTATTCAAAGATGAAGACCTGGCTTGGGGCTCCCCTCTTCTGGAACAGGACAGTCCAGTCTTGGGTAATTTACATGACTTTCTCGAAGCCATGTGCCTAGTTTTTGATGACCCCAATCGATGTGCTACAGCAAAAGCCACTCTCCTTCATTTGCATCAAGGGAGGCGCTCTGTGGCTGAATATGCTGCTGAATTCAGACAGTGGGTTGCTGATACTACCTGGAACCAATCAGCCCAGAGGTTCCACTTCAGAAAAGGTCTCTCAGAAGCTATAAAAAATGAGCTAGCTCGTGTTGATCTTCCTGCTGACTTTGATGCATTTGTGCGTTTGGCTATCCGTATTGATCGGAGACTTTCTGAAAGAAGATTTGAAAGACAGGGCTCTTTTAGACCAAGTGCTACTCCACAATTTATGCTTGTATTGTGGTAGTGCAGGGCACTATGCCATCAATTGCCCTAGCAAATCCAAAAGAACAATAGCTATGGCGGCTGAGGGTGCACAGATTCGACACCAATCCCAGATTTCAGATCAACTGGATTCTGTCACACAACCCTTGTTTTCTCTGGCTCATGGTGAAGAGGGTATGTTGACTCAACATCCTCATTTTGTGGTGCCTATCACGTTGCAATGTGGTGATCGTAAAATTTCAACTACAGCTATGATAGATTGTGGAGCAGGCGGAAACTTTATGGACATCAAATTTGCAGCAGGAAATAGAATTCAGTCTCTCCCTAATTCTTCACCTGTGTTAATGGAGATAGTAGACGGTTCTCCACTTACGTCAGGCCCAGTTACACATGAGACTGTGCCCTTAAAGTTGACTCTGGAAGTGAATCACCATGAGGGTATATCTTTCCACCTAATTTCCTCAACACAGTTTCCAGTGATTTTGGGGGTACCTTGGCTTGCTCTGCATAACCCACAGATTGATTGGAAGACCAGAACTTTGTCCTTTCCTTCAGAACACTGCTTAATGAATATTCAAGCCTCTAAGGTAACACCTGTTGCCACAACAATGAATGAAATGGTTGCTACAAACTTGACTAAGCTTCCTCTACAATATCGGGATTTTGCAGATGTCTGTGATAAGAAGAATGCTGATCAGCTTCCACCCCACAGGCCTTATGATTGCCCAATAGTGCTGCTACCTGGGGCTGCTATTCCATTTGGCCGTATATATTCCCTTTCTGAGCCTGAATTGAAAGCTCTTCGTGAATACATACAAGAAAATCTTGCCAAAGGCTTTATTCAACCATCTACTTCTCCAGCAGGAGCTCCTATATTCTTTGTAGAAAAGAAAGATGGCAGCCTACGGCCATGCGTTGACTACAGGGATATTAATAACATCACTGTTAAAAAACGCTACCCCTTGCTTCTCATTCCTGAACTTCTGGAGAGACTTCGCTCAGCTAAAATATTTACGAAGCTTGATCTTCGGGGGGCATATAATCTGGTTCGCATAAGACCAAATGATGAATGGAAAACAGCTTTCAGAACCAGGTACGGGCATTACGAATATCTAGTAATGCCATTTGGGCTTTTGTAATGCCCCTGCAACTTTCCAGCATCTTATCAATGATGTACTACGAGATCTCCTGGATCAGTTTGTTGTGGCATATTTGGATGATATCCTAATATTTTCTGATAATCTTGAAAACAACGGAAAACAGGTCCGTATAGTTCTGGAGCGCCTTCGTACCCACCACCTATACATTAAACTGGAAAAATGTGAGTTTGAACAAACAGAAATTAAATTCCTGGGGTATGTAATAACTCCTAAAGGTTTAAGTATGGACGCAAGTAAAATTAAAGCTGTGCTGGACTGGCCCATCCCCAAGAATGAAAAAGATATTCAGAGATTTGTGGGGTTTGCCAATTTTTACAGGTGTTTCATTACGAATTTCTCTGCCGTTATTACACCGATCACTGAACTTACACGTAAAGGGACTCCTTTTCAGTGGTCCGATAAGGCTGATACTGCATTCTCCCGATTAAAGACTCTGTTTACATCTTCCCCCGTCCTGGTACATCCTCAGTCGGAATTACCATTTATTGTGGAAGTTGATGCTTCTGATTCAGCTGTTAGTGCTATACTGTCTCAAAGGACTGGACCTAAGATGCTGTTACATTCATGTGCCTTCTATTCCCGTCCAGATGGTGCCAGCAGAAAGAAACTATGACATAGGGAATAAAAAACTATTGGCTATAAAAGCTGCCTTCACCGAATGGAGACATCTCTTGGAGGGAGCTACCCATCCAATTACTGTCCTCACAGATCACAAAAATCTGGAATGTATTCGATCAGCTAAGAGACTGTCAGCCAGACAAGCACGCTGGTTCCTATTCTTCTCGAGGTTTAATTTTTTGGTTACATACCTTCCTGGCTCCAAGAATGGTAAGGCGGATGCCTTGTCTAGAATAGTTGACCCCCTCTATACTACCGTAACCAAAACCACCATCTTACCGGAGGAAATATTTATAGGAGTTACATTTCCTTCTGATTTGATGTCTCGCATTAAAAAGGGCTATGCTGAAGATCCAGTTCTTCGTGATCCTCCTCGTGATCTCCATATGACGATGCTTAATGGGTTTTGGATTTTTCAACAACGTCTGTTTGCTCCGGAGTCAGTGCGACTGGACCTTTTACGTCTCTACCATGACTCAAAACCAGCAGGTCATCCAGGAATCCGAAAGACACAAAAGTTACTTGCCCGATCCTTTTGGTGGCCGAAGTATTATGAGGATGTTAAGAAGTATGTGTCCTCTTGTGATGTATGTGCCAGACATAAGACTCCTCGCTCATCCCCTGTTGACTTGCTTCAGCCTCTTCCGATTCCTCATCGTCCCTGGGGATCTATATCCATGGACTTTATTGTGGAACTACCTCCCTCTAAGGAACACACTACCATTCTTGTTGTTGTGGACAGGTTAACTAAGATGGGTCATTTCATACCAGCTCGTGGTCTCCCTTCAGCTAAATAGACGGGTGACCTGGTTATTCAGGAAATATTTCGCTTGCATGGAGTGCCTGATGAAGTAGTTTCTAACAGGGAAGTGCAGTTTACATCTCGTTTTTGGAAACATTTTTGTTCTAATCTAGGTATTAATGTAAATCTGTCGTCAGCTTTTTATCCACAAAGTAATGGACAGACTGAGCAAACAACCAGACTTTAGAGCAATATTTGCGGTGCTATATTAGTTACCTGCAGGGTGACTGGCTGGATTTTCTACCCACGGCGGAGTTTGCCTATAACAATGCCCAACACTGCTCCACTTCTTTGAGCCCATTTTTTGCCAACTATAGTTACCATCCAACCTTTCTAGTGAGTCTCCCAATTACTGCTTCCATTCCTGCAGTCACCACCTTACGAGATTCCCAAGATCTGTTGAAGGATACTGTTCCGAAAGCTCAGGAATGTTACATGAGAGCTGCTGATAGGCATAGAACGGAGGCCCCAGTTTATCATGTTGGTGACAAGGTTTGGCTGTCAACAAGGAATCTTAAGCTTAGGGTTCCTTCTCATAAATTGGGTCAGAGGTTCATGGAACCATTTGAGATCATTGCTCAGATCAATGCTGTCACTTTTCGTTGCACAACACTTTCCCTGGCCGAGCCCTGCCTGCCCCACCTCCAGTCCTCGGGGATTGTGAGGATGAATACGAGGTGGAGAAAATTCTGGACTCCAGGATCTTCCGCAACAAGCTTCAGTATCTGGTTTATTTAAAAGATATGGTGAGGAGGATAGTTTGTGGGAACCAGGGGACAATATTCACGCTCCTGATCTTCTTCAGTCTTTTCATGTGCAGTACCCAGTTAAACCGGGTAATAGGGCATCCAGAGGCACCTATAGAGGCGGGGGTAATGTGAGGAATTGACTCTGCTTTGTTTTGAACCCTGGTGCCCAGGCTGCTGAAACTGTTCCCTACCACTGTGCCAGCCTGCCTTTGTGAATTTCCTTGAGATCTGATAAACCTTGACTCTGCTAGCAATAGTATCAGTGACTAGTCTCTTCAGCTGTGTCTGGTCAGGTATCTGGTCCTTGACCTATATAAGGCACTTCCTGTCTATGTACCTTGCCAGATTATTGTGGTTCTTGATCCCTTCAATAAAGCTTGTTCCTGTTTCACCTACAAGTTGCTGAATTGGATCATTGCTGACCTAGGCTGCTGGTCTCCAAAACCTTGTGATTCCTATATCATTACACTATGATTTCACGCAACAAACGATCAATACATTTCAGAGCATGGCATGACATCATAGTGGCCTCATCTACGATAATGAATTAAAAAATTTTGAAATGATTTGATTGAAATGATGTAATTCTAATATCTGAGACAGATGTTTCCAAAATTGGAACTGGAAGTTTAAATCCACTATGCACTGTTCTGCTAGTGCTGCAATTCCAGTTGTTGCAAATGGAAGTACCATTTCACCTTTACCTCTAATTGAACTCATCAACAAATTATAGAGATATGTTTTTCCAGATCCAGCAGGACCATCTAGATAGAAATAACGGTCTTTCATCTGCTCATCATCTATGGCTTTTTGTATTATTTTAAAAGCATGCATTATTCATTATTTAAAGTGGCTGTCAGTACTTCAACCTTTTGTTTTTGCACATCAGCGTCATATTCCTCAAAGTTTATGTCATCTATAAATCCTGGATCTGGCAGATTAAAAGTAGCACAGCTTAAGCCATGACAGAATTCTTTTTTGAATGTCCATTAATGCTTTTAATTCTCCTATTGACTTGTTATAACGCTGTAAAACATCTTCATACATATTTTCTTTACATTTTTCCCACAAAGCCAATGCATTAAAAATATGACAGAATATGCAAATGACTGCAAACTGGTCCCTCATCTGCCGTGGCATTTTACATGATGCGTCTGCTTCCAGACATCTCTCCATTCAGTATCATCAGCAAATATGTTTCTATGTTGGGCAGCTTTTTGGAATGTATTATAAATTATGTCATTTACAGTTCTCAAGTGTTCAAAGCTTTGTGCACAAGGAACATGTAAAAGGAGTAAACGTAAGCAGAAGCATTCAATGTCTCTTGGACTTGCCATATACATTCTGATAATCATTTTATTACCCCCCTTTTTTCTGAGTTTCTATAATCCATTAATGAAAACATAATGATATGGAATCTCATTGTATAAGTATTCTCTTGCCTCCATGTCGTTGCTATTCAAATTAAACCAAGCAGTAAGTGTGGTTTGGCGATGTTCATTTTGTGCCAAAGCAGTTTCTTCATTGCCGGTATGGAAATAAACAAATTGTTGTTATGGCAAATTTACAGCTAATCGATACACATCATGTGATCGATCATGCATTTCAAATTTAAGAAGCCGCCACATTGCTTCTGGCACACTGACATATCAAGCATCTACATGAGATTGAAGTTCATCATGAAGTAACTCATTGTGTTCTTCACTTGTGCCACTCTTGACCACGACAGTTGCTGCATCATATCATTTATAAATATATTTGTACAAATATTTAATGTATTTAATGGAAGTGCAAGCTTTAACATTGATGTGTGCATTATATTTCATTAGTAGATATGGATTAAATGGTACCACATAACTGTTATCTACTTTTTCCCCTCAAATAATTACATTTGGACTTTGTCTTCTTCTATACAATGGATAGCCATCACGATTTGGAAATATTTGATCTCAGAATTCTTTTGGGAAATCTTTTGTGCATTTTTTATTTTTCATACATGGTGAATTTGGATTAAGCTATCCACATGGGCCATGAATCATGCAAAGTGTTACAATCTCATATAGTCTTGAATGTTGTTGTGGATCAGGTAGTTCAGCAATAGTATAATAACAAAGTAAGAGAAGGGAAAGAAAAAGTATCCTTTAGAATTGAAGTGTACACCCTCTGCCCTAATGACAATATAGAACAGCAAATATGTTAAAACTTAACGTTTCTTGATGTGATATTAAAATGTATTATTAAAATCCTGAAATACTGACGAGATCCTATGGGTAGTGAAATCTGAAATGATTATTTGGACTCTCTTTGGTAATAAATAGAATTAATAAACTATGGACATGAACACTGAATCCTCCTAAATAAAGTGATGTGTGACTACACAGTGCAAAATAATAATCGATGGAATACTAATAAAGAGCAGAAACATAGGTCTAAACTATGAGACCTATATGTTTGCTTAATGCGTATTCCATACATACAAAGTGACTAGTGCTAGTAATAGTAGTGACAGTGGTATCACTTATAAATATTGCACCTTCATGAAGCTTATAAATTACATATTCTAAAGTGCCAAGTGCCAATACAATTAAATAAATATAATTATAATGTTGGATACAATATAAATAAAGTGCTAGTGCTTGCTGAGGATATGGTTAAATGACACAGTACAAATTGATAAAGGGAAAGTCCAATATTATTATGTGTTTAAGATAATCAGTATCACTACACGAACTGAGGAGCTGGATGATGGTCTGTCTCATTCCACATTTGCTTAGTGATTGTGTATAAAATATAGATTATAAATTTAAAGCAAGTGGGGATAATATTATTCGATCATTGCGCTTTATATAATATATATATATATATATATATATATATATATATATATATATATATATATATATATATATATATATATCTATATAATCTGCACAGGTCCTGAGTCCCTAAACTATCCGCGCGTGGCTTAGGCGTCTGCGTATGACGTCATAGCGCAACAACGCGGCGTAGAAAGTGCAACCCGACGCACGTTTCTGAATATTTAATCAGGGGTTACCGTAGGAGTCTCTTGAGGAGCTATTTATGCTCAATGGTTGTCATAGCAACCACAAGGACGAGTAAAATCACATTAGTTAAGGAAAATATACAGGGTTAAAATCTTGCTGATAATATGATGAGATATAAGCAAAACCAATATAATATTATTATTATTGCAATGTTATAAAAAGCAAAATAATGTTCATGGCAGAAAATAGAAATAGGACTATGTCCTTCATGTAATACAGCTTAAAACTATGCTAGGTATCTAACAGATATATATTATATATAGGCATTCATATACTGGTGTTGATGCCCTAAAAGTGGAGTGTTGTATGGCTCCACAATTAGTCTAACATATGAATAGGGCAATAATTTTTGAAGAATATGAATTGTTATTCACTATTATATTATTATGTAATATTCAACCACATATACCAACTTTATATTAGCCATTTGCTGATATAGAATATATCAAATATGCTGTGTTCTTCTATGCACTATATTATTAAATTATATGTGACAAAATGATGGCCACTCCCAGGAAGTGCTGAGTGAGTACTAACGAGGGAGCTGAGTGCGCCCATTGCAGGAGTGTGTAAGCACTCTCTGTGTTCAGTCTAATGAGCCCTAGAAGAACCAGAGGTGGAGGAGCTTGAGGCCGGTCATGCCAGTGAAGAGGCAGTGAGGAGGTAGCAGCATTTGTAGTTCTTCCTCAGTCAAGCCTGCAGACTTGCACTGTATGAAGGATACAAAGAAGCAAGGAGCAGGTGTGATACAGCAGAGGGCAGTTTCAAGGACGGCTGCAGCTAGCAGTTTGCAGGTCCTGTGTGTGTTCAGAAGGTGTTCCAACAGGAAAACTGTAAGTTCTGCTTAATAGTGATATGGCTCACTGCTGCACGTTGCTGCTATTGTAAGAGATTGCTCAGTGTATGGACATCTGCTAGACATCTAATTAAGTCTAGTTAGATTGATGGCTTATAAGTCCTATAAGGAACTGCTCGCAGGCGGGGGATATTAAGAATTGCCCTGTGAAAAAGCCTGTGAAAAAGCCTTGCGAAAATGTAAAGTGATAGTCAATTAAATGACCCATTTCTAGCCAGCAAGCCTGCCTTTATATTTGGACACTGTATGCTTGTACATTTTTGGTTACACTGCCAGTTTGGAGACCTGTGTATCACACAGTGTGTTTAAAAGATATCTAGAGAGAAGAACAGTAAACAGCCATAAGGAACTGCTTGCAGGCGGGGGCTTATTAAGCATTGCCCTGTGATAAAGTTTTGTGAAAATTTAAAGTGACAGTCAATTAAATGAGCCATTCCTAGCCAGCAAGCCTGCCTTTATATTTGGACACTGTATGCTTGTACATTTTTGGTTACACTGCCAGTCTGAAAACCTGTGTATCACACAGTGTGTTTAAAAGATATCTACAGAGAAGAACAGTAAACAGCCATAAGGAATTGCTTACAGGCGGGGGCTTATTAAGAATTGCCCTGTGATAAAGTTTTGCGAAAATTTAAAGTGACAGTCAATTAAATGAGCCATTCCTAGCCAGCAAGCCTGCCTTTATATTTGGATACTGTATGCTTGTACATTTTTGGTTACACTGCCAGTCTGAAAATCTGTGTATCACACAGTGTGTTTAAAACATATTTACAGAGAAGAGCTGTAATCAGCCATAAGGAACTGCCTGCAGGCAGAGGCTTATTAAGAAGTGCCCTGGGATAAAGTCTTGTGAAAATTTAAAGGGACAGTCAATTAAATGAGCCATTCCTAGCCAGCAAGCCTGCCTTTATATTTGGACACTGTATGCTTGTACAGTTTTGGCTATACTGCCAGTCTGGAGACCGGTGTATCACATAGTGCGTTCAAAATGATATCTACAGAGAAGAGCATTAAATAGCCATAAGGAACTGCTTGCAGGCGGGGGCTTATTAAGAAATGCCCTGTGATAAAGACATAATACTCAAAGAAACCGTTTAAAGGACTGGCTCTGTGGTTTTGGGACTAGGGGCAACAGGGATATTTATATCCGGCTAGTAAAGTTACTCAGCTTGCTGACCCTCCGGCGACCATCCGGCTGGCTGTTTCAGTTTCTATGGGGCTGTTCCTGTCAAGCTTGTGATTCTGATTTCAGCCACTAGATTTGAATCTGACTGTTGCTTTAAATTGGTCAGCTGCCAATAAAGTGTCAATAAGGCAGCAGTGGATACTATTAAACTTAGGCTGCTGCGGCAGATAAGAAGAAGAAGAAAAAAAAAAAAAACGACTCTAGTTAATTGAAGTAAATAAAGCCGTGTGGTTCCAGGGGACTGCTGCTGTAAAATACATCAAAAATGATGATTGTTTGATTGTAACATCTGCTATTCCTTTTTTTCTATTATTATGTGTACTTGTAGCATTGTATAATGTTTCCATTTGTCTGCAACCCTTAAATAACATACCTGTATATTCTGTGTTAAGAGAAGAGAGAAAAGGGGAAGGGGAAAAAGAAAGAAGAAAGGAAAGGGAAAAAAAAGAGAGGACAAGGTGCTTGCCAAAAAGGGAAAACTCACAGGGGGTGTAGTTAAAACGTCATCAGTGTTGGGTAACTGAAGCGGGACAAATAAGCAAAAATGATAAGGAAGGATGTGTCAGTGGTAAGAAGTAAAAACAAGGGCAGAGATACCAAATTGCAGGGTGCTATCTCAAAAAGCCTACTAACAACTAGAGAAACAGTGAAAAGAAAAAAAGTAAATTTATCTAGCTCTCAATCGAATATATCCCAAACAGACACCGAAAACAGTGAACACGTTAATATATCAGAGATAGTAGACCTCCCCGATAGATTGAACACAGGTCAACCAGAAGCATTAACTGTAGAGGCAATGGAAAGGTTGTTTTATAACTTTGAAAACAGAATCAGGAAAGATATACTATTAGAGCTTACAGAGAATACAAAAGCAGTGAATGCGTTACTAGAGAGAATTGGCCAGCTGGAAGGCAAACAAGAAAAGCTTGTGGAGGATCATCAGAGATTAGAGACCAAAGTTGGGAGGCTTGAGGATGAAGTTGTAAGTATCAAGAACAAATTATGTAGAATTGAAGATTTCTCTAGACGGAATAATTTAAGGCTGAGGGGGATTCCAGGGAAAGTCCTGGACAATGAGTTAGGCGAGTACGTGAATTAGTTTTTTAAATCTATCACAGGGAATGATAACACTCTTGAAGGTACGTTTGAGAAGATACACAGGCTCCCACTACCTAGGAGACTGATAGGGCGAAGAGAGCAGGATGTAATAGTAAAATTACAAAATTACTCCTTTAAAGAACGGATAATTAAATGTAGTAGAGAAAAAAGACAGTTTGAGAGCCCTTATGAAAAGGTAGAAATTTACCAAGACTATTCAAGCGAAACTTTAGCTAAAAGAAGAGAATTAAGTTCTATCACTAAAGTGCTCAGAAGAGAAAAGGTATTATATAAATGGGAGTTCCCTGTTAAACTAATTATAACTAAAGGTAACCAAACTGAGGTGATCAAGTCCGTCGCAGAAGGTGTGCATTGCTTGGAAAAGTGGGGTTTCGCAATAGAAAAAGAAGACACGAGAAGGGATGGGAACTTCGATGGAGGCGGTAAAATGGGAAAGTGAAAGTGAAGTACGTAGGTGAATAAAGAGAAAGGAAAAAAAAAATGGAAAAGAAAATGTATAAAATATACTACTTATCCGAGACAATTTGGGGAAATGTTTCAATATTTTATTGTAGAGTCAATTAAAAGTTTTGGACGTGAAGGAAACACTTAATGTATAGTTGAGTGGTTCTAGGAGTAGGGTGAGGGGGCAATGGGCGCACTCCCAAGGTTCTGCCGGGGTCTTTTTTTTTTCTCTCTCTCTTTTTTGAAGTTTTTTCTCCGCCCCGGAGGACCAGACATCTTAAAAGATGGCATTAAGTTTTTCTTGCCATCGGGAGGAAACGGTATGTGTGGTGTTTGTATGCTGTTGGAAGGGGAGGGGAAGTGAAGGCAATAAAAATTGTATGATAGGGAAGGAGGGGACTCGGAGGTTATCAAGTAAGTCACTTTGATGTTAAAAGTGATATCGCAAAATGCTAGAGGCTTAAATTCACCCGGCAAATGGCACTGTGCCTTCCGTCAATTTATAAAAGAAGAATTGGATGTTATTTGTCTACAAGAAACCCACTGGGTAAAGGGGAAAGAACCTAGAATAGGATATAAACAGTTTGAGTTGGGTTTCTCGTCTAGCTTCATGAAAAAGGCTAGAGGGGTTGCTATTTTGTTTCATGATAAGAATGTGATTGTAACGGATCATGTAGAATATGATGAAGAAGGGAGATTTATCATTTGGTTAGGACAGGTAAATGGTCAGTCATTTACAATTGCAAATTTATATTCTCCGAATGCGAATCAAATAAGCTTTTTGAGTAAGTGTTTAAAAATTATTTCCAAACTAAAAGTGGGTAGGCTTATTATATGTGGGGATCTTAATATGGTCCTGGACATAAAAATTGATAGGAGCTTAAGGACGAGCGATTTGGCTCTGGAAAGATTGTCTAGAAGATTTAATGAGATATTGTTGAAATACAAACTATATGACTCTTGGAGGCTAAAAAATCCTGAGGTCCGGGACTATACTTATTATTCTCAGAGACATAGTATATACACAAGGATTGATTTCATACTGGTTGACATAGAGACATGGAGAGAAGTGGATGATGTGGAGGTAGGGGTTATATCATGGTCAGACCACGCCCTGGTAAAAATAGTACTGCAAGGTCGGGGGACTAGCAATGAGAAAAAAAGAGAAAATATTAACTCAGAAGTATTTTATACAATAGAAGAAAAAAAAGAAATTAAGGAAGTAATTGAAGAGTTCTTTAGAGTTAACAGTGGCTCTATAACCTCAGATTTAAGTATTTGGAATGCGCACAAAGCGTATATGAGGGGTATTCTGAAAACGAGAATGATTAAGAAGAGGAGGGCCAGGGGGAAATCGCTGCATGATTTATATTTAGAACTCTACAAGTTATTATATGCCAACAAAAAAAGCCAGGATAACATGTTGACGGAACAGATCTATAAGATACAAGCACAGATAAATATGATCTTACAAAGTCAAATAGATAAGAAGTTAAAGGAGCTAAAAATAAAAAATTATCATCTAGGTAATAAAGCAAATAAATCACTAGTGGATCTTATTGGGAAAAAGCGAAGCAACAAAAGGATAGTGAAATTCCTCGATGCCAAAGGAATTATGAAAAAGGATCCTATTGAAATAGGTAGAATTGCGGCGGAGTATTATAGCGCCTTGTATAATATGGAAAATAAACCAGGGTGGCTTAAACCTGATAAAGGGCAAATACAGGATTTGTTTAAAAAGTTGAATCTAAAAAAAATTTCCGAGGAGCAAAAGGAACTACTAAATGGGAAGATTTTAGTGGAGGAAATCAAGAATTGTGTGTCCAATTTAAATGTCCAAAAATCCCCAGGACCAGATGGGTTCCCGATACTGTATTATAAACAATTCTTACCAGAATTGGGGGCTCATATGGTAAAAGCATTTAACAAAATTAAAGACGTAGGATGGGCTCCTAAGGAGACATTAGAAGCAGCAATAATTATGATACCGAAGGAGGGAAAAGATCTGGCAAATTGTGCTAACTACAGGCCCATCTCTTTACTCAACATCGATATCAAAATATATTCAAAGATACTAGCACAAAGATTAAATCCTCTTTTAGACCAGTTAATTGAGTCAGATCAAACAGGTTTTGTTAAAGGCCGACAAGGGACAGATAATCTGCGAAAGCTTATCGATATATTGGCACATGCTAAAGATAATAAAATCCCGTTGGTGGCAGTAGGGTTAGATGCGGAAAAAGCCTTTGATAGGCTCAACTGGGAGTTTATCAAGTGTACTTTAGAAGAAATTGGATTGGGCAAATTCGGGTCAAGTGCGATTATGGCGCTATACTCTAACCCTTCAGCATACATAAAAGGTACAGACTTTCAGTCGGAATCGTTTGAGATTAGCAATGGGATGAGACAAGGATGCCCGCTATCCCCAATGATCTTCAATTTGTGTATAGAAGTGCTGGCTCAAATGATAAGGAAGAATGATAGGATAAGAGGAATCATATGTGGAGCTTTAGAATCGAAGATCACTCTATTCGCAGACGATGCAGTTGTAGTCTTATCAGAGCCACTAGAATCATTGGTGTATCTCATGAAGGAATTAAAAACCTTTGGTTGCCTATCATATTATAAAATTAATTCTTCCAAATCAGAGGTTATCTGGCTAGATGTGAACTTAGAAACTAAAACCTTGTTACGAGAGAAATTCCCATTTAGATGGGAGCAGAATAAAATAGAACATTTGGGAATAGAGTTGACTCCGTGTGTTGCTTCCATGTTAAAGAATAACTTGGAAATAACTTTTGTTTCAGTGTGCAAACTACTCAAGTCATGGGAGAGGCTAAACCTAACCTGGTCAGGCAGAATCGTATGTGTTAAGATGTTCATTTTACCAAAATTTACTTATGTTTTAAGAGCAATCCCTCTATTTATATCCAGAGGAAGTATTACTAAATTTCAGAAAGTGGTAGATCATTTTATATATAAAGGAAATAGGGTTAGAGTCAGTAAAGACCAAGTAAATAAAAAGTATATAGAAGGTGGATTAGGGGCAATCAACCTCTGGAAGTATGCAGAGGCTTTAAAATTGTACCACTTTCTGAGAAGGACAGAAGTAGTGGAAGGACCCAAGTTTGTCCAGTTAGAAGAAGCATTAAGCCCCAAAATAGTTCTGCAGCAAGCTCTATGGTATAAGAAATCGTCCAACTTTAAGACTCAGATAGAGTTCAGAATAGGGAAACAATGTTGGGCTAGTTGGCTCAAAATGAACTCAAAATTGAAGTTGCTCCCTTTTCCATCTCAATTAACACCACTGGAAGTAATTTATGATATACACCCCGAAATAGATAAGGTAGAGTGTGGGAAATGGGGTATTGACAAAATTAAGGATTTAATCAGAAATGAGGGCTTTATTAAATTTGAGGAACTGAGGAGAGTGAAAGAGGTCCCAATATCAATGTGGCTGCAATTTCTGACCCTTAAGAAGATATTAACAAAAGAAGGTTTTGATGTAAGATCAGTCAGGGATTTGAAACCTCTCAAAAAATTCCTGTCATTAAGAACAAGTAATAAGAGTTCAGTGTCGAAATGCTTAAAAATTTTAGATGAGTACAGAAGTTCTGGAAAATCTGTAGCCATGGAAAGCTGGGAAACTGATTTTAGAATTAAGAAAAATTTGGAGGACTGGGGAAAAGCGTATCAGCTAACAAAAGCTAACTTGATTTGTACAACTTACAGAGAAATCCACTTTAAAATTACACAAAAATGGTACATAGTTCCAGAGCTTCTGTCTAAAATAGATCCAAGCAAATATAGTGAGCTGTGTTGGAGAGGGTGCTCGGAAATAGGCACCCAAAGCCACATGTGGTGGAAATGTGTTAAGATCAAAGGGCTTTGGGAAAGGTGTGTCACCAAGTTGGTGGGTATGGGATGTAAGGAAGTTACCTTAAACCCAGAAGCTTTTCTATTACATATCTTTCCAAGTGAATGGTCTAGTGAAACAATTGGGATAGTGGTGCAGGTTCTCATGGCAATTAAATGGTTGATTGTACGGAGATGGAGAAGTGGGGAATTGCCTAAATGGAATGAGATTTGTAGTACTATGGAAAGGAATAAACAGTATGAAATGGAATATTTAAGTTTTGATTCCAAGTTAGTATTATCAGTGGTTAAGAAATGGGCAAGATGGGACGAAGAACTGTTTGCTGGGCCTTTCTGTTAATAGATTTTTTGTTGTTGTTGTTGTATTTGTTGCCTTTAGCGAAGTTACTTTAATTATATAATAGGTTTCGGGTATTGCCTCCTTCTGTAAATAATGAGAATATTGCCAAGGGGTGGGTGGGGGGTTTGTAGGTGGGTGATTGTGTATGATTTAGATGTAAGTATTGTTTTACTGTATGTATTTTATTTTGGTTGTCTGTTTCTAAAAACAATAATAAAATAAATTAAAATAAAATAAATTATATGTGATACATATAAATAAATAGAAGGACACTTCTCTACAATGGTTACCCCATAGTTTCTTTACCTTATTACCTTTACGGTTATTGTACAGGGAACATGGAGGGAGAAATTTATATTACCATTGTAGCATATCTTTTCACATTCATCAAATGTAGTGGTATATCAAAAATTGGTGGGTATCCTAGATATTAAATAGAGGCCCTAAATAAATGGTGTAAAAGTGAATCCATCATTGAGGCCCCACGGTTTTTTGGTCTTAAGTGTAAAGATCCAATAGGCCTCCTTTTTTAGTAATTCCCTATCAATGTTGCCTCTTCTAATATTATGTTTGACACCGTCAATGGCTATAAAAGATATATATCTGAGATCTCCATTATGGTGAGAGTTGACATGATTGGCCACTGGTGTGTCATATTCTTTAGTAATGCTGTATACATGTTCTAAGATTCTGCGTCTCAGTTCTCTACAGGTTTTCCCTACATAATTCATACCACATTTACAAAGCATGAGATATATAACCCCCACCGTTTTACATGTCATTAACTGTTGGATCTTAAAATGATCTTTTCCATCTTTTGAGGGGAATGTTTTAGTAGTATTTACATATTTACATGCTTTGCAAGATAAGCATTTAAAGCAGCCCTTTGTTCTGTTAAGCCAGGTGTTTTTTCTAGCACCTTCTAGATGGCTTCTAGTTAGCATATCTCTCAGGTTAGTTGATCTTCTACTAGTGATTTGGGCCTGGTTACTTAAAAATGGCCTTAAATCATCATCATCTAGTAAGATCTTCCAATGGTCACTAAATATTTTCCTAATTTCATGCCATTTTCCGTTGTAGGTTCCTATGCATCTAACCACTTCATCTTGATCTTTATTTTTATTAGACAACAGTAGTTCTCTGTCTACTGCTTGTGCTCTTTGATATGCTCTTTTGAGGGGTTTATTTTTATAACCTCTCTCTTTAAAACGGTGCTGTAACTCTCTGGCTTCTATCTCAAAATTAATTTGACTGGAGCAATTTCTTTTTATTCTTAAATATTGCCCCACTGGTATCCCTTCAATCAATGATTTAGGGTGACTGCTATCTGCTTGTAGCAAACTATTAGTCGCTGTTGGCTTTCTATATGTAGTTGTTTGGAGTTTTCCATTATCTGACTTTGCAATTTTCAAATCCAAAAAGGTATTTTCATTTTTACTCATTTCTGAGGTTAAGTACAGTCCCATATTGTTGGTGTTAAGTATTTCTATAAAAGTTAATTAATAACTTTATCAATTTTTTTTGAGATAGAAGCCAGAGAGTTACAGCACCGTTTTAAAGAGAGAGGGTATAAAAATAAACCCCTCAAAAGAGCATATCAAAGAGCACAAGCAGTAGACAGAGAACTACTGTTGTCTAATAAAAATAAAGATCATGATGAAGTGGTTAGATGCATAGGAACCTACAACGGAAAATGGCATGAAATTAGGAAAATATTTAGTGACCATTGGAAGATCTTACTAGATGATGATGATTTAAGGCCATTTTTAAGTAACCAGGCCCAAATCACTAGTAGAAGATCAACTAACCTGAGAGATATGCTAACTAGAAGCCATCTAGAAGGTGCTAGAAACAACACCTGGCTTAACAGAACAAAGGGCTGCTTTAAATGCTTATCTTGCAAAGCATGTAAATATGTAAATACTACTAAAACATTCCCCTCAAAAGATGGAAAAGATAATTTTAAGATCCAACAGTTAATGACATGTAAAACTGTGGGGGTTATATATCTCATGCTTTGTAAATGTGGTATGCATTATGTAGGGAAAACCTGTAGAGAACTGAGACGCAGAATCTTAGAACATGTATACAGCATTACTAAAGAATATGACACACCAGTGGCCAATCATGTCAACTCTCACCATAATGGAGATCTCAGATATATATCTTTTATAGCCATTGACGGTGTCAAACATAATATTAGAAGAGGCAACATTGATAGGGAATTACTAAAAAAGGAGGCCTATTGGATCTTTACACTTAAGACCAAAAAACCGTGGGGCCTCAATGATGGATTCACTTTTACACCATTTATTTAGGGCCTCTATCTAATATCTAGGATACCCAACAATTTTTGATATACCACTACATTTGATGAATGTGAAAAGATATGCTACAATGGTAATATAAATTTCTCCCTCCATGTTCCCTGTACAATAACCGTAAAGGTAATAAGGTAAAGAAACTATGGGGTAATCATTGTAGAGAAGTGTCCTTCTATTTATTTATATGTATCACATATAATTTAATAATATTGTAATGATATAGAAATCACAAAGTTGTGGAGACCAGTAGCCAAGGTCAGCAATAATCCAGTTCCGCAAACTTGTAGGTGAAAACAGGAACAAGGTTTATTTAAGTGATCAGAAACCACACAATAATCTGGCAAGGATCAATAGACAGGAAGTGCCTTATATAGGCCAAGGACCAGACACCTGACCAGACACAGCTGAAGAGACTTAGGTACTGATACAATTGCTAGCAGAGTCAAGCTTATAAGGTCTCAATGGAATTCACAACAGGCAGGCTGGCGCAGTGGTAGGGAAGAGGTATAGCAGCCTGGGGACCAGGGTTCAAAACCCAGCAGATTCAATTCCTCACAAATATAGTTCATAGAAGAACACAGCATATTTGATATATTCTATATGAGCAAATGGCTAATATAAAGTTGGTATATGTGGTTGAATATTACATAATAATGTAATAGTGAATAACAATTCATATTCTTTAATAATTATTGCCCTATTCATATGTTAGACTAATTGTGGAGCCATACAACACTCCACTTTTAGGGCATCAACACCAGTATATGAATGCCTATATATAATATATATCTGTTAGATACCTAGCATAGTTTTAAGCTGTATTACATGAAGGACATAGTCCTATTTTTATTTTCTGCCATGAACATTATTTTGCTTTTTATAACATTGCAATAGTAATAATATTATATTGGTTTTGCTTATATCTCATCATATTATCAGCAAGATTTTAACCCTGTATATTTTCCTTAACTAATGTGATTTTACTCGTCCTTGTGGTTGCTATTACAACCATTGAGCATAAATAGCTCCTCAAGAGACTCCTACGGTAACCCCTGATGAAATATTCAGAAACGTGCGTCGGGTTGCACGTTCTACGCCGCGTCGTTGCGCTATGACGTCACACGCAGACGCCTAAGCCACGCGCGGATAGTTTAGGGACTCAGGAGCTGTGCAGATTATACAGATATATTATCTAAAGCGCAATGATCGAATAATATTATCCCCACTTGCTTTAAATTTATAATCTATATTTTATACACAATCACTAAGCAAATGTGGAATGAGACAGACCATCATCCTGCTCCTCAGTTCGTGTAGTGATACTGATTATCTTAAACACATAATAATATTGGACTTTCCCCTATCAATCTGTACTGTGTCATTTAACCATATCCTCAGCAAGCACTAGCACTTTATTTATATTGTGTCCAACATTATAATTATATTTATTTAATTGTATTGGCACTTGGCACTTTAGAATATGTAATTTATAAGATTCATGAAGGTGCAATATTTATAAGTGATACCACTGTCACTACTATTACTAGCACAAGTCACTTTGTATATATGGAATACGCATTAAGCAAACATATAGGTCTCATAGTTTAGACCTATGTTTCTGCTCTTTATTAGTATTCCATCGATTATTATTTTGCACTGTGTAGTCACACATCACTTTATTTAGGAGGATTCAGTGTTCATGTCCATAGTTTATTAATTCTATTTATTACCAAAGAAAGTCCAAATAATCATTTCAGATTTCACTACCCATAGGATCTCGTCAGTATTTCAGGATTTTTATAATACATTTTAATATCACATCAATAAACGTTAAGTTTTAACATATTTGCTGTTCTATATTGTCATTAGGGCAGAGGGTGTGCATTTCAATTCTAAAGGATACTTTTTCTTTCCCTTCTCTTACTTTGTTATTAAGTTATTTATATCCTCAAGGAGCACCCCTTGTTTATATCCCAGATTTTTCTTATACCTAGAGCCACCTATCCTTACTATTTTGTATCTATAACTATTTATAAACTAAGTTCTATCTAAGGTGTTAAGCTCGGTATTCTTCCATACTTTAAGAGATAATATGGAACCTACAACAGGGTTCCTATTCCAAAATTGGAATCAAGAAAGTTGGCTAAATGAAGCCAAAAGTATATTTAATAAAGATATAAGATATAAGAGCCCATGTTAAAGAATCAGTTTTTTCGAATTAAATAAACTATCTAAACAACAATATAGAATATGGTGGGAGATAACTAGTTTGGAGAACTATCTGGCCAATAATTTAGTACCCAGAGGTTTACGCATTAATCTATTCCCCACAATTCAAGGCCTACCAGAAGAATATGTTAAGAAATGGGATTCAATACTGTTGAGATGTTCCAAGGAACTCATGAATTTAATCTTAGAGTGGGAACAATCACAACTAAAAGAGATAGATCCACAATTGAAGAAAGAAGTGGAAAAAATAAGAGAACATCATACAGATCCCAACTTTATAGAATTAGAAAATAAACTGCAAAAAGATATAGATAATTTCAAAAAGATGTTGGTTGATAGGAAACAAAAGAAATTCCAGAGGGACTTAAATGATTTCCAAAGTGGAAATATCTTTAGAAGATCTAGAAAACAATTTACCCCAAAAATACATGTAGACAACACTACATCTGAATCAGAATGGTCTGACTTAGAAACAAATGAAACATTGGGAATAACCAATCCCTTATTGGCAAAAAGCTCAACAAAAACTTTTTTAGATCTGAGACAAAGATCAGGAGGGGTAAAAATAAGAAAAAATCAAGACACTCAAAAACCTCAACAAAAAAGAACACGGAAGAACTAGATTCTTTACAAATATTTAACCTGTCAACCAAAGAACTTTCAAAAGATCATCTAGCAGTTCTCAAAAAAGGCCAACATTTTTCCCCTACAGGGGATTTCAACCTCTTTGAATGGGTAAAGGATACTCATTTATTTGCCAGAAAATTGTCTTTAAAAAAGTTCTACTCTAAAAGAAAAAACATAATCCCAATTGAACCTATGCATTCCAAGACTTTGAGAAGCCTTGAAAGTTTATTAGCTGATAATGAAGAATTTCAGTCTATAGGCCCATACTCGGCTTTCAAACCAAAAAGCAAGTATACACCATCTCTCAGTATAAGTCCCAATATAGAGCTATTTGATAACAATGTGGTTCGAGATATGACAAAAATTTCTAGTAAAAATAATGTCAACTATAATTTGACTAAAACTGAAAGGTTGGCATTAAAACAATTACAACAAGACAACAACATCATTATTAGAAATTCAGATAAAGGAGGGAATATTGTCATACTTGATAAAACTGACTACATCTTAGAATGTGAAAGACTCCTTAAAGATAAGAAGAGTTATAAGAAATTAGATAAAGATCCAACAGACAATTTTATAGAGGAACTCAAAGATATCTTAACTAGGGGTCTAAATACCAAAGTCATATGCAAAAATGAATTTGACTTCCTCTTAAATCCGAACCCAAAAATAGCCACCTTCTATACCATTCCAAAAATACACAAGAATCCTAAAAAACCTCTGGGTAGACCAATTGTGTCAGGCATTGAGAGCATAACAGAGAACCCTAGTAAATATGTAGACTCCATGTTACAAGAATTTGTGATTACACTAGCCTCACATGTGAAAGACACAAAAGATGTTCTACTGAAATTGAATGACATTTCAGTCAGTAAGGGAGCACTTTTAGTGTCCCTAGACGTTGAATCACTCTATACAAACATACAACATCAAAGAGGTATAGAAGCAGTAAACTACTTTCTATCAAAGAGAGGCATTCAATATTCTAATCACAACAAATTCATATTAGAATACTGGAGTTTGCATTAACACACAACTACTTTGTTTTTCTCAACAAGTTCTTTCAACAAATATGTGGCACAGCCATGGGCACAGCATGTGCCCCCACATACGCCAACTTATATTTAGGTTGGTGGGAAGAGCAAAAAGTATTTACTGACCAATTGGATCAATATACTCAATACGTCGAATTATGGATAAGATTTATCGACGATATCTTGGAAGTATGGAATGGGAATCAAAAAGATTTAAAAACTTTTATAGAAATACTTAACACCAACAATATGGGACTGTACTAAACCTCAGAAATGAGTGAAAATGAAATTACCTTTTTGGATATGAAAATTGCAAAGTCAGATAATGGAAAACTCCAACCAACTACATATAGAAAGCCAATAGCGACTAATAGTTTGCTACAAGCAGATAGCAGTCACCCTAAATCATTGATTGAAGGGATACCAGTGGGGCAATATTTAAGAATAAAAAGAAATTGCTCCAGTCAAATTAATTTTGAGATAGAAGCCAGAGAGTTACTGCACCGTTTTAAAGAGAGAGGGTATAAAAATAAACCCCTCAAAAGAGCATATCAAAGAGCACAAGCAGTAGACAGAGAACTACTGTTGTCTAATAAAAATAAAGATCATGATGAAGTGGTTAGATGCATAGGAACCTACAACGGAAAATGGCATGAAATTAGGAAAATATTTAGTGACCATTGGAAGATCTTACTAGATGATGATGATTTAAGGCCATTTTTAAGTAACCAGGCCCAAATCACTAGTAGAAGATCAACTAACCTGAGAGATATGCTAACTAGAAGCCATCTAGAAGGTGCTAGAAACAACACCTGGCTTAACAGAACAAAGGGCTGCTTTAAATGCTTATCTTGCAAAGCATGTAAATATGTAAATACTACTAAAACATTCCCCTCAAAAGATGGAAAAGATCATTTTAAGATCCAACAGTTAATGACATGTAAAACTGTGGGGGTTATATATCTCATGCTTTGTAAATGTGGTATGAATTATGTAGGGAAAACCTGTAGAGAACTGAGACGCAGAATCTTAGAACATGTATACAGCATTACTAAAGAATATGACACACCAGTGGCCAATCATGTCAACTCTCACCATAATGGAGATCTCAGATATATATCTTTTATAGCCATTGACGGTGTCAAACATAATATTAGAAGAGGCAACATTGATAGGGAATTACTAAAAAAGGAGGCCTATTGGATCTTTACACTTAAGACCAAAAAACCGTGGGGCCTCAATGATGGATTCACTTTTACACCATTTATTTAGGGCCTCTATTTAATATCTAGGATACCCACCAATTTTTGATATACCACTACATTTGATGAATGTGAAAAGATATGCTACAATGGTAATATAAATTTCTCCCTCCATGTTCCCTGTACAATAACCGTAAAGGTAATAAGGTAAAGAAACTATGGGGTAACCATTGTAGAGAAGTGTCCTTCTATTTATTTATATGTTTCACATATAATTTAATAATATAATGCATAGAAGAACACAGCATATTTGATATATTCTATATGAGCAAATGGCCAATATAAAGTTGGTATATGTGGTTGAATATTACATAATAATGTAATAGTGAATAACAATTCATATTCTTTAATAATTATTGCCCTATTCATATGTTAGACTAATTGTGGAGCTATACAACACTCCACTTTTAGGGCATCAACACCAGTATATGAATGCCTATATATAATATATATCTGTTAGATACCTAGCATAGTTTTAAGCTGTATTACATGAAGGACATAGTCCTATTTCTATTTTCTGCCATGAACATTATTTTGCTTTTTATAACATTGCAATAGTAATAATATTATATTGGTTTTGCTTATATCTCATCATATTATCAGCAAGATTTTAACCCTGTATATTTTCCTTTACTAATGTGATTTTACTTGTCCTTGTGGTTGATATTACAACCATTGAGCATAAATAGCTCCTCAAGAGACTCCTACGGTAACCCCTGATGAAATATTCAGAAACGTGCGTCGGGTTGCACGTTCTACGCCGCGTTGTTGCGCTATGACGTCACACGCAGACGCCTAAGCCACGCGCGGATAGTTTAGGGACTCAGGAGCTGTGCAGATTATACAGATATATTATCTAAAGCGCAATGATCGAATAATATTATCCCCACTTGCTTTAAATTTATAATCTATATTTTATACACAATCACTAAGCAAATGTGGAATGAGACAGACCATCATCCAGCTCCTCAGTTCGTGTAGTGATACTGATTATCTTAAACACATAATAATATTGGACTTTCCCCTATCAATTTGTACTGTGTCATTTAACCATATCCTCAGCAAGCACTAGCACTTTATTTATATTGTATCCAACATTATAATTATATTTATTTAATTGTATTGGTACTTGGCACTTTAGAATATGTAATTTATAAGCTTCATGAAGGTGCAATATTTATAAGTGATACCACTGTCACTACTATTACTAGCACTAGTCACTTTGTATGTATGGAATACGCATTAAGCAAACATATAGGTCTCATAGTTTAGACCTATGTTTCTGCTGTTTATTAGTATTCCATCGATTATTATTTTGCACTGTGTAGTCACACATCACTTTATTTAGGAGGATTCAGTGTTCATGTCCATAGTTTATTAATTCTATTTATTACCAAAGAAAGTCCAAATAATAATTTCAGATTTCACTACCCATAGGATCTCGTCAGTATTTCAGGATTTTAATAATACATTTTATTATCACATCAATAAACGTTAAGTTTTAACATATTTGCTGTTCTATATTGTCATTAAGGCAGAGGGTGTGCACTTCAATTCTAAAGGATACTTTTTTTTTCCCTTCTCTTACTTTGTTATTAAGTTATTTATATCCTCAAGGAGCACCCCTTGTTTATATCCCAGATTTTTCTTATACCTAGAGCCACCTATCCTTACAGTTCAGCAAAAGTAACAGAATCCACTTTTTCAGCTGTATTCAATTTATCATTTTCTTGAAGTATAATAAGAATATGTGCATGTGGCAGGCCTCTTTTTGGGAATTCAATGTATAAATATAAGCCACACACTTTCCAAATAAATGAGTGTTGGTTATGTCATGTATTAAAGCTGATCATTTTATTTTGAAGACTCTAGCAACTAAGTCTGGTCTATACGAAGCATTTTGGCCAAGGTTCAGACTCTCAACAATCGCTGGCCATTGAGGATTACATGTAAATATAATCAATAAATCAGGTTTTCCAAATTTAGTTACAATAGCCATAGCATCATTGTATCTTTCTTGCATGTTGCGAGGAGAACCTTGGAAGGAAGATGGTAAAATGATGGCCCTGCCAGCTGTCAGATTTTGGTTTGTCGCAGCCTCATAATCCATGAGGCCACAATACTGTTCTACACATAGTTTATTTTATTGCTATTGGATGAAATTCAAATTATTTGCTTCTACTTGCAGGTATGAATCAATGATCCATTGTTGTGTCAGTTTTCCAGCACATAAATGGAATTAAATTCATCCCTAATGGCAGTTTGAGCCACTTTAAATTCAAGCATGGAAATATTACTTCTGACACATTCTTTAGTGTTTGTATAACTGGGAAGTCCTAATTTTGGTTGCCAAACTGCCTCCCTATTGGGATACAAAATTGGATAAGTCATTGGATCCAAATTGGTACTTAACATATTGATGTTAATGAAAGGTTGCTCTTCATTTCTTGGATATATTCTAATATCCCTTTGAAAAGGTAGTTCCCCCTCCTAATTTTGGAAAACCATTGCAACCTCATTAGCTGTGAGTAAGTTGGTGGGTCTCTTTTAAGAACTATATTAACTTTTGGCATGTTCAATTGATTTTGCTCAGCATGAATGTGTTGTTGTTCTTCAACTTCTGACAGTTTTTTATAAGCTTGAGTGTATGGATTTTATCCCATTATCTTATCAAGCTCCTGGAAAACAGTTGCTAAGCATTTTGTATTTCCAGGAAGCTGCATACATTGTTCAACAGCTTGGTTTGTATCTAGTACATAAAGTTGAGCAAATTGTCTTTGCTCTCCTTCCTCCGGGTGTAAATGTGAAGTACAGTGATAAATTTGGCCTTGAACTTTATAGCAGTAAGGGCCAAGTCCTTCAACATTACCAGCTAATGTTGCACCCATTGATGTAAAAGAAATGGCAAAAGAAAGATTGTATATTATTTTTTAAAATGTTTGTAATTTGGAAAAGTAGGGTCACTCATTATGCTTTGTAAATATTTTGGGAAATCTTGTCTTACTGGAAGTCTTACTTTTCCCTTTTGACAGCAACTAATGTACTTACCGTCTCTGGGGGTTTCCTTCTCAAAATTAAAAGCCCCACAAAACTGACAAAGGACCATCCCACAATTGTGAGTCTCTACTGTGAGAGCTCTTAATAATGGATTATCCTGTGAATGAACATCAACGTTACAATCTATCTCCACATTACTATCATTGTCATCTTGTTCATATGTTTGTTGTTCAAGATATTTGGTCTTACACAGGCTTTTCCTGCAAGCAGTTGGTCTTTTCTGGGCAATTAGTTCACGCTCTCCTTGGCATATTTTTTTTCAGATTCTCCTCTGAGTGTTGCTTTCTCCATGTTCCTCTTCTTTCCCTGTTCATACGTTGTTTGTACTCTTTCCTTGTTTCGGACTTCCCTGCCATTGCAATTTGTAATGTAAAATGTATATTTTCATTTAGAACGTACACATTAATTCAAGCATTCATTGTCTTATAAATTAATAATTGTGTTCAGCTTACTGTTCTTTTTAATGTACTAAGCTGTGGCAGTTCATTTTCAAATGTTGTGAATGTTTCCACCTCATTTTGTTAATATATCAATTTCTACTGAACCTAATGACAATGTGCACATAAATAAATTAATAACATTGTATTCCATGTAATTGTAATATATGTAATTCCTACTTGTAGTTTATTGAAAACAACAGTAGCCTCTATAAATATATATTTTTAAAGATAGGTTCATTTAGAATTATTATTTTTTTTAATTTTCTCATTGCTGCAATCTGTAATTATAGAAATGTGCAGCATATTCTCTGTAATAATTATTTCATGCACATTTCTAACTGTAATTTTTGTAAATCATATGTCAGTAGTTACCTGTTCTGTTGAACTAAATATGTTCCAATTGATGCAGCACGGAAAGTCTGTGTCCCCAAAGTGTCATAGTCAAACACCTGCAAAGTGTAAAATAATATTTTTTGTTGCAGTATATAATTGTTTTTTTAGCATTTTTATTTAACCTTTACATTTACTACACAGCACAAATAGAGACAGTTTAGAATGCATTTTTAAATTTAGGCACAGTAACATTATTAAATTAATAATCTTGAGTATTTTTTTTTTTTACAATGAAAGTCCCATAAAATTTACATTAGCTTGGCAAATTTGTGAAGCATATTAAATACAATTTACTATTTCAAAATATCATATATAAGTAATATATTTAAATCTAAGTAATGTACTTAAATAAATACTATACCTCTTCCTTCAACGTTGATTTGTTCTGGCAGTCAGGCCAATTTTCTGTCACTGTCAATGTTACAAAGACCTATAAAGTGTAAGAACAGATTGAAATGTTGATTAAATATATTTTTCTAACATTTAAATGTATTGGCATAAACAAATATGTGCAGCTTATTATATGTGAAATGGCATCGGGGGAAAATATAACAATTAGCATTCTTTAAAATATATTGTTTTATGCAAATCAAAAATTATTAAATTAATAAATAATAAAAATGCAACTATTAGAGCTTACAATGTCTTAAATGGCATCATGTTTAAAATGAATATATATATAGATTTATATATATATATATATATATATATATTTTTTTTTTTTTTTTTTTTAACAATCTAAAAAACAATCTAAAAAATTAATAACAGTAAATAATAATACTTTACCTATTATTTGTGAATGTATTTCTTAAAAATCATAAAGAGTTAACAATCTCTTCATAAAATTTGTCCACAGACAATGTTCAGGCACACAGTTGATCATCTGAGTAGAAACTGAGAAGCTTCTTGAAAGTCTGCAGTATATATAGAGTGTTAGCTTGAGAACAAAGTTGCACATGCACAATTTAAGGGTTTTCCACCATTTTAGGTTCTTGTTTCCAAGTTACAGGCTTGCTTCTTACAAAATGTCATTTTATTTTTTTTATTTCATGCGTGCCTTGCATTGTTGTAAGTGTTACTGGGTTGACTTAGTTTTTTACTACCTTAGTGTAAGTATTACTGGCTTTGTTATTGTTTTTATATGCCTCAGCCTTGTTTTCGGCGTGTTACATTTTTTCGTCAGACATTTTTTTTCTCGCTTAGGTGATTTTCGTTCATGAATAAATGCAAAATATGCCTCAAATTAACTTGCAACCTCACTCACAGGCTTCCTGGCTCTCCCCCTGTGCTGTGCGTGAGTGTGTAAGTTAATTGGAGGCATATCAGTGTGTTTTTGCAGGTATTTTCATTTCAGTGGTTCGGCCGTTAAAGTCTTATTTTTGCGAGCCCCACAGTCCATTTATGTGCTTCAGGTCCTAAGTCATAAGGGCAGTAATTTTGCGGCTGTCACTAAGTCATTGCAGCTAAGTCCCGCGTGTTTCAACTGTTCGTGCATGAAGTCTTACTGGCTCATTGCAGCCTAAATCCCTCGTGCTGCAGCTGTCGACGGCTTTCCACGCTGTGCAAGGCTCGAAGTTGCGGCACTACGGGCCGCAAATGACTCGCATAACTTCATGAGGCTCGCAAAGCGTGACCAACGGCCTGTATATCCACAACTATTATATGTGACTAGCGATTTGTCCGTCAAAAATGACGGCATGAAAATTGTAAAGCTGGGAATGCTGTTTGGCACACAATGTGAGTCTCTGACACTCTTAACCTTTTTGTTATCTACAACGAAGTACAACAATTATAATAAATAATAAATATTTTTTTAACATGCAACTTGTGTTTTAACAATATTAACCTTTTTAATTGTCATGTATGCAGGAATAATATTATAATGAATGAAGTTTGTATGAATCCGCATTCTAAACCATGACATAATGCTTTGCAATATGCAACTTATATTTCAAATACTGGTGAACCAATTTTTTTTTTAACAATACTGACATTTTCAATTCTTAGCTATGCAGGAGTAATATAACAATAGGTCAACTTTGTATGAATGAGTATTGTAAACCATTACATAATGCTTTGTAACATGCAACTTGTAGTTCAACTACTGGTAGACCACATAGGTATTGAATCCAGAGGAAGGCAAACAGTAAAAAAAAAAATTGAAACTTAGCCAATTGTATCCAAGGGGGAAAAAAAATATTCCTTCTTGACCCCAGTAACTGGCGATCAGATTACTCCCTGGATCAATACTCTGTATTTAATTATACATTTCAATATATGAACAAATGGTCATCCTCCTACTAACATGAACCCTTAATTATATACAATAAAACAACTTTCCACACCTTTTAAAATACAATTTTAACGTAATGTACTAACATTTAACCTGGAATTGTAAGAAAATGCAACATAACTGTTTTGTGAGGCCAATCCTTAATGTTGTATAAGAAATAGTGGTCAGCTAAAAAGAGTTTGAGTGACATCAAAGTTCTTCCTCAACATAAAAACACTATTCTCTATGTTTGTTGGGGCTTTTAATTGTCAATTTGTCATTGAGATAAAAGCACTTTTCTTTTTTGTAATGTAAGTTAAAGGACCTCATAGCACACAAAGTTTTTTTGTAAAAATGCGTCCATCTAATCTAATAAATCACCCTGCTTGATGTTTTTTTCAATATAAACTTTAATGTTATCTGGATTTTTGCATCTTGAAAAAGCAACATAGCGTTGTCCATGTGCAAATACAGGTTCCTGTAAAAAAAATATCCACAGACTTAAAAGTTTGTCCTTGGGATTTATTTATGGTCATGGCAAATGCCATGATAATGGGAAATTGTAGGACAAAAGGCAAACCACTCTCACTTGGAGCCAAATCAATTCTTGTTAAAAAAACACGTTCACCTTTATGGGTACCATTCATAATTATTGCATGTATGAAATGATCTCTTAAATCCTGCACAATTAATCTGGTCCCATTACAAAGTCCTTTTTTGGGATTCATATTTCTCAGTAGCATGACAATTGCCCTTTTTTTAATTGCAAAATATGTGGTGGCATTCCAGATGATGTTAAGGAATTGATAAATTCTATACTAAAGTTATATTCAATGTCTTTGTCATCAGCCAGAACTGAATCTGCACTGTAATATTTTTTGGGGGGATTTATTGATGAATTTTAAAATTTTGTTATTTAGAATCAAGGCATTGATATTTTTTGATGTTAATATCACTTTGTTTGCAATGTCTGAGTAATCCTCGTTATTGATAGTATTTAGAAAGATTGCCGATATGAGTGATTTGTTGCAAATCATTTGTGATGGAATTTCTACGGTATCATTATTATTATTATTATTATTATTATTATTATTATTAATTATTAATAATATTATTATTATTATTATTACTTTTATTTGTAACGCGCCAACATATTCCGTAGCGCTATACAGAGGAAATGAACAAGGAAAAATATACATTTTAACAAACTGCAAAAAGTGGAGGGCCCTGTTTTGAGCTTAGAATCTTTGTAGAAAGTGCTTTTTCCCAAAGCACTCTACAAGATTGAAAACTCTCTACTTGCAATCTAAAGGGGATGGAAGAGGCAGATAACAAATAGCAAGGGTCAGGAAGAAAGTGAAGTTTCATTAGGTAGGAGGGTATGCAAAGTTAGAAGGAAAAAGAAGGCAACTGAGCATCAAGTATATTATTTATTTTTGGATGTTTTCATTCTCCAATTTGAATTAGCCAATCATATTTAGTTCTAATTTCAGGTGTGTAAATATTTTCCACAGTTTACTTGTCTTTACACATGTTTCGACGATGTCAGTCCTATTTCCATGTGGCACAACAAGTAATGTTTGCCTAAAATCTCCTCCTAACAACATCACCTTTCCACCAAATGGCAAATTATTATCCCTTCTTTTAAGAATCTATCAATACTCATGCATAACTATCTGTCACTTTAGAAGAATATTTCTTTTTTTTTTTTTATATAGATATTGATAGTGTCCCTTAAGGGCTTCACCATATACACACCCCCCGGCGAATCCAGTCAGTATTGGAGTCTAATACTACTGGACTCACCAATTTAATTAAAAGGACAGCGCTCGCTCTCCTTGAAGTAGTGTTATACTACGTTCCTAGTTTTGTTATATTCTATTAGTATAATTTTATTTTTAGAATTAAAAAAAAAAAGTTTTTTTTTTTTTTTTGATAAATTTGTGTCAACAAATTTGACGCCGGATTACTTGACAAGCAGTTTCAACCACTGTATATCGTTGTGTTCTCCTCATCCGTTCTACCCTAACTTTTGACTTTACGTTTACATCAATTTGCACAGTGAAGTGACGCAGGTGGTTTCTGGACGGAGTCCCAGCGGGAGGCTCATCAGACTAGATACTCGAAGGCGGCTATAACCCTTAGTGCTCTACTAAGCTTGGCCTTGAGCCCCAGACAAACGGTGAGTCATGAATATTAATATCATTTCACATAATGCTCAGGGCCTGAATGAACCGATTAAGAGAGGGGTTGCCATAAAAGAGTATCAGAGACTAGGGGGAGATGTAATATTTGTGCAAGAAACACATTTTAAGAAACTAGCGGTCCCCAAATACTGGGGGAAAGCATATAAACAAACTTTCCACTCCACCGCAACAGAAAAGAAAAGAGGGGTGACTCTCCTTATTCATAATAGGCTTACATTTCGCCACACCCGCACTCAGACAGACCCAGAGGGTAGATATGTGGCAGTACATGGCACCATTCATGACCAGAAAATTACCTTCCTTAACATATATGCGCCAAACACTGATCAGAAGCAATTCTTCACTAAGATTTCAGATCTGATTATGGGCTGGGAGCACTCCCTCCTGATCATAGGGGGGGACATGAACACAGTCCTAGATCCATCTACAGACAAATCAACTGCTACCACTAAACTCACACCTCCCACGGCTACCCGAGCTCTTAAACATATTCTCAGATCTAATTGCCTGATAGACAGTTGGAGGATAATGAACCCCACTGATCGAGAGTATACTTTTTACTCCCCCAGACATCTGTCACACTCCAGAATTGATTACCTGTTCATTCAACAACACCTATCACTAAACTTAGAAGCAGCTTCCATTCGACCCATTTCATGGTCAGATCATGACCTGGTTCTGATCTCCCTGTCTGGACTTCTACCAGCGGGACGGTCCCCCTCGTGGGCACTAAATCCCTGTCTATTAAACGATCTAGTCCTAAGGGAAAAAATCAGCAGTGCAATTGTGGAATACTTCGGGATCAATAGTGGGGGTGAGGTAGACGGGGGAGGAGTGTGGGCAGCCCATAAGGCAGTGATTAGAGGAGTTTGTATTCAGCTAGGAGCAGCAGCGAAAAAAGCAGATAGAGTGCAAATTAGGGACCTCAATAGCAAGATCACAGAGTTACAATCACTATTTGCCAGGAATCATGATCCTAAGATCTACAATGAAATTCTGAAATACAAACACACCTTAAACACAGTGCTCAGGAAGAAGGTGGTCTCCATGCTACAACGTACGCAGGCCAGCTTCTTTATGAGCACCAATAAACCTGACAGTATGTTGGCCAGAAAGCTTAAAGCACAGAGGGCGGACTCATTCATCCCAAAGATATTTACTAAAGGGAAAGGCCCGGTCTCTAAACCAGACCAGATTGCTGATGTCTTTCGACAATTTTATACAGAACTGTATTCCGCCCCCTCTCACTCAGGATCCTACTCTCACAAATCACAAATTGATGAATTTCTTTCTGGGATTCAGCTGCCACAAATTGAGGAATCACAGGCAGAGACCCTAGCAGACCCCATAACTGCTGAGGAAATTAAACAGGCTATTAAGGCCACGAGATCACATGCAGCACCTGGTCCGGATGGATTCACAAATTTTTATTATAAACAATACATCGATCTCTTGCTACCGCACCTCCAAGAATTATTTAACAGTTTCCTTTCTGGTTCTTCATTCAGACCAGAATTTCTAGAGGCTAAAATTATCGTAATACCCAAAGAGGGGAAAGACCCAGCACAGTGCGGTAGTTATAGACCGATCTCATTGATCAACACGGACCTCAAACTATATTCCAAAATAATGGCAAACAGATTGGCCCCATTGTTGCCGGACGTGATCCATCCGGACCAGGTAGGCTTCATCTCAGGTAGAGAAGCACCCGACAACACCAGGAGAATCTTTAACCTGATAGACTTGGCTACCAGAGAGGATATCCCGCTAATGCTCCTATCTTTAGACGCCGAAAAGGCATTTGATAGGATAGACTGGACTTTTATGTGGAAAACATTGGCGAAGTTTGGTCTGGGGGACGGCTTTTTGAAGGGCATTATGCCTTTATACAGCAATCCCAGAGCATGTATTATATATCAGGGATTTGTGTCCAAACAATTTAATATTACTAGGGGAACTAGACAGGGCTGCCAACTCTCCCCCTTGCTCTTCGCCCTTAGTCTTGAACCATTGGCAGCGGCAGTTAGAAATTGTCCAAACATTAAAGGAGTGCAGATTGGCCCTAATGAGCATAAGCTCAACCTTTTTGCAGACGATATCATGCTGTCACTTACAGATCCAATACCAAGCCTGCCTAATTTATTCCAATTGCTCACAGACTTTGGCAGAGTGTCAGGGTTCAAAATCAACACTAACAAGAGCATAGCCCTCAACATTACACTACCCCAAACGGTGAAACAGAACTTAGAAAACAGCTTTCCCATAAAATGGGCACCCAAACAGATAACTTATTTGGGTATTCATATTCCGCGGTCTATAGCGTTGGCATACGAGGCAAATTTTCCTCCTGTCTTTAACAGAATCAAGGCAGATATCTCCAAGTGGTCCTTCCTTAACATCTCATGGTTGGGCAGAATAAATTCCATCAAGATGAATGTGATTCCCAAATTATTATACCTATTTAGGACAATCCCAACCCCGATCAGGTTACCCGACCTTAGAGTGTTGCAAAAAACACTTTTTAAGTTCGCATGGAATAACAAGAAACCAAGAATTAATAGAACCACAATGTGTGCGCCTAAACAGAAAGGGGGGCTATCCTTCCCTGATCTAATCAAGTATTATAAGGCCACTAGATTAGCTCAAACCACGACCTGGTTTAAAAAAGAGGCCATACCGGTGTGGGCAGACATAGAGAGGCAACTTCTAGAAGACAAGCATTGGGTACTATCGCAGGTTTTATGGCTTAGCTTAGGTCGGGACCTACGAACAGGAGAGTTACCAATTTGTATTAGCCACTCTTTGAAATTATGGAAAGACCTGAACAGAAGGGTGGACCTCCTGAGCGTGGGTTCTGGCTTGATTCCACTATGGCAATCACACAAAGGTCAGCACCTCAATAAATTTACCCAGATGAAATGGTGGATAAAGAACAAAATAACAATTGTGGCAGATACCTGGGTGACCTCACAAAGCAACACATCGTCAATTATCACTGACATAATTCAGGTGCCACATAGAGAGTGGCTTAATCTGATGGCAATTAATGAGACACTAACACACTCTACGAAAATCAACAAATATCACACCAAATCTCCCTTTGAGAAATGCTGTATCAACAATCCCGGAGGTAAGGCCAATATAGCCATCATTTACAATCAGATGGTGTCTCTCACCAACAGGGTTAAACCACATTACCAAACTGCATGGGAGGCTGACTTGCAGGTAACTCTAGACGACAGCCAATGGAATAAGATCCTAAAACAAGCCAATACCTCTTCACTAAACGTGACACTAAAAGAAAACTCTTTTAAGACAATAATGAGGTGGTACCTTACACCAGCAAGACTCCATCTTCTGAACAAAACACACCCTGACACATGTTTTAGGGGCTGCACAGACACTGGTACACTGATTCACATGCTGTGGGAGTGTCCGAAAATAAGACCCATATGGACAGCAACATACGACCTATTAGAAACACTTTTGGGGACAACAGTAACACAAAAGCCTGAGGAAGCTTTGCTAGGCCTTCCAATTACGGGGCTATTCAAATCAGAACAATGTTTAACAACACAGATATTTTTGGCCACGAGATGCATCATAGCTAAACACTGGAAACTTACCTCCCCTACTCACATTGAAGTACTTCACAAAATCAGGTTCATTCGGGCTATGAGCTCACTTTCAGCTGAAATTGATGAAAGATACCGTCGATGGGCCTCCTGCTGGGACTTATGGACTCTACGAGGTCCACAATAAGGTTCGTGTGAACTACTTTTATGGGTTGACCTGATGTTTGATCTATGGTTTCACCTTACTGTACCTCCTAGACACATGTCTGCTTTGAGGAATGTATATATGTTCAAGACCTTGTGTGACTTTATATATATGTTTTACATGTTCATGTGTTATTCTAACCAAAAAAGAAAAACTTTGAAAGAAACTTTTTGATATATCTTGTTGATACTTGAGGGATTTGTTATATGATTTGCTGAACTTACGATGTTCTATTTGTTTATTCTTTCAATAAAAAAGTTAATTATAAAAAAAAAAAAAAAAAAAAAAAAAAAAGAATCTATCAATACATTTCAAGGCATTGCACAACATCATTGTTGCCTCATCTATGATAATTAATATATATATATTTTTTTTGCTTGTAAAGAATTAATTCGAATTTCTGACACTGATGTTTCTAAAATGGGAACTGGCAGCTTAAATTCACTATGCACAGTTCTGCCACCTTCTAACAAAAGTGCAGCAATTCAAGTTGTTGCAAATGGCAGAGCTATTTGACCTTGTGCTCGAATGTAACTCATCAAACAATTATACAGATACATTTTTCCTGATCCATAAGTGCCATCTAGATAGAAATAATGGTCTTTGACCATGTTATCATCTGTTGCATTTGTGATGGTGTTGAATGCTTGCAATTGTAATGTATTTAAAGTTGCCATTGTTTATTGTGTTTTTTAGTTTTGAAGCTCAGTGTCATAGTCTTCAAAGTTTGGTTCATCTCTAAGTCCTGGATCAGGCGGATTAAAACTTTCACAATTTAACCAATGACAAAGAAAGTTTTCTTGAATTTCCATTAATGCTTTTAATAGCGCAATGGTCTCATTGTAATGTTTCAAAAAGTCTTCACACATATTTAATTTAAATATTTCCCATAAAACTAATGCATCAAATACATTGCAAAAGATGCAAATTAATGCAAATTGTTCTCTTATTTGTTTTGGCATTTGACATAGTACTACTTCTTCCAGACACCTCTCCCATTCTGTATCATCTGCTATGAAGTTTTGATTTCTTGCAGGTAATTGGAAAGTATCATAAACTATGTCATTCACTGTGCGTAAATGTTCATAACGTTGTGCACCGGGAACATGTTAAAGAAGTACCGTATTGGTCCGAATATAAGCCGCACCTTTTTTCCGATTTTTGAGCTTGCGAGTTATGGGTGCGGTTTATATTCGGGACCGTAAAAAAAAACATTGCAGATTTGCGAACTTTGCTTGTTACGTGTGCGGCTTCTATTCGCGAATGCAAAATGACTGCAGATTTGCGCAATTGCGAGTTAAGGGTGCCGATTTTCGTGCATGAGACTGCGATATTGAATAGCGATTTACGGTTTTAGTGATTCTAACATCCTGTAAAGCCTGTAACCTGCAAAAAAAGCTACAGTGCTAATTAGAAAGCCTATTTCTTGCAATGGCTGATCACTTTGAGGGTCTTTTTCTCTCCAATTTTACGGGTGCGGCTTATATTGAGTATTATCTTTTTTTATTTTTTCCCCTTGAACTTTATGTGTGCGGCTTATATTCGGACCAATACGGTAATTGTAATCTAAAATGTTCAATGTCTCTTGGACTGACAGTATAAATTCTTAGAATAATTTTATTAGTATCTTTTTTCGTTGTCGCCGTTGGCCATTTACGAACACAAAGTGATATGGAATCTCAATTTATAAAATTGTCTGGCCTCAGTGTCATCACAATTTAGTTGAAACCAAGCAGAAGTGCTGTTGCTCTATGTTCATTTTGTGCTAGAGCATTCCTTTCATTACCTGTAGTAAAGCAAACAAATTGACTTTGTGGCAAATGTACAGCTAACCAATCCACAGCATGTGACCGATCATGCATCTCAAAATTAAGAAGACGCCACATTGCTTCTGGAGCACTGACATAGAAAGCATCTAAATAACATGAAAGTGTATCATATATAATTGGATTGTCTTGTTCATTGTCTGCACCTTGCACAACAACAGTTGCTGCATCATATCCTTTGTATATATATTTATACACATATTTTATGGATTTCATAGAAGTGTAAGCTTCCACATAGTACTTCATCAGCAAATGTTGATTGTATGGAACTACATATCTATTATTGACCTTTTGGCCACAAATAATAGCAGTTTGTCCTTCTCTTTTTTTATACAAAGGGTATCCATCACAATTTGCATAAGTTTGCATTTGAAATTGTTTTGGAAACTCTTTTGTGCATTTTTTATTTTTCATACATGGTGAATTTGGATTTATATCTCCACATGGACCATGAATCATTCGGTGTGTAACAATGTCATAAAGTTTGGAATATTTTTCTGGATGTGGCAGTTCAGCACTAATCACTGAATTCACTCTGCATTATTCAATTTATCTTTTTCTTGTACGATTAAAAGTATATGTGCATGTGGCAGGCCTCCTTTTTGAAATTCAGTGGTATAAACAAAAGCCACACATTTCCCAAATAACTGTACTTTAGTTATATCATGTATTAATGAATTTCTCTTTATTTTGAATACTCTAGCCACTAAATCTGGTCGATCTGAAGTATTTTGGCCAAGTTTAAAATTTTCCTTGATCTCTACAATATTGTTCTATGCGAAGCTTGTTTTGTTGAAATTTGATACAATTTAGATTGTTACTTGTAGATATGAATCAATAATCCATTGTTATGGGAGTCTGCCCCCACATAAAATATGATTAAAATGACCCTGAATAGCAGTTTGTGCCACTTTCTATTCCAGCATAAAAATATTGCTTCTAACACAAACTTTACTATTTGGATAACTTTGCAACTGTAATTTTGGTTCCCATCCTGGCTCACCATTTGGAAAGAAAATAGGATATGTCATTGGATCTAAATTACAACTTAATATATTTATGTTTATAAAAAGTTGCTCTTCATTGCATGGATATATTCTAATATCCCACTGAAAAGGTGGTTCACCATCATCGTTTTCAAAGACCATGGCAACCTCATTTACTGATGGTAAATTATAATGTCTTTGATCAGTATTGCAATCTCTTTTCAGAACCATATTTACTCATTGGCAATTGATGTATTTGAGTACGTCCCTGTTGTTCTTTTTTTAACATTTTTTGTATGCTTGACTATATGGGTTGTTGGCCATAATTTTATCCAGCTGTTCAGAGTCTATGCGTAAACATTGTTTATTTTCAGGAAGTGTCATCCAAAGTTCAACAGCTTCCATTGTAGCTAAGACATATAACTGTGCAAATTTCCTTTGCTTTACTGCTTGTGGGTTTAAATGGGAAGTCCGGTGGTAAATTTGTCCTTGTACTCTAAAACAGTACAGGCCATGTCCTGGCACATTTTCTGCTAATGTAGCACTCATTGAAGTAAATGAAATTGCACTGTTATAAGACCTGATGTTTTTTTTTTAAATTGCTATAATTTGGAAATGTTGGATCACTCATTATACTTAAATATTCTGGAAATGTGTGCTTTTCTGGAAGTCTTGCCTTTCCTTTCTGATAGCAACTAATAAACTGTCCATCAGTTGGTCATTCCTTAAGAAAATGATAGGCCCCACAATACTGACAAACCACATTGAGTAATCCACAATAATGACTAATGACTGTCTACTGGTAGTGCTGTAAATATGTCACAGACATAATGTTTTTTAATTTTTTTTTGTAGCTCAGTGACTCAGTCCTTTTTGGGTCCTTTTTCTTTTATCGGCAAGTCTCTGTCGGTCTTCTTCTCTTAATCTCTGTGAAGTCTCAGGGAACTGTGCATCTCTCCATCTTTGCTTCCATTCCCTTGCCATTCTTCTTTTGTGTTCTTTCTTGTCTTCTGCGTTGTCCGCCATTGTAATCTGTAATTACAATTCAAACTAAAACTGTATTTACAATTTTTTCTTATATATGAAAGAATAGCATTCATAACATTAGTAAGATTTATGTGTTACTTACCTGAAGTCTTAATGGAAGAAGTTGTTTTCCACTTTCTGATGGTCTTATAGTTGTGGCCTTTTATTTCTTCCAAATCTGTAACATATAATGTGTTTGTTTATTGTACATATTGTTTTTAACTGTCATCAATTCGAAACCTAAAGAGCAGTAATGAAACAGTAAAAGTACCTGAAATGCATTTGTACATTTTTAATTAAATTAATTAATGAATGAATAAATCAATCAATCAATGTCTTATTTGTAATTGGCATACATGAAAACCTAAAAAACTAAGCATATATATATTGAGAAATAAGGTCAGTGTCAAATAAGTAATTTTGTTTTTATAAATAATTAATAAGTAAATATGAAATTAATATACATTAATTAATTATTCAATAACTGTCATGAATGCAAAACATAAAGAGCTATTCAAGTTTTTTTAAAGAAGGTCATCATTAAAATGTAAATTTAATATCCAAACACAAAGAGCTATGAGCAAACTATAGATTGTCCTTAAAAGGATTTGTAAGGTTTTGATTTAATTAATTAATTAATCAATGAAGATTTAATTAATTAATTAATCAAGGATGTTTAATTGGCATACATTGAAATGTAAATCACTAAGCCATCTATGTATTCATAAATAAGGTACTTTTTTTTCCTAATTATTAATTAATAAGTTAATGTACAATACTTAATTAATCAATAACTGTCATCAATGCAAAACAAAAAGAGGCAATGCTGTTTTCCTTAAGAAGGGCATAATTAAAGAATATACCTGTAATGTTGATGTTATTGCAGATGAAATGCTGCAGAGCTCACACTCTGGCCCTCATTCTATTATCGGCCGCAAATCGTCCGCAAAGCTGCGATTCCTTGCAGGGCTCCCGTTACCTTGCAATTTAATTATACGGCGCCGCAAGGATATCCCCTTACAGCCGGCCGTATATCTTGCAATCGGCCGTAAGCTCAGAAATCTTTAAATGCAAAAAAAATTCAAGACGGCACTGTAAAGCTCTGTAAATGCTAGGGATCATTATGGGGGACATGAGGATTATTGGGACCCCCCCCCCCCCTCTCAAGCTTGCACATCAGCCCAAATCCGAGATTACATTAACTGTTTATTTTCCGGCCGCAGCGTGGGCGGGTCTGAGGTGCTCCAAGCCCTCTGGACTTTTTACATGGATATGTGACATAAATTTAAAAAAAAAAAGTTATTTACGGATTTGAGTGTAGGGGAATGTTGTGCTAATAATGCTAACACCTACAATCACTTTATAGTCTCATAAGAGTGCAGGATGGCTTTATTATGGCTTTAAAATGTGCTTAATTGTGTGCCTGCGGGACCTTCTTGCTGCAAGTAAGCTGCGGCTCGGTTTTAGCCTTGCAGAGAGGTTTCCCGGAGCAATTGAATAGCAACCAGGATTTTCTTACGGCCGAAACTCTTGCGGCCGTTTAAGATCAAAGGCTTTCCTCCGGCGCGTGCGGCCGCAAGGGATAGCAAGGCTCCGGCCGCAAGCCTGCCGGAATCCCCGGCCGGAAGGGAATAGAATAGGCAAATAGCTTGCGGCCGGTCCTTGCGGCCCTGCATCTCCTACGGCCGATAATGGAATGAGGCCCTCTGTGTTCAGGCAGCTGCAGAGATCATCAAACTGCAAAATGACAGTAAAGCAATTGTAATGTTTGTATTCATTTAATTAATCATTTAAATTATCATAATTAATTGGCATACATGCAAAACATAAAGGCCTAAGCATCAATAAATTCCTGAACAAATGCAGTATAAAATATTCAATGTAGTAGGTGTCAGAGCCTAAGAAACTGATTTAAATATTAAACTGCTTTGAGGGTCTTATCCCTGTCAGGCAATGAGCAGTAATATAGATACAGAGATTATTATTTAATAATGTGGCACAGTCCTTCCCCAATAGAGGTCTCAGATGATAATAAACTGATTTAAATATTTAACTACTTTGAGGGTCCTATCCCTGTCAGGCAATGAGCAGTAATACAGATATATAAATGTAGTATAAAATGTAACAAAAAAAATTGTGCAATGTAAATTATCTATATATTTTTGTGTAATTATTAATAATTAATTAATACGTTAATGAGCAGTAATCCAGATATATAATTGCAGTGTAAAATACAAATTTTTTTAGTGCATTGTAAAACACTCATTTTTTTTTTTTAACTGATTACTAATTAATAAATGAATGTACATTAATAATGAATCAATGAATAAATATATTAGAAAGAGCTAAGCATTTATGTCTTCATGAAGTAAAGGCAGTGTAAACGATTTTGCATAATTTTTGTAAATAATAATTAATATTTTTTTTTTACTAATAATTAATGTATTAATACATTAGTATACTTTACCTATTTGTAGTTAATATCCAGCAATCAATATCCTAAAGAGCTAACAATCTCTTTGGATTTTCCGACAGCAGAAAATGTCCAGTCAAACTGTTCGTCACCTGAGGAGAAAGTGTCAGCAATGTGCGGATTGTGCACTATATATAGGCTGTGTGAGCGAGCCAAAACTGTTGGTTTAGGCAGGAAAACCTCCATTTCAGATTTGTAATGTTATTATTTGCAAGTTAGTGTTGTAAAATGGCGGCAATTTTCTATGTCTTACTTGCCTCGCAAGCATTTTCCATCCATCCTAATGGTATATTTTGAAACTTGCACGTTCCTGGCTAACTCGGATGTGCCTGGTTGTGCGCTACAGCCTCGTTTAGCCTCGTTTTAATCTTTTTCGTCCGCCATTTTTTCTCTTGCTTAATCGATTTTCGAATGCCGAAACTCGGCAAATTCAGGTTAAATTTGTGTGCAACCTCACTCCCAGGCGTCCTGGCATTCCCACCGTGCTGTGTGGGAGTGTGTTTTTATTTAATTCTTTTTTACAGTTTTTCGTGTTTTTCGATTTCCGCGGTTTGCCCGTTAAATTCATATTTTTGCGAGGTCGTCCCCCCCCCCCTGAGATTCTGAGGTTGGAATTTTTTTTTGAAGTCCCACGTTCTTCAACTGCTTGCTGTCTAAGTAAGTCTTGCGTTTCTTAACTGCTTGCAGGCTAAGTCCCGCGTGCTTCAATGCCTCAACTGCTCGCCTCACTTTACAAGGCTCGCAGGGCTATGAGTGCCTTTGGCGCTCATCACCTAAGTGCTCCGAGCTCAGAAGGCTTTCATGCCTCAATGGCTCGCCTTGAACGCGACGATCGCAAGCGTGACGACAACTCGCAGTTTGACAATTATAATATGTGATCGATGTGTATACTGCAGTTCAGTTATAAAAGTAGAAAGCGAAAGTAGTAACCCCCCTTCTAGAAAAGTAAATGTTGTATTTTTTTAACTTTGTGAAGTAGGAGCATTCATCACCGATTTATTTGTATGCAGATTATTGTCTATCCCCAGTCGAGCATATATCATACTTTACCATAATGTTTTTAAACTGTACAATGCATGCAGTGTTACATGTAAATAAGTGTCTATCTGTATGCAATACATGTCTGTTTGCAGGGCATTACTGTAATGCAGAGCAATATCACTGGTCAACAAATTTTTCACCACATTTTTTGTTTCTTTGATATTTTTATTTTTTACCCATACATTTAATATGACTTAACAGCCTTAATTTGTTCCACTACTGAAAATGCTTCCGTAAGATTTTAATATTAGTTTGAAAGCTAAAAAGACATTTTAAAGCAGAACTTTACAAGAAATTGTATTTAAATTAATAAAATAAAATAGTTCATATGGCATTTTGCAGTCTGATTTTTGGTAGGCTATGAGAAGTTTACTCACACAATTCTTTATAGTAATCTGCTCTGTAGTTTCACAAAAAATTCTCGGCTACAAGTTTGCATGATTCCCAAGCTGTTTCCTTATGATAATAGAGGACTGTTTCAAACTGTTCATATTGCAGGGCTGACACACTATTTATAAAATAATACTTAATAACCCAATAGTAAACAACTCAATATTTAAAAAAATGATGTGATTAAGTGAAACTTACTGCACATAATTTTAAGTCATATTCTTATTGAGCACAGTAAGATTGGTCAAGCTTAAGTTATTTAATCAGCAAAACATGCACACTGTTGACCAATATATACAGCTTGTTGCAGAGTAGTAGCAATATGCAGTGCAATACTTATGCAGAAAGTTCAATACATGTATATAGGCAGAGACATTTCTCTCCTTATGTTAAAGGAGTTTGACTGAATAAATAGTTATATACAGTATATATATTCCTATCTGAGACACCTTACAGTGCATAAGCAGGTGGAGCTTAGGCTTATATTTAGTATTCAATTATAACACTATGTATAAACATGAATCTAGAATATGATGGGATATTTCTCCATGTGAAGGGCACAAGTGGGCTAAAGGAGTGTTCCCTCTAGGATTGTTCTATAGACCTGGTCACCTACTCACTTAGGAATAGTTCGCTCTCAAATTGAGCGCCTTGAAGCTTATTCTTCCTAAGGGTGCTAGGGGACTCCAGACATTGACTCCTTGTTTTCTGTGCCTTAGGGAGTGAGTTAAAAAGCAATATCTGAATACATATGTGACACTGGAGGACTGAATGATTGAGGCACTCACTTCAGCATGCCTTGGGTATTCTTAAAAAAAAAAAAGAAACATAGGTCCGAGGTTTGCCGATTATCCTGTTCAGGGTAGAATTGTCTGGTGTTTCAGAGCTGGATCACTCTTTTGAGTCAGACCAGACTGATATACTAAAATATATTTCTTCCTGTGAGGCGCACAAGTAATCTCAAAGAGTTAAGCTCTCTGATTACTCGAGCACGCCTATAGTAGAAACCTAATTAGGTATTTTTGTTCTCAGACTGAGTACCTCTGCACTCCTTTCAATATTTTCCAGTAAATTAGTATTGGAGAAGATTAGGCCTACTCTATGTTGAGAAACCTTTCTGGCACTAACAATATGTTCTGAATACAAAGACTGTTTAATAGAAGATCTAATAACATAATTATTTGATGTCCCTTAATGCAATAAGGAGTCATTTCAAATCCTGGTTGTTAGCAAGGCCTTTAATGCGGTAGGGTGCTGTTATGTCTAAAGATGAACACTGCTTGAATTCCCTCTTGGTCAACTTTTCATGCCATTTTGTGCATGCTGGCTCCAGTCACCCCACTGCTGTTCCTCTTGCTGGATGTCTCTATTGTATCTATTGGATTCATACCTGACTATTTCTGATATATGGGCTTAAATATATGAATACATGCTTATAGATATTTTTGGAGCTGTAGTAAACTTAATCTGCAGGCATCCTTCATATTCCATTTTGAGAACAAATAATACTTGAGGAGTCTACATGTCTAGCTTTTCAGATTACCAGACAGAGCTAATCAACTAGTATTCTCATATGAAGCTGGGTGGATGCCTCTGATATGTCCCTGACCCTTCTATTCTTTCCTGTCCATGTTCCTTCATGCTATTCCCATAATTGTAGTGTATTAAGAAACGCTCTCTAACCTCAATAATCTGTTCAATGTATGGACAATGTCTGCTGCTTTTAAGTATGAAATATTTTTAAGGGTAAAGTCAGCTTGAGGTAAATATCTTATAAACTGTAAAGTGATTAACTAATTAGGCTTTTCAAATCGCTTATCACTATAATAGTTATCAGTGTTGGTCTCTTGCGATGTGGGTCCCGTTGAGATGTTGGTCACACAATGTTAAATAGCGAGAGCCGCAAACTCGAGCCTTGCAAAGCAAGGCGAGCAGCTGACACCTGACTGAGAGATAATTGCGGCCCTTGCGAAGCGAGGCGAGCAGTTGATGCCTGACTGCGAGGCCGTGGCTGCAATGAGCGCCAAAGGCCCTCATCATGAGCCTCGCAAAGTGAGGCCAGGAGTTGAGGCACGCAGGACTTACGACTTGTACGACTTAGGACCAAAACTCGTACATGCACTGTGTGCCTTGCAAAATTATGACTTCAACGGCCAAACCACGGAACTGGAAAGACCTGAAAAAAAAATATATATATGCCTCAAATTAACTTACACTCGCACACATAGCATAGTGGGAGAGCCAGGGAGCTTGTGAGTGAGGTTGCAAGTTAATTTTGAGGCATATTTGACATTTTTTCACGATCGAAAATGACCTAAGCAAGAACAAAAATGGCTGCCGAAAAAATGCAACACAACGAAAACAAGGCCGAAGGATGTAAAACTAGCCTGAAGAACATAAAACGCCCCCTAAGACGTAACACTTAATGCAAGCCAGTAACCTCTTAATACAAGTCACTAACATTTAACCCAAGGCAGTAACACATCCCAAAACAATAACATTTAAGCGCGAGGCCTATAAAGTACACAGGGGGAGATGCTTGTAATGAGCGCCAAAGCTGCTCAGAGGGGCAATAGCCTCACATTGTGTGGCAAACAGCATTGCCAGTCTTACAATTTTACTCCCGTCATTTTTGACGAGCAATGCCCTAGTAGAAAACAATATCATGTTTTATTAATGTAAAACCAGGTTACCATGCATTTTAGATTGAATTGACATTGTCTCTACCTATGAAAAATAAAATATTTTTTTTAAAAAGGGCAAATTAGGTCGCTCTAAGCATTGGGCCCAGGAACTTTTGATATAATAGGGTGCTACCAGGGATCCATAATGGTAAATAAAAGGAAAGAAAATCCATTTGTAGTGGTGCACTCCTAAGAACCTACTATAATCAATAGTAGCAAATAAAACTTAACTTTTAATAGTTTTTATAAAACCAATGGAAGTAATAAAAAACTAAACACACGATGCTACAGCTGCCAAATAATACATATATTAATACCTCTACTGGCTAAACTGCATTAATCATAACAACAACCAGATGATTAGATACACTGATGAAGAAAAAATAAGCAAAAAGTGCTAAGTGCTAGAGCTAATGCTAAAGTGAATTAGGACCCCCAAAAAGTCCTATTGTGCAAATAAACTGTGAATTGATCAGTGTAAAGTGACTAACAGCCTTATTAAATTGTGATTCAGTGAATTTAAAAGGGCTCTATTTAAGCACACAGCATATTTTATTTACAGAAGTTTTTAGTTAGTGAAGACCTTCCTTTTGGATAGAAGTTCACTAACTAAAAACTTTGGAAAAAAGAATATGCTGTGTGCTTAAATAGAGCCATTTTAAATTTACTGAATCGCAATTTAATAAGGCTGTAAGTGTTACTTGGGATTTTCCCACAATGATAAGGTGCTAAAAGTGCTTAATATGCGCTACTTGAGGATTTTCCCACAATGATAAGGTGCTAAGGTACTGAAAGTGCTTAATATTGCACTGTTGATAATTTATATGAAATTAAGGTCCATACACATCATTGTTGTTTATATATAAAGCCAAAAAATGAGTCACAAGTATAGAACTAATGCTAATGTAAAGTCTGCTGCTCCCTTGAATATATCCCTCTCTAATAAGTATTTCATAGATGGGTATTAGCAAAGTTGGATGCAGATAATCATAATAAAGCTATCCTAATGGGACTTGGCGTTCCCATGTGCTGCCTAGATGCTCTGTGATGACGTCATCGGCCAGCGACTAAGGGAGAGTGCGTGGGCAGTGTAGGGGAAATGTTAAGACCATTTTGTAAGCTCTAGCACTTAGCACTTTTTGCTTATTTTCTCTTCATCATTGTATCCAATCAACTGGTTGTTATGATTAATGCAGTTTAGCCAGTAGAGGTATTAATATATTTATTATTTGGCAGCTGTAGCGCCGTGTGTTTAGTTTTTTATTACTTCCATTGGTTTTATAATAACTATTAAAAGTTAAGTTTTATTTGCTACTATTGATTCTAGTAGGTTCTTAGGAGGGCACCACTACAAAGGGATTTTCTTTCCTTTTCTTTACCATTATGAAAAATAAAATACATTAAAATTCCACATTTTTATACAAAAAAAACGAATTAAGAAAGAAAATGCATTTTGCAAAAAGTTACACCTTGTCTAAGATGTCAAATTTTACTTGATTTATGGGTCAAAGATGTGCACATAGTCTGTGTGTTATGAATGTGAATAAGTCATGCAGAGAATTACATGTACTGTAAATTCTTTATGCGTACAATTAACACATAATTAATTTATGATTCACTGGATAAGGTTACTTGTATGCAGATGTTTACCCACACAGAAATTTCTATTCCACTGTGCTTCTTCATCATTTATTAAGGCATATTTCTGTGTTTAATTTTTGCTGCACCACAGTTGCCTTGGGCAAAGATTAATATGAATATTCACTTCTTTACAGATGAATTAGAATTTGAATGGAATATGCCACAATGATTTCCTTTGTTTTAGTTTGTCCTTCATAACTACTAAAAACAAGGATGACAGCATTTGCAGTCTACATTATGTATTCTGTCACATGTTGATCAATACTTACTGCCTATTTCACATTCAGCACAGTACAAAACATATCTTTCCACAGCTGGTAACTGAAGGGAATAATTTAAGGAGAGCAATACAAAAATAAACAATGTCTCATGAATTTGCAAACAATCTATATCAGTATGTAAGAGGATTCCTGTGAAAAATGATTTATCAGCTTAAGTTCCATATTTTAATGTCTTAATGAGTTAGTCTCTTTGTTCAGAAGCCATTAGCAGCTTCGGAGCATATATAATATGCCCCTAAGTGTTTCCTAAAAAACCTTAAATGATACGCTTAGGATTTCAGGGATGAGAGATTAAATATTTGATGATTTTACTAGAGTAAATAAAACAATTGTTCCTACTTAAAGGACCACTGACATATTAAAATGCATTTTATTATCTTTTAAGCACATTGAAGTTTAAAAATTCCTTACCATATCTGATGCTGAAAAAGCACCTGCGTGTTATAGATGAGTGTTCAATGGAAGTTACATTTTATGACCCACACTGAGGAAACATGAATCACGAATCTTAAAGGACCATTTTAGTTCAAGAATAAAGACCACTTTATTGTTTAGTATGTACCAAACTAACAATGTTATTAGCAGCTGTGTATGTCAGGGACATAAACCACTTGGGAAAATCAGAATTTTTAATGACTGTCTATATTTATAGGAAGCCATTTTGTGTTTGTTACATCACTTCATCATTCACTGAATCATTAGTGTGTGTGGAGAAAGGAGTGGGGTTGAGGGAACATAGAGCCTCTAAGATAAATAGATAAGACTGAAATTGATATCACACCTCATCCATCTCACTTGCCCATAAGCAGGGCATTGCGTCAAAGGATGGAAAGATATCTCTCCCACAAAGGAGCCCTCTGACACAACTTCCACCTTTTTACCATAAATTCCCCAGGGCTCAGCAGAGACTTAAATTATTTTTTTCTAAATAAAAAAACTAGCCATATGACTTCTTTTCTTCCAATTACACCTTAAACTCAACATATTTTTTTCATTAAAAGGCTGAGGACTATTTTCCAGTAATTATCATTTAAATCCCACTTCTCCCCGAATGGGAAACACTGAACCAATGTAATAATAATAATAATAATAATAATTATTATTATTATTATCATTATTATTATCTTTTAATTGCAACACTTCAACATCTTCTGTAGTGCTGTACAGGAGATAAGAACAAGGAAAAAATACAATATTAACAAATTGCAGAAAATGGAGAGCCCTGTTTTGAGCTTAGAATCTTTGTAGAAAGTGCTTTTTTCCAAAGCACCCTACAAGATTGGAAAATCGCCACTTACAATCTAAAGAATAGCATATGCTGCTGGTAGGTCAGGTGCAAGTTGTATTCATGTCTCTATATAAATAAAGTTACAGATATTTAATTGGCAACATTTTGCAACTTGCAATCCATTTGAAAGTTACAGGTTTAAAATCACTGAGGTGTTTAAAATCGTGACTTTGTCCTATCTCCTCCTTTGATTTTTCAAACCTACAAACATTACCAGTGCTAAAGATGCAAAAAACATATGTAATTGAAACAATTTAACTAACGCCCACAATTGCCGTCGAACCTTTAAATGGGAAATGTATCAAAAAGTCCTACGAGTATTAGATACGTGGGTTAAACATCTGTAAAAGCAAATATAAACACACTACTGCACTTTAAAATACTGGAAAGCAATGAAAGGCATCACTATAATAGTTTTCATTGCATGTAACCCTGATGTAATTGAGGGGGCGGGCCAGGACATCATCAAGGGTGGGCCCTGAGAGTCATGATTAAAGCAGCCATTATGCACCTCAGGGAGAGACAGAGACAGCACAGAGGCAGAGACAGCACGCAGACAGAGTGCACAGGCAGCGCCCAGAGAAAGAGCACAGAAAGAGAGAGAGTACACAGGGAGAGTGCACAGACATAGCATACAGGGAGAGAGAGTGATAGAGAATGCACAGGGAGAGTGCACAGGCAGAGCATACAGGCAGAGAGAGAGAGCGCACAGAGAGACTGCACAGGCAGAGCGTACAGGGAGAGAGATAGAGTGCACAGGAAGAGTGCACAGGCAGAGAATACAGGGAGAGAGAGAATGCACAGGGAGAGAAGACACAGGGAAATAGCGCACAGGGAGAGAGAGAGCACACACAGAGAGAGCTCAGGGAGAAGGAGAGAACAGAGAGATAGAACGTATAGAGAGACAGAGCACAGAGAGAGAGTGCACAGAGAGAGGGTATAGGGAGAGCAAGAGAACACAGAGAGAGAGAGCACACAGGGAAAGAGAGAGCAGAGAGAGAGAGAGAGCGCAGAGAGGCCACAGAGAGAGAGAGCACATAGAGAGAGAGAGTACATAGAAAGAGAGTGCACAGAGTGAGCACACATGGAGAGAGAGAAAGCACACCGAGAAAGAGCACACAGGGAGAAAGAGAGAGTACAGATAGAGAGTGCACAGAGAGAGAGAGAGCGAGCACAGCCAATTCAAGATAACAATTTATGATATTGTCATTTATGACTGGCAAGTTACTAGTTAGATTAATTGTACAACAGTCTCAAGCTCGAAAATCTGCAATAAAAAAAAAATTTTTTTACTTTTTATTTCCGTGTTATATTGATCCCAGGATCAAGGAGTGAATACATATCAGGCCACCCACATGGACTAGAACAGATGATTTATTAATTATTATGCATTTCTACATTTCTGCATTGCGAGTCCGATTTCAAATCGGACTTCTAAACACCATTTGATTTTAGTCTTAACTCCATGATTTACTGATGTCATGATGACAGTCTAATTTATTATTGGCTCTGTCTAAATTGTAACTTACGGGCTTGCATAATTGATCATGAGCATGTCCTGAAATGCTACTTCCGAGTTCATGGTTTTCATGTTGTTGCCAAGAACCTGTAATTTTGCGCTTGAACAATTAAATATACAGGATGTATGAAGGGAATTATGGTCTTGGAATTAAATGAAGGCCATTGTGACTGCATATTTGATTACCTATAATCTCAGTCATTAAAAGATAGCTCAGTGGTAGAACATGTGACTGCAGTGCAATAACTCATTGGTTAAGATACTGTAGTCTCTTTTTTCCCAACAACATTTGAGCTCACATAGTAAGTTACTAAAGTAGTAAATGTAATTATAAGGATACTGATGGTTCTGCAGTGCATTGATAGTTACTGTCAAACATCCACAACATTCTTGCAGAGCACTGAAAACAGTGGGTTATTTCTACCTAGGCTTATGAGGCGAAGGTCTTGGGCAACCTATTTTCAGAAGACAGCAGTTTGCCTCAAGTTACCCACACAGTGCTATGTAATAGTGTGCTCATATGCACTGAAATATTTATAGACAGTTGCATGTTTGTCTTTAGCGTGCCTACATGATCTAACACAAATACATTTAAGTTTAGATATATGTGTGTGATAACATCAGGATGGGGACCTATCAAGAGTGAAAGTAGAGGTCCTCATTCTAAGATTATCACACACTGGTCTCTGAACCCCGCAAGAGATTTCACTCACACCCCATCATCTTGATCTACTCTTTACACCTGGTTGTTGTGAACAATGGTCCCTCATCCCCAAAAGAGGGGACCATCCATACTGCTACAATGTTCCTAGCAATATAGGTCAGATGTTGATTAGTTTTTTTTTTTTACGTTTATAGCCTGTTTGGCTTGTTACAACCATTTCTATCTATTACTGTCTTCTAATGCCCATACCCTTCATTGCATTTTGGTACTTTGATGGACAATACATTTACACAGCAATATTCAGAAGTCCCTGCACATCATCCACTTCAGCCTGGCCTATATCGATTGCAATGTTTTTTTTATTTATTTTGGTACAAGATTAGACATGGCTGGGGTGCAGCAGTTTATTAAAGGATCATAGAACAAAACTAATTTTTATGCATTTAAAAGAGCATGCTTTATAAAAGTTGTATTTTTAAATATTAAACAAAACCTGTTTAAACTTCATTGAAACTAACACTAAATACAGAGAGAGTATACTTTAGTCTGTTGATCTCCTTGGTTGACAGAGGACAAGCACCCCAACCCAGTAAAAAAGCTGAAAACGTTATTGAGATCTGGCACCTTCATTGGAAAACAAGAAAACACATGATCAAATACTCTCTTTCTGATGTAACAAATAAAACAACTCCCTTTAAGGCTTGTTCCACATGGTCACACATATTATTAAGCATAAACACATTGCAAAAAACATACTGTAATATTTTTATATTCAATTTAATATTTTAAAGTCCATTTTAGGCATTTTTTCTATGTTGCATTTTATTTGGGGCATTTGCTAATGTTGAACTGTTTTTTTCCTGTTGAAAGGGAAGCTCCTGGAGCACAGTAAAAGGCTTTAAATGTATAATTGTCTTTTGGCGTTTACTCCATTTTTACAGCATTTGAAAATACACCTTTTTTTCCAGTAGATTACTCCCCTCTGAGATATGAAATAGAAAACAAACACAAATTGCAGATTTTCTTTATATATTTTTTTAAATTGGAAACATTTACGTTGATTTAAAACATAAAAACATTGTCGTCTACCACTTATTGTATATCAATTATTACAATTTTTCTTATAGTGTTTATACAAAACAAATAATATTAATGTGTTATATTAATAATATAACACATTAGCAAAAAAGTGTGGGATAATTTAATATCCATTTATACAGCACCCACAGTTCATCTATTGCATGTAGTTTGTAATGTATTTATTGCCACTATTATGTTAAATGCTATTCTATAGAAATGAGGAGGTGAATGCATGTTATTCACTAGAAATTAGGGGGTGGGGGCATGGTTTGAGGAGCAAGACAAGGGCATGAGTGCGGCCACTCCAGGAACTTAATGTGCTTCTTCTGGAGCCACTCCTTGGTTGCCTTGGCTGTGTGTTTTGGGTCATTGTCATGCTAGAATACCTATCCATGACCCATTTTCAATGCCCTGGCTGAGGTGTTCTTGGGGTTTTAGGCAACATTTCTCCTCCTCCAAAAACGGTGAGTGGAGGCCAAAGAGATTGATTTTGGTCTCATCTGATCACAACACTTTCACCCAGTTCTCCTCTGAATCATTCAGATGTTCATTGGCGAACTTCAGACGGGCCTGTACATGTTCTTTCTTGAGCAGGGGGACCTTGCGGGCACTGCAGGATTTCAGTCCTTCACGGCGTAGTGTGTTACCAATTGTCTTCTTGGTGATTATGGTCCCAGCTTCCTTGAGATCATTAACAAGATCATCCCGTGCAGTTCTGCGCTGATTCCTCACTGTTCTCATGATCATTGAAATTTCACAAGGTGAGATTTTGCATGGAGCATCAGACTGAAGGAGACAGGTATTTTGTGTTTCTTCCATTTGCGAATAATCGCGACAACTGTTGTCACATTCTCACCAAGCTGCTTGGCGATGGTCTTGTATTCCATTCCAGCCTTGTGTAGGTCAAAAATCTTGTCCCTGACGTACTTGGACAGCTCTTTGGTCTTGGCCATGGTGGAGAGTTTGGAATCTAATTGATTGATTGCTTTTGTGGACAGGTGTCTTTTATACAGGTTATGAACTGAGATTAGGAGCACTCCCTTTAAGAGAGTGCACCTAATCTCCGCTCTTTACCTGTATAAAAGACACCTGGGAGCCAGAAATCTTGCTGACTGATAGGGGATCAAATACTTATTTCCATCACTGACCTGCAAATCAATTTTAACTTTTTTTACGTGTTTTTTTTGTTTGTTATTCTGTCTCTCACTATTAAAATACAACTACCATTAAAATTCTAGACTGATCATTTATTTGTCAGTGGACATATGTTCAAAATCAGCAGGGGATCAAATACTCCCCCCCCCCCTACTGTATAAAGTAGATGTGTAAGTTTTAAAACATCCGAAAACTTGCTTCCTGTTCAGAATCTTCAGAAATGTTCAATGTTTGAACTACAAAAACTGCCCAACGCAGAGGCTGCACAGGCTCCCTGGGTCAGCACGTAGTGTCACATGACCCAGCGGAGCCTGTGCATCGGGGGGCATGACTTCCACTCGTGTCCGCACGCTTCTCCAGTTAGGGGTGCGCGGTCTCCATCGGGAATGGACAGAGGTCTGAGGGGCTCCAGCATAACTCAAGTAGGAGATCAAAAAATTTAGATATTGCCAACCACAGCTATACAGCACATAAGGGGCAGTTGTGGATGATTGTCTGATGTCTATTTTGTCTGTTTTGCTATTCGTTTTGTTCCATTATTGTGTGTGTGTGGTTGCTTGGGTCCAATATGGATGCTAGTGATATAGAAGCTTTACTGGCCGAAGTTAGGACTTGGGCCTTAAGCCAAGGGGTTAGGTGGGTGCTGGACTGGCTGAGGTTTCCCATGGCTTCTGCAGAGGCCCCTCCATACATTGCACAGGCCCAGCCTGTGGTGACTATTGACCTAGGCAATATCAAAGGTGCCAGCGGGCAATACTCCATCCCACCTATACAGAGCCATCAGACTCCCATCCAGCAGATGGTAAGGCCAGGAGGTCCAAGGATGTGTAAGGCGAAAAAGGGCTGAGACTGACGACGTTACGGCTAGGCCACAGAAAAGGGTGACTAATAACAACCCACAGGTAGACCTTAAACCATCTAACAACGTCTCAGAGGACCCCTTAGAAGGTTTGCCAGAACCAGTGGTGCCAGATTACTCTAAATGTGCAGGGATAGGTGACCATGACAAGTCCTCAGGGGAGAAGCAGACAGTTTGGACACAGGTGTGCAGGCACCGGAGAGCTAGCGACTGTTCCTCTTGCATTCCTAGGTCCAGGAGGAGATCAAGATCAAGTAGCAGGAGGTCCTGCCAATGCAGTTGCACCTGCACAGGTTTGTAAAGGGGATGGAGCCAACGGAGAGCCAGATGGTCGGAGTCCCCAGCGTGTCAGGATAGATACAGGGATATCCCATTGGTGGCTTCTACTCCAAGGCTTCTGGAAGCAGGTGAGCTTGCGATGATCGGTCAACTAAACGATGTAGGAAAAAAGATGTCCTCCCACACAAGGGCAAGTTTTTTAGGATCAATCAAGTCCCTACTATCCACACAAAACTTTGCGATTAACGATCAGAATATAAGGGGGTGGATCGGCAGGTTAGCTAGGAATGTGTGGTCCGAGCAATCCCCTAATGGGGGATCAGGTCAGGTATCGGCGGCCATGGTAGGGTCAGCCATATTACCTCCCGCCTCCGCGGTCTCCCCCCGTTCCCCAGTCTCCAGGTACCGGCACAGTGTTCTCTGATGCAGCCATGAGACCTATTGTCTTGTGCGCTTTGGATAACTTGGGGCGCATCTGCCCCAAGAAGTCAAGGAAAAAATCTGGAGGAGGGAGTTTATTGAGCTGTTCTCCCTATTTCCTATGTCTAGGCAACTAGATGCTACCGATATGGGTTCTCGAGACGGGGACGATCGTCGCAAGTCATTTAGATGGCTTCCACAGACTTTCAACACATGGCTCCAGGCCTTCTCCATCATGGCCTGTGTTGTGCAAGTGACATCCCGAGCAAGGTTTGGGATTGTTCGTCTATATAGACTAAATTTGCAGTTTACAGGGGTATGGCTTGGTAGCTGTACAAAGAGGAATTCCACCAGTACTTGGCATCCAGGCCAGTAATGACCTGGAGCGACAAAGCAGTGGCATACTGGTTAAATATCATAACCCTGATGTGAGTCATGCTGCCCTTTTGAAGCTTGGTCTGATGAAGTCAAGGGCCCCACCCCTGCAGTGTCCACAGGCCTCAAGACCTTGTAGATGGGTGCCCAGTTGCAGGTTCAAACATGCTTGCTCCAACTGCGGTGGTGAACACCCCCTTGTCAGATGCAGTAGACCCAAGGATGGGGATAGATCAGGCAAGCTCCCTTCCAAAGGCCAAAACCCCCATACGCCTCCCCGCAATGCTGCTGTGTCTAAAACTCTATGTTAGATTGCCAGGAAAAGAGGATGCGGCTCACCTCTTGGAAACGGGTTTCTGGGAAAGGTTTTGTATCCTATGTGAATCTGAGATTCCGGGTTGCAGTTCAGTATATTTGCGATCTGTAAGGGATTTCCCAGGAGTAGCGTTGAGCAATGTTCAAACTTAGGTTCAGCTAGGGAGAATGGCGGGTCCGTTTGCATCCCCCACCCATCTGTGAGTTGGTTGTCTCCCCACTCAGTGTTGTCCCAAAAAAGGAAACAGGAAAGTTTTGGTTGATTCAGCATCTGTCCCACCCCAGAGGGAGGTCGGTCAATGACGGTATTGTAAAAGACCAGTCTGCCGTGTCTTTTGCATCTTTTGTTCAGGCTGCCGAGATGGAGCTGCACGTTGGGATCAGGGCCCTCCTGGCCTAAGTGGACATCGAAGCGGCATTCAGGTTACTGCTGGTTCATTCGCTGAGTCACCGGCTCTTGGGCTGTTATGTTGACGGCAGCTATTTCATCGACCTGTTCTTGCCCATGGGTTGCTCCATACCCTGCGCCAATTTTGAAGCGTTAAGCACCTTCCTCCAGTGGGTTGCGTGCTCAGAAGTGGGGTATCAGAGCATAACGCACTACCTGGACAACTTTTTGTTCATCGGTCTGGTGTTTCAGGATACATGCAGGTTCATTCTGGAGGTGTTCACCAGAATGTGCCAAGATTTTGGATTGCTGTTGGCCCATAAAAAAACCAAAGGCCCCACGACAAAGTTGACATTTTTAGGGATTCAGACCGATTCCATCAAAATGGAATGCAGTCTTCCCATAAACAAGGTGGCCGACATGCAAGCGGAACTCGGTGCCCTGGAAGGGGCCAAGAGGGTGTCATTATGACAGTTACACTCCATAATGGGGAAGCTGAACTTTGCCTGTAGAATTATCCCCATGGGGAGAAAATTTTGCAGGCGGATGTCGCTTGCAATGGCCGGCGTCTCAAGGCCACATAATTTCATTAAGGTCTCGTGCTCCATGCGGGATTACATAAGGGTATGGTTGGCTTTCCTCGCCAAATTTAATAGGTCTGTGCTTATTTAAAAGGAGAGCGCCACTAGCTCTGAGTTCGAGCTTTACACAGACGTGTCCGAGTCAATCCGGTGCAGGGCTTATTTTCAGGGTAGGTGGTGCGCCGCAGCATGGCTCAAGGCCTGGATGGCGTCGGGCATTACAAAGAACCCTGCATTCATTGGCGGCGGTTCACATAAAGGGCTTGGATTTTCGGGACCGTCGGGTGTTATTCTTTACCGACAATGTAGGAGGAAAAAACACTAGAGATCCTACTTTGGTTCTTGTTCTGATGCGGCGAGGAAGGCGAGTCAAAAGCCGTAGTCGGGCAACACGTCACTGCCCTGGCTTTTATGTTTAAGCTGGCTGGGCAGACGGACCTCACAAAGGATTTCATAGTACGCAAGGTCATAGGAGGCATGTTTAATGAGGATCGCAGGCTGGATGGTAAGCGGACGATCACCTTTTCCTTGTTACTGCGGTTGGCGCAGGTGTTGTTGGTAACATGCAGGACCCCTTTTGAATCTCTGTTTTAACGTACATCTTTTTCATAGTTACATAGTAATTTAGGTTGAAAAAAGACTTTAGTCCATCAAGTTCAACCTTTTTTAGAGCTCTTCTGATCTGCAATACCCGGATTTATTGTTAATTGATTCAGAGAAAGGAAAACAGAAAAAAAAAAAAAACAGTGAAACTTTGCCAATTGTATCAACAGGGATAAAAATATAAAATTATTTCCTGACCCCAGATACTGACGATTGGATTTATACCTGGATTATTACTCCCTCTCTATTTATCCAGGATAGCCCCTAATGCCGTTTTTATTTAAAAAATATATCCAATCCCTTTTTAAAGTTATCTATCAAATCCGCTGTCACCACCTCCTTTGGTAGAGAATTCCACAGATTAACCACCCTTACTGTGAAGAACCTTTTTCTTTCTTTAAGATTAAATCTTTTTACTTCTAATTTCAAAGGATGTCAGTTTGTCAGTGGAAAACCTCTTGGCAGAAAAAGTTCCTTTGACAAAGCCTTGTATTGACCCTGGATATATTTATATATGGTAATCATATACCCTCTTAGACTTGGCCCTACCTCAACCTCACTGTCTCGGGCTTCTCCCCCTTAAAATTTTGTAAATATGTTTCATTTGGTTAGTCTTTCTTCATAACTTAGTCCCTCAATTCCCTGTATTAGCTTGGTTGACCTTCTCTGTACATTTTCCAGCTCTAAAATGTCCTTTTTATGTAGTGTTGCCCAGAATTGTACTCCATATTCCAAATTAGGGCATACTAGGGATTTGTATAGTGGTAGAATTATATTTGTTCCCTTGCTTCTATACCCTTCTTAATACATGCTAATATTTTACTTGCCTCTGCAGATGCTGCTTGGCATTGAACACTGTTACTTAGGCAGTTTCCCACAATTGCTCCAAATCCCTTTCAATATCTGTTCCCCCCTTGACTTGCTCCATTAAGATTATAAATTGCATGGTTATTTTTCCTTCCCAGATGCATAACTTTACATTTATTCTTATTAAATCTCATCTGTCACTTAGATGCCCATTCCTCTAATGTATGCAAATCCCTTTGGAGGGAAAGTACATAATTTTCTAATTTAATTACATTGCACAACTTTGTGTCATCAGCAAAAATGAAGACACCACACTCCAATCCCACTTCCAAGTCAATAATAAATATGTTAAAAAGGAGGGGACCTAATATTGAACCCTGAGGAACCCCACTTAACACATTAGTCCAATCTGAGTATGTTCCTTTATCACAACCCTTTTCTTCCTGTCTTTTAGCCAGCTTTCAATCCATAAGCAAATATGTATGGCAATTCCTGTATCCCTTAGTCTGCTCAATAGTCTCCCATGTGGCACTGTATCAAAAGCCTTTGCAAAATCCAAATAGACTACATCCAAGAGTTGCCTTGATACAAGTTCCTACTAACATCCTCATAGAAACTAAATAGCTTTGTTTGACATGACCTTTCCTTCATAAATCCATGTTGGCTCCTACTTATAATCATGTTTGAATAGTCATATTATTGTATATTATCCCTTATTAACCCTTCTAAAAGCTTTCACACTACCTAAGTGAGACTCACTGGTCTATAATTCCCTGGATTTGCTCTTGCTCCCTTCTTAAATAAAATTATCACCTCGTTGTTGAGTGAATCTTGAAAAATTAGATGTAATGGTTTTGCTATTACAGAGCCCAGTTCCCTCAGTACCATTATATTTAATTTTTCAAGATTCACTCAACACAGGGTCTCTACCAGATGACTGGACAAAAGCTGATGTGATACCTATATTTAAAAAGGGAGCAAGAGCAAATCCAGGGAATTATAGACCAGTGAGCCTCACTTCTGTAGTGGGGAAGCTTTTGGAAGGGTTAATAAGGGATAATATACAAGAATATATCTATTTGAACAGGATTATAAGTAATAGTCAACATGGATTTATGATGGATAGGTCATGTCAAACAAATCTAATTAGTTTCTATGAGGAGGTTAGTAGGAACCTGGATCAAGGCAACTCAGTGGATGTAGTCTTTTTGGATTTTGCAAAGGCTTTTGATACAGTGCCACATGGGAGACTATTGTGCAAACTAAGAGATACAGGAGTTGCAGTAAATATCTGCTCATGGATTGAGAGCTGGCTAAAAGACAGTAAGCAAAGTGTTGTTGTAAATGGAACATACTCCGATTGGACTAATGTGGTAAGTGGGGTTCCTCAGGGTCCAGTATTAGGTCCTCTCCTTTTTAACATATTTATTAATGACTTAGAGGTAGGATTGGAGTGTGGTGTCTCCATTTTCGCTAATGACACAAAGTTGTGCAAGGTAATTAAATCAGATAGTGATGTGCTTTCCCTCCAAAGGGATTTACATAAAATGGGAGAAATGGGCATCTAAATGGCAGATGAGATTTAATACGAATAAATGTAAAGTTATGAATCTGGGAAGGAAAAATAGCCATGCAATTTATAATCTTAATGGAGCAAATCTAGGTGTATCAGATATTGAAAGGGATTTGGGGGTGCTTCTGGACAACCACCTAGGAAACAGTGCTCAAAGCCAAGCAGCAGCTGCAAAGGCAAATCAAATATTAGCATGTATTAAGAAGGGTATAGAAGCCAGGGAAGCAAATATAATTCTGCCACTATACAAATCTCTAGTACGCCCTCATTTGGAATATGGAGTACAATTTTGGGCACCACTTCATAAAAAGGACATTTTAGAGCTGGAAAAGGTACAGAGGAGGGCCACAAAACTAATAAGGGGAATGGAGGGGCTAAGCTATGAAGAAAGACTAACCAAATTAAACTTATTTTCTCTAGAAAAAAGGTGTCTAAGAGGAGATATGATTACCTTATATAAATACATCTAGGGTCAGTATAAATATTTGTCAAGGGAGCTTTTTGTGACAAGAGGTTTTCAACTGACAAGAGGACATCCCTTGAGGTTAGAAGTAAAAAAATTCCACCTTAAAGAAAGAAAAGGGTTCTTTACAGTAAGGGTGGTTAATCTGTGGAATTCTCTACCAGAGGAGGTGGTGACAGTGGATTTGATAGATAACTTTAAAAGGGGACTGGATTTATTTCTAATTAAAAAGGGAATTCAGGGTTATCATGGATAATTAGAGAGGCAGAATTGATCTTGGGAGAAGTCCGGTCGCCGGTGTCTGGGATCAGGAGGGAATTGTTTTTTGTTTTTTTTATACAACTAATTAATTAATAGTTAATCCGCATATTGTAGATCAGAGGAGGTCTTAAAAGGTTGAACTTGATGGACTGAAAGTCTTTTTTTAAACCTTAAATACTATGTAATACTATGTAATACTATGTAATACTAGAACCTGGGGCTTTATTAACATTTATTTTTTCCAACCTCTTTTGGATTACTTCCTGTGTTAACCAATTCTTCAGCAAAGATAGTGTAGCCCCATTATGTTGCAGTGTCCCAACCACTGGTGCCTCCCTTGTGTACACCGAAGAAAAAAACCTATTTAGCTCATCTGCCTTTTCCTGGTCACTAATTATCAGACGGCCTGTGTCACATTGTAATGTTCCTATAGTTTCCTTCCTGGCTTTCTTCCCATTAATATATTAAGAAAATATTTTAGGGTTAGTCTTGCTCTCCTTTGCAACTAACTTTTCATTTTCGATTTAGCCAGTCTAATAGCCCTTTGGCAAGCTATGTTTCCCTGGTGTCCTTTAGAGCGTTTCGGATAGGGGAGTTGGTCGCGAATAGCTAACACGTTTTGGGGGGTTTGCAGTTAGTGGATACCTGTCTGAGGGAAGACACAGTAGTGCTGTGGTTGCGGATGTCAAAGCAAGTGGAAAAGGAAAAGAAAAAGAGGTGGTACTGCACAGAGTTGGCACGGAGTGTTGCCACTATGTGTGTGAGGAGGAGTACCTTAATCAGCGACCGGTGGGACGGTGTTTGCTGTTGGTTCATGCCGATGGTACGGCATTATCCCTTTATCAATTTGAGAAGGTGCTAAAAGGGGCACTACAGCATTTGGGCTTAAATCAGTTGGAATTCGGTACGCACTCCTTCCGACTCGGGACTGCTACGGAAACAGCTAGGTTAGGTCTGCTTGAAGCCGCTGTGAAGCGTATTGGTAGATGGGATTCTGAACGTTTTAAGTCCTATGTACAGCCTGGGGCAGTGGTCTAATGTATGTTATTTTCTGCTTTCAGGAGAAAAGAAGCAACTATGGATCATGGGCCATTTGTACATGTACTGGGCCCACAGGTTAGCCGCAGTTACTGAAAATAAGGCACAACTGGTTTTATCCATCACGGACTTACACATGCGGTGGTTTGGGAGTCGAGATCTATGGTGGTCTCAAGTAAAAAGGACTATTGGACACGTATGCCCAGCGATATGGGCAACCCGATTTGTTACTTATCCATGCTGGGGCAACGACTTGGGGGTAGTCCCCAAGCGAAGGAGGCTGAGGGATATAAAACGCGATGTTGAAAGTTGGGTTAGAAAGTTTCCAGGCATATTTATCGTATGGTCTGAGATGATTAAGAGAAGGACCTGGAGGAATGACCAAGATCCCGTCATGCTAGACAAATCTCACCAGAAGATCAACCAACATTTGTCGAGCTCGGTTTCATAGCCTTAGCTTTAATAGACAGCCGGGGGGGATCACAGACTCAGGAGGGGTCCCTCGCGTGAGGCCATTGTCCGTGGCCGGGCTCCTCCCCCAATTATGTAAATATATACAGTATTTATGATATGGTTTTTTGGTTAAGTATTAATAAAGCTGTTGCCGTTGTTTTCTCCCACTCAGTAGTCGTGTTCATTATTTATCATCTAAGCCTGAATGGATCATGCCCGATGCGGATGCTTCACAGGCCTCCTGGTAGTAGTGTCACATGACCCAGCAGAGCCTGTAGGCGTTGGCCAATCAGGTCGCGTCGGGGGGGGGACTTCCGCCCGTGTTCGTGCACTTCCCCAGAGCAGCGCGATCTCCATCAGGAATCCCACATTCCCACCCTGTTATTTCGCTTTGTTTAAATTAGTTTATTGTTTACGGACCATGTTGTGAAGGAATCCTTAAAAAAAAAAAAAAAAAGTCAATAAGATAAAGGAATGTTTTCTTTGGTGAGAGTTGCCTTATCAATGTTATGTTCTCGTATTTTGGTGTTTGGTGAGTTCCCCGGCCCACCTGGCCCTACCTCAAGGGGCGTGCTTAGTATAAGCATTGGGGCCTTGGGTAGGGCCAAAGGCATGAGGTCACTGTCTGGGGCTCCTCCCCCTTACAATTTTTTAACTATATATGGCATTTATGTTATGGTTATTGAGTTATGTATTAATAAAGCTGTGGCCCATGTTTTCTCCCACTCAGTAGTCGTATCCATTATTTATCATCTAAGCCTGAATGGATAATGCCTGGGTCATGGACAGAGACATGCAAATAAACACAATATGTTACACTTTTTAAATCCAATAGCCATTTTAAACATGGCCACTTTATAGCATATGCCTACCAATATAACACAGCTTTTGAGCACAGGATGGATTTGCATGGGTGAGGAAAACTTCCCACAGTCAGTAATGTTTCAATCTTTTAGATTCTATTCTATGCTTAAAAGTTGTGTAACGTCTGCCATGTGCAGTACATACTCAGCATTTCAATGACCAAAGATGTGCAGTACATATACAGGATTTCAATGAATAAAAATGAATTAATTAAGCTTAATTTGTAATTGTAATGAGCTCTGCTGTTATCATATGCCTTATCAAATAAACCAATTGAATTTTACCTCTAAAACTAATTTTGCACTTTATATATGTCATCAATTTGTAAATTTAGCCTTCATATAAGTACATAAAAAAAGCATTGCCTATATTTCTCTATTCACTGAACTACACACCTTCAAATAAATCATTCAAATTAAGTGAAAATTACTTGTCAACCATTATCAGCAACTTCACTAACTTGAAATTAATTTCTAATTTACAACTACATCAAATCCAAACATTAACATATGTTTGCAATGCAGCAGGCTCATAAAGGTTAATAATAATAATACATTTTTCAGTCTCTAGACACAAAGCAAAACAACTTTGAATTGTTCTATTGAGCAGAACCGGGCTGGGCTGGGATATCTCTTTTGTATCTATTGACTTATTCTTTCAGTTATGTTATTTTACTAATTATTATACATATATATGTATATATATATATATATATATATATATATATATATATATATATATATATATATATTTATTTACTATAATAATCTTTAAAATAGAATCTGCATAAATAGAAATATCCCACACAAATTATACATGTAACAATCAATCAACAAATACACACATACAGACAGATTCCACCAAACCAATGCTTTTGTACATCTATCCATCACCAACATGCACCGAACAACCAATACTGATAGAATAATGTTCCAATAAAACACTATCCTGCTCCAAATACATTCTCTCCATTAATACAGTAGATTCCCAGTTAACTGGCACCCATGGCGATTGGTAGATGCCCGATAAATGTAGTTTCTGGTGGATTGAGAGTTACTATTAAAAGAGGCCTAGATTAGCTGAACATAGGATGCTCCGCTAAGTATATTTGTCAGTGAGGGCTGTTCTAGCAGCAGCAGCAGCTTTCACTCCTCACTTACACACAGTTACGTTCGGCTGGAGGGTGCGGTGCTGAATCCGGAGACTGTGACGCCAACACTGCACTGGCTCAGTCACTCATGCCTGTCTGCTTCTACGTAAAATTGAATTGCAGAGACGTACAGTGGATGAAATCTAGGTGCCTGTAAGCATTTTGTGGCGTGACAACCAGGCTCCTGGCATTTGTTAAACCCTTTAAATATAAATTTTTATTTAATCTACAGTATTCAATGTTTTTTTCTGCTTGCTTGAGAGTTGAATTTAAGTATCCACTGAGGGCCTCATTCAATTGTGATTTGGCCAATTGAATAGGGCTCTATATAAGCACATAGCATATTTTTTTACAGAAGTTTTTATTTAGTGAACTTCTAGCCAAAAGCAAGGTCTTCACTAAATTAAAACTTCTACAAAAAATATATGTTCTGTGCTTATATAGAGCCCTATTCAATTGGCCAAATCGCAATTGGATGAGGCCCTTAGTTTGTACTGCCAGTGTGCAGATAAGAACTAAACTTTATCAGTTTGTAACCTTTTAAAATGTAAAAGGAAATAAAGCATACTGTATATTAAAGGAACACTGTGGTCATATTTTTCAAATGTACCGCTTTAAGGAACTTCACTTGAAAATATTCAACATGTTTTTACAATGTAAATAAAAAAATAATACAGCCTATCATTTATTACTTTTTATATGCATTTATGCTGCTGTTTGTCACAACCCCACAGCTACAATCATATAATTTTTTTCCTCCATTCCTTTCCGGCGACAAAAGAACCAGCGATTGTTACAGCTGGGACATTTCTATATTACAATTCAACTTTTGTTATGTGTTTTTCTAAATTTTTGGGGGTAGGGATAAAGGGAACTGAAAACGTTTGCTCCTTGTAAAAGGGACTCAGCTTCCGATCTCACTAAATTTTGTAACTGGACAGCAACATCAGGTACTTGGCACAATTCCAGAGGGGATTGGGGAAATAAAGATATATATATGGGTTAGGTCCCTTTAATAGCTGGCACTCTGCCACTTCTAGATACCCAAGACATGAGGGTCGAAACCCTGCCCTGCTAGTCTGCAAACTGTGATCTGTCATGGTAGCTCTACCTGCCTCTTCTGCTGAGTACTGAGAGTTGTGTAAGTCTCATGTCTTAGTATTTGTTAATATTGTCGATCTGGGGAAGGGTGAACTCACCTTGTAGAATTTGATTGTAATTATGTATATGGGTTGTAAGTGGGAGAAGTACTCATAAAAGTAGGAGGCATGCTACACTTGCAGTCAATTATTAAGGAGGACGTATTCTGACGTATGAAAAATTCTGTTTGGCTATTAAAAAAAAAAAAAATGAGTTATGAAGGTAAGGTAAATAGATTGGACTACATGTATATTTCCATCAATCTCTCTATCTATCTCTCTCTCTATCTATCTCTATTTCTCTATCTATCTCTATCTCTATGTCTTTCTCTCTCTCTCTATCTCTCTCTCTATCTATCTCTCTCTACTGTATCTATCTCTCTCTCTACTGTATCTATCTCTCTCTCTACTGTATCTATCTCTCTCTCTACTGTATCTCTCTCTCTCTCTCTCTCTCTATCTATCTATCTATCTCTCTATCTATCTCTCTACAGTCTATCCAATAAATGATTGCTGACTGTGGCTGAGATAGTAAAGGGGTGTAAGGAACGATGAATTTAATTAATATCAGGCTGAAAGAAAGTGAATGGACTTCTTGTGAATGATAATTGGTGGGAGCGGATACCTTGTGGCAAGCCTGGACAAGCTAGTAAAGTAAAGATATGAAACTACCGAAAAATCTGTGTAGTTAGAGCCATAGTATTCCTGGTGGTAAGATACGGAGAGCTGAGCCATGGAGAAGGCTTGGTTGCTGTAGAAATCAATACTGATTTCTAAAAGCTAGGATCACGAGGCTGAAACATTATGGGAAGATGGGAATCGCTATAAAAGCCCCTGATGCTGAAAGACTGAAGGCGCACAAAGAAGGTGACGACAGATACATATCTTTCTTGAAACATTAGGTTCGGCCATTATAATTATGGTTTGTAGGTAAAGCATATAAAAGGGAGACAAAAGATGGTGGGATTTGGCCAAGGAGAGGTCTAAGCATCTCAAGAGCTAAGCTCTGACAAGCGATCGATTTCTGGAGCATACAATCCATGTACAGCTGTTTCATCTTAGAAGTTTAGGGATCTGTTAGTGTTGTGGGATTGGAAGAGGAACATTGCTGCGAGTGGTAGCGAGGAAGGTGGGCACAGATCCTATTAATGATTGGGATGGCATGCCTTTCCTGAGTTTGGTCGGTTACTGTCGTGTACTGTCGTTAGGTTGGCAATACATAAGGTGCATGCTATTTTAAATTCGTGGATGTTCAGGAATTTAGATAAGAAGCAATTAGGAAGAAAAGAAAGTGAAATGGTAAGGTAAAGGAGGAGTGGGTATCCTTTGAATAAAGGTGGGAGTATGCCGTTGAGTTGAGTTAAAAGTATACAGAAGTTTCCTGGGTTTCAAATGTTTCCTAAAAAACAGCCACTGATTAGTAGAAAAATATGTATTATATTGAAAAGTTGAATGTACTTACATATTTATCTGCTGGGTACTGTTATCTGGAATTGCACACCCTTAGGAAGCTTACATTATAGTGGGTACAGGTTGCACAGCATCTGAGTACAGTTTGTGACTTTCAGAGGAAGTGTTGACAGTCACATGGTTGCTGGGGTCACAGTTTATTTCTCTCTGCCTGTCTCTTTATGATAAATATAAACACCAGCAGCAGTGATGCAAGCTGCATGTGTAATGTAGTGTTAATGTGCTGCACAGATTGGCACGTTAGAAAGTACTATTTATTTTCATAGGAAAAAATGACTACATTGCACTAGGCTGCGTTACAACCCCACATGTTTCATCCTTTGCTTCCTCCGGATTCCCCAAACATTTTTTTAATTGCTCATTTAGCCTGGGTTTGGCGAGGATGTTAATCCTGTTTTTTCAACTGTCAGAAATTACACAATAGTTTGCTAACTTAAAGGTAAGTGTTTAAATGTTTATTTTGGTATTTTCTCATGTAAAAAAAAATGTTTTCATACACTATCGATTCTCCTCTATCAGATGCATTCATAATCCAGCTCACTTAGATATGCCTTTAAGTGAAGAGGATGGGATGTCTGGTAGATAAATGATTGGCTAGTGAGCAACATAGCATAGACAATAAGAGAAAGAATTCTGAGCATGGTCAGTTTAATGTAGCGGAAGAGTGCAGGTATCGATCATCTGATTTAAATTGTGGCTAGGGAGAGGGTTCCTCCCACAATTCCAGGTACTTACTTGGACATATTTTCTGTATCACCACCTTATCGTGGTGAAGGGGCTTGTGTATCTCAATGAAGCTGTGAGCAATACCAAGTCACCTAAGATGGGCAGATCACAGCAGAGAGGTTAGATAAATCTCGGTCCACTGGAGAATGAATTAACTGACAAGCCACTCCAGTATCTTTGCCAAGAAAATCATAAGGATAAGCACAGGCACAGGGACGAGGATGTGCCTAGCGTTCTGTATCCATATGGTCACAGAGAGTTGTACACGACTGAAGGACTGAACAACTTTATATATATATATATATATATATATATATATATATATATAGTAAATAAAAAGTACATCTTCAATCCGTAGCCATTATCAAACATGGCTTCCTTTAAGCTTATGCATGCTGTATTACACAGCTTTAATGCAAAGCCAAGGTTGGATTAAACACAGGCTGAGTATACAATCCATGTACAGCTGTTTCAAGCTTACTGACTATCATCAGCATGGGCCGGATCTCAGCCTGTGTTGTGGACCTTATGAGTAGGTAGTTCACCACAACAATAATTTATAATATGGTGGGAAAAAGAGCGATAGAAGCCCTCCACCGTACAGTAAATAAAAAGTACATCTGTGTTCACATTTGAATGTCTAAAGCAAGTTAAAAAACCTGCTTCCAGGTCAGAGTTCCTAGAAAAACAGTTATTACACTGCATTCTGGGAAGCTGAGCTGGGACGTGCAGATGTGCCCACGAATGTGCCCACACATATATATCACATATATAGTTGTCGTAATTGCTGGGTTGCCAAAAGTTGTTGGTAAAGCAATGTTAAAATTGCTGGCTCGCAGAGCGAGCCCTGCAACCGCAGCCCTCGCCTTTGCCGCTCATTGTCCTGGTGGAGATGAGCACCACAGGTGCTCATCTCAGCGAGCCGCGGGACGGATGCAACATTACGGCTTATAATACTTAGTACCAGAAGCACGTAGATGGTCTGTGACTTTAACGGTCGAACCGCCGAACTGGATAGACCTGCAAAACTACACAAATATGACTCAAATTAACTTACACACTCACACACAGCATAGGGGTAAAGCCAGGGAGCCTGTGAGTGTGGTTGCAAGTTAATTTGAGGCATTCTTTGCCTTTTTTCAGGATTGAAAATCACCAAAGCGAGAAAAAAAATGGCGCTTCAAAAAAATTAAACAAGAAGAAAACAAGGCCGAAAGAGGTAAAACGCGATCGAAGGATGTAAAAAGAGTACAAAGGACAAAGATGCAAGCCCTAAGCACTAATACTTAACGCAAACCAGTAACACGTAATACAAGGCAGTAACATTTAACCCAAGCTAGTAACACTAAATCCAAGGCAGTAACACTTAACCCAAGGCAGTAGGCTCCTAAACTACACAGGCTTATAAAGTACACAGGGGGAGAGTCTTGCAATGGCGCTCATTGTGGGGGTCGCAATGAGCACCAAAGGGGATCATTGCAAAGCAGGAAAGGTGCGGCTTGCCAAAATCAGCAATGAGCAGCAAAACAGCTCATTGCTTGGCGGGGCTTGTAAAGTAGACAGGGGATGGTGCTCAGCGAGGGGCTCGCACTGTTCGCCGAAGGTGCTCAGAGGGGCCATAGCCTTGCATTGTGTGGTAAAAAGCATTGCCTGGCTTAAAATGTTATTGCCGTCATTTTTTGACAGCCAAGTCTCTAGTATATATATATATATATATATATATATATATATATATATATATATAGTTACATATTAATTGAGTTTGAAAAATAAGCCAATTGTCTCAAAAGGGTAAACATTTTCTATTCCTTGCTGACCCCAGATACTGGCGATCAGACTCCTCCCTGGATCAATACTCTCTCTCTAATTAACCAGGATAACCCTGAATATCCAGTCCCCTTTTAAAGTCTATTGGATCTGCTGTCACTACCTCCTTTGGTAGAGAATTCCACATATTAACCACCCTTACTGTGAAGAACCCTTTTCATTCTGTAAGGTGGAATCTTTTTGCTTCTAACCTCAAAGGATGTCCACTTGTCAGATGAAAACCTCTTGCTACAAAAAGCTCACTTGACAAATCTTTATATTGATCCTGGATGTATTTATATAATAAAATCATATGTCCTCTTAGACTTTGGAGGGAAAGTACATCATTATCTAATGTAATTACCTTGCACAACTTCATGTCATCAGCAAAAATGGAGAAACTACTTTCCAGTCCATTAATAAATAAGTTAAAAAGGAGAGGACCTAATATTGAACCCTGAGGAACCCCTCTTACCACATTAGTCCGTTAATTAAATAAAACATGAGAAACATTCATTAAATAGGACATATGTTTGCTTATTTTTTTATAATTAATGTTAGTTTTCATGTAATTAAAGATCTATATGCATGCCTACATCTATTTCAAATAGCTATTTGCAATGTCAGAAAACTGTGACAACAAGGAAGGTGAATTGCTTGATGAACATTCTGCTACATGCACTGGAAATACAATGTGTAGTAATACAAAATCATTCATCTGCAGCAATAAACTGTCAAATGATACAATACCAAATAATTCACATCAGGGCTCATGCAGAGCTACCATATGTTGCAGATTGTTGTTTTAAGGAAACATGTAAAATACTATTGTCTATATATCTCATTTGTTAATTAAAGAACCACAGTGGTCAGTTTTGTTTCTATGTGTAAATGCCATGTAAAGGACTTTGAGTAGCTAGTTTACTACGTATTAGTTCAAGAAATGTGTGTGCATGTTCTATGTCATAGCATCTCACAACTATGGAAAGAAACATATTCAATATTAGAAATACTCACAGGATTCCCTATCCCCCCCAAAAAAAACAGTAGAGGCATTGTTATGATTACTTATATCAAAAATATCAAAAGACACACAACTCCTAATAAATCAAATATTTTAGTTGCTAGAATTACCATAACTAAAAATATATATATGCAGTTATAGATGAAAAATGTAAAAAATGTTAATCCTGTTGTAACATTTGGACACTGAAAATAGACAAAAATAAATAAACAAATAACATAAGAACCTAAATAACTTAGAAGAAAGAGAAAACTAATAATTTCTTAAATCACCACACAAATCCCTTTCTTCCCCCAACTGATTATTTTATTTACTTATCACAGATAATATGATGAAAAATTATATAAAAGAACAAAGACATTTACGTATTTATTGATATCTACAATATAACTGTTAATTATTTGTATTTGGTTTGAATTACAACATTTTTTTTGAAAAAAAAAAAGAAATGTGCTAATAAATTCAACAAGAAAGCAGTCTGTAAATAAAATGTTTTTTAAAATGAATGTATCCTGCCTGATATGCTGGATCTGTCCTCACCTGCATCCTGTCACATGATCCAACCTTGCTTTTTGTGTGTGTGAAAACTAGTGATGTCCTGAGCAGTTCGCAGGCGGACTATTCGCGGCGATTTTTGCATGTTCGCGTTCGCAGCGAACGGCGAACACATGCGCTTTTGGGTTCGCCCCCTATTCTTTATCATTGAGAAAACTTTGACCCTGCACCTCACAGTCAGCAGACACATTCCAGCCAATCAGCAGCATACACTCCCTTCCAGAGCCTTCCATCTGAAGGACAGCAATCCAAAAAGCCCTTTTTAGGGCTAGAACATCATTTATTTTATTTTATATTTTTTTTCTGTGTAATCTAATTGCATATGCCTGCCTGCCAGCGTGTGTGTGTGACAGGCTAACACCTAACAGCTTATATTGTGCTCAGTGAAATTAAACAACACTTTTTTGACTGTAATAGATTGAATAGCAATTGCCTGCCTACAGGCGTGTGAAGCCTATTGCATCTATTTTGCCAACTTTTGCCAGTGCACAGTGATACGTCATATCTGGTGCAACCGTAGTGTACAGTGACATAAAACAACACTTTTTTGACTGTTATCGATTGAATATCAGTTGCCTGCCTACAGGCGTGTGTGTGAGGCCTACAGCGCCTACTCTGCCAACTTTTGCCAGTGCACAGTGACACTCATATCTTGTGGCACCTTAGATTGCACGCGCAGTGCCCCAAATTTGAAGTTGGAGGACCGACCAAGCATCTTTTTCCATCTCCCGCTTCCAAAAATGCATGCCATATACACGTCCCCTGATAGTGGACATAACAGGGATTAAACTGATAGGAATAGTACTACTTAACAGTACACACCTTATAATAACGCAGACAGAGGCAACGCGTATAATATTCCATGCTGGGCAGTGGAAGCCCCCAGACTCTGACCTGTGTATAATATTCCATGCTGGGCAGTGGAAGCCCCCAGACTCTGACCTGTGTATAATATTCCATGCTGTGCAGTGGAAGCCCCCAGACTCTGACCTGTGTATAATATTCCATGCTGGGCAGTGGAAGCCCCCAGACTCTGACCTGTGTATAATATTCCATGCTGTGCAGTGGAAGCCCCCAGACTCTGACCTGTGTATAATATTCCATGCTGGGCAGTGGAAGCCCCCAGACTCTGGGAGTCTGAAGAAGAGGAGTCAGAGGAGGAAGGTGGCTTTGAGGAGGTGGAAGACCAAATACAGCAGGCATCCCAGGAGGCTTGTTGTAACCTTTCGGGGACCGTTGGTGGCTGGGTGGAGGAAGAGACCTTCAATGACATCAGTGAGGACAAGGAACGGGACATGGCTAGCTTGGTATTCAACCTTGTGCAAAGGGGGAGTTTGCGGTTGGGCAAAGGGACTGTTTGCGGTTGTTTGCGGTGCATTAAACGGGGAGATTGGTCTGTTACTGTGAAGCGGGTGTAACCCTTACACTACCTAATCGATACAACATCATACCTGATGTTTTAAAGCATGTTATTCCAAACAATTTAGGAATGTTAGGTGATTTATGCCCTTTATGGCTTAAAACCAGACTCTGCATCAACTATGTAATTTTCCGTGGGAGTTTTGCCATGGATCCCCCTCCAGCATGCCACAGTCCAGGTGTTAGTCCCCTTGAAACAACTTTCCCATCACTATTGTGGCCAGAAAGTGTCCCTGTGGGTTTTGAAATTCGCCTGCCCATTGAAGTCTATGGCGTTTTGCCGATGTTCTCCCGTTCGCGAACATTTGATGACGTTCGCGTTCGCTGTTCGCGAACCCAAAATTTGATGTTCGCGACATCACTAGCGAAAACCATTGAAATTATTGGGAAGCTGTTTAGTTATTCAGTATGTATGACTTAGCTCTCACTATCGCTATGTGCATGCGTGACCATGTTATTTAGCTTTCATGGTGCCCTAGGCCTTTTCACACTTTGTTATTTGAAAGCACCCACACCCCAGTTACTACTCCTCCTATCTCCTTGCTATATCTCAAATCATAGGTTTATGAGTTTGTATGTATATTAGAAAATCTTCACTACATTTACAGACAGAAATGTCACTACAAATAGACATCTCTTTCAAACATTATTCTATGCCCCCCTGATAAATGTGCTGCTCCAGAACTAGGTAAACACATTACTGGACCATTCCCCAATTTGATTTTTATTTGCCTGATTTTTCAAACTATATCTAATTTAAAGTCCTATCAGATTAAATGAAGGGTTAAGTAAGAACTCCTAAATAATTAAAAAACTATCAGATAACTTACATTTTTACACCATTTTAAAGTTGAATTTATAAATACACATTTGTTAAAGTAACAAGTGGAGAAGTAGATACTCTCAAAAAAAGACATTTTCTTGATTATGGGCATTATTATTTTTGGCAAGCAAAAATAATTAATAAATAAGTAAAGACTTAAAATTTTAAATTTTTATATACTGTATATACTTGAGTATAAGCCAACCCGAGTATTAGCCGAGGCACCTATTTTACCATAAAATACTGGTTAAAATGAGTGACTAGAGTATAAGCCGAGGGTGGGAAATGTGCTGCCCTCTGTGTCCCTCTTGTGCCCTCTGGGTCCCCCTCTTGTGTCCCCCACTCTCTCCCTTGTCTCTTCTCCCTTCCCTGTGTCTCTTCCAACCTCTCCCCTCCCTGTGTATCTTCCCCCTCCCTTATCACCCTCCTCAACCCCCCTCCTCATTCTTAACCTCCCTCCTCAACCCCACTCCTCATCCTTCCTCCTCATCCTCAACCCCCCCATCCTCAACCCCCCTCCTCATCCTCAACCTCCCTCCTCATCTCCAACCCCCTCCTCATCCTCAACCTCCCTTCTCATCCCCATCCTTAACCCCCCTCCTCAACCTCAACCCCCCCTCCTCAACCGCTCCTCCTCATCCTCAACCTCCCTCCTCAACCTTAACCTCACTCCTCATCCTCAACCTCACTCCTCATCCTCAACCCCCTCCTCCATCCTCATCCTCCCTCCTCAACCCCCCATCCTCAACCTCCCTCCTCATCCTCAAGCTCCCTCCTCAACCCCCATCCTCATCCTCCCTCCTCAACCTCCCCATTCTCAACCCCCCTCCTCATGCTCCCTCTTCAACCCCCCATCCTCATCCTCCCTCCTCAACCCCCCCATCCTCACTCCTCATCCTCAACCTCCCTCCTCAACCCCCCCATCCTCCCTCCTCAACCCCCCATCCTCAACCAGAGCAGAAGCAGGTAAGTGAGGGGAGAGGGGGAGGTATTTAGGGGGGTTTAGAATGAGGAGGGGGTTTAGGTTGAGGAGGGGGGTTGAGGAGGGAGAATGAGGAGGGGGGTTTATAATGAGGAGGGGGGTTGAGGATGAGGAGGGGGAGGGAAAGAGACACAGGGGGGTAGAGAAATATGGGGGAGTTAGAGAGACACGGGGGGGGGGGAGTGACTCGAGTATAAGCCTTAAATTTTAGCCTTAAAAAAAGGGCTGATCCAACTTCTGTTGTTAGCGGATTTGTAGCCCCATTAAATTCGGGCTACGTGTTCAAACGTAGCCCGTAACATTGATCTTAGAGAAATTTGGTATTAAATTGGACCTGTAATGCAGCCCACAGATGACTTGCGGGTTAAGATGCAGCAGGGACGAAAATAACCTATGATTTAAGCTACGTTGGACTTTGCGCCTGTAAATCCTTTGGTCTGTCAAGCCCGTAACCGATACTTGTTCAATTGAGCTATTAAATTGTGAAGAAGTCACTCCCGAGCAAGACTGTAACACTCAAATGGAGCCCAAAGCTCAACAAATGCACCAGAGGACCCGCAAAGGGGGTAAAGTCCAATACGTAGCACTTGTAAAGCACATAAAAACACAATACTGTACTTGTATTAAAAGTGGAAGTGATGTTAGGTCTTAGAATTAATAGCACAACATTCTCAAGCCCGCAAATTGGCCCAATAAAATACTTAATTTCATGTATATTTTATGTGTTCGATCGATCCCGGCAATCTGTTAATACATATAATGTAACCCGCATGTAATGGAATATAATATTTGCAGCTTTATTAATATTGCATGATGACTGGAATATCGGCCCGATCCAAACTTTTAATTGAAGCCCGTAGGACTTTAAAATCCAATTTCCATTTTTCTCTGGCACAATGATGATAATCTCTGTTGCCATTGGCTCCATCTAAACCCGTAACTACAGGTTTGCTTAATTGATCAACAGCAAAAACGCAAGTCTGACAGCGAACAACTGGTTTACAGGTTTTGGTTCTCAAACTCGTAACTTGCAGCCCGTTTAATTCAATAGGTCGTAACACGGGGGAATTTCAAGCCAGGAGTCTTTGCGAGATTCACATTGCACTTATGGGGCATTGTTATTTTTATTCTAAAGTCACTGGGCCTCATTCAATTGTGATTTGGCCAATTGATTAGGGCTCTATATAAGCACAGAGTATATTTTTTTACAGAAGTTTTTAGTTAGTGAAGACCTTGCTTTTGGATAGAAGTTCACTAACTAAAAACTTCTGTAAAAAAATATGCGATGTGCTTATATAGAGCCCTATTCAATTGGCCAAATCGCAATTGAATGAGGACCACTGAGTTTATTTTGAAGTGTAGTTCTTCAAAATAGTGTATTTTGTATATAGGAAATACAATGGCTTTGCAGAGTTAGACTGAATATGAATATTATTGTTATTATTTAGCTTTTATACTATACTAGCGACTTGCCCGTCAAAAAATGACGGTCAATAAAATTTAAATGTTGTGAAATTTGTTTGCAACACAAAATGAGTCATTTGTCCCTTTTTTTTTTCTAAAAATGAAAACACATTAATTTTTTTAACTTTTTATTTTTTTAACTTTCAACTTATATTTCACAAACATTAAACTTTGTAACATGCAACTTGTATATGAGACATTTGTTCACCATTTTGTTAACAATACTAACACTTTTCAATACATATTTATTACTGAGTAACTGCAGACTATATTAACTTCGAGTAAGTAAATAGTTTTAACAATAACATGCTTTTTATCATTTGTAACATATTTGTTAAACTCTTGTTAAACTAAATTAGCATTGAATCCAGAGGAAGGCAAACAATAAAAACCCTCTATTGAAACTTGTCCAATTGTATCAAAGAGGGAAAAAAATTAATTCCTTCCTGACCCCATTAACTGGCGATCGGATTTCTCCCTGAATCAATACTTTGAGCAACATTCTATTATCGGCCGTAAATCGGCCGTAAGGCTGCGATTCCTTGCGGGGGTTCAGTTAACTCGCGATTCTATTATACGGCCCCGCAAGGATCTCCCCTTACGGCCGGCCGCATATCTTGAAACCGGCCGTAAGCTCTGAAATATAAAAACGCAAAAATAAATTCAAGCCTGCACTGTACAGCTCTGTAAATGCTAGGGATCATATTGGGGGACATGAGGATTAATAGTAACCCACTCTCAAGCTTGCACATCAGCCCAAACCCGAGTTCAAATTAACTGTTTATTTTCCGGCTGCGGCGTGGGCGGGTCTGAGGTGCTCTAAGCTCTATGGACTTTTTACATGTATATTTTACGTATATTAAAAAAATATTATTTTACGGATTTGAGTATAGGGTAATTATGTGCTATTTTTGCTAACACCGAATATCACTTTATAGTCTTCTCAAAGTGCAGGATGGCTTTATTTGAGCTATTTTATGTGCTTAATTGGAGCTAGCGGGACCTGTTTGCTGCAAGTAAGCAGCGGCTCGTTTTTAGCCGTGCAGACAGGGTTCCTAGAGCAATAGAATCGCAACCAGGCTTTTCTTACGGCCGATTTCCTTGCGGACGTTTTAGATCAAAGGCTTTCCTCCGGCGTAATCGTCCGCAAGAGATAACAAGGCGCCGGCCGCAAGCCTGACGGAGTCCCCGGCCGGAGGGGAATAGAATAGCCGGAAAGCTTGCGGCCGGTCCTTGCGGCCCCGCAGCGGCTGCGGCCGATAATAGAATGAGGCCCTTTGTCTTTAAATAATACATTTCCAATTATTCTTAAAATAGTTAAACTTTATACTAACAATACATATTTTACTATACCACATATATATTTACCAAACTTTTTTCAAAATTCCAAAAACACATATTTAACATCTGAAATTTTAACATCAAACAATAACATTTAACTGTTATAAACCTGAAAAAGTCAGTTAATTGTTTTGTGGGGCCAATCATGTAAATATAAAACTTTGAACCCATTCCAATCTGTTTAAGGATATTTTACTGTTGTTTTTTTTTTTGTTTTTTTTTCAGTTTGTCCATTCTGCAAATATCACATAGATTTTCATAAGTGAAATAGTGTTCCCGTATTTAAAGAGTCCCAGAGTACTTAAATTTTGTCATGGAAGTCAAACCACTGTTCTCTATGTTTTTTTGTCCATTCTTTGAATGTTTTACGTGAAATGTTTTTTTTGTGCAATCATATTGAGTCCCATAAAATGTTGGCATTAAAATGAAACCATTGTTCTCTATCTTTCCAACACCTCATAGTAGACAATGTTTTTGGTGTAAACACATCCATTGTCCAATAAATGACCTTGAGTTTCATTTTCTTCAACATGCACTTTAATTTCTTTTGGATTAGTGCACCTTGAAAAAGCCACATAGAGTTGTCCATGTGCAAAAACTGGTTCCTTTAAAAAAATCCCAACCAACTTAAAAGTTTGTCCTTGGGATTTATTGATGGTCATAGCAAATGCCATTATAACTGGAAATTGTCTCCGTTGAAGGACAAAGGGCAAACCACTCTCACTTGGAGATAAATCAATTCTTGGTATAAAAACTCGTTCACCTTTATGGGTACCAGTTATAATTTCTGCATGTATAAAATGTTCTTTTAACTCCTGCACAATTAATCGGGTCCCATTACAAAGTCCTTTTTTTGGATTCATATTTTGCAATAACATAACAATTGCGCCTTTTTTCAATTGTAAAATATGTGGGGGCATTCCAGATGGTGTTAACAAATTAATAAATTCGATACTAAAATTCGATTCACTGTCTTTATCATCTGACAGAATAGAATCTGCACTGTAATAATTATTTTGTGGTGCATTGATATATTTTAAAATTTCGTTATTTACATTCAAGGCATCGATATTTTTTGATGTTAATATTACTTTATTTGCAATGTCTGTGTAATCCTCATTATTAAGAGTGTTTAGAAATATGGCTGATGTGAGTGATTCATTGCAAACCATTTCTGATGGAATTTCAATGGTACCATTTGGTAAATGCTGTATTTCTGGATGTTTTCCATCTCCAATTTTAATGAGCCAGTCATTGAATTAATTTTGGCCTTCAGATCTCATATTTAATTCTAATTTGAGATGTGTAAATATTTGCCACAGTTTACTGGTCTTGATACATGTTTCAATGATCTCTGTTCTATTTCCATATTGGATCTAAATTACAGCTTAATATATTGATGTTGATAAATGGTTGTTCTTCATTGTGTGGATATATTCTAATATCCCGCTGAAAAGGTGGTTCACCATCTTCATTTTTAAACACCATGGCAACCTCATTTACAGTAGGTAAATTATATCTTCTTTGATCAGTGTTGCGATCTCTTTTTAACACCATATTGACTCTTGGTGTAGGCAATTGATGTCTTTCAGCATGTTCCTGTTGTTCTTTTTCAAGCTGTGCTAATTGTTTGTTTGCTTGACTATATGTTTTTTTTTTGCATAATTTTATCCAGCTGTTAAAAGACTATGTGCAAACACTGTCTATTTTCTGGAAGTGTCATTCTTTGTTCCACAGCTTCCATCGTATCTAAGACATATAACTGCAAATTTCCTTTGCTCTCCTTCTTGTGGGTGTAAATGTGAAGTTCGGTGGTATATTTGACCTTGAACTCTGAAACAATAAGGACCATGTCCTGGTACATTTTCTGCTAATGTTGCACCCATTGACATGTTATAAGACCTTATGTTTTGTTTGAAATTATTATAATTTGGAAATGTTGGATCACTCATAATGCATTCTAAATAATATGGAAATGGGTGTCTTAGTGGAAGTTTCACCTTTCCTTTCTGACAGCAACTAATGAAATTTCCGTCAGTAGGTCTTTCCTTTATAAAATGATAGGCCCCACAAAACTGACAAACCACATTAAGTAACCCACAATAATGAGTATCTACTTCTACTGCAGTAGTAAACACATTATCATGCATTTCTTCAACATAAATATCAGACCCACTTTCTATATTTACATTTTTTTCTTGTGTGTCTACATTTAAGTCATTCTGCAAAATAGAATCATTGGACAATGGTTCACAGAGATGTTTTTGTTTACTTTTACGTTTCTTGGAAGCCCCAACACACTCACTTGCGGCTTTCTTACTCATCTTTCTTTTATTTAAAAGTCTCTGTCGATCTTCTTCTCGCAAGCGTTGTGAAGTTTCCGGTATCTGAGCATCTCTCCACCTTTGCTTCCTTTCCCTTGCCAATCTTCTTTTGCGATCAATTTTGTCTTCTCCATTGTCCGCCATTTTAATCTGTAATTTTAAATAGAGATGTAATTATTGTTTCTTCTTTGTTTTATATACATTTTTTTCCTTTTTGTACTTTTAGATTAAAGTAGATGAATAAACTAATAAAACATTGTCAATTGTTGCACTTTAGTCTGAAAGAAATTAAACCATTTTTCAAAGTATTTTATTGACATATATGAAATCGGAAATAGCTGCACATATCCATCTTTATATTATTAATCCTTCAATGACATTCCTTCTTGATTGAATTCACAGCATACCATCCTTTTTTTTTTTTTGCAAGTGTTGTAAGCTTCTTATTTTCTTTAAATATTATTATTAATTAGTATTGTCTTTTCAACTTTTTTAAAGTTTTGACTAAATATGATAAATTAATGACTCAATAAGTACTATCCAATTTTCAATAAATTTCAATTTTCACCAAATATATAATACATAGCCTTTTTCTATGCTTCACTACAAAATAACATTTTATACCTGTGAAGATGATGTTGATGTTGTTCAAAGGCTGCAAACGTCACACTGTCTGTTTATTCCCTTGCAGATCCGAATAAACTGTAAAATCAAATAGATAATATTTTTAAACTTTTGCTTCATCAATATCATTAAATGAACATCAACAGACAAATATTTGGCTACATTAAAAACCTCATATTTTTTAATATTTTGCTGTATTAATATAATTAAAATGCTGTACCTGTCCAAATTATCCTTATGATGTTCAATGTGTGCAAACGTCACTATCTCTGGTCATTCACGTAGAGTTCACTGCAATTATACAAAATAGTAAAATTAATGTATAATATGTTACTTCATCTGTATTAATCAATGAGGCTTCACATACCTATTTTTGCATAGATTAAAAACATGACATAAATATATCAATAAATCAGCATGAACACCCATATGAAAGCATAGATTATAAACATACACTCAATATTACTGTTAGTCTTTAAATAAGAATCAATGAATCTGTATTAATCTTAAATTAATATATGACTAAATATAACATCAACACATAAGCATGTTCCCTTTTTTTTTTTAGAGTGGTATACAAAATATATAAGAACTGAATTATTTCAATAATGTACATACATTAATAATTAATTAATCAACGTGTTCCTTTTTTTTATGCACATTCTTAAACGTTAACCTTTTTTAATATTAATGATTAGTAATGATACATTATGAATGTTATTTACAATTCTTACCCACAGGTAATCACAACATATCACAAAATAGTTCTTAAATTAATATACATGAATAATTAATGAATCAATGTGTTCCTAATTAATTAATGTACATTATGAATGTTATTAACAATTGTTTCACACAGGTAATCCCGACATATAACAAAATAATTGTTAAATTAATGTACATTTTTATTGACATTCTTAATTTTGAAATTAATAATTAATTAATGTATGTCCATTATGAATGTTATTAACAATTGTTTCACACAGGTAAGCACAATATTATTTTTATATTAATTACATTTCTTATTTCTTATTTATTAATTAAGCACCAATTTATTAATTAATAATTATAAATAATAAGCACAATATTATGTTTCTATTAATTAAATTTCTTATCTATTATTTCTTAAGTAAGTACCAATTTATTAATTAATAATTATAAATAATATATTTACCTTTTTTAATGTAATAATGCTGAAGCAGTATACTGAAGAGCTAACAATCTCTTGCGATTTCCCGGCATCAGAAAACATCCAGTCAGACTGTCATCACCTGAGGAGAAAGTGTGAGTCATGTGTGAAATGTGCCCTATATATAGGCTTTGTGCGCAAGACAAATGCATTGTTTTAGGCGGGAAATCCGCAGTTGCGCGAGCCAAATGCGTTGTTTTCGGTGGGAAATCCTATGTGGCGCGAGACAAAGGCGGGAAATCTGTGTTAATGCGTAAATCGGTAATATCGTTTCGTAAAATATACTCGCTACTGTCTTTTTACTCATTTTTAATGCGCATCCTTTATCTCGTTTTTCTAACACATATGTCTGTGGCTGTGTTTAACGCAGTCCGTAGTAGTATAGCCTCGTTTTCATTTTTTTTTCGGCGGCCATTTTTTTCTCGCTTAGCCGATTTTCGATCTTTGTAACTCGGCTAAATCGATCTAAATTGCAGTTCCAACTCACTTCCACATGTCCTTCCTGGTTCCCCATGCTGTAAGTGACCTTTGTTTTATTTTTTAGTGTGTATTTAGTGTTTTTTTTACTGTTTTTGTTCTGCTGCTTATCTCGTAAGGCTACGCGAGGCTCGCCTGCAATGAGCGCCTGCGGCGCTCATCGCTAAGTCGTACGCACTACGCAACACTACGGTTTAACGCCTCGCCGGGCGATGAGCGCCTGCGGCGTTATCTCTAAGTCGTACGCACTACGCAATGCAGCGTGACGACGAATCGTAGTTAGACAATTATAATATGTGATACTGCCATCATAGAAAACGGGGCTCCTCTATTTTTAAATCTAAATGTTGATCTTTTTAAAAATTACATTCAAAAGCTGTTTTTCCTTCATATGTAGAACCTAACCTTAAAAAAATAAAATAAATGTAAGAGTTTTTTTTCGACTGTTCTTTATTACTTGAAAAAAAACTATGAAATTAGATCAGTGGCTCTTTATAATCTAACTGTTATAGTTGGCTGTTATAGGGACTTTGGCCCTCATTCAATTGCAATTTGGCCAATTGAATAGGGCTCTAAATAAGCACATAGCAAATTTTTTTAAAGAAGTTTTTAGTTAGTAAGCATCTATCCAAAAGCAAGGGTTTCACTAACTAAAAACTTCTTTAAAAAAAATATGCTATGTGCTTATTTAGAGCCCAATTCAATTGGCCAAATCACAATTGAGGCCAATTGAGGGCCTTTGAAAGCATGACTTTCTTTTTTGCATCTGGAAGAGGGTATATGATAATGAATCACTTTATGTAACTTTTTTCATATTATGCTCTCAAAGAAGAAAAAACTGTTTCAATTGTAATATTGATGATTAACCCTTGCTTTTCCAATAATTATATACATAGATGTTTAAAAATATTATCATCAAGTCTAGTTCTTCAAAATAGAATACTATAATTATAATTCTGTGATCATTTAATGACAAGAGAAATGCCTGAGCATTAGTAATTAGCAATGTTTGTAATACAAATGATGAAACAAAAACATTTGAAAAGCGTTAATAAAAGCTAATTATGTTTATACAAAAAAAAAAAACTGGCATAGAAAATCTGGCATAAACCTATAATGACACAATAATTGTAATATTTTTTAAAGCTTCAAAACATAATTAATTCTTCTACTACTATTTGATACATTAGCATTATGGAATAACCTAAAATAGAATGCAGTATTAGATTGTCATGTGGGATGTACTGTAATATCAACATTTGTAAAAGCTACTATAGGCCTTAGGCTTTAATTTATCAAAAAGTGTAATTTTATCCACTGAGAAAAATTACAATGTCCTTTGGTTTTGATTTATCAAATTAAAACCCCCAGTGAAATGAATTTATGACCCCAGGCTCGGTTGCCATCTGTTGCTTTTACACGCTTTTCTTAATCCTTGTTTCACCGCTGTCCCATTGGACAAATACAGTCAAACAGATTACATTACTTATGTGACACATTGGTGGATATTTCCTCTTGCAAAAAGCTTCTGTCTAGAGCAGTGGTTCCCAAAATTCTCCTCAGGGCTCCCAAGACAGGTTGGGATTTCAATTTAACAGTGTGCAAACACAGGTAAGGAAATTAGAGGCCTATTGAATACTAATTGGCCTCACTTGTGTTCACACATTATTAAATTGAAATCCTGACCTACCTGGGAAGCCTTGAGGATAGGTTTGGGAAACACTGATCTAAACTATTTTTCCACTTGGACCTTTAAAAGAATATATTGCGAGGAAATGAGAATAATGGGTGAATAGGGAGTGTATGATGTGAACTTGACAAAACTGTGGACATTTAGGTGTCACTGTAATCGAATGCCATTGTTCATCAGACTTTTTGAGAATCAAAAGGTTCAAGTCATTTTTATTTGTCAACCAATTTTGGTGACATAGTTGTCATAATAGAAATGTTCAAAATTTTGGCTTTGAACTGTATACTTTGCTATGGTATTACCTATCTAGCTGCCAGGAACATTTAGGAAATAAGGCACTGGTTGGTTAGGTATTACTCAACTTGGAGTGCATCTTTCATGTCTTTTCTCCCTCTCTCCCTCCCCTGTGTATTTTCTCACCCTCTCCCTCCCCTGTGTGTTCCCCCCTCTCCTGTGTCTTCTTTCCCCTCTCTCCCTCCTGTGTCTCCATTCCTCCTCTCCCTCCCCTGTATCTCTTTCCCCCCTCTCACTCCCCTGTATCTTCTTCCCCCTCCCCTGTGTCTCCTTCCCCCTCTCACTTTCTCCTTTCCCACTCTCCCTCTCCTGTACTCCTTTTCATCCTCTCCCTCTCCTTTCCCCCTCTTTGTCTCTTTCCCCCTCTCTCTTTCCCCATGAGTCTCTTATCCCCCTCTCCCTCCCCTGTGTCTCTCCCCCCCTCTCCCGTGTGTCCCCCCCACTCTCCTCGTGTGTCTTCTCCCACCTTTTCCTTTCCCCTGTGTCTCTTCCCCCTCTCGATGCACATGGTCCGGCAGTGTTGCTCGGGTGGGCTGGGCTGCCTCACACGGAGCCGCACCCGGAAGAGCCTGCAGCAGGGCCCAGCACTGCCGCAGGCTACGATCAGCTCCACTAGCATCTGTAGGATGGGTAGCAGTACACATTGACCTGCAGGGCCCGGGGCCTGCCGCTCCCTCCTCCACCTCATGTAGCAGCCCAAGCCCTCCCCAGTGCTGCCTGCAGCCGCCCAAACACCTCCGGGCCTTCCAGGACACAGCGCAACTGCGAATGTTGATGTCACCATGCAGGCCCTACTGGGGCCTTTGGCGCTCATTGCAGCCTAAGTCTTGCTGGCCTCATCATGAGGTATGCAATTGTGCATGAGCTAGCATGCAATATTTAACATTGCATGACCAACATCACAAACATGACCACAGACAACTATAAAATGGGCTTCACAATTCGGTTCATAACAGTGTCGATTTTATTAAATATTATATCACTATCATTTTCACAGTTGTTAAAGTTTACAGCCATTTTTATTTATTTATTACTCTTTTTCTTTATTATTTACATTTTTGAGGTGTACTCTTTCTGGAGAGTCTGGCTTTCTAATGTTGTTGTTTTTTCTTTTCCCTTCCATTATATCATTGTGGTTGTACTTGTGGCTTAACAATGATTTAAAGATCAAGATACGGAGTAAAAAACAGGCATTTAAATTATACAAACAAGAGGGGACAGAGACTGCTTTACGGGAATACAAGGAAATCAACAAGGCTTGCAAAAGCGCGATTAGACTGGCTAAAATAGAAAATAAAAATTAATTGCAAAAGAGAGTAAGACTAACCCTAAAATATTTTTTAAGTATATTAATGGGAAGAAGGCGAGGAAGGAAGCTATAGGAACATTAGAATGTTAAACAGGCTGTCTGAAAATTAATGACCAGGAAAAGGCAGATGAGCTAAATAGGTTATTTTCTTCGGTATACACAAGGGAGGTACCAGTGGTTGGGACACTGCAACATAATGGGGCTGCACTACCTTTGCCAAATAATTGGTTAACACAGGAAGTAATCCAAAAGAGGTTGGAAAAAATAAATGTTAATAAAGCCCCGGGTCCTGATGGAATACATCCAAGGGTACTAAGGGAACTGGGTTCTGTAATAGCCAAACCATTATATTTAATGTTTCAAGATTCACTCAACACAGGGTCTCTACCAGATGACTGGAGAAAAGCTGATGTGATACCTATATTTAAAAAGGGAACAAGAGCAAATCCGGGGAATTATAGACCAGTGAGCCTCACTTCTGTAGTGGGGAAGCTTTTAGAAGGGTTAATAAGGGATAATATACAAGAATATGTCTATCTGAACAGGATTATAAGTAGGAGTCAACATGGGTTTATGAGGGATAGGTCATGTCAAAAAAATCTAATTAGTTTCTATGAGGAGGTTAGTAGGAACCTGGATCAAGGCAACTCAGTGGATGTAGTCTTTTTGGATTTTGCAAAGGCTTTTGATACAGTGCCACATGGGAGACTATTTGGCAAACTAAGGGATACAGGAATTGCAGTAAATATATACTCATGGATTGAGAGCTGGCTAAAAGACAGGAAGCAAAGTGTTGTTGTAAATGGAACATACTCCGATTGGACTAATGTGGTAAGTGGGGTTCCTCAGGGTTCAGTATTAGGTCCTCTCCTATTTAACATATTTATCAATGACTTAGAGGTAGGATTGGAGTGTGGGGTCTCCATTTTCGCTGATGACACAAAGTTGTGCAAGGTAATTAAATCAGAAAATGATGTGCTTTCCCTCCAAGGGGATTTACAAAAATTGAGGAATGGGCATCTAAATGGCAGATGAGATTTAATACGAATAAATGTAAGGTTATGCATCTGGGAAGGAAAAATAGTTATGCAATTTATAATCTTAATGGAGCAAATCTAGGTGTGTCAGATATTGAAAGGGATTTGGGAGTGCTTGTGGACAACCACCTAGGTAACAGTGCTCAAAGCCAAGCAGCAGCTGCAAAGGCAAATAAAATATTAGCATGTATTAAAAAGGGTATAGAAGCCAGGGAAGCAAATATAATTCTGTCACTATACAAATCTCTAGTACGCCCTCATTTGGAATATGGAGTACAATTTTGGGCACCACTTTATAAAAAGGACATTTTAGAGAAAAAAAAGTACAGAGAAGGGCAACAAAACTAGTAAGGGGAATGGATGGCCTAAGTTATGAACAAAGGCTAACCACATTAAACTTTTTTTCTCTAGAAAAAAAGCATCTAAGAGGGGATATGATTACATCCTTTGAGAGTAGAAGTAAAAAGATTTCACCTTAAAGAAAGAAAAGGGTTCTTCACAGTAAGGGTGATTAAACTGTGGAATTCTCTACCAAAGAAGGTGGTGACAGCAGATTTGATAGATAACTTTAAAAAGCGATTGGATATATTTGTAAATAAAAAGGGCATTCCGGGTTATCCTAAATAATTAGAGAGGGAGTATTGATCCAGGGAGGAGTCAGATAACCAGTATCTGGGGTCAGGAAGGAATTTTATATATTTTTTCCCCTTTTGAGACAATTGGCAAAGTTTCACTGTTTCTTTTCTGTTTGCCTTCCTCTGGATCAATTAAAAATCAATCAGCGTATTGCAGATCAGAGGGGATCTTAAAAGGTTGAACTTGATGGACTTAAAAGTATTTTTAAACCTAAATTGTAACTACAGTATGTAACTATATTTCCATTTGTGCTAGTGATATTAAAACTCAGTGGCAACAATGTAACCTTATATTTCTTTCATGGATCTAAGAATTGAATAATTAAATTTTATACATATTAATACAAACTAACCTTGAATAGAGCATTATAAATAAGACATATGTGATTGATAGCTTTAAAAAATTATTGTTTGTTAATACATTTACCCACATCATACAAATACCTATAGACTCTGTGCCACAATTATTTTTGCATTAATAGGATAAAACAAATGATGTGTAAAACAAGACACTGCAGTTTGTTACTAGTCACAGAAATTCATTTCTCTCCTACATACATTGATTATTAGTGATGTCCCGAACAGTTTGCCGGATTACTATTAGCGGCGATTTTCGCATGTTAGCGTTCACATCGAACGGTGAACACATGCGCTTTTCGGTCCGCCCCCTTTTCTTTATCATTGAAGAAACTTTGACCCTGCACCTTACAGTCAGCAGACACATTCCAGCCAATCAGCAGCATACACTCGCTTCCAGGGACTTACATCTGAAGGACAGCCTCCATTTTAGAATCATTCTGAAGCTACATTCGTTGAGAGAGGATATATATTCTACCTGCTGCTGATTTAATAGGGAAATAGATAGCCAGGCTGTGTATTTAGCTTTCACTACACACCTGAAGGACTCATTCGATATCTGCTGCAAGGACAGCAACCCAAAAAGCCCTTTTTAGGGCTAGAACATCATTTTTTTTTCTATTTTTTTTTTCTGTGTAATCTAATTGCATATGCCTGCCTGCTAGTGTGTGTGTGAGGCCTATTGCATCTACTCTGCCAACTTTTGCCAGTGCACAGTGACACTCATATCTATTATTATTATTATTATTATCGTTTATTTATAACGCGCCAACATATTCAGTAGCGCTGTACATAAGATAAGTTCAAGACAAAGATACATACAAACTAACACATAGTAAAACAAGGAGGGCCCTGTCTTTGAGTTTGGAATCCAGTGTCCATGGTGCTTTCCCTAAAACACCTTGTGGGATTGAAACTCGCAGACTTACATCCTAAAGGTATTGTGTGAGGAAAAGGAGGGAGAGAGATTTGAGAGTGTGTTAGGGTGGGAGGTGATACGCTTCTTTAAAGAGATGTGTTTTTAGAGAGGATTTGAATGATTTGAGGTTGGAGGATAGTCTGGTGGAGCGAGGCAAGGAGTTCCAGAGAATAGGGGCAGCACGAGAAAAGTCCTGAAGGCGAGAGTGAGAAGAGGTGACAAGAGTTGTGGAAAGAAGAAGGTCATTAGCAGAGCGAAAAAGGCGTGTGGGGGAGTATTTGGAGATGAGACCAGAAAGGTATGGGGGAGTGCACTTGTTGAGGGCTTTGAAAGTTAGGGTCAGGATTTAAAATTTTATTCTGGAGGCTATGGGAAGCCAGTGGAGAGATTGACAGAGAGGTGATGCCGACACTGAACGTTGTGTACGGAAGACGAATCTAGCAGAGGCGTTCATAATGGATTGAAGTGGAGATAGTCGGGTGGTGGGGAGGCCAGCAAGAAGCGAGTTGCAGTAGTACAGTCGAGAGATGATGAGAGAGTGTATAAGGATTTTAGTTGTGTCTTGTGTAAGAAAGTGGCGAATTCTGGAGATGTTTTTTAGATGGAGAAGACAAGATTTAGTTAGTGATTGTATGTGAGGGATGAAGGACAGGGCGGGGTCCAAAAGAACCCCAAGACAACGGGCTGTTGACAGTAAGAGAGATGTGAGGAATTGAAGCTTTGGGAGAGGGAGGGAAGATTAGGATTTCAGTTTTAGACATGTTGAGTTTGAGATGGTGGGTGGACATCCAAGAGGATATACTAGAGAGGCAGTTGGAGACATGTGTTAGAAGAGAGGGGTATAGATCTGGTGCTGAGAGGTAGATTTGGGTGTCATCTGCGTAGAGATGATATTGCAGCCCAAAAGAGTTTATAAGGGTACCAAGTGAGGAAGTGTAGATGGAGAAGAGGAGCGGGCCTAGTACAGATCCTTGTATTACGCCAACAGACAGGGGGTAGGTAAAAGAAGAGGTGTCAGAGAAGGAGATACTGAATGATCGATTTTGTAGGTATGATGAGAACCACGAGAGAGCAGTGTCTCGAATACCGAGGGAGGAGAGGATATGGAGTAGAAGTGGATGGTCAACAGTGTCAAAGGCAGCAGAGAGATCTAGAAGAAGGAGAATAGAAAAGTGACCTTTTGACTTGGCAGCAAGCAGGTCATTGGTGACTTTAGTGAGAGCTGTCTCAGTGGAATGTTGGGGCCGAAAGCCAGATTGGAAGGTGTCAAGAAAGGAGTTAGAGGAGATAAAGCTGGTAAGGTGGGTATAGACGAGCCGCTCGAGCAGTTTGGAAGCCAAAGGAAGTAGAGAAATAGGGCGGTAGTTAGAAGCAATGTCAGAGTCAGATGAGAACTTTTTGAGGATGGGTGTAATTGTGGCGTGTTTTAGACAAGATGGAAACTTGCCGGTAGTTAGGGAAGGGTTGAAAATGTGTGTGAGAGCTGGGATTAGTGTGGTAGAGAGGGGAGTGATGAGCTGAGATGGAATAGGGTCCTGGGGACATGTAGTGAGGCGAGTGGATGATAGCAGGCTAGCGACTTCATCCTCTGTAGCTGGGGCAAAGCAGTTCAAAGTGGCTGTTGGATTGGGGGAGGGAGAAGAGTGGGTTAGGTTGGATTGTTGAGACGGTAGAGTGAGTGAGCCACTGTGAGATGAGAGTTCATTGCGGATATTTTCGATTTTATGAATAAAATGGTTGGCAAAGTCTTCAGCTGTGAGAGAGGAAGGGATGGGAGGAGGTGGTGGGTGGAGGAGAGTTTTGAACGTTGCGAACAGACGCTTTGGGTTAGAGGATAGTGTTGATATTAGTGAAGTGAAGTAGTGTTGTTTGGCGAGGTTGAGGGCAGAGGAGTAGGAGCGTAACATAAATTTGTAGTGGAGGAAATCTGCAGAGGTGCGTGATTTCCTCCAGAGCCGTTCAGCGGTGCGGGAGCATTTTTGGATGTATCGTGTTTGAGTTGTGTGCCAAGAGTTGTAAAGTGAGAAGGCAGTGTCAGGGCAGTTGAGGTAGGTGATGGGGCTGAGAAGGGGTTGGATATTAATGGAGAGCTGAGTAGGGTCAAGTGCTAGCAGGTTTCTGTTCGTGATGGTGGCAGGGGTAGGAGAGGGGTGGTGGGAGGAAGAAGAGGTGAGGTTAAAGGTAAGTAAGTGATGGTCAGATAGAGGGAGTGGATGGGTGACTGGGTTGGAGGCTGTGCTGAGGTTGGTGAAGATAAGGTCAAGAGAATGTCCAGCATGATGAGTAGAAGAATCTGTTAGTTGTGAGAGGCAGAGGGAAGAGGTGAGTGCAAGCAGTTTGGCTGCTGCTGGGGAGGTGGGAGTGTCAATGGGAATGTTAAAATCTCCAAGTACCAGTGAAGGAACATTGGAGGAGAGAAAGTGAGGGAGCCAGGCAGAAAAGTGATCAAGAAATTGAGAGGGAGTGCCAGGGCGGCGATAGATCACGGCAACACGTAGAGAGATAGGTGAGAAGAGGCGGATTGTATGCACTTCAAAGGATGAGAATTGGAGGGATGGGACAGGGGGTAAGAGGTGAAAAGTACAGCGAGTGGAAAGCAATACACCCGCACCACCACCTTGCTTGTTCCCAGGTCTAGGTGTGTGGCTAAGGTGAAAACCACCATAAGAGAGTGCTGCAGGGGAGGCAGTGTCAGAGGATGAGAGCTAGGTTTCCGTGAGAGCCAATAGATTGAGGGAGTTGGAGATGAATAAGTCGTGAGTGAAGGTGAGTTTATTGCAGATAGACCGTGCGTTCCAGAGGGCGCAGGAGAAAGGTAGAGTAGAAGGTTTGTGACATGTAATGGATATCAGATTCTGGGTGTTACGGGTGTTTGCTGGCCATGAACCAGAGCGTGGCTGACAGCGAGTGGAGATGAGTGAGGGACCTGGGTTAGGGGATATATCTCCCGTAGCCAGGAGAAGGAGTAGTGAGAGGGAGAGAAGATGGGACTGGGACTTACAGTGTTGTTTCTGCTTGTGAGTGTTAGGGAGGGGATGATGTTGTGACTGGAGGAGAGAGAGGAGCTCATGGGAGCAGAGAAGGGGAGAGGAGAGCAAGGAAGGTGAGATGGTAATATTGTTGGGGACATGATATGGAGAGGCTGCAAAAGAAAGTCTGAGAGAAAGGCAGTAGGTTATAAGAAAGAGGAAAGAGTGAGAAAGCATTGTGACAGTGTGTAAGCTCAGGAGAAAGATAGGATGATTTAGTGATAGTGGGGTAAGAATTATTGTCCTAAGATAAGAAGTAGAATAGCTATAGGTTCAGGAGCAAGGAAGAGAGTGTGATAAGTTTAATCAGAATGATGGTGGTGGGTGAGTATCTAAGAGACTTTATTAATTGGGTTTTTAGTAGCTGATGTTAAATGAGCAGGTGCAAGTCATGTGAGTATCTATTAATTAAAGTAATGCAAGGGTGAGTGGGAGTGGGGCAGGGAGGGAGGGGATAAATCTGTGGGATGTTTGTGTCGGGGGGGGGGGTTATTGTGGCTCTGAGTTGCAGCTGTGATGAGACAGGGAGAGAAAGTGTGAGTCTAGGATATACAGATAAGACCATTTGCTACAGATGTTAGATAGTAGCTTAGACGGGGGAGGTGAGATACAACCCACAGTATATAGTACACCAACAGACTAGACAATTAACTAAGATACAAAAGTTTTACACAAATGTTACTATGTGGCCAGATATAATATACAATATGAAAATTAATAATTAAAGTAACAGACAGAAGTATCTTGTTGTTGGTCTTCCAGGTAACTGCAAAATACCTTTAAATCTGTGGGATGTTTGTGTCCAGAGTTAGGTTATTGTGGCTCTGAGTTGCAGCTGTGATGAGACAGGGAAAGAAAGTGTGAGTCTAGGATATACAGATAAGACCATTTGCTACAGATGTTAGATAGTAGCTTAGACGGGGGAGGTGAGATACAACACACAGTATATAGTACACCAACAGACTAGACAATTAACTAAGATACAAAAGTTTTACACAAATGTTACTATGTGGCCAGATATAATATACAATATGAAAATTAATGATTAAAGTATCAGACAGAAGTATCTTGGTGTTGGTCTTCCAGGTAACTGCAAAATACCTTTAAATCTGTGGGATGTTTGTGTCCAGAGTGTGGTTATTGTGGCTCTGAGTTGCAGCTGTGATGAGACAGGGAGAGAAAGTGTGAGTCTAGGATATACAGATAAGACCATTTGCTACAGATGTTAGATAGTAGCTTAGACAGGGGAGGTGAGATACAACACACAGTATATAGTACACCAACAGACTAGACAATTAACTAAGATACAAAAGTTTTACACAAATGTTACTATGTGGCCAGATATAATATACAATATGAAAATTAATAATTAAAGTAACAGACAGAAGTATCTTGTTGTTGGTCTTCCAGGTAACTGCAAAATACCTTTAAATCTGTGGGATGTTTGTGTCCAGAGTGAGGTAATTGTGGCTCTGAGTTGCAGCTGTGATGAGACAGGGAGAGAAAGTGTGAGTCTAGGATATACAGATAAGACCATTAGCTACAGATGTTAGATAGTAGCTTAGACGGGGGAGGTGAGATACAACACACAGTATATAGTACACCAACAGACTAGACAATTAACTAAGATACAAAAGTTTTACAAAAATGTTACTATGTGGCCAGATATAATATACAATATGAAAATTAATAATTAAAGTAACAGACAGAAGTATCTTGTTGTTGGTCTTCCAGGTAACTGCAAAATACCTTTAAATCTGTGGGATGTTTGTGTCCAGAGTGAGGTTATTGTGGCTCTGAGTTGCAACTGTGATGAGACAGGGAGAGAAAGTGTGAGTCTAGGATATACAGATAAGACCATTTGCTACATATGTTAGATAGTAGCTTAGACGGGGGAGGTGAGATACAACACACAGTATATAGTACACCAACAGACTAGACAATTAACTAAGATACAAAAGTTTTACAGAAATGTTACTATGTGGCCAGATATAATATACAATATGAAAATTAATAATTAAAGTAACAGACAGAAGTATCTTGTTGTTGGTCTTCCAGGTAACTGCAAAATACCTTTAAATCTGTGGGATGTTTGTGTCCAGAGTGAGGTTATTGTGGCTCTGAGTTGCAGCTGTGATGAGACAGGGAGAGAAAGTGTGAGTCTAGGATATACAGATAAGACCATTTGCTACAGATGTTAGATAGTAGCTTAGACAGGGGAGGTGAGATACAACACACAGTATATAGTACACCAACAGACTAGACAATTAACTAAGATACAAAAGTTTTACACAAATGTTACTATGTGGCCAGATATAATATACAATATGAAAATTAATAATTAAAGTAACAGACAGAAGTATCTTGTTGTTGGTCTTCCAGGTAACTGCAAAATACCTTTAAATCTGTGGGATGTTTGTGTCCAGAGTGAGGTTATTGTGGCTCTGAGTTGCAACTGTGATGAGACAGGGAGAGAAAGTGTGAGTCCAGCATATACAGATAAGACCATTTGCTACAGATGTTAGATAGTAGCTTAGACGGGGGAGGTGAGATACAACACACAGTATATAGTACACCAACAGACTAGACAATTAACTAAGATACAAAAGTTTTACACAAATGTTACTATGTGGCCAGATATAATATACAATATGAAAATTAATAATTAAAGTAACAGACAGAAGTACCTTGTTGTTGGTCTTCCAGGTAACTGCAAAATACCTTTAAATCTGTGGGATGTTTGTGTCCAGAGTGAGGTCATTGTGGCTGTGAGTTGCAGCTGTGATGAGACAGGGAGAGAAAGTGTGAGTCTAGGATATACAGATAAGACCATTTGCTACAGATGTTAGATAGTAGCTTAGACAGGGGAGGTGAGATACAACACACAGTATATAGTACACCAACAGACTAGACAATTAACTAAGATACAAAAGTTTTACACAAATGTTACTATGTGGCCAGATATAATATACAATATGAAAATTAATAATTAAAGTAACAGACAGAAGTATCTTGTTGTTGGTCTTCCAGGTAACTGCAAAATACCTTTAAATCTGTGGGATGTTTGTGTCCAGAGTGAGGTTATTGTGGCTCTGAGTTGCAACTGTGATGAGACAGGGAGAGAAAGTGTGAGTCCAGCATATACAGATAAGACCATTTGCTACATATGATAGATAGTAGCTTAGACGGGGGAGGTGAGATACAACACACAGTATATAGTACACCAACAGACTAGACAATTAACTAAGATACAAAAGTTTTACAAAAATGTTACTATGTGGCCAGATATAATATACAATATGAAAATTAATAATTAAAGTAACAGACAGAAGTATCTTGTTGTTGGTCTTCCAGGTAACTGCAAAATACCTTTAAATCTGTGGGATGTTTGTGTCCAGAGTAAAGGTTATTGTGGCTCTGAGTTGCAGCTGTGATGAGACAGGGAGAGAAAGTGTGAGTCTAGGATATACAGATAAGACCATTTGCTACAGATGTTAGATAGTAGCTTAGACGGGGGAGGTGAGATACAACACACAGTATATAGTACACCAACAGACTAGACAATTAACTAAGATACAAAAGTTTTACACAAATGTTACTATGTGGCCAGATATAATATACAATATGAAAATTAATAATTAAAGTAACAGACAGAAGTATCTTGTTGTTGGTCTTCCAGGTAACTGCAAAATACCTTTACATCTGTGGGATGTTTGTGTCCAGAGTGAGGTCATTGTGGCTCTGAGTTGCAGCTGTGATGAGACAGGGAGAGAAAGTGTGAGTCCAGCATAAACAGATAAGACCATTTGCTACATATGTTAGATAGTAGCTTAGACGGGGGAGGTGAGATACAACACACAGTATATAGTACACCAACAGACTAGACAATTAACTAAGATACAAAAGTTTTACCCAAATGTTACTATGTGGCCAGATATAATATACAATATGAAAATTAATAATTAAAGTAACAGACAGAAGTATCTTGTTGTTGGTCTTCCAGGTAACTGCAAAATACCTTTAAATCTGTGGGATGTTTGTGTCCAGAGTTAGGTTATTGTGGCTCTGAGTTGCAGCTGTGATGAGACAGGGTGTAGCGGAACCCATCCCTGTTTTAAACTGTTTTATGATTATTATGGTTAAAATGTGATCCTACTATATGTATGTTGGTTGATGTTCTACAGAATATATTGGCTCAGAATATTAGCCAGACTTTTGCAGACCTAGGCTTATAGATAATCCTGTTACAGAGATTCAAGAGATAAGAAAGTTGTAAAGGATCCTTGCATTTTCCAAAGTGTTTTCATTCTCTGATAAGAACAAAGAAGAATGATCTAATTAATGTCTGATTGTATCCAAGTTGCCAGGGAGGTGTGACTCACCTATTGTCCTATATGTGTATTGTATGGGGGATATGTGCAATGTCTGTGTGTTATGTGTAAAAACATACTTTTACTAACTTTTGAACCCCTGGTCTGATTCATGCCATTTTTGTATATGTTGTTCCCCTGGGTGAGAGATATTGAATGGTGCGGGACTTAAAGGTGTACCCCCTGTATTTGGGGTACATCCAGAATGTGGTTAAAATTGTGTCTGTTTTAATTGTGTTACCTGTTATCTGAGGGGAGGAGACGTGGGGGTTGAACCATGTATATAATTGGCTGTTGTGATAATTATGTGGGTGTAGCCCTTCAGAGGGCACCATTGCATAAAAGGAGATTCCCTGTCATTAAAAGTTAGTTCTACTTGACCCTTCAAAACGTAGCCTTGTCTCGTTATTGGAGGGGATCGCTATCATACTGGGGATTGCTATGCTTTTGCATACTCCCTTGAGCTGTAACTACTGAACGCTTGTTCCTGATGTACTATCCTTGGAGTCTGTGGTGGTTTTGGTGTCCGGTACGGTGCTTGTAGGCCTCGACGCAAACTAGGACGCATCTATCAACGGAGGTACCCGGTCGTGGTGCCAGGAGATCCGTTACATTGGCTGGCAGTGGTGGGATGGCTTCCTAGTAAGAGGAAAAGCAGCACGGAGACACCGGTAACGTTTGGAGTTACAAATTGAGGGCAACGCTAGTATCCGTACAGCGCCCCTGGCTACAGCAGGATGGAACCGGCTAGTTTTCAGACAGCGTTCCATCATGAGGAGGAGGAGGCGGCCGCGGACTACAGGGATGCAGACAGAAAGGAACTCATGGTTACAGTACCTCGTATTACCCCACAGAATGAGTTTGGAAGAGAACTCCAAAGCAGACTGGCCTTTTTCCCAGGTACGCTTCCCATGAAAACCTTGGAATAATTAATGACATATGTCCACAAATTCATAATGGAAAAGCAGCTGGCACGGGAGCGGTCCATCTTGGGAGCTGCTAACCCACCTCCCACCATTAACCCCCCCCCAGCACTGCGTCCGGGTGGTGGGAACTACCAAACCCCTGCACAGTACATCAGGTGCCACACGTGTAACCAGCAGGGTCACATGCAGAGAGACTGTCCCAGAAACAGAAACCGCTCCACGTGGAATACTCCAACTAATTCCCCTCCCCAGCGACAGTGTGTACCCCAGGGAGCTGAAGGTGTCGTCCTTCCTCCCTAGCGGCAGTGTGTACCCCAGGGAGCTGAAGGTGTCGTCCTTCCTCCCTAGCGGCAGTGTGTACCCTAGGGAGCTGAAGGTGTCGTCCTTCCTCCCCAGCAGCAGTCTGTACCCCAGGGGGCCGAAGGTGTCGTCCTTCCTCCCCAGCGGCAGTGTGTACCCCAGGGAGCTGAAGGTGTCGTCCTTCCTCCCCAGCAGCAGTGTGTACCCCAGGGGGCCGAAGGTGTCGTCCTTCCCCCCCAGCGCCAGTGTGTTCCCCAGGGAGCCGAAGGTGTCGTCCTTCCTCCCCAGCGGCAGTGTGTACCTCAGGGGGCCGAAGGTGTCATCCTTCCCCCCCAGCAGCAGTGTGTACCCCAGGGAGCTGAAGGTGTCGTCCTTCCTCCCCAGCAGCAGTGTGTACCCCAGGGGGCCGAAGGTGTCATCCTTCCTCCCCAGCGGCAGTGTGTACCCCAGGGAGCTGACGGTGTCGTCCTTCCTCCCCAGCGGCAGTGTGTTCCCCAGGGAGCCGAAGGTGTCGTCCTTCCTCCCTAGCGGCAGTGTGTACCCCAGGGAGCTGAAGGTGTCGTCCTTCCTCCCCAGCAGCAGTCTGTACCCCAGGGGGCCGAAGGTGTCGTCCTTCCTCCCCAGCGGCAGTGTGTACCCCAGGGAGCTGAAGGTGTCGTCCTTCCTCCCCAGCGACAGTGTGTACCCCAGGGGGCCGAAGGTGTCGTCCTTCCCCCCCAGCGGCAGTGTGTACCCCAGGGAGCAGAAGGGGCCATCCTTCCTCCCCAGCGGCAGTGTGAACCCCAGGGGGCAGAAGGTGTCGTCCTTCCCCCTCAGCGGCAGTGTGAACCCCAGGAGGCAGAAGGTGTCGTCCTTCCCCCCCAGCGGCAGTGTGAACCCCAGGGGGCAGAAGGTGTCGTCCTTCCTTCCCAGTGGCAGTGTGAACCCCAGGGGGCAGAAGGTGTCGTCCTTTCCCCCCAGCGGCAGTGTGAACCCCAGGGGGCAGAAGGTGTCGTCCTTCCCCCTCAGCGGCAGTGTGAACCCCAGGGGGCAGAAGGTGTTGTCCTTCCCCCCAAGTGGCAGTGTGTACCCCAGGGAGCAGAAGGTGTCGACCTTCCTCCACAGCGGCAGTGGGTACCCCAGGGGGCCAAAGGTGTCGTCCTTTCCCCCCAGCGGCAGTGTGAAACACAGGGGGCAGAAGGTGTCGTCCTTCCCCCCCAGCGACAGTTTACCCTAACCAGGGGAGACACCAATCTCCCAGACAGCGCAGATGGGACCGTGGTCTCTGCGCCCACAGCTTGTCCAGATCCCCAATTACCGTCACTGGGATAACCGGAGGAGGGGGTAAGTACAAATTCCCCTCCCCAGCTAACTTCTAATGTGGCCCCAGGGTTAACAGAGGAAATGTTAACCCCCACTGACCCCCACGTTTCCCTGGCTACTGAGCCGGAATATGTCCCAAGTACCCCAGCAGAAGAGCTGACAGCGGGGCAGAGTGCAGTCGGCCTCTGCCCTCCCTTTGTCCCTTGTACAGAGCAGGATGTCCTGCAGGTTATACCAGCAGAAGAGCTGGCATCAGGGCAGAGTGCCGCTGGCCTCTGCCCCTCAAGTCCCCTCAGCGTGTTGCCCCATCACCACAGCAAAATATCCAGGTACCTGGTTAGACTTCCCCCCAAAGGAGAGATGTGTGACGAAGTGCCCTTCGCCACTTTGGCTTGGAGAGGACTGTTTGCCAGCCTCCTGCCCTGCGACTATGGCCCTGGTACATATTGCCCTTTGGAACCAGTGTTCGGCCATACCAGAGTGTAAGTCACTCATTCTGGCCCTTTACATACAGGGGGGTCATTCTGTACTTGCCCTGTGTGAACCATGATACCCCAGAAAACTGTGCCATGAAGCCCATTCATATAATGAAAGACTATGGGAAAGACTTTAGCTACATGGCAATTGAACTGTGTGAAGAGGATCTGAGCGCTATTCGGTGGTTTTGTGCGCTCAGATCCCAGCTATCTGGGGATATGGGAAATGTGAGTAAATGTGAATTGCAGTAATGCTGATGGGTTGTCAAACTAGAGAATTGACCAACAAATACTTTTGTCCGGACATCCCCAGGCCGATCCGTTGGGATCAGACCGTGTATGCCGGCTTATGGTCACGGGGGAGGTGTGTAGCGGAACCCATCCCTGTTTTAAACTGTTTTATGATTATTATGGTTAAAATATGATCCTACTATATGTATGTTGGTTGATGTTCTACAGAATATATTGGCTCAGAATATTAGCCAGACTTTTGCAGACCTAGGCTAATAGATAATCCTGTTACAGAGATTCAAGAGATAAGAAAGTTGTAAAGGATCCTTGCATTTTCCAAAGTGTTTTCATTCTCTGATAAGAACAAAGAAGAATGATCTAATTAATGTCTGATTGTATCCAAGTTGCCAGGGAGGTGTGACTCACCTATTGTCCTATATGTGTATTGTATGGGGGATATGTGCAATGTCTGTGTGTTATGTGTAAAAACATACTTTTACTAACTTTTGAACCCCTGGTCTGATTCATGCCATTTTTGTATATGTTGTTCCCCTGGGTGAGAGCTATTGAATGGTGCGGGACTTAAAGGTGTACCCCCTGTATTTGGGGTACATCCAGAATGTGGTTAAAATTGTGTCTGTTTTAATTGTGTTACCTGTTATCTGAGGGGAGGAGACGTGGGGGTTGAACCATGTATATAATTGGCTGTTGTGATAATTATGTGGCTGTAGCCCTTCAGAGGGCACCATTGCATAAAAGGAGATTCCCTGTCATTAAAAGTTAGTTCTACTTGACCCTTCAAAACGTAGCCTTGTCTCGTTATTAAAGGGATCGCTATATCATACTGGGGATTGCTATGCTTTTGCATACTCCCTTGAGCTATAAATACTGATGTACTATCCTTGGAGTCTGTGGTGGTTTTGGTGTCCGGTGCAGTGCTTGTAGGCCTCGACGCAAACTAGGACGCGTCTATCAACGGAGGTACCCGGTCGGGGTGCCAGTAGATCCGTTACACAGGGAAAGAAAGTGTAAATCTAGGATATACAGATAAGACCATTTGCTACAGATGTTAGATAGTAGCTTAGACGGGGGAGGTGAGATACAACACACAGTATATAGTACACCAACAGACTAGACAATTAACTAAGATACAAAAGTTTTACACAAATGTTACTATGTGGCCAGATATAATATACAATATGAAAATTAATAATTAAAGTAACAGACAGAAGTATCTTGTTGTTGGTCTTCCAGGTAACTGCAAAATACCTTTAAATCTGTGGGATGTTTGTGTCCAGAGTGAGGTTATTGTGGCTCTGAGTTACAGCTGTGATGAGACAGGGAGACAAAGTGTGAGTCTAGGATATACAGATAAGACCATTTGCTACAGATGTTAGATAGTAGCTTAGACGGGGGAGGTGAGATACAACACACAGTATATGGTACACCAACAGACTAGACAATTAACTAAGATACAAAAGTTTTACACAAATGTTACTATGTGGCCAGATATAATATACAATATGAAAATTAATAATTAAAGTAACAGACAGAAGTATCTTGTTGTTGGTCTTCCAGGTAACTGAAAAATACCTTTAAATCTGTGGGATGTTTGTGTCCAGAGTGAGGTTATTGTGGCACTGAGTTGCAGCTGTGATGAGACAGGGTGAGAAAGTGAGAGTCTAGGATATACAGATAAGACTATTTGCTACATATGTTAGATAGTAGCTTAGACGGGGGAGGTGAGATACAACACACAGTATATAGTACACCAACAGACTAGACAATTAACTAAGATACAAAAGTTTTACAGAAATGTTACTATGTGGCCAGATATAATATACAATATGAAAATTAATAATTAAAGTAACAGACAGAAGTATCTTGTTGTTGGTCTTCCAGGTAACTGCAAAATACCTTTAAATCTGTGGGATGTTTGTGTCCAGAGTGAGGTTATTGTGGCTCTGAGTTGCAACTGTGATGAGACAGGGAGAGAAAGTGTGAGTCCAGCATATACAGATAAGACCATTTGCTACAGATGTTAGATAGTAGCTTAGACGGGGGAGGTGAGATACAACACACAGTATATAGTACACCAACAGACTAGACAATTAACTAAGATACAAAAGTTTTACACAAATGTTACTATGTGGCCAGATATAATATACAATATGAAAATAATAATTAAAGTAACAGACAGAAGTATCTTGTTGTTGGTCTTCCAGGTAACTGCAAAATACCTTTAAATCTGTGGGATGTTTGTGTCCAGAGTTAGGTTATTGTGGCTCTGAGTTGCAGCTGTGATGAGACAGGGAAAGAAAGTGTGAGTCTAGGATATACAGATAAGACCATTTGCTACAGATGTTAGATAGTAGCTTAGACGGGGGAGGTGAGATACAACACACAGTATATAGTACACCAACAGACTAGACAATTAACTAAGATACAAAAGTTTTACACAAATGTTACTATGTGGCCAGATATAATATACAATATGAAAATTAATAATTAAAGTAACAGACAGAAGTATCTTGTCGTTGGTCTTCCAGGTAACTGCAAAATACCTTTAAATCTGTGGGATGTTTGTGTCCAGAGTGAGGTTATTGTGGCTCTGAGTTGCAGCTGTGATGAGACAGGGAGAGAAAGTGAGAGTCTAGGATATACAGATAAGACCATTTGCTACATATGTTAGATAGTAGCTTAGACGGGGGAGGTGAGATACAACACACAGTATATAGTACACCAACAGACTAGACAATTAACTAAGATACAAAAGTTTTACAGAAATGTTACTATGTGGCCAGATATAATATACAATATGAAAATTAATAATTAAATTAACAGACAGAAGTATCTTTTTGTTGGTCTTCCAGGTAACTGCAAAATACCTTTAAATCTGTGGGATGTTTGTGTCCAGAGTGAGGTTATTGTGGCTCTGAGTTGCAACTGTGATGAGACAGGGAGAGAAAGTGTGAGTCCAGCATATACAGATAAGACCATTTGCTACAGATGTTAGATAGTAGCTTAGACGGGGGAGGTGAGATACAACACACAGTATATAGTACATCAACAGACTAGACAATTAACTAAGATACAAAAGTTTTACACAAATGTTACTATGTGGCCAGATATAATATACAATATGAAAATAATAATTAAAGTAACAGACAGAAGTATCTTGTTGTTGGTCTTCCAGGTAACTGCAAAATACCTTTAAATCTGTGGGATGTTTGTGTCCAGAGTTAGGTTATTGTGGCTCTGAGTTGCAGCTGTGATGAGACAGGGAAAGAAAGTGTGAGTCTAGGATATACAGATAAGACCATTTGCTACAGATGTTAGATAGTAGCTTAGACGGGGGAGGTGAGATACAACACACAGTATATAGTACACCAACAGACTAGACAATTAACTAAGATACAAAAGTTTTACACAAATGTTACTATGTGGCCAGATATAATATACAATATGAAAATTAATAATTAAAGTAACAGACAGAAGTATCTTGTTGTTGGTCTTCCAGGTAACTGCAAAATACCTTTAAATCTGTGGGATGTTTGTGTCCAGAGTGAGGTTATTGTGGCTCTGAGTTGCAACTGTGATGAGACAGGGAGAGAAAGTGTGAGTCCAGCATATACAGATAAGACCATTTGCTACATATGTTAGATAGTAGCTTAGACGGGGGAGGTGAGATACAACACACAGTATATAGTACACCAACAGACTAGACAATTAACTAAGATACAAAAGTTTTACACAAATGTTACTATGTGGCCAGATATATTATACAATATGAAAATTAATAATTAAAGTAACAGACAGAAGTATCTTGTTGTTGGTCTTCCAGGTAACTGCAAAATACCTTTAAATCTGTGGGATGTTTGTGTCCAGAGTGAGGTTATTGTGGCTCTGAGTTGCAGCTGTGATGAGACAGGGAGAGAAAGTGTGAGTCTAGGATATACAGATAAGACCATTTTCTACAGATGTTAGATAGTAGCTTAGACGGGGGAGGTGAGATACAACACACAGTATATAGTACACCAACAGACTAGACAATTAACTAAGATACAAAAGTTTTACACAAATGTTACTATGTGGCCAGATATAATATACAATATGAAAATTAATAATTAAAGTAACAGACAGAAGTATCTTGTTGTTGGTCTTCCAGGTAACTGCAAAATACCTTTAAATCTGTGGGATGTTTGTGTCCAGAGTAAGGTTATTGTGGCTCTGAGTTGCAACTGTGATGAGACAGGGAGAGAAAGTGTGAGTCCAGCATATACAGATAAGACCATTTGCAACATATGTTAGATAGTAGCTTAGACGGGGGAGGTGAGATACAACACACAGTATATAGTACACCAACAGACTAGACAATTAACTAAGATACAAAAGTTTTACACAAATGTTACTATGTGGCCAGATATAATATACAATATGAAAATTAATAATTAAAGTAACAGACAGAAGTATCTTGTTGTTGGTCTTCCAGGTAACTGCAAAATACATTTAAATCTGTGGGATGTTTGTGTACAGAGTGAGGTTATTGTTGCTCTGAGTTGCAGCTGTGATGAGACAGGGAGAGAAAGTGTGAGTCTAGGATATACAGATAATACCATTTGCTACAGATGTTAGATAGTAGCTTAGACGGGGGAGGTGAGATACAACACACAGTATATAGTACACCAACAGACTAGACAATTAACTAAGATACAAAAGTTTTACACAAATGTTACTATGTGGCCAGATATAATATACAATATGAAAATTAATGATTAAAGTAACAGACAGAAGTATCTTGTTGTTGGTATTCCAGGTAACTGCAAAATACCTTTAAATCTGTGGGATGTTTGTGTCCAGAGTGAGGTTATTGTGGCTCTGAGTTGCAGCTGTGATGAGACAGGGAGAGAAAGTGTGAGTCTAGGATATACAGATAAGACCATTTGCTACAGATGTTAGATAGTAGCTTAGACGGGGGAGGTGAGAAACAACACACAGTATATAGTACACCAAGAGACTAGACAATTAACTAAGATAAAAAAGTTTTACACAAATGTTACTATGTGGCCAGATATAATATACAATATGAAAATTAATAATTAAAGTATCAGACAGAAGTATCTTGTTGTTGGTCTTCCAGGTACCTGCAAAATACCTTTAAATCTGTGGGATGTTTGTGTCCAGAGTGAGGTTATTGTGGCTCTGAGTTGCAGCTTTAAATCTGTGGGATGTTTGTGTCCAGAGTGAGGTTATTGTGGCTCTGAGTTGCAGCTTTAAATCTGTGGGATGTTTGTGTCCAGAGTGAGGTTATTGTGGCTCTGAGTTGCAGTTTTAAATCTGTGGGATGTTTGTGTCCAGAGTGAGGTTATTGTGGCTCTGAGTTGCAGCTTTAAATCTGTGGGATGTTTGTGTCCAGAGTGAGGTTATTGTGGCTCTGAGTTGCAGCTGTGATGAGACAGGGAGAGAAAGTGTGACTCTAGGATATACAGATTAGACCATTTGCTACAGATTGGGGAGGTGAGATACAACACACAGTATATAGTACACCAACAGACTAGACAATTAACTAAGATACAAAAGTTTTACACAAATGTTACTATGTGGCCAGATATAATATACAATATGAAAATTAATAATTAAAGTAACAGACAGAAGTATCTTGTTGTTGGTCTTCCAGGTAACTGCAAAATACCTTTAAATCTGTGGGATGTTTGTGTCCAGAGTGAGGTTATTGTGGCTCTGAGTTGCAGCTATGATGAGACAGGGAGAGAAAGTGTGAGTCTAGGATATACAGATTAGACCATTTGCTACAGATTGGGGAGGTGAGATACAACACACAGTATATAGTACACCAACAGACTAGACAATTAACTAAGATACAAAAGTTTTACACAAATGTTACTATGTGGCCAAATATAAAATAAAATATGAAAATTAATAATTAAAGTAACAGACAGAAGTATCTTGTTGTTGGTCTTCCAGGTAACTGCAAAATACCTTTAAATCTGTGGGATGTTTGTGTCCAGAGTGAGGTTATTGTGGCTCTGAGTTGCAGCTTTAAATCTGTGGGATGTTTGTGTCCAGAGTGAGGTTATTGTGGCTCTGAGTTGCAGCTGTGATGAGACAGGGAGAGAAAGTGTGAGTCTAGGATATACAGATTAGACCATTTGCTACAGATTGGGGAGGTGAGATACAACACACAGTATATAGTACACCAACAGACTAGACAATTAACTAAGATACAAAAGTTTTACACAAATGTTACTATGTGGCCAGATATAATATACAATATGAAAATTAATAATTAAAGTAACAGACAGAAGTATCTTGTTGTTGGTCTTCCAGGTAACTGCAAAATACGTTTAAATCTGTGGGATGTTTGTGTCCAGAGTGAGGTTATTGTGGCTCTGAGTTGCAGCTGTGATGAGACAGGGAGAGAAAGTGTGAGTCTAGTATATACAGATAAGACCATTTGCTACAGATGTTAGATAGTAGCTTAGACGGGGGAGGTGAGATACAACACACAGTATATAGTACACCAACAGACTAGACAATTAACTAAGATACAAAAGTTTTACACAAATGTTACTATGTGGCCAGATATAATATACAATATGAAAATTAATGATTAAAGTATCAGACAGAAGTATCTTGTTGTTGGTCTTCCAGGTAACTGCAAAATACCTTTAAATCTGTGGGATGTTTGTGTCCAGAGTGAGGTTATTGTGGCTCTGAGTTGCAGCTTTAAATCTGTGGGATGTTTGTGTCCAGAGTGAGGTTATTGTGGCTCTGAGTTGCAGCTTTAAATCTGTGGGATGTTTGTGTCCAGAGTGAGGTTATTGTGGCTCTGAGTTGCAGCTGTGATGAGACAGGGAGAGAAAGTGTGAGTCTAGGATATACAGATTAGACCATTTGCTACAGATTGGGGAGGTGAGATACAACACACAGTATATAGTACACCAACAGACTAGACAATTAACTAAGATACAAAAGTTTTACACAAATGTTACTATGTGGCCAGATATAATATACAATATGAAAATTAATAATTAAAGTAACAGACAGAAGTATCTTGTTGTTGGTCTTCCAGGTAACTGCAAAATACCTTTAAATCTGTGGGATGTTTGTGTCCAGAGTGAGGTTATTGTGGCTCTGAGTTGCAGCTGTGATGAGACAGGGAGAGAAAGTGTGAGTCTAGTATATACAGATAAGACCATTTGCTACAGATGTTAGATAGTAGCTTAGACGGGGGAGGTGAGATACAACACACAGTATATAGTACACCAACAGACTAGACAATTAACTAAGATACAAAAGTTTTACACAAATGTTACTACGTGGCCAGATATAATATACAATATGAAAATTAATGATTAAAGTATCAGACAGAAGTATCTTGTTGTTGGTCTTCCAGGTAACTGCAAAATACCTTTAAATCTGTGGGATGTTTGTGTCCAGAGTGAGGTTATTGTGGCTCTGAGTTGCAGCTTTAAATCTGTGGGATGTTTGTGTCCAGAGTGAGGTTATTATGGCTCTGAGTTGCAGCTTTAAATCTGTGGGATGTTTGTGTCCAGAGTGAGGTTATTGTGGCTCTGAGTTGCAGCTGTGATGAGACAGGGAGAGAAAGTGTGAGTCTAGGATATACAGATAAGACCATTTGCTACAGATGTTAGATAACAGCTTAGACGGGGAGGTGAGATACAACACACAGTATATAGTACACCAAGAGACTAGACAATTAACTAAGATACAAAAGTTTTACACAAATGTTACTATGTGGCCAGATATAATATACAATATGAAAATGAATAATTAAAGTAACAGACAGAAGTATCTTGTTGTTGGTCTTCCAGGTAACTGCAAAATACCTTTAAATCTGTGTGATGTTTGTGTCCAGAGTAATGTTATTGTGGCTCTGAGTTGCAGCTTTAAATCTGTGGGATGTTTGTGTCCAGAGTGAGGTTATTGTGGCTCTGAGTTGCAGCTTTAAATCTGTGGGATGTTTGTGTCCAGAGTGAGGTTATTATGGCTCTGAGTTGCAGCTTTAAATCTGTGGGATGTTTGTGTCCAGAGTGAGGTTATTGTGGCTCTGAGTTGCAGCTGTGATGAGACAGGGAGAGAAAGTGTGAGTCTAGGATATACAGATAAGACCATTTGCTACAGATGTTAGATAACAGCTTAGACGGGGAGGTGAGATACAACACACAGTATATAGTACACCAAGAGACTAGACAATTAACTAAGATACAAAAGTTTTACACAAATGTTACTATGTGGCCAGATATAATATACAATATGAAAATGAATAATTAAAGTAACAGACAGAAGTATCTTGTTTTTGGTCTTCCAGGTAACTGCAAAATACCTTTAAATCTGTGGGATGTTTGTGTCCAGAGTGAGGTTATTGTGGCTCTGAGTTTCAGCTTTAAATCTGTGGGATGTTTGTGTCCAGAGTGAGGTTATTGTGGCTCTGAGATGCAACTTTAAATCTGTGGGATGTTTGTGTCCAGAGTGAGGTTATTGTGGCTCTGAGTTGCAGCTTTAAATCTGTGGGATGTTTGTGTCCAGAGTGAGGTTATTGTGGCTCTGAGTTGCAGCTGTGATGAGACAGGGAGAGAAAGTGTGAGTCTAGGATATACAGATAAGACCATTTGCTACAGATGTTAGATAGTAGCTTAGACGGGGTAGGTGAGATACAACACACAGTATATATTACACCAACAGACAAGACAATTAACTAAGATACAAAAGTTTTACACAAATGTTACTATGTGGCCAGATATAATATACAATATGAAAATTAATAATTAAAGTAACAGACAGAAGTATCTTGTTGTTGGTCTTCCAGGTAACTGCAAAATACCTTTAAATCTGTGTGATGTTTGTGTCCAGAGTAATGTTATTGTGGCTCTGAGTTGCAGCTTTAAATCTGTGGGATGTTTGTGTCCAGAGTGAGGTTATTGTGGCTCTGAGTTGCAGCTTTAAATCTGTGGGATGTGTGTGTCCAGAGTGAGGTTATTGTGTCTCTAAGTTGCAGCTTTAAATCTGTGGGATGTTTGTATCCAGAGTGAGGTGATTGTGGCTCTGAGTTACAGCTGTGATGAGACAGGGAGAGAAAGTGTGAGTCTAGGATGTACAGATAAGACCATTTGCTACATATGGGGGAGGTGAGATACAACACACAGTATATAGTACACCAACAGACTAGACAATTAACTAAGATACAAAAGTTTTACACAAATGTTACTATGTGGCCAGATATAATATACAATATGAAAATTAATAATTAAAGTAACAGACAGAAGTATCTTGTTGTTGGTCTTCCAGGTAACTGCAAAATACCTTTAAATCTGTGGGATGTTTGTGTCCAGAGTGAGGTTATTGTGGCTCTGAGTTGCAGCTGTGAAGAGACAGGGAGAGAAAGTGTGAGTCTAGGATATACAGATAAGACCATTTGCTACAGATGTTAGATAGTAGCTTAGACGGGGGAGGTGAGATACAACACACAGTATATAGTACACCAACAGACTAGACAATTAACTAAGATACAAAAGTTTTACACAAATGTTACTATGTGGCCAGATATAATATACAATATGAAAATTAATAATTAAAGTAACAGACAGAAGTATCTTGTTGTTGGTCTTCCAGGTAACTGCAAAATATCTTTAAATCTGTGGGATGTTTGTGTCCAGAGTGAGGTTATTGTGGCTCTGAGTTGCAGCTTTAAATCTGTGGGAAGTTTGTGTCCAGAGTGAGGTTATTGTGGCTCTGAGTTGCAGCTTTAAATCTGTGGGATGTTTGTGTCCAGAGTGAGGTTATTTTGGCTCTGAGTTGCAGCTTTAAAATCTGTGGGATGTTTGTGTCCAGAGTGAGGTTATTGTGGCTCTGAGTTGCAGCTTTAAAATCTGTGGGATGTTTGTGTCCAGAGTGAGGTTATTGTGGCTCTGAGTTGCAGCTTTAAATCTGTGGGATGTTTGTGTCCAGAGTGAGGTTATTGTGGCTCTGAGTTGCAGCTTTAAATCTGTGGAATGTTTGTGTCCAGAGTGAGGTGATTGTGGCTCTGAGTTGCAGCTTTAAATCTGTGGGATGTTTGTGTCCAGAGTGAGGTTATTGTGGCTCTGAGTTGCAGCTTTAAATCTGTGGGATGTTTGTGTCCAGAGTGAGGTTATTGTGGCTCTGAGTTGCAGCTTTAAATCTATGGGATGTTTGTGTCCAGAGTGAGTTTTTTTTGGCTCTAGTACAACCGTAGTGTACAGTGACATAAAACAACCCTTTTTTTTACTGTAATCGATTGAATATCAGTTGCCTGCCTACAGGCGTGTGTGTGAGGCCTTTTGCATCTACTCTACAACTTTTGCCAGTGCATAGTGACACTCATATCTAGTGTCACAGTAGCTTGCACGCATAGTACCACTAATCGTAAAAAAAATGACAGACAGAGGCAGGCCACCCCGCAGGGGCCGTCGTGGTCGTGGTGCTGTGATTCCCTTTTGGCCCTAGAATAAGGCCCAGTTTTCAGAGGCAACGTTTCCTGAACTTGAAAAGTCTGAGGACATGGTTGACTTGCTAACACAGGACACCCAATCTTCTACAGCTTCCGCTCGGAACCTAGACGCACCATCCTCCTCCAGCTTAGCTTCGGGCATCTCTCCAGTTACCACTCGCCCGCATGCTGCCACAACCAACACTAGCACCACAGCCGCTTCACTTGATCCGTCAGCAGAGTTATTTACACATCCGTTGGAAGAAATGAGTGATGCACAAACATTAGTGCCAGAGGATGTAGATTACAGGGATATGTCCCAGTCAGGCAGCATTACACACATGGACGTACGGTCTGATGATGATGATGATGTTGTACACGGTGCTGCTTCCTTTGTTGAGTTGTCAGATACAAGTGAAGCGGTTGATAATGATGATGCGTCCGTGGATGGCTCTTGGGTTCCCGCTATTAGAGAAGAAGAACAGGAGGAAAGTCCAGATGGGGAGACAGAGAGGAGGAGGAGACGACTTGGAAGCAGCGGAGGTCGTTGAAAGTAGCTAGTGGCACAGTCAGACAGCATGCATCAGCACCCGGGTCAGCCAGGCAGCACGCCAGTCAATGCATGCTGTTGCCACCACCAGAATGCTGTCATTGCAGAGCTCAGCAGTGTGGCAATTTTTTCGTGTGTCTGCATGTGACAACAGCAATGCCATTTGCAACCTGTGCAAAAAGAAACTGAGTCATGGGAAGTCCAACACCCACCTAGGTACAACTTCTTTGCGAAGGCACATGATGTCACATCACAAACGCCTATGGGATCAACACATGAGTACAAGCAGCACACAAAGTCAAAGCCGCCATCCTCCTCCTGGTCCAGCATCTTCCGCCACGTTAACCACTGCTGCCCTGCTTGCCCCCTCTCAACCATCCGCCACTCCGTGTCTCGCCCTGAGCAGTCCCTGCTCATCTGCCCACAGTCAGGTGTCTGTCAAGGACATGTTTGAGCAGAAGAAGCCAATGTCACAAAGTCACCCCCTTGCCCGGCAACGGACAGCTGACATACCGTCAGTGAGATTACTGAGGACGAGGAACGGGACATGACTAGCTCGGCATCCAACCTTGTGCAAATGGGGTCTTTCATGCTGTCGTGCCTGTTGAGGGACCCTTGTATAAAAAGGTTGAAGGAGAACGACCTGTACTGGGTGTCCACGCTACTAGACACCCGGTATAAGCAAAAAGTGCCTGAAATGTTACCGAGTTACCACAAGTCGGAAAGGATGCAGCACTTACAAAATAAATTAAAAAGTATGCTTTACACAGCGTTTAAGGGTGATGTCATAGCACAACGGCAATCTAACAGCGGAAGAGGTGAACATAATCCTCCTCCTCCCACGACCACGCCAGCAAGGAGAGGACGCTTTACAGACGTGTTGTTGATTGAGGACATGCAGAGCTTTTTAAGTCCTATGCATCGCCACAGCCCTTCGGGGTCCATCCTCAGAGAACGACTCGACCATCAGGTAACAGACTACCTCGCCATAACTACAGATATCGACACTGAGGAGCGATGAACCCCTTGACTACTGGGTGTGCACGCTTGCCCTGTGGCCTGAGCTATCCCATAGAACTTCTGTCCTGCCCCGCTTCAAGTGTCCTGTCAGAAAGGACCTTCAGTGCAGCAGGAGGTTTTGTCAATGATAAGAGAAATCGCCTAGGTCAAAAAAGTCTAGATTACCTCACCTTTATTAAGATGAATGAGGGATGGATCCCGAAGCGACTCACAGTGGGCGATACATTCGATTAAAAAAGGCCTGATAGATGAGCTGCCTTGAGCTAATAATGGTCCACACGCTGCTGTCTTTTATCCCTGAATGCTGGATGACTTGCGTGACTTATCCGCCACCAACTAGTTTTCAAGACGCAATGTTTTAGGGCACTTTCTGCCTGGCAAACTAACATCAATTTTTCTGGTCGCTGCAACAATACCTAATTTTTGCATTTAAATTATTTTATTTTAGAAGGCGTACAGCATGTAATGAAAAATAAAGCATTTTTGAACAGTCTTGCATAACAGTTGTGCAAAAATACATATTTACAATAAAGACATTTTGTGAAAGTTAGCTGGCTATTCCTTCTTATTTTTACTTTTTAGGTTAATAATTTTTTCTTATTTTTTACTGTGATTGCAATTTAAGAGATACTCTTTGTCCCCTCTCTCTCTCCCCTGTCTCTCTTTGCCCCTTCTCTCTCCCCTGTCTCTCTTTGCCCCCTCTCTCTCCCCTGTCTCTCTTTTCCCCCTCTTTCCCTCCCCTGTCTCTCTTTGCCCCCTCTATCCCTCCCCTGTCTCTCTTTGCCCCCTCTATCCCTCCCCTGTCTCTCTTTGACCAATCTATCCCTCCCCTGTCTCTCTTTTTTGCCCAATCTATCCCTCCCCTGTCTCTCTTTGCCCAATCTATCCCTCCCCTGTCTCTCTTTGCCTCCACTCTCCCTCCACTGTCTCCCATTCTCCCCATCACCCTCCCCTGTGTCTCTTTCCCTACTCCCTCCCCTGTACCCCCCTCCCTCCTCTGTGTCTCTTTGCCCCCTTCTCCCTTCCCTGTGTCTCACCTACCTCTCCTGGCTCCCTTCCCCCATCCTGTCTCCCTGCTTGTGACCCCCACTTCATTACCTCCTGGGTTCTTCTCCCACTGGATCTCTGCAGATGGCTGTCTGTGTGGGGAGCAGCGGTGGGCTCAATCCTCATCTCTGTCCTGTCTGCTTGTTGAGGCAGAGATGTGAAGCAGCTGCGTGGAGCTGCCGAGGAGGGAGCCCTGGGGGAGAAGCCAGCCGCAGGCCAACCAGCACAGGCCCAGATCGGAGCCCCGCGGCTCCCACTCCAGGAAAGGCTCCTCCTTGTACACCCAACGGGGGTAAGTTTATTGCGGGCCTCGCGATCCTCTTCCCCCTCTACATTGCAGCCTTAGGCCTGTGGCTCATGTATAGGATCCCCGCCCCCTGCGGCCTGTCCTCGGAGCCCAGCGCAAGGAAGTAGCTGCGGAAGAACCCAGCTTCAGGCCAGACAGCACAGGCCGGGATCAGAGGCTCCTCCTTGTACCCCCAACTGTCCTGCCTCCCTGGAGCTGCCTCCTGCAGCACTGATACCTGGAAATGCTGGCTAGGTGTCTGAGCTTCCCGTGCAGGCGCCTGGGGTGATGTGGGCCGCTGGGGAGCATGGCAGCATCAGTGGCAGGGTCCTGGCAGTGCTGGCTGGGTGTCTGAGCTTCCCTGCAGCCTGGGGTGATGTGGGCCGCTGGGGAGCATCAGTGGCAGGGTCCTGGCAGTGCTGGCTGGGTGTCTGAGCTTCCCTGCAGCCTGGGGTGATGTGGGCCGCTGGGGAGCGTCAGTGGCAGGGTCCTGGCAGTGCTGGCTGGGTGTCTGAGCTTCCCTGCAGCCTGGGGTGATGTGGGCCGCTGGGGAGCATGGCAGCATCAGTGGCAGGGTCCTGGCAGTGCTGGCTGGGTGTCTGAGCTTCCCTGCAGCCTGGGGTGATTTGGGCTGCTGGGGAGCATCAGTGGGGCAGGGGGTGCCGTGCTTCGCGAGGGCCGCAGCGTTAGCAACAACCCGCATGCTCACAACTATATATGTGATATCTAACCTGGGCAATCACCTCTACCCTAGGGCAGGCTTCAGTAAGCGACCTCTCCTTTCCTGAGATGATTTTGCTGCCGGTTGCTTCTGAAGGGTCTTTTCCAGGGCTCCCCCTCTCCGGTCCTTCCCCCAGTGTCGCTTCAACCAGTAACAAATGTTTTATATTTGTAAAGCGACCCAATGATCCCCCTTGATAGAGGTTTATCTTTCCAAATTTTTCAGAACCAATTCAAGACCGGTGTCCCCTGTTTCTGGGTCAGGGAGTGTGTGAAATGCCTCAGCCTACAGTAATTGTACTGTTCTGACAGCTGGCCCATTACTAACCAGTCTCCCAGTCTATCTAGTTTCCTTGACCTCCACCAGTGTTGTGATGTTGTGCTCATGTGTTTCGGGGCCTGAGGGTGGTCAAGAATTGGGGTCATTTGGGTGGATCCAGGGAACAAACCCGTGTGTTTCTTTGCCCATTTCCAGTATGATAGTGAGTGTCTGATTAGAGGGTTTGGTAAGTTTTTAAGGCTCTGAGGCAATTCTGATAGCCAAGCCACCTTGTCCCAGGTTAAGAGCCTTAAAGTGTGGTTCACAGGCCGGTTGATGAGATATAGAATGTGCTATTGGGAGGAAAGATAGGTGACGTAAAATGTATTACACTGATAGGAATGAATAGTACAACTTAATACACCACTCCTATCTGGTGGCACATTACATTGCACGTGCAGTGCCCCAAATTCAAAGTGGGAGGACAGACCAAGCATCTTTTTCCATCTCCCTGTTCCAAAAATCAATGCCATATATACGTCCCCTAATAGTGGACGTAACAGGGTTTAAACCGATAGGAATAGTACTACTTAACAGTACACACCTTATAATAACGCAGACAGAGGCAACACAGAGAGAGGAGTCTGAAGAAGAGGAGTCAGAGGAGGAAGGTGGCTTTGAGAAGGTGGAAGACCAAACACAGCAGGTGTCCCAGGGGGCTTGTTGTCACCTTTTGGGGACCCTTGGTGGCTGGGTGGAGGAAGAGACCTTCAATGACATCAGTGAGGAGAAGGAACGGGACATGGCTAGCTTGGTATCCAACCTTGTGCAAATGGGGAGTTTGCGGTTGTGCCCTTTATGGCTTAAAACCAGACTCTGCATCAACTATGTAATTTTCCGTGGGAGTTTTGCCATGGATCCCCCTCCGGCATGCCACAGTCCAGGTGTTAGTCCCCTTGAAACAACTTTCCCATCACTATTGTGGCCAGAAAGAGTCCCTGTGGGTTTTGAAATTCGCCTGCCCATTGAAATCTATGGCTGTTCGCCGATGTTCGTCCGTTCGCGAACAATTGATGGAATTTGCGTCCGCGGGTCTCGAACCGAAAATGTGATGTTCGCGACATCACTATTGATTATCATTACTTCTAAAATTTGCGGGGCATTGCTGAAATATCCAGTCCCCTCTTCGTGTATTTTAAATTCAAAAATTAAACCTCATTGTTTAAAAAAATCTGATTATGATACTGTAATGTATGTACTCCAGGTCCTCTAGAAATTAAAGTGTTAAATAACATACACATTTCATTCTAAATTTAGAAGCAGAGCTCCATCTAATGGCATCAGCTTATTTCTTCACTCCTACTGTCTTAAACCTCATTACAGAGCAATGCAATAAAAATCATAGATTAACTAGTGTCCAACTACCTGGTGTTAAGCTTGTCGTTGACCCTATATGGTTGCAATGCTGCTACAAGGTTCCTGGACCAATATTATGTAAAATAACACAGATCAATACCTTTTTTGTGTAGCTCTAGCTAGATTTTTTAATTCAGGATACTTAATTTCACCAGAATATTTGAATTCAAACCTGCATATGAAATGATGGATAGATATTGTTTCTAAAACTGTCTATGGTATCAAAGAATTTGGATGAGAAACATTAAGTACTAGGTTCAACCAAAATGCCATATTAACAGAGACAAATAAAAACATAAAAATAGGATTACAGGTAGCCTGATTTTGCCACTTGGGTTATGTTTTTAATAATAAAGTGATTTACTTTCCACACTGTAATGTGTTGTGCACTATATATTTTATTGCTAATACTTTTGTTCAAGTGTGCTCACTTAGGCTTTGTGTTTCTAATGATTCTTCTATATTGCTTTCAGACTTACTACAGTGCCTTGACATTTTTCTCCAAGAGTTCCTGTCACATTGATTATGGAGTAAAAGCACTTTTGTATTCTTGCCAGAAGCTACTTGCCTTATGGTTTTCTTTGCGTGCTGCAATACTAGTTCATTATTTAGCAAACTTTTTAGACCCAGGAAAAGGGTGACTATCAATGCATTAACCTAATATTGCTTAAAATTATTAATTTTATTCACCCTTTTATAGTGGATGAACCATTGATTTTACACCCCGTCATCTGTTCTTTTAAAGCAGATTAAAATCTAGTACTTGAGAGCAGATGGAGATGCATTATCCAAATAGTTTTAGAAAAATAGCATAACTTTTTTTTTTTTTTTTTTTAATACTGGCTACACGTGGGAAATTCTATTTGCCACCTAGATTCTTTGTGCCGTGTAGCTTTATGTTGGTGGCATATATATCATATATAGTTTTATCAAATGGATAAAAAGTCAAGTTAAAATAGTTATTTAATGGGCTCTTTTGCCATATTTGGAGTCTGCTTGTTGAGGAGTATAACAGTTTACAATTTGTTTTTCAAATGACTATGGAATACGTTGTGAAAAGACTTTTTTAATGTATTGATTGCTATATACCCATGTTCTCATACATTGTTTTAATATAAGTAAATATAAGACCAATGCAGAACCTTTGTGTCTTGCCTGTGATTGCTTGATTAGGGTGAATAGGCATTTGCCTAAGGGCATCTGTCTGCAGAACAGATGGTTTTTCTGCATTAAAAATGTCTTAAAACAAAACTACTAGTTTGTTTTGCTAACTTCATGTAAAAAAAGTACTTAGTGCTTTGGTGAAAAGATTAGCATAGCTTCTCTCTTACTGGGTGAATAGTGCTGCTAATCTATGTAATTCCTGTTTTACCATAGCATAATAGGAAGTGTATTCTTGTCTTCATATTGGTTATATCAAGTACAGGTAAAAGAAGCATAACTAACAATTCCAAGAGCAGCACTGGGTAACATAATACAGACCATCCTTGTGAGAAATTTAAATTCTGAAACAAATGTGCATAAGTGGAAAGGTTACATAGTAATTAACGTTGAAAAAAGACTTTCAGTCCATCAAGTTCAACCTTTTAAGATCTCCTCTGATCTGCAATATGCGGATTCGTTATTAATTAATTAGTTGTTAATTAATTAATAATAGTATAGTATTTGAGGTTGAATAAAGACTGTTAGTCCATCAAGTTCAACCTTTTTGGATCTATCTTGCTCTTTTTAATATGTGGACTATTTGTTATTAATTGTTAATTGATCCAGATGAAGGCAAAAAAAAAAAAAAAAACATTGAAACTTTGACAATTGTCTCATAAGGGGAAAAAAAGCATAATTCCTTCCTGACACCAGAAACTGGCGATCACATTTCTCTCTGGATCGATATTCCTTCGCTAGTTATCTAGGATAACGTTGAATGCCCTCTTTATTCAAAAATATATCTAACCCCTTTTTGAAGTTATCTATCGAATTCGCTGTCACCACCTCCTTTGGTAGAGAATTCCACAGTTTAACCACTCTGTGTAGAACCCTTTTCTTTATTTAAGGTGGATTTTTTTTTACTTCTAACTTCAAGGGATGTCCTCTTTTCAGTTGAAAACCTCTTGCTACAAAAAGTTCACTTGACAAAGCCTTATATTAACCCTGGATGTATTTAAATAAGGTAATCATATACCCTTGTAGACGCCTTTTTTCTAGTGAAAATAAGTTTAATTCATAGTTACATAGTTACATAGGCCCTCATTCAATTGCAATTTGGCCAATTGAATAGGGCTCTAAATAAGCACATAGCATATTTTTTTTAAAAAGTTTTTAGTTAGCAAACATCTATCCAAAAGCAAGGTTTTCACTAACTAAAAACTTCTTTAAAAAAAATATGCTATGTGCTTATATAGAGTCCTATTCAATTGGCCAAATCACAATTGAATGAGGCCCATAGTATTTAAGGTTGAAAAAAGACCTTCAGTCCATCAAGTTCAACCTTTCAAGATCTCCTTCGATCTGCAATATGCAGATTAACTATTAATTAATTAGTTGTATTAAAAAAAAAAATCCCTCCTGATAACAGACACCGGCGGCCAGACTTCTTCCTGGATCAATACTGCCTCTCTAATTATCCATAATAACCCTGAATTCCCTTTTTAATTAAAAATAAATCCATTCCCCTTTTAAAGCTATCTATTAAATCCACTGTCACCACCTCCTCTGGTAGAGAATTCCACAGATTAACCACCCTTACTGTGAAGAACCCTTTTCTTTCTTTAAAAGGTGGAATCTTTTTACTTCTAACCTCAAGAGATGTTCTCTTGTCAGTTGAAAATCTCTTGGCACAAAAAGCTCCCTTGACAAATCTTTATACTGACCCTGGATGTATTTATATAACGTAATCATATCCCCTCGTAGACGCCTTTTTAATAGCAAAAATAAGTTTAGTTTGGTTAATCTTTCTTCATAACTTAGCCCCTCCATTCTCCTTATTAGTTTTGTTTCCCTTCTCTGTACTTTTCCAGCTCTAAAATGTCCTTTTTATGAAGTGGTGCCCAAAATTGTACTCCATATTCCAAATGAGGACGTACTAGAGATTTGTATAGTGGCAGAATTATATTTGCTTCCCTGGCTTCTATACCCTTCCTAATACATGCCAATATTTTACTTGCCTTTGCAGCAGCTGCTTGGCTTTGAGCGCTGTTACCTAGGTGGTTGTCTACAAGCACTCCCAAATCCCTTTCAATATCTGATACACCAAGATTTGCTCCATTAAGATTATTATATGATTGACAGCGATTTCAGCCAACCAGAAGGTGCCATTTTTTAATTTTGACCGGGGCATGCATGAGAACCATCATTTGCGGTGGGGAGCTCCTCAAGGGAGGAGCTCCATTAGTTGTTTTGTTGTTTTACAACATCTCTTTTTTTTGGAGATGTCCTGCCTGTGACGACTAAAGGAAGACGGGGACATCGCTGGATGGGTATTTTGGACAGGTAAGTGGCCTATTAGGCCTATATTATATTACATGTTGTATGTATTTATGTATTAATTGTAATGTTTCTTTCTAATGCAGGTGTGACCGGATCTGTGGACATTTGTGGAGGTCCCTGTCTGGAATGAAGCACAGAAAACCAGCATCACTGAAGGGGCATTTGGGCAAGGTAAGTGGTCTAATTTACCCTTTCTTTTATTGCTGGGTGTAGTTTTTTCTTTATTTTGATAGTGATGTGTTTATTTTATATTTTTGTGAGTAGCTTTATTTTATAAATTGTATAGCAAAGTAAAAGTAGAGCTACTCGAGCGCGCATCTCAAAAGTAGCAAATTGGGTATTTACTCTTGAGTAATGGCCCCAAATTGAATGAGGCCCTTAGACAGCATACTGCTCATCAAGGGACTATCTGCATGATTATAGGCAATAAAAACAGAGCTTTTAATTGCTTCTTAATAAAACAAATTATGTACAAGTAAATACATTCAGAAACCTTCAATATTCCTTTAAGTCGGTTTGTGAAATCAAAAGATTGTAGCTCAAACGTTAGAAAAAGAGGTTCCCTTGCTTTGGGGTGTATTTGGCTTTTCCTTTCCCAAACTGGTGATTGTCCCTAAGATAGATGCTGGCAAGTTTGTTTCATCGTCTTTCTTTCCCAAAAGCGCATTCTTTTAATGAAGGGATTGATAAGGAATGATCATTTGTGAAATATGCAACGTTTGATTCAGCATTGACCCCTGTAGTTGTTAAGTTATTTAGCTTTAATTGCAAAGACATTGAGTCTGCTTTTCACTAATTTCCTCTGCATCCAAAATGTCACAAATAATTGGGTTGTGAATTCAGAGATCAATTTTATCTTTGTCAACCTATGAAATGCCTCATTCCTTTGCCTATTTTGTATCTTTTAGTTCCTTTTTGCAAGGGTTTGTTGTCCAGAAGTCTAGTTTACAATCGATGGTTCAATAATTGTATTACTTGTTTGTTGGTGCATTAAGTGATGAAACATGTCAGGGCTTCTTTAATCAGTTATTGATGTTTCACATGAATTTGGTGTTCCATTGGTAGCTTAAAAGTTGGAAGAGATTCATTTTTGGGGTATATGGACTGATTCTGAGAAACCTGAATACTATTTCCCTACAAAAAGTTTGCTTGGACAGTTGCATTCATTTCTTGAGGTTCATAAGGTTACATTGTGGTCTCTTCTGTCCCTATTGGTTTAATTTAATACTGTTTACCTCATCACAGGTTTAGTGGGTGTCGTGTTTTTTTTCTCTTCAAGGATATTGGTACGTAGCTGTTTGGCATATTAAGGACTTAACAAAAAATCTTGCTTTTCTTGAATTATTTCTAGTTTTGGTTGCTTTGTCCATTTGGGGGACAATTTACAATATAAAAATGTCTTGTTTTATTGTGATTTGGTGATTGTTTTGGAGATTAATAATCTGACTGTTTCTTCTGTACCAGTGGTTAGTTCACACAGGAATTAAGTTTTGCAGGGTCTTTGTTTTAACTTATTGCTAGGAACAAAGCATATCCCTTGTTTATCAGATGCTCTTTCATTTGATTGTTAAGAGAAATGGGAGGCATGATTCTAGTTGTTTTAAGTTGTATATCCATCTTAATCTTCTAATTATTAACCTTAATATATTTTCATTTTAGGCACTCCCGTCCAATTATGAATTGTAGGATATTCCTACATATACTTGGGAAGGAGGAAGCAGCAGTTTGGGAAGATGGTCTACAGCTTGGCTTTATGTCAGCACACGATTCTATTAAGTTTAACTAAAACTTAAACTTAAATTATGCTCAATGAATGCCTCGCATCATCATATTTACAACACAATTATGACTTGAAGAGTATAGGGGATACATGTTCTTTTTATGGTTGCCACATTAGTCATGCTGCTAAAAAGTGCCAGTTCCTATATGACACAACTTGCATCACCAGTTGTGATGTGGAGACTGAGGGCCTCATTCAATTGCTACTTATTTAAGATCGGGGCAGCAAGTAGAGATAGCAAGTTACTTTGCTATTCAAATGCCTCCTACTTGCGTGCTCTGTTCGTATTACTATATGTGCGCTACTATCCCTTACTTTTCTCATAATCGCAAGTTACTTCCATCAAAGCCTTTGATCTTTACCGTCTGCAAAAAACACAAATCGCTATTCAATTGCTCCGATTGACCCTTCTGTCAAGCCCGTAAATGGCTAAACGCAAACTACAGGTTACTTGTACCAAGGAGGTCTCACAAAAGTCTTACTTACAAATCATAACACTAATTAAGCAAATAAAAAAGCAATCACATACTTTTATTAGAAGTGAAAGTAATATTTGGTCTTAGAATTAATAGCACAACATTCACAAGCTTGCAAATTGGCCAAAAATAAATACTTTATTTCATGCTCAATTTTCGTCATAAAGTCCTACGGGCTCCAACCTCCAAGCCTGTAGGACTTTGCAGTCAACCTCCATATTTCATTGAAGTCCTACAGGCTTGATTAAAAAGCTTGGATGTCATTCAAGCCTGTAGGACTTTGGATGGAAATTAAACATGAAATAAAGTATTTGATTTTAGCAATGTGCAAGCTTGAGAATGTTGTGCTTTTAATTCTAATGTCATCCATTGTGTTCCCCATCATTTACATTGCTTGACAGTGCTGTCTTGAATTTATATTTGCATTTACAGTGCCCTGAGTTTGCAAGCTTGAAACATGAGTTACGGAGTAGTTCAATGGGCACTTGGGGTGAATGGTGGTGCTGAGGGGGTGTTGGGGATGAATGGTACTGCTGAGGGGGGCTGGGGGTTAATATTGCTGCTGAGGGAGTTGAGGGGTTAATGGTGCTGCTGAGGAGGCCTGGTGGTGTTGGGGGTAAATTGTGCTGCTGATGGGGGATGGGGGTGAATATTGCTGCTGAGGGGATGAAAGGGTGAATGGTGTTGCTGAGGGGATGTTGGGGGTGAATGGTGCTTATGAGGGGGGCGGGGGTGTGAATATTTCTGCTGAGGGTTTGCAGGGGTGAATGGTGCTGTTGGGGATGGAGCTGGGGAGTGCTTATTGCTGCAGAGGGGGTTGGAGGGGTGAATAGTGCTGCTGAGGGGGCCTGGGGATGTTTGACAAGATTTTTTTAAAATATATATAATGTGTGGCTACATATATGGCACTGGAGGGTGGCCCTCCACAACAGTCCCAGTTTCTCATGTGGCCCTTTTGGCAAATGAATTGCCCACCCCTTCTATAGAGTGACATCAGCCTCTCCCTATATCTCAGTAGGAATCTACAGAGCGATATTGATATCCCTCTCTATCTGACTAGGGGTCCATAGAGTGACATTAGTACCTCGCTATGTCTGACTAGAGGTCTATAGAGACACAATAGTATCCCTCTATACCTGACTAAAGTTCTATAGAGTGGCATTAGTACCTCTATTTATCTTACTAGGGGTGCATAGATTGACATCAGTACCTCTCTATATCTGACTAGGGGTCTATAGAATTTCATTAGTACTGACCTTTTGGGGGTTTTGAGGGGTTGAATAATGCTCCCGGGGGGGCTGTTTTTTTTGGGGGGGAGTGAATGGTGCTGCTGAGGGGGGCCTGGGGGTGAATGGTGCTGCTGAGGGTGGCTGGGGGTGAACAGTGCTGCTGTGGGGGGCCTGGGGGGTGTTGGGGTGAATGGTGCTGCTGAGGGGGTCGAGGGGTGAATGGTGCTGCTGAGGAGGGCTGTGGTTTAATTGTTCTGCTGAGGGTGGCTGGGGGTGAATATTACTACTATGGGGGCTGAAAGGGTGAATGGTGCTGCTGAGGGGGGCTGGGTGTGAATATTGCTGCTGAGGGGGCTGAAACGGTGAATGTTGGGGTTGAATGGTGTTTATGAGGGGGTCTGTGGGGTGAATTTTGTTGCTGAGGGGGTTGAAGAGGTGAATGGTGCTACTGAGGGGGTTGGAGGGGTAAATTGTGCTACTGAGGGGGCTGGGGGGTTAATATTGCTGCTGAGGGGCTTGAAGAGGTGAATGGTGTGTTGAGGCGGACTGGGGGTGAATATTGCTGCTGAGGGGATTGGAGGGGTGAACAGTGCATATTTAGGTTTTATGCTGAACTAAGCCATTCAGATCTGTATGCCCCCCACACCCCACTTACCACTCCTCCTTTCCCCTTTCTACATATACATTGGTAAGTTACAAGTCTCCTTTGAGTATAATATATGTACAATAAAAAGGCCTATATCTGTACCCATGTTTCAGGCACTTTGATGAAGGAACACAATTGAAGGAGGCGCTAAACACTTTTCCAAGTTTTACTGTAATTTAGCCTGAAGCACTACCTTAACTTATACACATTTTTCTAGCTAGAAACATTGGCTTTCACAAATGGTAGGGTTGTAAGAAGTTTTATTTCTTAGACATTTGTGTATATATTTTACTTGACAGTATTGCCATCTGTCAGAGTCATATAAATCATAAGGTGTTTTGACCTCTTGAAAAGTCCTTCTTTCTCAATTTCTTACTATATTAAATACCCCTTTCTTGCCATTATAAAAAAGGACTAATTCTCATCCCTGGGCCAAAATATTGAGCAATGCCTATTAAGGCAGATTGTGGTTATGTCAGTTTATGTATATTTTAACATGTATATTAAAAGTATAGGTTATGATTACTTGGGATATATTTTAAATATTGTTTGGCCTTTTAGATGAACTTAACCATGCACTGGTCTTTTTCTTTCTTCATTGTACATATATTATATCGGATACAAAATCCTTTATACATCAATTACATTGACGGACATAGTAGATATCATATATCATACGTCTGGAAGTGAGGTTACACCTCAATTTAAGTACAATTTACCGACTTTAGACATTCGAAAATCCCCTAAGCGAGTGAAAAAAAGGCAGCCGAAAAAACGAAAACGAGGCTACACGACCCCTAAACCCACAAAACACCACCAAGCACATACGACAATTACAATAAGCCTTACACAGCTACGATAACGGTTTCCCAGCGCGCACGTAGTCTATTTACACTACACACATTGCTGACACTTACACCTCAGCTCAACAACAGTGCACATCTACATTGTATGCTGCAGGAACATCAAGCTCTTCAGCACATTGCTTGCTGCAGATATTAATTACAAATAGTTAAAGTATATTAAGTGATGATTTAATTAATGAATTATTATGAAAAAATACATATACAGAAAAAAAACAACACTAACGCAATAAACGACAAATGCCTTCACTGCGCGCCTCACAAGAAGCGCCAACTCATAGGTGCTCATAGGACACAGAGTATACCAGGGGAGAGGCTTGCAATAAGCGACAAAAGGAAATCAGCGCAGACCTTACAATGAGCGCAATAGTACCTTTGATAACAAAAAATACACTAACGAGAGGGTCGCAATGAGCGCCGAAGGATCTCAGATGACCAAAACACTTACTGTCTGTAAAAAGAATTACCTGCCTTATGATCCTATTGCCCCTTCATTTTTGACGGGCAAGTTGCTAGTTACACATAAAATACAATAAACGTACCTGTCCGCGATGTCCCCGGCCTTGTCATCTTCTGCCTCGGCTGGGCCCTTCAAAAACCTGCACTCTTAAAAAAAAAAAAAAAAAAAAAAAAGCTCCCAGACGCTAATGAGGGTTCTAGGCCTTCTTCCGGTAAAAAAAAAACCGGAATGGCACCTTCTGATTGGCTGAAATGACTGTCAATCCAATTTCAGCGAATCAGAAGGTGGGGAGAATGGTTGCGATGTCTTTTATTTTTTGTATTGGGGTGGGGTTTGTAATGTCTTTTTTTTATTTTTGTGGTGGGGGGTTGTAATGTACTTTTTTATTTTTGGTGACATAGGTTAGGTAGTGTTAGGTAGGTAGGGGTTAATAGGTTAGAGTAGAGGGGGGTTAGTTTAGATTTAGTGGTTTATTGGGGGTAATAGTGTAGTGTAGAGTTTGTACTTGGTGTACTTGGTGTCATGAGGGTCCTGGAGGACCCTCATGGCACTTATGGGGTTAATTATAGGGTTTTCATTGTTCTGTGAGGGTCTTCATAGACCCTTATGGGACTGATAGGGTTAGATAGAGGCTTGCAGGGTCTGTATGGATCCCCATAAGTGATGGGGTTAGACGGATGCTTATGAGGCTCTGTATAGACCCCCATAAGTGATGGGTTAGTTGGAAGCTTATGGGGGTCTGTATAGTCCCCAATAAGTGATGGGGTTAGATGGAGGCTTATGAAGGTTTGTATGGACCCCCATAAGTGATGGGTTAGATGGAGGCTTATAGGGGTGTGTATTGACCCCCATAAGTGATCAGCTTAGATGGAGGCTTATGGGGGTCTGTATAGACCCCCAAAAGTGATGGGTTAGATGGAGGCCTATGGGGGTCTGTATAAACCCCCATAAGTGATGGGGTTAGATGGAGGCTTATAGGTGTGTATATAGACCCTCATAAGTGATAGGCTTAGATGGAGGCTTATGGGGGTCTATATAGTCTCCCAAAAGTAATGGGTTAGATGGAGGCCTATGGGGGTCTGCATAGAGTGATGAGGATAGATGGAGGCTTATGGGGGTCTGTTATGGGGGTCCCCTGCAGCCAACGGGGGGCTTAATTGAAGGAGCCTCAAGGGCTTCACATCCCCTGCGGCTGCTCCAGGGTGCAAGTAAGCTGCAACCCTTTTGGGCTGTTTTGCGGACTTGGCGGAGGGCTGGCCGGTGCATTTGAATAGGTATAGGTGGTTCCATGTGGCCGAATCTCTTGTGGCCGCGTGGGATGAATGGCTTTCCCTGCGGTGGGGGGGGGGGGGGGAGGCACAAGAGTTAACGGGGTGCCGGCCTCAAGCCGGCCGGAGCCCTCGTCCGCAAAAGAACAGAATACCTAAGTATCTTGCGGCCACGCAGCTCCTACGGCCATTAATAGAATGAGGGCCACTGTGTTTTGCTCCCTTTATTCACTGGAACTGTTTGCCAATTATATATATATTATAATTTGTTGAGATTTTTGGATGACAAAGGTATAGCAGCTAGCACTCACTCTGCAACTAATCTAAAATCATTGTAGGGATTGAATAAATCATGGGATCAATATATTGTTACAACTTTTAGAGTACAATGTGTCTCCTGGTGGTAAATCATGTGAAAAATGATTGTGCTAAAGCCAAAGGTATCACAAACGAAACAAGGGGTTGATATATAAACAGCCAAGAAGCGTGGAAAATATCCCCAAAAATATAGTGGTTTATAGGAGTTGGTTGTGTAGTTTATTCACAAGGTGTTTTTTATTTCCTCCATTGGTGGAGTTTAATTAATTTGTATCCAATGCTTTTTTGAATATGAATAATAAAGTTAACACATTAAAAAAAAATTGCACATTGCAGATTGCGATTACGCACCTAGGGAAATTGGTCCTCTTTTGCAGTACAGATATATGTTGATGTATTTAATTAGATTTATGTCAGAAAATAAGGCAATAATTTTAGTTTAGTTATTATAATAAAAACATGTCTGTAAAACGTTGTTGAAATAGATATATTTTGGTCTGTCAATTGTTATTTTTGTCTCACACAGCTGAAACAAATATTTTGATTATGTTTGGTTTATGTCATGATTGTATAGAAAAGATTGCTTTTTCAGATTTTGTCAAGGAAGTTTGAAGTTGATGTTCTCTTCACAAATGAAGTGTTCAGTTGTTATCTATTTTATAATTACTTGCATTTGATATTACATGACATGTAATTTATAAATAGTAAAATAAGGCAAATAAAAGCAAGATGATTGTCAAATTATTGAAGATATATAGCTCTGTTTCTTCACATCAGGATCAGAATTACACAAATAATATAGCTCATAAAAATACCTTGGGCAAACTTGTTGTAGAAAGGAAGATGAAAAATAATTGTAAATTGTACCACGGTGTTTAGTAGATTGCTTTAAAACATATTTATTCAGTGGTTGTATCATAGCCCCATCTCTGTAATAAACAAATGGCCCCTGAATTTGCTGCATATCTTTTTATTTTGTTTTCCTAACTCCGGCATAATGGATAAGATTCTTTTTCCAGGAAGAGATTTTAACAAGAGCATTAGTGCCATATGCTCAGAATAAATGACCCACTAGACATGCCCTAATCCAGGATAATAATTCACTACATGTCTTATCTGCATACTTCCTAAAAAAGAAAATATTAAGCTTATGCTACATAATTGCAAACCAGTAAAATATTATAATACAGAAAACAGTTAAGGGGAAGTATCCTTATTTATATTTCTCATTTGACCTACACTAAAAGCAAGAATACTTTGATAAATGTTTTTATGCAGGACTAGGCTTGAATCAAACAATGCAACATTTTGCTTATTTATTTGTTCAAAACTAAAGTGGAAGCTTCTGCTCTACACCATTTATTAAGCTTTCAAATAAGTTGGGAATTTGCAGTACATGCACAATATGTTTTGGAGTATTTAACTTGTAAATAATAAAAACTGAGAAGAAGTCTCTGAATAGAGAACTGCACCAAATATGGGCATTTAGTGCATGCTTTGTGTATCTATTAAAGGACACCTGCATTCCACATGCACAATAAAAAAATATAATGATAAAAATGGGTTTAAAAATGTAAAAACAACCGATTAATGTATTATCTATTGTATGCCGTGATTCTTGCAGTAGGATGCTCCATGTTGATTGGCTTCTAAATGTGGGGAGACCTTGGGGGACAGAAAGGTTGCAACTGCTGAAATGAAATATGTTAATAAGTGCCGGTGCTTTCAATAAGACTAATGCAAATGTTATTGATTTAAAAGGGCAGCTACAGAGGAAGAAGTTCAATCTTGCACAGGCATCTATAGAAATGTTCCTGGTGTGTGTGTGTGGTGGTGGTGGTGGTGTGGGGTTGCGGGCGCAAAGTAAAACTAAAATATCTCCATCATGCAGCTTTTCAAATACACCTGAGCAAACACATATGTGTACCCATACACATCTATGCACACTCACATTGTATGTACTGTAAATATCCCTGTCTTTGATCCTGACCTGTGTACCTGAGATTCTCTTCATTTTCCACCCTAAATTCTAAACCTTACGGTTTATTGTTTGTCACTCACAACTATGCACAAACGGAGCTACCGCTGGTGCAGCCAGTGATTTGCACCAGGGCCCTTCATCTCCTGGGGGCCCCCAGTGCAGGCTGTATTGTAGTAGAATTGTATTTATTTAAAAAAAAATCTTTAGTGTAAAGCCCCATTTGAATCCCCCTCCCCCACAACATATCCAGGCACCCCTAGGTCCCCTGACCTCCTCTTCCATTTTGAGGACTTCCTGCCTGTTGCCTGTCTCCCACAGTGCAAACAGGACCCCAGGGGGAGGAGCCATGCTCCGAGAAAGGCTCAGCTGCAGGCATGGGGGAGTGGAGCATGCAAGAGACAAGTAAGTGATAGATATGAGAAAGGGGAAGAATGAGAGAGAGGGAGAGTGAAGGAGAGGGGAGAAAGAAAGAGGGGGAGGGATAGAGAAGGAGGGGGAAAGAGATAAGGAGGGAGATGGAGAGAAGGGGAGGGGGAGAGAGGGAGAGATATGAGAGAGAGAGAAGTAGAGGGGGGAGAAAGAGGGAGAGAGAAAAGTAGAGGGGGAGAGAGAGTGTAAGAGGGGGAGAGAGAGAGAGAGAGAGAGAGAGAGAAGAAAATGGGGGAGAGAGAAAGAGGGGGGAGAGAGAAAGAGGGGGAAGAAGGAGAGGGGGAGAGAGGAGAGAGATAAAGAGGGGGATAGAGATAGAGGGAGAGACTAACGGAGAGGGAAGGAGGGAGGGGAGAGAGAAGGAGGGGGCAGAAGAAGGTCAGGGAGGGAGACAGAGAAGGCAAGGGGGAGAAGGACAGGGAGGGAGAGAGAAGGGCAGAGAAGGAGAGGGGCAAAGGGAAGCAAAGGGTTGTTGTAAATGGAACATACTCCGATTGGACTAATGTAGGTAAGTGGGGTTCCTCAGGGTTCAGTATTAGGTCCTCTCATTTTTAACATATTTATTAATGACTTAGAGGTAGGATTGGAGTGTGGTGTCTCCATTTTTGCTGATGACTCAAAGTTGTGCAAGGTAATTAAATCAGATAACGCTGTGCTTTCCCTTCAAAGGGATTTACATAAAATTGAGGAATGGGCATCTAAATGGCAGATGAGATTTAATATGAATAAATGTAAAGTTATGCATCTGGGAAGGAAAAATAGCCATGCAATTTATTATATTTATGGAGCAAATCTAGGGGTATCAAATATTGAAAGGGATTTTGGAGTACTTGTGGACAACCCCCTAGGTAACAGTGCTCAGAGCCAAGCAGCAGCTTCAAAGGCAAATAAAATATTAGCATTTATTAGGGTATAGAAGCAAGGAATGCAAATATAATTCTGCCACTATACAAATCTCTAATATACCCTCATTTGGAATATGGAGTACAATTTGGGGCACCACTTCATAAACAGGACATTTTAGAGCTGGAAAAGGTACAGAGGAGGGCAACAAAACTAATTAGGGAAATGGAGGGGCTAAGTTACAAAGAAAGACTAACTAACCAAATTAAGCTTACTTTCTATAGAAAAAATGCATCTAAGAAGAGATATGCTTACATTATATAAATACGTCCAAGGTCAGTATAAAGAATTGTCAATGGAGCATTTTGTGCCAAGAGGTTTTCAACTGACAAGAGGACACCCGTTGAGGTTTGAAGTAAAAAGATTCCACCTTAAAGAAAGAAAACGGTTAAAACATTACCCACAGCAAGGGTGGTCACCCAGGACGCCTGGAATTGAGGTTACACCTCAATTTACAAACATTAAAAAATCCCCTAAGCGAGAGAAAAAATAGCCGCCGAAAAAAAAAAAACTAGGCTACACGACCCCTAAAGCCACAAAACACCAACAAACACATACGACTTTTACTAAAAGCACCCCTGTACCACATACAACACCAACTTACAGAACATACACTAACAGTTTCCCCTCGCTCACGCAGCCTATTTACACTACACACATTGCTGACACTTACACCTCAGCTCAACAACAGCGCAAATCTACATTGTATGCTGCAGGAACTTCAAAACAGACTGTTAGCACTTTAGCACATTGCTTGCTGCATATATTAATTACAAATAGGTAAAGTATATTAATTTATGATTTAATTAATTAATTAATTCATTATCACAAAAAACTACATGTACACACCAAAAAAGAATACAACACAGTATCACAATAAATGACAAAGCCCTTCACTGCACGCCTCACAAGGAGTGCCAAAAAGGTGCTCATAGGACACAAACTACACCAGGGGAGACGCTTGCAATAAGCTCAAAAAGGAGAACGGCGCGGACCCCACAATGAGAGCAAGAGTGCCTCTGATAACAAAAAAATACACCAACCAAGAGGCTCGCAATGAGAGCCAAAGGAGCTTATTGAGAGCCACGTGGTGAGCGCCAAAGATGCTCAGAGCGAGGCTTGCAATGAGCGCCGAAGCATCTCAGACGACCAAAACACTTACTGTCTGTGGCAAACAGCATTACCTGCCTTACAACTTTATTTTATTTTTTTATTTTATTGCCCGTCATTTTTAACGGGCAAGTCGCTAGTATATATATATATATATATATATATATATTGTGACAGATTCACTGTCATGCTCAGGATCCGTGCCTTGTTTTTGCATAAAATAAAGGATGCAGGAGCCCTTTAAATGTTTAACCACACTTTACCAGTTGTTTGACAGCATACAACATAAGACTGAAGGCAGAAACAAAACCCTAGCTTCTCATTGAAGCCCTGCATAACTAAACTGTAGTACCCTCACTGTCTTACATAAAAGTGCAAACATACAGTCTAAACATAGGTAGCAGAGGTGTCTTTCTTTCTCACCTCTCTCTCAGGCTCTGTATCTCCGTCCTCTCTTTCCTAAGCAGTTCCCTCCTTTGGTCATCACCTTCAGGGACTTTCTGTTCCTCTTATCTGCAGTCTCTCTCTTCAAAGCTTCTAGCTTTGGTCCATTAGCTTTCAGTGCGGCCTCTGACAGCAGCCATGCACCCTTCCACAACAGCCCACCTCTGTCAAAAAACTCTCCACCTGGAGACAGCAGCAGGTCTTTATTGCAGCCACACCCCTGCCTTTTGAGCAGGTTGTTAACTCTCTCACTCCTGGGGAGACGTCTTGAAGAGCTCTCTTCTGACCCCTGGTGGCACTTCACCATAATATATATATATATATATATATATATATATATATATATATATATATATATATATATATAAATTAATTAATATATTAATGTTTACATGGAGGGCCCGATCTATGGGTGTTCAGTTCTAATACTATAACCATAGTAAGCACATACTAGAACAGATTACATGTTAGTTATAAAATATGTTTATTTTATTATTATTATTATTAATATTATATAATAATATTCTCAGACAATGTAATTATTCATTTCCATTTGCTACCCATTATTTACAGAGATAGCTAGACAGGTTATTAGATAGACTTTTGCCCTCTTCTCCCCTGCAACCATAGTACTATCAATTTATATAGAATTGTTGCAATTTAAAACAGCAATAAGCTAAATTTACAACCAGAGAACAATTAAAACATATACTGTGAACTAATCCATAATGTTTGGACTTGTAAAGATGCATGGTGAAAACAAATCAGGTAGTGCACAAAAAGAAAACAGTTGAAGCAAATTAATAGAGTCAGTGAAAATATGTGTTAACATGAGTAATACATTAGTGATATTATGGTAGGTTATTAATAAAATTACATCATGGAAAGTTGGCATGACTCTAAGTATTAATAACTTATCAGAGAATACAATATGTTCACCTAAATGTCAGAATTTTTATGGGATAAATATCCAAAAAAAATGTGTAACTAATGAATTGGTAAATGCTAATATTACACAGCTTTCTATCAAAGAAGTCAATATATCAAACATCACTGGGAGGAAGATAGGCCTTATACCTTATCACCCCAGATTTACTCATAAAGCTGAATTCTTTTCTTACCTTTTTCTCTCTGTGTTCTGAAAAATAAAATGCTTACAACATATAAGGAATTCTCTCAACATTGCTATTTTTGACAAGTGTCAGAGCACAACACGACATCTCTCAGTAGTTCTGCAAAAACAGCTTAATTCAATTTGGGGCCGTAACTCCATCACAGATAGACGATTTTCTGCGATTGAGTTACGGGCTCCAGTAGGTATACTTTTACTCTGCTATTTAATTGGCTGGGCCCGAAAGTTAGGCGCCAGTTGCGAGAATGGGAAATCATGCTCATGGCAGTAGCATTTGCGGGCTTGAACATGATCACGGACAGAAGCCCGTAACTCGTGGTTCAAGCCTGTAAGATCGGAGGACTTTAAATGCAAATATAAATTCAATACAGCACTGTAAATGATGGGGAACACAATGGGTGATATTAGAATTAAAAGCACAACATTCTCAAGCTTGCACATCGCCAAAATATAATACATTATTTCATGTTTAATTTCCATCCAAAGTTCTACGGGCTTGAATGACCTCCAAGCCCGTAACTCCTTATTCTTTCTAAGCCCATAGGACTTCGAAAAAAATGGAGGTTGGATTCCAAAGTCCTATGGGCTTGGAGGTTGAAGCCCGTAGGACTTTGGACGAAAAATAATCATGAAATAAAATATTTTATTTTGGCGATGTGCAAGCTTGAGAATGTTGTGCTTTTAATTCTAATGTCACCCATTGTGTTCCCATCACTTACAGTGCTGTATTGAATTTATATTTGCATTTAAAGTGCTCCGATTTGTAAGTAACCTGTGGTTCGATTTTTACCATTTGCAGGCTTAACGGAGTGGTTAGCATGGGAAAATCGGAGCAATTGAATAGGGATTTTGTGATTTTAGCTGCCGCAACTCTTGCGGCCGTGAAAGATCAAAGGCTTGGAGGGAAATAACTTGCGATTTTACGAATCGCAATGGTTCACAGCTAATAGCAAGTAACCCGATCAGAGGCCACTAGAGATGTCGTGAACAGTTCGCCCGCGAACTGTTCCCGGCGAACATAGCATAGAATATATGCGATGTAAGATCCGCCCCCTATTCTTTATCATTGAGCAAACTTCACAGTCTTTATCATCAAACTTCACAGACTTCTTTATCATTGAGCACCACAGTCAGCAGACACATTCCAGCCAATCAGCATCATACCCTGCCTTTCAGACCCTTTAACCTCATGGACAGCAGCCATTTTGGAATCATAACTGACTTGCAGTCTTACAGAGAGGAGGTTGAGTGTAGGTGATACTGAATCAATAGGGAAAACCATAGCTAGGCTACTGTACACAGTGTGCAATACAGTCCTGAAGGACTCTTTTGATCTCTGCTGCAAGGACACCCCTGTGTCTCTCCCCCCCCCTTATCATCATCCTCCCCTCACCTTAGCACCCAACCCTAACACCCCTCACACTTATCCCTAACACCTAACCCTAACATCCCTCACCCTAACACCCCCCACACTTATCCCTAACACCCCTCACCCTAACACCTAACCCTAATACCCCCTCACACTTATTCCTAACACCCCTTACCCTAACACCTAACCCTAACACCCCTCACCCTAACACCTAACCCTAATATCCCCTCACACTTATCCCTAACACCCCTTACCCTAACACCTAACCCTAACATCACTTACCCTAACACCCATCACACTTATCCCTAACACCTAACCCAAACATCCCTCACCCTAACACCCCCCACACTTATCCCTAACACCCCTCACCCTAACACCTAACCCTAATACCCCCTCACACATATCCCTAACACCCCTTACCCTAACACCTAACCCTAACACCCCTCATCCTAACACCTAACCCTAACAGCCCTCACACTTATCCCTAAAACTCCTTGCCCTAACCCTAACACCCCTCACACTTATCCATAACACTCATCAACCTAACACCTAACCCTAACATTCTCACACTTATCCCTAAGACCTGACACCCCTCACACTTATCCCTAACACCCCTCACCCTAACACCTATCATGCCTCACCCTAACACCCCTTACACTTATCCCTAACACCCCTCACCCTAACACCTAACCCTAATACCCCCTCACAATTATCCCTAACAGCCCTTACCCTAACACCTAACCCTAACATTACTTACCCTAACACCCATCACACTTATCCCTAACACCCCTCATCCTAACACCTAACCCTAACACCCCTCACACTTATCCCTAACACCCCTCACCCTAACACCTATCATGCCTCACCCTAAAACCCCTTACACTTATCCCTAACAACCCTTACCCTAACACCTAACCCTAATACCCCCTCACACTTATCCCTAACACCCCTTACCCTAACCCTAACACCCCTCACACTTATTCCTAACACCCCTCACCCTAACACCCCTCACACTTATCCCTAACACCCCTCACCCTAACCCTAACCCCCCTCACCCTTATCCCTAACACCCCTTACCCTAACACCTAGCCCTAACACCCCTCACACTTATCCCTGTGACACTTCCCCCCTTATCATCATCCTCCCCCCTCCCTCATCATCCTCCCGTGTCTCTTTCCCCCTCCCTCATCATCCTCCCTCCTCCCTCATCATCATCCTCCTCTGTGTCTCTTTCCCCCTCCCTCATCATCCTCCCCTCACCTTAGGACCCAACCCTAACACCCCTCACACTTATCCATAACACCTAACCCTAACATCCCTCACCCTAACACCCCCCACACTTATCCCTAACACCCCTCACCCTAACACCTATCATGCCTCACCCTAACACCCCTTACACTTATCCCTAACACCCCTCACCCTAACACCTAACCCTAATACCCCCTCACAATTATCCCTAACAGCCCTTACCCTAACACCTAACCCTAACATTACTTACCCTAACACCCATCACACTTATCCCTAACACCCCTCATCCTAACACCTAACCCTAACACCCCTCACACTTATCCCTAACACCCCTCACCCTAACACCTATCATGCCTCACCCTAAAACCCCTTACACTTATCCCTAACAACCCTTACCCTAACACCTAACCCTAATACCCCCTCACACTTATCCCTAACACCCCTTACCCTAACCCTAACACCCCTCACACTTATTCCTAACACCCCTCACCCTAACACCCCTCACACTTATCCCTAACACCCCTCACCCTAACCCTAACCCCCCTCACCCTTATCCCTAACACCCCTTACCCTAACACCTAGCCCTAACACCCCTCACACTTATCCCTGTGACACTTCCCCCCTTATCATCATCCTCCCCCCTCCCTCATCATCCTCCCGTGTCTCTTTCCCCCTCCCTCATCATCCTCCCTCCTCCCTCATCATCATCCTCCTCTGTGTCTCTTTCCCCCTTCCTCATCATCCTCCCCTCACCTTAGGACCCAACCCTAACACCCCTCACACTTATCCATAACACCTAACCCTAACATCCCTCACCCTAACACCCCCCACACTTATCCCTAACACCCCTCACCCTAACACCTAACCCTAATACCCCCTTACACTTATCCCTAACCCTAACATCCCTTACCCTAACACCCATCACACTTATCCCTAACACCCCTTACCCTAATACCCCTCACACTTATCCATCACACCCATCAACCTAACCCTAACATTCTCACACTTATCCCTAAGACCTAACACCCCTCACACTTATTCCTAACATGCCTCACCCTAACACCCCTTACACTTATCCCTAACACCCCTCACCCTAACCCTAACCCCCCTCACCCTTATCCCTAACACCCCTTACCCTAACACCTAGCCCTAACACCCCTCACACTTATCCCTGTGACACTTCCCCCCTTATCATCATCCTCCCCCCTCCCTCATCATCCTCCCGTGTCTCTTTCCCCTCCCTCATCATCCTCCCTCCTCCCTCATCATCATCCTCCTCTGTGTCTCTTTCCCCCTCCCTCATCATCCTCCCCTCACCTTAGGACCCAACCCTAACACCCCTCACACTTATCCATAACACCTAACCCTAACATCCCTCACCCTAACACCCCCCACACTTATCCCTAACACCCCTCACCCTAACACCTAACCCTAATACCCCCTTACACTTATCCCTAACCCTAACATCCCTTACCCTAACACCCATCACACTTATCCCTAACACCCCTTACCCTAATACCCCTCACACTTATCCATCACACCCATCAACCTAACCCTAACATTCTCACACTTATCCCTAAGACCTAACACCCCTCACACTTATTCCTAACATGCCTCACCCTAACACCCCTTACACTTATCCCTAACACCCCTCACCCTAACCCTAACACCCCCCACACTTATCCCTAACACCCCTCACCCTAACACCCCTCACACTTAGCCCTAACACCCCCCACCCTAACACCTAACCCCCTCACCCTTATCCCTAACACCCCTTACCCTAACACCCATCACACTTATCCCTAACACCCCTTACCCTAACCCTAACACAACTCACACTTATCCATCACACCCATCAACCTAACCCTAACATTCTCACACTTATCCCTAAGACCTAACACCCCTCACACTTATTCCTAACATGCCTCACCCTAACACCCCTTACACTTATCCCTAACACCCCTCACCCTAACAGCCCTCACCCTAACACCTAACCCCCTCACCCTTATCCCTAACACCCCTTACCCTAACACCCCTCACACTTATCCTTGTGTCTCTTCCCCCCCTTATCATCAAGGGAGGGGGGAGGATGATGAGGGAGGGGGGAAACAGACACAGGGGAGTATGATGAGGGAGGGGGTAAAGAGATACAGGGGAGGGTGATGAGGAAGGGGGGAAAGAGACACAGGGGAAGATGATAAGGGAGGGGGAAAAGAGACACAGGGGAGGATGATGAGGGAGGGGAAAGAGACACAAAGGAGGATGATGAGGGAGGAGGGAAAGAGACACGGGAGGATGATGAGGGAGGGGGGAGGATGATGATGAGGGGGGAAGAGACACAGGGGAGGATGATGAGGAAGGGGGAAAGAGACACGGGATGATGATGAGGGAGGGGGGAGGATGATGAGGGAGGGGGAAAGAGACACGGGAGGATGATGATTGAGGGGGGAGGATGATGATAAGGGGGGGAAAAGACACGGGAGGATGATGGTGGAGGGGGAAGAGACACAGGGGGGATGATGAGGGAGGGTGTAAAGAGATACAGGGGAGGATGATGAGGGAGGGGGAGGATGATGAGGGAGGGGGAAGAGACACAGGGGAGGGTGATGAGGAAGGGGAGAAAGAGACACAGGGGAGGATGATGAGGGAGGGGGGAAAACAGACACAGGGGAGGGGGGAGCGGGGAGGATGATGAGGGAGGGGGGAAAGAGACACGGGAGGATGATGATGGAGGGGGTAAAGAGATACAGGGGAGGATGATGAGGGAGGGGGTAAAGAGATACAGGGGAGGATGATGAGGGAGGGGGTAAAGAGATACAGGGGAGGATGATGATGGAGGGGGATGTTAGGTTATTTATGCCCTTTATGGATTAAAACCAGACTCTGCATCAACTATGTAATTTTCTGTGGGAGTTTTGACATGGATCCCCCTCCGGCATTCCACAGGCCAGGTGTTAGTCCCCTTAAAACAACTTTTCCATCACTATTGTGGCCAGAAAGAGTCCCTGTGGGTTTTAAAATCCGCTTGCCCATTGAAGTCTATGGCGGTTTGCCGGTTCGCAAACATTTGCGGCAATTTGCGTTACGAAAATTTTATGTTCGCGACATCACTAGAGGCCACAAATGGAAGGCATTTGTATAGCAAAGAAACCTGCGACCTCCACTTGCAAGCCCGGAACCCAAAATCACAGCAATAAGATGAGGCTGTAAGAGTGGACAAACTACATTTCCCAGAGATATTAATCAGTTTTGCTAGAATTACGGGCACATTCTTTAAACCTTAATTGCATAGTCACCCCCACCAGGCATGCATATGAAATCAAGACAATAAAGAATAGTTCCATATGAAAGGTAGGGAATTTAAGGCTGTATCTTTCTATTTTAAAAACATTACAAAGTTTAGTTCTTCAAGTTTAATATAGTAAATATGAGATTATTGTGAATCTTTAAATATTTACATTCAAAGTAAAGACTCATAAAAACTGTACACTCGTTCATATGTATTCGTGATTAGAATTCATAAAAAATGTCAGTCCCTGTGCCCACTTTTCCACCGATGATATGAAAATATTATGGACGGATACACCAATTAAACCTCATCAGCACAACTGAGACATGCATTTATTATTTCTCTAAGAATTTTAAAACAATCTATGTTGATCTTCTACCATCTGGTTCCAGTGTGCAACCTCATACTGTATCTCTCCTCTAGAAATGTATACTCCTCTAGATACTTGCACATTTATGGTAGTACTCTCTATGACAATGACTGTATAGCTGAATTACCCCATCTATAGACAATACAATCATCTTGGCAGATGCATTTTGCTCGTGGTATCAAAGTATTATGTTGATCAATTTTTAAGCATCACAACCTCACATTGTTTCTGATGAGATTTGTGATGTTTTGTCTATTTTGAATAAATCTATTTTTTTGTAATAGGTAGAGACAGGCAATTAGATCATTACACAGTAGTACTTGTTTATTTCTTATCTAGAGAAATGATGAGCCCGATTCAATTGAGCAATCGTAAATTACTAGAGCCCGTAAGTAAGGCCGTAAGTTAATTTGCTTTTCAATTGGCGTCTTTTTTGCGGGCTCTGGACGGTTTACGGGTTACTGGCTTGAAAACTTTGCGATGGTTAAACCTGGAACTTACCGCCTCCCAAAGCCTTTGATCCTGCAATTTCGCAAGAGTTAGGATCGCTAAAATTGCAAATCGCTATTCAATTGCTCCAATTCCCCAAGGCCGCAAATGGTTTCACACCCGTAAACGGCAAATGTAGGAGAAAATCCTATGAGTGCTAGAGAGGACCCGCAAGAGGGTTTAACGCCTGTCCACAGCACTGTAAATGCAAATTAAAAATCAATACTGCACTGTAAATAACGGGTAAAGCGATGAAAGACATTAGAATTAATTGGACAACAGTCTCAAGATCGCAAATTGGCATCAATAATATATATATATTTTTAAATGTTTGATTTCCTGGTTATATCGATCTCAGGAATCAATGAGTTAATACATATCTGGCCACCCATATGGACTAGAACAGTAGTGGCATTCATTTTTATAATTTTGTATTTTGAGTGTTTGCGAGTCCCAGCACATATCGGACTTCCAAACCTAATTAATTGACATATAACCTCCATGTTTTACTGCCATAATGATGGTGGCCTCATTTTCTATTGGTTGTTTCGCTCTGTATCCCACGAGATGCAGGCTTGCAATTGAATAAGGCTCATTGTGTTTAGGTCTGAGTTTCAGTAGTATAACTCCCGGCATAGGTAAAAATAGCATATTGTAATTTTCTTCAGTAATGTTTTTCAAGGGTAAATTGGTTGAGGTTTCAAATCAGGGTCATGTAATCAGTAAGTGTCTTGTACACGCAGATTATTGAAGTAAATATACTATATTTCACAAGTTTCTTGACTCAACATTAGAAGTAAGATTCTGTAAAATCCTATTTAATATTATTATTATTATCCTTTATTTATAACGCGCCAACATATTCCGCAGCGCAATACAGGGGTTAGGTACAAGTATAAACAATAACCCACAATGAAAATAATGGAAGACCCTGTTATTGAGCTTTCAATCTGATATACACTGTGCTTTCCCTAAAATTCGCAAACTTACATTCTAAAGGGTATGGGTGAGGTACAGGAGAGTTAGAGATGCATAGTGAATGAAGAGGCTAAAGAGGATAGGCTTTTTTGAATAGATGTGTTTTTAAAGAGATTTTGAAGGATCTGAGACAGGAAGATAGTCTGGTGGTGCAAGGTAAAGAGTTCCAAAGAATAGGGGCAGCACGTGAAAAGTCTTGAAGCCGGGAGTGAGAGGAGGTGATGAGAGAGGAGAAGAGAAGAAGGTCATTAGCAGAGCGAAGAGGGCGGGTGGGAGTGTATTTTGGGATGAGAGCAGAGATGTAGGAGGGTGCACTATTGTGGAGGGCTTTATATGTTAGGGTCTTGATTTTGAATTGTATTCTAGACGCTATGGGAAGCCAGTGGAGTGCCTGACAGAGAGGTGCTGCAGACACTGATCGTTTAGTATGGTAGATGAGTCTAGCGGATGCATTCAAAATGGATTGGAGTGGAGACAGACGGGTGATAGGAAGGCCAGCAAGAAGAGTGTTGCAGTAATCAAGGCGAGATATGATGAGAGCGTGAATAAGAATTTTATTTGTGTCTTGTGTGAGGTAGTGGCGTATTTTGGATATGTTTTTTTTTGTGAAAGTGACAAGATTTTGTGAGTGATTGGATGTGGGGAATGAAAGAGAGGGAAGGGTCCAGTAGGACCCCAAGACAGTGTGCCTGAGAGGTGGGAGTGATGATGGCATTGTCAACAGTGAAAGTTATTTGCGGAGTGAAAGCTGTAGTAGAGGGTGGAAAGATAAGGAGCTCTGTCTTAGACATGTTGAGTTTGAGTTGACGGGCAGACATCCATGAGGATATGCTCGAGAGGCAATTGGCAACATGAGCTAGCAGAGAGGGGGGTAGTTCAGGTGCAGAGATGTAGATTTGGGTGTCATCAGCATATAGATGATACTGAAATCCAAAAGATTGTATAAGGGCACCAAGGGAGGATGTATAGATGGAGAAAAGGAGGGGGCCTAGGACTGAGCCTTGGGGTACACCGACAGTTAGAGGGCGAGGAGATGAAGAGGTGCCAGAGAAGGAGACACTAAATGTTCGATTTTCTAGATAAGATGTGAACCAAGAGAGAGCAGTGTCACGGATGCCAAGAGAGTGGAGAATTTGGATAAGAAGAGGATGATCAACTGTGTCAAAGGCAGCAGAGAGATCCAGGAGAATTAGGATAGAGAATTGACCCTTTGATTTGGCATTGAGTAGGTCATTAGTAACTTTTGTGAGAGCTGTCTCTGTAGAGTGTTGGGGCTGGAAGCCAGACTGGAAGGGATCAAGGAGGGAGTTGGAGGAAATTAATTGTGTAAGGCGAGTGTAGACGACACGCTCAAGTAGTTTAGAAGCCAAGGGAAGTAGAGAGATAGGGCGGTTATTAGATGGAGAAGCTGGATCAGATGTGGGTTTCCTAAGAATGGGTGTAATTGTGGCTTGTTTCAAAGGTGATGGAAACTTGCCAGTGTCTAAGGAAAGGTTGAATAGATATGTGAGAGCTGGGATAAGTGTGGTAGAGAGGGGGGGGGGTATCAGCTGTGATGGAATAGGATCATGTGGACAAGTTGTGAGACGAGAGGTTGATAGAAGGTTATCAACTTCATCCTCAGTTAAAGGATTAAAGGAGTTTCTAGTGGCTATAGGTTTGGGAAAGGGTGAAGGCAGACTGCTGTTTGTTTTTTGAGGAGAAGGTGTGATATGGCCGCGTTGAGAGGAGAGTTCATTAAGAATATTTTCAGTTTTACTATTAAAATATCTAGCAAAATCTTCAGCTGTAAGAGAGGAAGGGGCGGGAGGTGGGGGAGGGCAGAGGAGAGTGTTAAAAGTGGAGAACAAATGTCTGGGGTTGGAGGCCAAATTTGATATTAATGATGAGAAGTAGCTCTGTTTGGCAAGATTGAGGGCATAGTGATAGGAGCGTAGGATAAACTTGTAATGAAGGAAGTCTGATGAGGAGCGAGATTTCCTCCATAGTCGTTCAGCGCTACGGGAGCACTTCTGGATGTAGCGTGTTTGTGTAGAGTGCCATGGTTGTAGATGAGAGCGGGGGCGTCTGCCTGTGGTTATGGGGGCTAGAGAGTCCAGGGTGGAGTTTAGAGTCAAATTGTATTGTGTGGTAGCAATATCAGAGTTCAGACAAGCCAGCAAGGGGGTGACTTTGTGACATTGGCTTCTTACGCTCAAACATGTCCTTGACAGACATCTGACTGTGGGCAGATGAGCAGGGACTGCTCAGGACGAGACACGGAGTGGCGGATGGTTGAGAGGGGGCAAGCAGGGCAGCAGTGGTTGACGTGGCTGAAGATGCTGGACCAGGAGGAGGATGGCGGCTTTGACTTTGTGTGCTGCTTGTACTCATGTGTTGATCCCATAGGCGTTTGTGATGTGACATCATGTGCCTTTGCAAAGAAGTTGTACCTAGGTGGGTGTTGGACTTCCCACGACTCAGTTTCTTTTCGCACAGGTTGCAAATGGCATCACTGTTGTCACAGGCAGACACACGAAAAAATTGCCACACTGCTGAGCTCTTCAATGACGGCATTTTGGTGGTGGCAAAAGCATGCGTTGACTGGCGTGCTGTCTGGCTGACCCCGGGTGCCGATGCATGCTGTCTGACTGTGCCACTAGCTACTTTCGACGACCTCCCGCTGCTTCCAACTCGTCTCCTCCTCCTCTCTGTCTCCCCATCTGAACTTTCCTCCTGTTCTTCTTCTCTTATAGCGGGCACCCACGTGGCATCCACGGACGCATCGTCATCATCAACCACTTCACTTGTATCTGACAACTCAACAAAGGAAGCAGCACCGGGTACAACATCATCATCATCATCAGACCGTACGTCCATGTGTGTAATGCTGCCTGGCTGGGACATATCCCTGTTATCTACATCCTCTGGCACTAATGTTTGTGCATCACTCATTTCTTCCAACGGATGTGTAAATAACTCTGCTGACGGATCAAGTGAAGCGGTTGTGGTGCTAGTGTTGGTGGTGGCGGCAGGTGGCGAGTGGTAACTGGAGAGGTGCCCAAAGCTAAGCTGGAGGAGGATGGTGCGTCTAGGTTCCGAGCGAAAGCTGTAGAAGTTTGGGTGTCCTGTGTTAGCCAGTCAACCATGTCCTCAGAACTTTTCAAGTTCAGGGTACGTTGCCTCTGAAAACTGGGAATTATTCTAGGGCCAAAGGGAATCACAGCACCACGACGGCCCCTTCGGGGTGGCCTGCCTCTGCCTGTCTTTTTTTTATGATTAGCGGTACTATGATTGCAAGCTACTATGACACCAGATATGAGTGTCACTGTGCACTGGCAAAAGTTGGCAGACTAGATGCAATAGGTCGCACACACACACCTGTAGGCAGGCTACTGATATTCAATTGATTACAGTAAAAAAAGGGTTGTTTTATTTCACTGCACACTACGTTTGCACCAGATATGAGTGTCACTGTGCACTGGAAAAGTTGGCAGACTAGATGCAATAGGCCTCACACACATGCCTGTAGCTAGGCAACTGATATTCAATCGATTACAGTAAAAAAAGTGTTTTATTTCACTGCACACTACTTTTGCACCAGATATGAGTGTCACTGTGCACTGGGAAAAGTTGTCAGACTAGATGCAATAGGTCGCACACACACACCTGTAGGCAGGCTACTGATATTCAATTGATTACAGTAAAAAAAGGGTTGTTTTATTTCACTGCACACTACGTTTGCACCAGATATGAGTGTCACTGTGCACTGGAAAAGTTGGCAGACTAGATGCAATAGGCCTCACACACATGCCTGTAGCTAGGCAACTGATATTCAATCGATTACAGTAAAAAAAGTGTTTTATTTCACTGCACACTACTTTTGCACCAGATATGAGTGTCACTGTGCACTGGGAAAAGTTGTCAGAGTAGATGCAATAGGCCTCACACACACGCCTGTAGGCAGGCAACTGATATTCAATCGATTACAGTAAAAAAAAGGTTGTTTTATTTCACTGCACACTACGGTTGCACCAGATATGGGTGTCACTGTGCACTGGCAAAATTGGCAGACTAGATGCAATAGGCCTCACACACACGCCTGTAGGCAGGCATATGCAATTAGATTACACAGAAAAAAATAATAAAATAAAAAGGGCTTTTTGGGTTCCTGTCCTTGCCGCAGATATCAAAGGAGTCCTTCAGGTGTGTAGTGAAAGCTAAATACACAGCCTGGCTATCTATTTCCCTATTAAATCAACAGCAGGTAGAATAATATGTCCTCTCTCAATGAATGTAGCTTCAGAATGATTCTAAAATGATGGAAGGATCTGGAAGGGAATGTATGCTGCTGATTGGCTGGAATGTGTCTGCTGACTGTAAGTTGCAGGGTCAAAGTTTCCTAAAAGAATAGGGCGTGGACCGAAAAGCGCATATGTTCGCCGTTTGTTGCGAACATGCGAAAATCGCTGCGAATAATTCTCCGGCGAACTGTTCGGGACATCACTAATATACAACACTTTTCGTACTGCTTTCCAGATCTTGAGCCATTCAGTTGTTCCATGTCCAGTTCTGACCGTGGCTTTTTGGTCCACATACATATTCCTCAGGAGGCAAGTGAGATGCTCTGGTACCTCCATCTCATTAAGAACTTGACACATTTTATTGTGATCCACTAATTCAAAGGTTTTAGAAGTAAATATTTTCTTTTGTTTGTTTTTTAAGTCTGCTTTCTCTATTTTCCAGCGCTTATTGGCAATTTGATTTCTTTTGCTCTGCCTATGCAAAACCTGGAAATCTAGTAGTTCTAGATCCGTAGATAATTGGAGCACTCTTTGGCACTGGCTTTTTTGGGATTGGGATATAGACTGAGCTTTTCCAAGCTAATGGCCATTGTTGTATTTTCAAAATTTGTTTGTGTGACTATCCGAGAGTAGGCTCTATACAGGTCCAGAGCCACATGCTATAAACTACAGGTTATCTAGCCACAAGGACCATTGGGTACTTGGAAATCTCTGCACTAGCACCCTGATATCTGGCTTCTGTATCAGTCAGAGTCTCTCCATCAGGAATCAACACTTCCAGGAGTCCCGGGAACCTTCTTGTGGTAGTGATCAGGACAGCTTAGTTAGTTAGAGGGTGGAGATAGGTTCAGTATCTCAGCCACCAGGAACAAAATAAGAGAACATACATTTTCTATATGCCTCAGAGTGAACTTATGTATTTTTGAAATGGCAGCAATATTTATAGCAGTTAGACACAGAGGGGGGGGGTACACGATGTAACAATGAGAGGGTATGGCAGACAATCACAAGAGATAAACTGCACATGGGGTCTAGCAGTAGTTTCCTGATGGTAATAGGCTTAATCTCCAATACACATCCTGCTGTCTCTAACACATATCAGACGTGATTAACTTTATCTGGCAATCAATAAAACAAAGCAGATTTACAAAGACAATGGTGGTGTTTATGCAGAAAATCCATTGCTGGAGCCAAGCAGTCTGTGCTTTTTTGGTGGCTCAATGGCCCAAAACTCAGGCAGAGAAAAAGGGGTCTGTGACAGTTGGTATAATGCAAGCAACAATTTTAAAGTATTTTCTTGCAGGATTTTGAATAGTTCAACTGGGATTCCATCAACTCAACAAGACTTCATAGCACACATCTCACTTCACTTCCAAGATGTCTTGCTCCAGCTCATTGGGCACACTTTGAGGTCATCAATGCTTCATTTATAGATATTTTATGTTTTCCTGCCATCTACAATCTTTCTCTTGTATCAAGCACACTTTGGCATGAGATATTTTGAAGAAATATTTTGACCTTCCCACTCTGTTTTCTTTTATCTATCTCTTTACATTGCTCTTTATATAATGCCCCCTTGTCTCTTCTTGCTATCCTCTGGAATTCTGCATTCAGTTGGACAAATATTTTCCTATCTTCACTACCTTTCACTTTCCTTCTTTCCTGGGCTACTTATAAACCCTCATCAGATTGCCTTCCTCGTTTTCTTTATTTTAGGGATATTCTTTGTTGCTGTTTCCTGGATAATGTTGTAAACGTTGGTCCAAATGTCCTCAGGCATTCTATCTTCCATGTCTAGTCCATAAATCAATGTTTTACTTCCACTGCATATTCACAAGGGATTTTATGTATTTCTTATCTACCCTTTCTGATTTTTTTTCCCTCTTTTCTACAGTTTAATTCTGAAGTTTGCAACAAGAAGCTCATAGTTGGAGCTGTTGTTAGCTCCAGGTCTTGTTTTTGCTGATTGTATAGAGCTCCTCCATCTTTGGCTGCAAAGTATATAGTTCATCCGATTTATATATTGTGTACATGGTGATTTCCATATGTAGAGTCATTTCGGAGACTGTTGGAAGAGGGCGTTTGCTATGACATGATAATTATCTTGACATAATTCTACTAATCTCTTACCTTCTTCATCTATACTACCTTTTGCTTTCCTTCTTTCCTGGGCTACTTTCAAAGCTTAATCAGATAGTCAGTTCACCTTCTGAGTTTTCTTTGTTCAGAAAACAGCAACAAAGAATTTCCCAAAACAATGTCACAAACTGCTATCCAAAGTTATCAGGCATTCTATCTACCATATCCAATTCCTTAAATATATTATTCACTGGGGATATTATATTGTCTGCTTGGCCGCATAATTTCCCCTCTCTTCCTCAGTTTTATTCTGAACTTTGCATTAAGAAGCTCATGAGCTAAGTCACAGTGAGCTACAGGTCTCAGGTTTTTGCTACTATATAGATCTCCTCAATCTTTGACTACAAAGTATATAGTCAATCTGGTTTCTATATTGGAAGAGGATGTTTACTGTGAGCAGATAATTATCTTGACAGAATTATATTAGTTTCTGACCTGCTTCATTTTACACTCCACGGCCAAATGTGCCCATTATTCCAGGTTTCCTATTTTAGATTTCCAATTTTCTATGATGAGAGTAAAATATTGTCTTGGTGTTGTATCTTTATTCTCTTCAACATAGACATGGATCCCTGTGATGTAAAATTGCTTGCCTTGAATTCAAATTTAAATAATTCTGTCATTTATTGGGTTGTAACCAAGCACTGCTTTAACTATCCTTTGATTTATTATGAGGGCTACTCCATTTCTTCTTTGGGATTATTGACCACAGAAGAAGATCTGGTGGTTGTCTGATAGGAATGTCCCATTCCAGTCCATTTGGGTTTACTTCTGGATCAGCACCTTGTGGTGGTGAAGAGGCTTGTGTACTTCAATGAAGCTGTGAGCTATACCATGTTGGGTCACCCAAGATGGGCAGGTCATGGCAGAGAGATCAGTCAAATCGTGGTCCACTGGAAAAGGAACCTGCAACCCACTCCAGTAACATTTCTTAGATAACTTTATGGACTGACACAACCAGAGACATAACGATATGGCACCGAAAGATGAGCCCTTGGGTCAAAAGGTGCCTACCACATTACTGAGGAAGAGCAGAGGGTAAGTAAAAGTAGCACCAGATCTAATTAAGTGGATGGACTAAAGCCGAAAAGGACATCCAGCTGCTGATATATCTGGAGGGGAAAGGAAAGTTCACTCATGCAAAGAACAATTCAGCATAGGAACCTGGAATGTTAGAACTATGAACCAAGGCAAACTAGAAGTGGTCAAGAATGAGATGACAAGGTTAAACATTGATATCCTGAAAATTAGTGAACTGGACTGGAATGGGACATTGCACGCCATTGAGCAAGCAGTCTGCAATGAGCCAAACCGATCGATAATATTGCAGTGAAATAGGGTTTTAACAGCATCGACTATATGTAATTTTGTATTGCTACTTAGAATTTGTCAAAGCAATGAGCCAAACTGATTGATAACAATACAGTGAAATAGGGTATTGATAGTATCCACTATATGTAACTTTGTATTGCAACTTCTAATTTTGTTTAAAGCACAGATATTGCCAAACAGCTCTAAGTGTGTTCAATAAGTAACTTTTTCAATTCGCTAATACCATAAGCATAAGAAATATAGAGCCTAATATAGCAACAGAGCATCCATATAAGTGCCAAAAATTGACACACAGTGAGAATATTTCCGATCACAACTTATTTAGGAGTATAAGTGTATCCATATGGAATAATTGGATCTGAGAATCACAGCGGATACTATAACCCACATCATTGATATTTAGACCTAATAATAAGTGCTCCCAATTGGAGTGTTAAATATTGTAGGTTGAGTCATCTAAGTTTGTTTTTATCAACATTTTATCTTCTGTGTTTTTCTTTTTTAATCCACAGTTATAATAAAAATCAATATTCTAAATTCCTCTTTCTTTTTTATATCAGATTGAGTATATACTTTGCAACCAAAGATGGAGAAGCTCTATACAATCAGCAAAAACAAGACCTGGAGCTGACTGCTGCTGTGACCATGAGCTTCTTATTGCAAAGTTCAAAATTAAACTGAAGAAAGGAGAAAAAATAATCAGACCAAGTATATAAGAAATACATAATATCCCTTGTGAATATGCAGTGGAAGTAAAGAATAAATTTAAGGACTAGCAATGGAAGATAGAATGCCTGAGGACCTTTTGACCAAAGTTTACAATATTATCCAGGAAACAGCAACAAACAATATCCCTAAAATAAAGAAACCTAGGGAGGCAAACTGGCTATCTGAAGGTTTGACCCAGGAAAGTGAAAGGTAGTGGATATAGTAAAAGATTTGTCCAACTTAATGCAGAATTCCAGAGGAGAGCAAAATGAGACAAGGGGACATTCTACAATGAGAGATTTATCACCTTATTTATTCAACTTATATGCAGAGTACATCATGCGTAAGGCTGGGCTGGATGAATCCAAAGCCAGAATCAATATTGCTGGAAGAAATATTAACAGTCACAAAAGACTTATTGATGAGGGTGAAAGAAGAGGGTGCAAAAGCTGGCCTGCTGCTCAACATTAAAAAGGCAAAGATCATGGCAAACGGCAATCTCAGTTCCTGGCAAATAGACGGGGAAGAAGTGGAGGCAGTGATTCTGGGGAGGAAAGCTATGACAAGGTAAAAGTAAAGATATTAAACTATCAACAAAGGTCCGGATAGTTAGAACTATGGTATTTCAAGCAGCTGCAAAGGCAAACAAAATATTCGCTGTTTATTTTTTTTCCAGGGGCACAGCTGGAGAAGACAAGAAGAAGGATGGGGACATGCTGGAAAGGTAAGTTTAACATTTAGAATGTTTATTCTTCTATGTAGTGTTTAATTTTGTACTAATTTGATGTTTCTTTTTTTCCTAGGGGTGCACCTGCACCATGACACCCATCATCACTAAAGGGACATCTAGGTAAGATAAGTGGTCTTATTTATTCTATTTTAGGTTAGATTTAGGGTTTTTAATGTATGTAGATAGGGTTTAATGTATTTTACATAGGGGTTTATGTATTTTAGATAGATGTTAATGTATGTAGATAGGGTTAAATAGTATGTAGATAGGGTTAAATAGTATGTAGATAGGGGTATATTTAAACTGTATTTATTTTGTATATTACTGTATTATATTTTGTATGTATTGTAATGTGATGTGATGTATATATGTGTATGTATTTGCTTTTCAGGTGCGTAATTCTTTTTTATTTTCTGTAGTGGGGGGGTTGTAATGTTCTTTTATATTTGTTGTAACAGCTTTTTTTTCTGTGACTTAGATTTTTTTATTTTGTAACGTAGCTTTTTTTTATTTTCTGTGACCTAGCTTTTTTAATTTTTGTAACCTAGGTTTTATTTATTTATTTAATTTATTTTTTGTAATAAGTGGGGTGGGGGGGGGTTAATAGGGGTAGGTAGGTAGTGTAGGTGTTGATATGTTAGGGTAGAGGGGGGGTTGTTTAGATTTAGTGGTTTATTGGGGGGGAATAGTGTAGAGTAGTGTTTGTCCTTAGTGTCATGAGGGTCCTGGAGGACCCTCATGGCACCACTTAGGTTAATGGATTCTTATTGTCCCATGAGAATCTTTATAGACCCTTATGGGACTGATGGGGTTAAAGAGGCTTATAGGGGTCTGTATAGACCTACATAAGAGATAGGGTTAGATAGGCCTAGATGGGCTTGTTTGGGTCCAGACAGGGTTAAGCTTAGCCCAGTTAGGGTTACATAGGCCCAAATAGGGTTATTGGGGCCAGATAGGGTTACATAGGCCCAGATAGGGTTATTGGGGCCAGATAGGGTTACATAGGCCAAGATAGGGTTACATAGGCCAAGATAGGGTCAGATAGGCCCAGTAAGGGTCAGATAGGCCCAGTAAGGGTCAGATAGGCCCAGTAAGGGTCAGATAGGCCCAGTAAGGGTCAGATAGGCCCAGTAAGGGTATGGAACTATACCCCACATACATCTACCCACCCCTAATTGTTGCAGCTTTATAACAGTCAAAATTACCTGACATTCCCATTTGCAGGTTATATTATCTGACCACTAGGTGAAGATTACATCCTTGAGCCTTTTACACCAATATAATTTTCTAACTGATCCCTTCCTCCCCTCTCCCTTTTTAACTTCCTCCCTGGTCTATCCTAATCCTTATCTGTCTTTTTGCCACGGTTTTTCTGCATTTTCCCTTCACATTAGACTGTAAGTAGAGAGTTTCCAATCTTGTAGGGTGCTTTGGGAAATAGCACTTTCTACATAAGATTTTTAGTTCAAAACAGGACCCTCTATTCTTTCATTTTGAAATTACTGTATGTTGCCCTATTCTTAACCCCTGTATAGCGGTTTGTAATATGTTGGCTTGTTACAAATAAAAGGTAATAATAATAATAATAATGTGTCCCAGGGAGTTTAATAGATTGTATTACCGGTGTCCCTGGGTTGAAGGGGGTCCAGTTATGGGGGTTACCTGTTTATGACAACAGAAGGAGGTCAGCAGAGTGGAGGAGGCTAATTAAACACTTTGTTTTCAAAAGATGTTTACAATATTACCCTCCCTGAAAGCTTCCTGACAAAGGAACGCTAGCTGCTAACATTAAGGTGGGAATTTACCTCTTTCTAGGAAACCAAGCATCAAAAGAACCAGTGATTTGGAGACAGTCACAACGTAAGGGGGGAGGGAAGGGGGCTAGTTCCATCTTATTAATTATACTTTAATAAATGTATAATCATATAATCTGTATGCCAGGATAAACATGGGTGCAGCAATTCCCTAGAATGATCTGTGGTTAATGTGCTCATACTGCTAAATTGTATGTTTCTGAGATGAGGTATGGGCATGTTTAGACTCAAAATGCAGATCTTTCCTTGGGGATTCTAATAAAATATGTTGCATGGGACTCCCAGCCAGTTTAAACATGCATAATTGATGTGTGTGTCTCATTCTGAGGTAATAATAACCCTTATTACTGAGATTATTGCTGCTGAACCTTCATGGGGTTAAAGTCGGTAACATTTGCTGGGTGGCACTACTGAATTCTGTGGTTTGCTCGGCTCTTGCGTGGCTGTAAGATGGATTAGTTCTGTTCTTGCTATCAGGTATTCCCAAAGAACCAGATAATCTTACTGTGTAGGTTTGAACTAGGTTCTTATCAAGTGCTACAGAAGCTGTAGGTCATCACATACCCCAATAGGGTAAAGCCTCAATTTACAAAAACACTTACCATGGAGATAGAGAGAGATTCCACTTCTAAAAAAATTAAATTAGAGAAATAGACAATCTAAAAAAAATATACTACCTACAAGTCAAACACAATGAAACTTCAGTCTTTGTAATCACAGCATAGAAATAAAGACAAATGCTTCAATCCAAAAGGTTTCCAATTTTAGTGAATACATATTTGATCCAAAAATGTGATATGTAAAGTCAATTTTACCAAAAACATTTCATATATAAGTGTGAAGTGGCTATGAGCAAAATATAAAACCTTAAAATGCAAAAAAAAAAAAAAGACTTCATAACAAAGATTATAAGTAGAAATATTTTAAAATAAAAGCCACTAAAATACTTCAAGTATAGACTGCTGTCGGAATACTTATTTGGGTACACAATTTTTTCACCTATGTATTTTGTACTTCCTCAGGGCAAGGAGGATAAGTGTCTAGGTGAAGTTTATAAATAGTACTAGCGACTTGCCCGTCAAAAATGACGGCAATAAAATTTGAAGTCTGGCAATGGTGTTTGCCACACATTGCAAGCCTCTCCCCCTCTACTTAACTGGCCGTGCGATGAGCGCCTTTGGCGTTCATTGCGAGCCTCTCCTCCCTTTACCTCTTACCCATCTACTTGACGGTAGGCTCTCAATGAGAGTCTCTCCCCCCTCTACTTTACTGTCCTTGCGTTAAGCACCTTTGACGATCATCATGGGCCTCGGAATGTGCGGCAAAGGTGCTTATTGCGAGCATCTTCCCCCATGTGTCTCTTCCCCCCTCTCCCTCCTCTATGTCTCATCCCCTCTCTCCCTCCCCTGTGTCTCATCCCCTCTCTCCCTCCCCTGTGTCTCATCCCCTCTCTCCCTCCCCTGTGTCTCTTCCCCCCTTTCCCTCCCATGTGTCCCCTTTTACCTCTCTCCCTCCCCTCTCTAACTCCACTGTGTCCCCTTTCCCCTCTCTCCCTCCCCTGTGTCTCTTCCCTCCCGTTTCTTTTCCCTCCCTCTCCCTCCCATTTCTTTTCCCTCCCGTTTCTTTTCCCTCCCTCCCGTTTCTTTTCCCTCCCTCTCCCTCCCGTTTCTTTTCCCTCCCTCTCCCTCCAGTTTCTTTTCCCTCCTCTTCCCCCATCTCCCTTTCCTGTATCTCTTCCACCCCTCTCCCTCCCGTTTCTCTTCCCCCTCTCCCTCCCCTGTTTCTCTTCCCCCCTCTTCCTTCTCTTGTCTCTTCCACCCTGCTCTCCATTCCCTTGTCTCTTCCACCCCGCTTTCCCTCCAGTCTCTTCCACTTCGCATCTCTGTCTGTCACTCCTTCCTGTCTGTCTCTCTGTCCCTTCCTCCTGTCAGTCTCTCTCTCTGTTGCTCCTTCCTGTGTATCTTTCGCCCTGTCCGTCCTTCTTGTCTATCTCTCTGTCCCTTTGGCGCTCATTGCGAGCCTCTCCTCCCTTTACCTCTTACCCATCTACTTGACGGTAGGCTCTCAATGAGAGTCTCTCCCCCCTCTACTTTACTGTCCTTGCGTTAAGCACCTTTGACGATCATCATGGGCCTCAGAATGTGCGGCAAAGGTGCTTATTGCGAGCATCTTCCCCCATGTGTCTCTTCCCCCCTCTCCCTCCTCTATGTCTCATCCCCTCTCTCCCTCCCCTGTGTCTCATCCCCTCTCTCCCTCCCCTGTGTCTCATCCCCTCTCTCCCTCCCCTGTGTCTCATCCCCTCTCTCCCTCCCCTGTGTCTCTTCCCCCCTTTCCCTCCCATGTGTCCCCTTTTACCTCTCTCCCTCCCCTCTCTAACTCCACTGTGTCCCCTTTCCCCTCTCTCCCTCCCCGGTGTCTCTTCCCTCCCGTTTCTTTTCCCTCCCTCTCCCTCCCATTTCTTTTCCCTCCCGTTTCTTTTCCCTCCCTCCCGTTTCTTTTCCCTCCCTCTCCCTCCCATTTCTTTTCCCTCCCTCTCCCTCCAGTTTCTTTTCCCTCCTCTTCCCCCCATCTCCCTTTCCTGTATCTCTTCCACCCCTCTCCCTCCCGTTTCTCTTCCCCCTCTCCCTCCCCTGTTTCTCTTCCCCCCTCTTCCTTCTCTTGTCTCTTCCACCCTGCTCTCCATTCCCTTGTCTCTTCCACCCCGCTTTCCCTCCAGTCTCTTCCACTTCGCATCTCTGTCTGTCACTCCTTCCTGTCTGTCTCTCTGTCCCTTCCTCCTGTCAGTCTCTCTCTCTGTTGCTCCTTCCTGTGTATCTTTCGCCCTGTCCGTCCTTCTTGTCTATCTCTCTGTCCCTCCCTCCTGTTCTCTGTCCCTCCTTCCTGTCTGTCTCTCTCTCTGTCTGTCCCTCATTCCTGTCTGTCTCTCTGTCCCTCCTCCCTGTCTCTCTCTCTGTTTCAATCCCTCCTGTCTCTCTGTCCCTCTCTCTCTCTCTGTCCCTACTCTCTCTCTCTCGCTCTCTCTGTGTCCCGCCTGTCTCTCTCTCTATCCCTCCTGTCTCTCTCTCTCTGTCCCTCTGTTCCTCCTGTCTCTCTCTCTGTCCCTCATCTCTCTCTCTGTCCCTTGCTCTGTCCCTCATCTCTCTCTCTGTCCCTTGCTCTGTCCCTGCTGTCTCTCTCTCTGTGTCCCTCCTGTCTCTCTCTGTGCCCCGTCTCTCTCTGTGTCTCTCCTGTCTCTCTCTCTCTCTCTCTGTGTCCCTCCTGTCTCTCTCTCTCTTTGTCCCTCCTGTCTCTCTCTCTCTCTGTGTCCCTCCTGTCTCTCTCTCTCTGTGTCCCTCCTGTCTCTCTCTCTCTCTCTCTCTCTCTCTCTCTCTCTCTGTGTCCTTCCTGTCTCTCTCTGTCTCTGTCCCTCCTGTCTCTCTCTCTGTGTCCCTCCTGTCTATCTCTCTCTCTCTGTGTCCCTCCTGTCTCTCTCTATCTGTGTCCCTCCTGTCTCTATGTCCCTCCTGTCTCTCTCTCTCTGTGTCCCTCCTGTCTCTCTCTCTCTCTCTGTGTCCCTCCTGTCTCTCTCTCTCTCTGTGTCCCTCATGTCTCTCTCTCTGTGTCCCTCATGTCTCTCTCTCTCTGTGTCCCTCATGTCTCTCTCTCTCTGTGTCCCTCATGTCTCTCTCTCTCTCTCTGTGTCCCTCATGTCTCTCTCTCTCTCTGTGTCCCTCATGTCTCTCTCTCTCTCTGTGTCCCTCATGTCTCTCTCTCTCTCTGTGTCCCTCATGTCTCTCTCTCTCTCTCTGTGTCCCTCATGTCTCTCTCTCTCTCTGTGTCCCTCATGTCTCTCTCCCTCCTGTCTCTCTCTATCTGTGTCCCTCCTGTGTCTCTCTATCTGTGTCCCTCCTGTCTATCTGTCCCTCTTGTCTCTCTTTCCCTCCAGGCTGTCTCTCTCACCTCAGTCCCCAGCATGTCCACCGGTCCCTCCCCAGGAAGGAGTTGAGAGCAGCCGGGGGAAAAGTTGAGAGCAGCCGGGGAAGGAGTTGAGAGCAGCCGGGGGAGGAGACGAGAGCGCCCGGGGGAGGAGTCGAGAGCGACAGGGGAGGAGTTAAGAGCGTCAACCCGCAGCGCATTGTCCCCCGGACAACTGATATATGTGGGCCACTCATGCCAGCAACCGAGGCCCTCAGTTGCTGGCATGGGGAACTCCATGCCAGCAACTGAGGCCCGCAGCCCTCGCTACGCGAGGTCCGCGGCTCGCGCTCCATGCCAGCAACCGAGGCCCTCAGTTCAGACATCACATATATAGTTGTGAGCAGGCGAGGGCCGTGGGCTCGCTACGCGAGCCCGCAAGCGTGAGCAACGGCCCGTACGCTCACAACTATATATGTGATTCCCTTCATTCTGATTGGATCCTAAGATGGAAAATATTAAAATGATTGCCAAAATTCCCACCATATGCATTGAGATTTTAGGTATATGATGTTCTCATACCTCTCAAATAGTAGTTTAGAGAAAATATAATTTAATAGAAATGAAGGACAAGCTAAAGAATATTTTGTCCATCAAAATAAAAAATTAATTATTAAGCAATAGAAACATTTATCTATCTTCCCCCAGGAGCCTGAATACTAATTGCAAATAACAGAAGCAGCCCAAAAAAGCAGAGGCATTGCTTTATCCGATGCCTTGATTCCACAATAGGAGATAAACAAAATGAGGAAAAAGAGGGGACCACAAAGTACTGGAAAGAAAAAACGAATCATTGGTTAATCAAGAAAGGTTCAAATGTATTTATAACCTTTCAAGGGTTATATTTTAGGTTTTCATCATAAACGTGTTTTGTCTAAAGTCTGTTTTGTTCCTCTAATCAACCTATTTATTCCACCGTTGTGTTCAAATATTCATTAACTTACACATACCGATAGAACCCATATATAAACAAAATGGGAAAATCAAGTAGTTTTCTGTACACTCCATATAGACATAAGTTGGCATTGGTTGGCATAAGTTGCATGGTTTTGTCAGATTTTTAAAATATGTGTCATAATTATGAATGACTATTTAACAAAAGCAGAAAAATATACTTTGAGGTTTCTGTCCCCCCACCCTGAAATTGTTATCAAGCCATGTAATAAGGATTGTGTTATTGTGTTAAATAACACAGAATATATAGAGAAATGTAATAGATTCCTTAATTATATAACATTATATTAAAAGCTGTTCGTGCTTCTGTTATGGTGACCAAGGCATAGGATGTGTAAACAGTGGTGAAACTAGTGAATGGAGGGCCCCTGTGCAAAAACAAATTATATTTGGGGCCCCCCTCAGCCGCGAGGGGAGCAAGAGATAGAGAATAGAGGTTGAAATATAAAAGGAGTTGGGGAGAGAGTATAGGGAACAGAGAATGAAGAAGAGAGAAATTGAAGCAGGTGTGATAAAGAGAAGAAGTGAAAGAAAAGGGGAAAATAGAAAAGGGAAAGAGATAGAGTGGTGGATAGGAAAAGTGGATGGGAGAGAGAAGAGGTTTTAGATATGTAGAAACAGGTACGGCGATGAAGGGGGGGAGGTGGAAAGAGAGATGAGAGTGGGATGAGATGATAAAGAGAGAAGGGTAAGAGGAAACATGGGGTGAAAGAAGAGGGAGACAAAGATGAAATGGAAGAAGGAATGGGGAGAAGTTGAGAAAAAGGGGGTAAAGGAAAAGAGAGAGATACGTGGGAGAGAGTGTGGATGAGAGAGATGAAAGATAAAGAAGGGGAGAGGGGACTGAGAAGTGGGTGAGAGAAAGTGTGTAAGATAACAAGAGCTAGAAAATGGGATGAAAAGGAAGGAAGTGAGAGAGAGAAGCAAGTGTAAAGGAATAAATATATAAAGGAAAAAAGGGCCATAGGAAAAAATTGGGTAAAAGGAACAGAGAGAATGTGAGGAAGAAGCAAGTAAGGGGTAGAGAGAAAATGGGGTCAGAGAGAAGTTAGAAATAGAGACAAAAGTTAGAAAGAGAAGAGAGAAAGAAAGACAAGAGGCAAGAGGAAAGATGAGGAATAGCGGGAGAAGATGAAAAAATAGAAAATGGGGAGAGAGAAGAGGTAAATAAAAAGGGGGACAAAAGGAGGAGAATAGATAGAGGAGATGGACAGTTAAGGAAAACAAAGCATAGAAATAGAAGAGGAGGGTCAACATTGACCACAGATAGCTAAGGGGGCTGCCAGGGAACAGAAAGTGAGTGTGAGGACTGGGTGGAGGGGGGCTGCTAGGGCCTCCTGGAGATGAGGGCCTTGTGCAGCTGCACAGGTTTTACCGGTGGCTACTCTGACCTTGTGTGTAATCAGTGAGCTCTGTGTGGTTTAGCAGAAATAAAGGCTTTACTCTTATCAACTATGCTTTACAATAATTTTTACCTACCTTAATGTCTGCTGAAAAAAAACCAAGAGAGGTTCCTTACAACCAGAGAGATGAGACGCCATATCTAAAAGATGCTGGTGACTCAATTCAGTGCTTTCCGTCTGTTCAAAATAGATGAGATACAGTGTGTACTGGATCTGCAGCAAATACAGAGCTGGCAGGAAAAGATGTCTGGACAAATTTCCCTGACAAAGACTTACTGTATCAATGATTGTGAGGTAATACAGATCAAAAGGCTGTTACTAGATACTGAGACTGCTTAATTGAATCTGAAACCTCACCAATGTAATCTAGCTCAAATACAAAGGGTAAGCAAAGCAGATCTTACAGATCTCTTAAAGCTTCAGCCACATGGAGCATTACCCTAGGAACAGAGCCGAATCATCCATTAGGCGAGTTAGGCTCCCACCTACAGGCGCATCTCTGAGAGGGGCACCTCATTATCACCCCCTATTTCACCAGAGGCACCATCCAAATCCCCTCCTGGCGTGTGCTGCTCTGTATAGTGCCAGCTTCCACTAAAAGCAGACAGCGCAGCTGGAGTAAATACTGAATTCCAGACAGGAAGCTCAGATTACACTGCAGGGAGCCTAAGCCCACCCCCTGCACCAGAGCACAGAGAGGAGGAAGAGATGATCAGCATGAGAGGAAGCCTTCCCATGCGCAGCCATGGCATTCACCAAGGCTGGATACAGATATGTATGAGATCTTCACACAGCAGCTGGAGGCCGGAGCTGTGATGAGGTTAGAGGCATGTACATGTGTGTGAGAGGGAGAAATAGGGAGGGGAGAGAGAAAGGGAGGGGAGAGAGAAAGGGAGGGGAGAGAGAAAGGGAGGGGGAGAGAGAAAGACAGGGGAAAGACAAAGGGAGGGAGGGAGAGAAAGTGAGGGAGAGCGAGAAATAGGGAAATAAATAGGGGGAAAAGGGAGAGAGAGTGGGGTAGAGGGGGAAGAGAGTGGGGGAGAGGAAGAGAGAGACATAGGGAAAGAGAAGGGGAGAAGAGGGAGAGAGAAAAATAGGGAAAGAGAGGGGGAAGAGGGAGAGAGCAAAATAGTGAAAGAGAGAGGGGCAGAGAGTGGGGGAGAGGGAGAGAGAGAAATAGGGAAAGAGAGAGGCGAAAGAGAGTGGGGGAGAGGGAGAGAGAGTAATAGGGAAAGAGAGGGGAAAGATGGAGAGAGAGTGGGGGAGAGGGAGACAGAGTAATAGGGAAAGAGAGGGGAACAAGAGAGAGAGAGTGGGGGAGGGAGGGAGCGAAAGAGAGGGTGGGGGAGATAAAAAGAGGATGGGGAGAGGGAGAGAGAAATAGGGCAAGAAAGAGGAGTAAGAAGACGAGAGAGAAATGGGGAAAGAGAAAGGGGGAAGAGAGGGAAAGAGAGAGGGAGAAAAGGGAGAGAGAGATGGGGAAGAGGAAGAGAAAGTGGGGGAGGGAGAGAAGGGAGAGAAAGAGAGGGGGAGAGAAAGAGAGGGTGAGAGGAGAGGAATTGAGAGAAAGGGGGAAGGAAATGAGAGAGAGAGGATGGAAGAGGGAGAGAGATACATAGAAAGGGAGGTGAGAGAGAGACAGAAAGGGGGGGGAGGAAGTGAGATATGGTTGAGAAACAGGGAAATGAGAGGAGGGAAGAGAATTAGACAGAGCGGGAGAGGTAGAGGTAGAGGGAGAGAGAGGGAAGGGAGGGAAGGGAAAAAGGGGGAGAGATATATGGAAGGAGATGGGGAGTGAGAGTTGAAGAGGGAGAGAGAAAGAGCAAGAAAAATGAGGGTAATGGAGAGAGACATGGAGAGAGAGGGAGAGACAGAGGAGGGAGAGAGAAGTGAAGATAAAGAAGGGGAGAGAGAGGGGGAAGGGAGAGGTGGAGAGAGAGACAGAAATAAGGTAAGAAATAAGGTGGGGAGTGAGGGAGACAGAGAAAGGCAGGGAGTAGAGAGAGGAAAGAGAGGGAGTGAGAGAATGGAAGGGGGAGAGAGGAAGAGTATGAGAATAATAGTTCAGCGTGTGCATGAGTAGCTATGCAGTAAAAATGACGGAAATGTCTGTAGTGGCTCATAGAGCAAAACAGCGATATACACACAGAGAAAAAGGAAAAATGGTGCAGACCTTGCACATGCACTCCCAGGGGCTCCTCGACTTTACGGCCTAGGGGCTAAAAAAAGGCAATATTGTCTCCTATTATTTAACTTCATTTGAGACCACAACGTTTTATCAGTATCACAGTATCACACTAACCCTAAATCTTGGCTGGAGATCTAATATGCAAATCACTAGAAAAATAGGAAATCTCAAAGCAATTGTAGAAAAATAACAAAACCAAAAAATAAATGAAACAAAAATTAAGAAAAAAGAAAGCATCTTATACTCAATCGTTTTAATTTAAAGATGCAACATTTTTTTATAAGGCTCTTATTATTAAAGTTGCGTTCTTCTCTGTGACCCTATGGGCAATAGCACACTAGGCACATCTGCCAGATGAGATCTTTCAGGCTTATGCTCATTGCTTCAATTAACTCATTTATGCATTTATGCCATCTCCTTCTACATGTTCCTTCAGTCTTTCCCAGCATCAGAGTCTTCTTTTGGGAATCCTTTCTTCTCACAATATTGCCAAACTATTTGACCTTTAGCCTCATTATCAAACCTTTCAGTGAACAGTTAAGATTGATTTTCTTTAGTATTCGTTGATAGTTATTCTTGCAGTCTAAGACACTCTAAGCAGTTTTCAGAGCACCACAATTCAGAGTTGTTAAAGCTCTCACATCCATATCTTACAATTGAGACTAACATAGTATAATATCTTTACTTGTTAAGAGCTTGTCAAGACTTGCCATAGCCTTCCTTCTCAAAAGCAAACATCTTTTAATGTCATGACTACAATCAACATCTGTAGGAAAATAAAATCTGTAACTGCGTCCACTTCTTCCCCATCTAGTTGCCAGAAACTGAGATTGCTGTTTGCCATGATCTTCATCTTTTTAATGTTGAACAGAAGGTCAGCTTTTGCACTTTCTTCTTTCCCCCTCATCAAAAATTCCTCCTCACTTTCAGCCATCAGAGACCGGAGCTGTGATGAGGTTAGAGGCATGTACATCTAATATCTAATGTTGTTGATATTTCTCCCAGCAATATTAATTCCTGCTTTGGATTTGTCTATCCCTGTTAGACACATGATGTGTTTTGAGTATACTTTGAATAAATAAGGTAATGATATACAGCACTTGTGGTACTCCTTTCTCGATCTTAAACCATTCCGTTTTTCCATGTCCAGTTCTGACCGTGGCTTCTTGGTCCACATACATATTCCTCAGGAGGCGAGTGAGATACTTTGGTACCCCCTTCTCATTAAAACTTGACACATTTTATTGTGATCCACAAATTCTTAAGGCTTTAGAAGTAAATGTTTTTTTTATTTTATTTTTTTACACTCTGCTTTCTCTATTATCCAGCCCTTATTGGCAAGTTGATCTCTTGTGCCTCTGCCTCTGCAAAACCTGGCTTGCAAATCGGGAAGTTCTAGATCAGTATAATGTTGGAGACCAGCTTGAATTAACTTAAGCATTACTTTGCTGGCATGTGAAAAAAGGCAATTGTACGTTAATTGGTGCACTCTTTGGCACTGGCTTTTTTTGGATTGGGATATAGACTGAGCTTTTCCAAGCTACTGGCGATTTTCGAAATTTGTTTGTGTGACGATCCGACATACAATAGGGTCTCTTTAACATGAATGAATTTAAAATGAATGTAAAAAGAAGCGTACAGAGCCTGGTATTCCCATGAGGTCTCCCATCCTGGTACTGACCAGGCCTGACTTTGCGTAGCTTCTGAGATCAGACAGGATTGGGCGCATTCAAGCCAGTATGCCCGAAGGCATTAAAAAGGCTTCTCTATTGTCAGGTAAGATTTATAACAAACAAAAGGGTCTCTTTAACATGAATGAATTTAAAAAGAAGCCTACAGCACCCGGTATTCCCATGAGGTCTCCCATCCTGGTACTGAGCAGGCCTGACCTTGCTTAGCTTCTGAGATCAGATGGTATCGGGCATATTCAAGCCAGTATGGCCGTAGGAAATAAAAAGGCTTCCCTATTGTCAGGTAAGATTTATAACATACAAAAGGGTCTCTTTAACATGAATGAATTTAAAATGAATGTAAAAAAGAAGCCTACAGCACCTGGTATTCCCATGAGGTCTCCAATACTGGTACTGACCAGGGCAGACCTTGCTTAGCTTCTGAGATCAGATGGGATCAGGCATATGCAAGCCAGTATGGCCGCCGGCATTAAAAAGTCTTCTCTATTGTCATGTAAGATTTATAACATACAAAAGGGTCTCTTTAACATGAATGAATTTAAAATGAATGTAAAAAGAAGCCTACAGCACCTGGTATTCCCATGAGGTCTCCCAACCTAGTACTAACAAGGCATGACCTTGCTTTGCTTCTGAGATCAGATGGGATCAGGCATATGCAAGCCAGTATGGCCGCCGGCATTAAAAAGTCTTCTCTATTGTCATGTAAGATTTATAACATACAAAAGGGTCTCTTTAACATTAATTAATTAATTTAAAAAGAAGCCTACAGTACCTGGTATCCCCATGAGGTCTACCATCCTGGTACTGACCAGGCCTGACCTTGCTTAGATTTTGAGAACAGACAGGATCGGGCGCATTCAAGCCAGTATGGCCGTAGGATTTAAATAGTATTCTCTATTGTCAGGTAAGATTTATAACATACAAAAGGGTCTCTTTAACTTGAATAAATTTAAAATGAATCCTACACCATCTGGTATTCACATGAGGTCTCCCAACCTAGTACTGACCAGGCTTGACGTTGCTTAGCTTCTGAGATCAGATGGGATCGGGCGTATTCAAGCCAGTATGGTTGTAGGCGTTAAAAAAGCTTCTCTAATGTCAAGAAAGATTTATAACATACAAAAGGGTCTCTTTAACATGAATGAATTTAAAATGAATGTAAAAATAAGCCTACAGCACCTGGTATACCCATGAGGTCACCCATCCTGGTACTGACCAGGCATAACCTTGCATAGCTTTTGAGATCAGATGGGATCAGGTGCATTCAAGCCAGTATGGCCGTAGGTTTTAAAAAACCTTCTCTATTGTCAGGTAAGATTTATAACATACAAAAGGGTCTCTTTAACATGAATACATTTAAAAAGAAGCCTACAGCACATGATATTCCCATGAGGTCTCCCATTCTAGTACTGACCAAGCTTGACCTTGCTTAGCTTCGGAGATCAGACAGGATTGCGCGCATTCAAGCCAGTATGGCTGTAGGCATTAAAATTGCTTCTCTTTTGTCAGGTAAGATTTATAACATACAAAAGTCTATTTTTACATGAATAAACTTAATAAGAAACCTACAGCACATGGTATTTGCACAATGTGTCAAATCCTGATACTGACCATGACTGACCTTGCTTTGCTCCAGAGATCAGACGGGATCGGGCGTATTCAAGCCAGTATGGCTATAGGTACTAAGAAGTCTTCTCTATTGTTAGGTAAGATTTATAACATACAAAAGGGTCTATTTAACATGAATGAATGTAAAAAGAAGCCTACAGCACCTGGTATTCCCATGAGGTCTACCATCCTGGTTCTGACAAGGCGTGACCTTGCTTAGCTTCTAAGATCAGACCGGATCGGGCGCATTTAAGTCAGTATGGCCAGAGGTTTTAAAAAGGCTTCTCTATTGTCAGGTAAGATTTATAACATACAAAAGAGTCTCTTTAACATGAATGAATTTAAAATGAATGTAAAAAGAAGCCTACAGCACCTGGTATTCCAATAAGGTCTCCTATAATTGTACTGACCAGGCCTGACCTTGCTTTGCTTTTGAGATCAGATGGGACCTGGTGCATGCAAGCCAGTATGGCTGTAGGCATTAAAAAGACTTCTCTATTGTCAGGTAAGATTTATAACATACAAAAGAGTCTCTTTAACATGAATGAATTTAAAAAAAAGACTACATTACCTGGTTTTCCCATGAGATCTCCCATCTGGATACTGACCAGGCCTGACTTTGCTTAGCTTCAGAGATCAGACGGGATCGGGCATATTCATGCCAGTATGGCCGGAGGTATTAAAAAGTCTTCTCTATTGTTAGGTAAGATGTATAACATACAAAAGGGTCTCTTTAACGTGAATGAATTTAAAATGAATGTAAAAAGAAGCCAACAGCACCTGGTATTCCCATGAGGTTTCCCATCCTGGTACTGACCAGGCCTGACCTTACATAGCTTATGAGATCAGACTGGATTGGGCGCATCCAAGCCAGTATGGCCGTAGGCATTAAAAAGTCTTCTCTATTGTTAGGTAAGATTTATAACATACAAAAGGGTCTCTTTAACATGAATGAATGTAAAAGAAGGCTTCAGCACCTGGCATTTAAATTAGATCTCCCATCCTGGTACTGACCAGGGCTGACCTTGCTTAGCTTCTGAGATCAGTTGGGATTGGGTGTATTTAAGCCAGTACGGCTATAGGAATTAGAAAGTCTTCTCTATTGTCAGGTAAGATTTATAACATAAAAAAGTGTCTATAACATGAATGAATTTAAAATGAATGTAAATTGAAGTCTACAGCGACGGGTATTCCCCTCAGGCCTCCCATCCTGGTACTGACCAGGCCTGACCTTTCTTTGCTTCTGAGATCAGACGGGATGGGGCGCATTCAAGCCAGTATGGACCTTGGCATTAAAAAGGCTTCTCTATTGTCAGGTAAGACTTATATCATACAAAAGGGTCTCTTTAACATGAATGAATGTAAAAAGAAGCCTACAGCACCTGGTATTCCCATGAGGTCTCCCTTTCTGGTACTGAGCAGGCCTGACCTTGCCTTGCTTCTGAGATCAGATGGGATCAGGCATATGCAAGCCAGTATGGCCGCCGGCATTAAAAAGTCTTCTCTATTGTCATGTAAGATTTATAACATACAAAAGGGTCTCTTTAACATGAATGAATTTAAAATGAATGTAAAAAGAAGCCTACAGCACCTGGTATTCCCATGAGGTCTCCAAACCTAGTACTAACAAGGCCTGACCTTGCTTTGCTTCTGAGATCAGATGGGATCAGGCATATGCAAGCCAGTATGGCCGCCGGCATTAAAAAGTCTTCTCTATTGTCATGTAAGATTTATAACATACAAAAGGGTCTCTTTAACATTAATTAATTAATTTAAAAAGAAGCCTACAGTACCTGGTATCCCCATGAGGTCTACCATCCTGGTACTGACCAGGCCTGACCTTGCTTAGATTTTGAGAACAGACAGGATTGGGCGCATTCAAGCCAGTATGGCCGTAGGATTTAAATCGTATTCTCTATTGTCAGGTAAGATTTATAACATACAAAAGGGTCTCTTTAACTTGAATGAATTTAAAATGAATCCTACACCATCTGGTATTCACATGAGGTCTCCCAACCTAGTACTGACCAGGCTTGACGTTGCTTAGCTTCTGAGATCAGATGGGATCAGGCGTATTCAAGCCAGTATGGTTGTAGGCGTTAAAAAAGCTTCTCTAATGTCAAGAAAGATTTATAACATACAAAAGGGTCTCTTTAACATGAATGAATTTAAAATGAATGTAAAAATAAGCCTACAGCACCTGGTATACCCATGAGGTCACCCATCCTGGTACTGACAAGGCATAACCTTGCATAGCTTTTGAGATCAGATGGGATCAGGTGCATTCAAGCCAGTATGGCCGTAGGTTTTAAAAAACCTTCTCTATTGTCAGGTAAGATTTATAACATACAAAAGGGTCTCTTTAACATGAATACATTTAAAAAGAAGCCTAAAGCACATGATATTCCCATGAGGTCTCCCATTCTAGTACTGACCAAGCTTGACCTTGCTTAGCTTCGGAGATCAGACAGGATTGCGCGCATTCAAGCCAGTATGGCTGTAGGCATTAAAATTGCTTCTCTTTTGTCAGGTAAGATTTATAACATACAAAAGTCTATTTTTACATGAATAAACTTAAAAAGAAACCTACAGCACATGGTATTTGCACAATGTGTCAAATCCTGATACTGACCAGGCCTGACCTTGCTTTGCTTCAGAGATCAGACGGGATCGGGCGTATTCAAGCCAGTATGGCTATAGGTACTAAGAAGTCTTCTCTATTGTTAGGTAAGATTTATAACATACAAAAGGGTCTATTTAACATGAATGAATGTAAAAAGAAGCCTACAGCACCTGGTATTCCCATGAGGTCTACCATCCTGGTTCTGACAAGGAGTGACCTTGCTTAGCTTCTAAGATCAGACCGGATTGGGCGCATTTAAGTCAGTATGGCCAGAGGTTTTAAAAAGGCTTCTCTATTGTCAGGTAAGATTTATAACATACAAAAGAGTCTCTTTAACATGAATGAATTTAAAATGAATGTAAAAAGAAGCCTACAGCACCTGGTATTCCAATAAGGTCTCCTATAATTGTACTGACCAGGCCTGACCTTGCTTTGCTTCTGAGATCAGATGGGACCTGGTGCATGCAAGCCAGTATGGCTGTAGGCATTAAAAAGACTTCTCTATTGTCAGGTAAGATTTATAACATACAAAAGAGTCTCTTTAACATGAATGAATTAAAAAAAAAGACTACATTACCTGGTTTTCCCATGAGATCTCCCATCTGGATACTGACCAGCCCTGACTTTGCTTAGCTTTGGAGATCAGACGGGATCGGGCATATTCATGCCAGTATGGCCGGAGGTATTAAAAAGTCTTCTCTATTGTTAGGTAAGATGTATAACATACAAAAGGGTCTCTTTAACGTGAATGAATTTAAAATGAATGTAAAAAGAAGCCAACAGCACCTGGTATTCCCATGAGGTCTCCCATCCTGGTACTGACCAGTCCTGACCTTGCTTAGCTTCTACGATCGGACATATGCAAGCCAGTATGGCCGTAGGTTTTAAAAAACCTTCTCTATTGTCAGGTAAGATTTATAACATACAAAAGGGTCTCTTTAACATGAATGAATTTAAAATGAATGTAACAAGAAGCCTACACCACCTGGTATTCCCATAAGTTCTCCCATCCTGATACGGACCAGGCCTGACGTTACTTAGCTTATGAGATCAGATGGTATAGGGCGCATTCAAGCCAGTATGGACATTGGCATTAAAATTGCTTCTCTATTGTCAGGTAAGACTTATAAAATACAAAAGGTTCTCTTTAACATGAATGCATTTAAAAAGAAGCCTACAGCACCTGATATTCTCATGAGGTCTCTCATCCTGGTACTGACCAGGCCTGACCTTACTTAGCTTCTGAGAACAGATGGGATCGGGCTCATTCAAGCCAGTATGGCCATAGGTGTGAAAAAGGCTTCTTTAATGTCAGATAAGATTTATAACATACAAAAAGGTCTCTATACCATGAATGAATTTAAAAAAAAACCTAAAGCACCTGGTATTCCCATGAGGTCTCCCATCCTGATACGGACCAGGCCTGACCTTGCTTAGCTTCTGAGATCAGAAAGGATCGGGTGCATTCAAACCAGTATCGCCAGAGATGTTAAATTGTCTCCTCTATTGTTAGGTAAGATTTATAACATACAAAGGGGTCTCTTTAACATGAATGAATTAAAAAAGAAGCCTACAGGACCTGGTATTCCCATGAGGTCTCCCATTCTGGTATTGACCAGGTCTGACCTTGCTTAGCTTCTGAGATCAGATAGGATTGGGCAGATTCAAGCCAGTATGGCGGTAGGCATTAAAGAGTCTTCTCTATTGTCAGGTAAGGTTTATAACATACAAAAGGGTCTCTTTAACATAAATGAATTTAAAATGAATGTAAAAAGAAGCCTACAGCACCTGGTATTCCCATGAGGTCTCACAACCTAGTACTGACCAGGCTTGACGTTGCTTAGCTTCTGAGATCAGATGGGATCCGGCGTATTCAAGCCAGTATGGTTGTAGGCGTTAAAAAGGCTTCTCTAATGTCAAGAAAGATTTATAACATACAAAAGGGTCTCTTTAACATGAATGAATTTAAAATGAATGTAAAAAGAAGGCTACAGCACCTGGTATTCCCATGAGGTCTCCCATCCTAGTACTGACCAGGCCTGACCTTGCTTAGCTTCTGAGATCAAATAAGATTGGGGGTATTCAAGACATTATGGCCGTAGGCAATTAAAAAGGCCTCTCTATTGTCAAGTAAGATTTTTAACATGCAAAAGGGTCTCTTTAACATGAATGAATTTAAAAATAAGCCTACAGCACCTGGTATACCCATGAGGTCACCCATCCAGGTACTGACCAGGCATAACCTTGCTTAGCTTTTGAGATCAGACGGGATCAGGCGCATTCAAGCCAGTATGGCCGTAGGTTTTAAAAAACCTTTTCGATTGTCAGGTAAGATATATAACATTCAAAAGGGTCTCCTTAACATGAATGAATTTAAAATGAGTGTAAAAAGAAGCCTACAGCAACTGGTATTCCCATGAGGTCTCCCATCCTGATACGGACCAGGCCTGATGTTGCTTAGCTTATGAGATCAGATGGGATAGGACGCATTCAAGCCAGTATGGACATTGGCATTAAAATAGCTTCCCCTTTGTCAGGTAAGACTTATAAAATACAAAAGGGTCTCTTTAACATGAATGCATTTAAAAAGAAGCCTACAGCACCTGTTATTCTCAAGAGGTCTCTCATCCTGGTACTGACCAGGCCTGACCTTACTTAGCTTCTGAGATTAGATGCAATCGGGCTCATTCAAGCCAGTATAGCCATAGGAGTGAAAAAGGCTTCTTTAATGTCAGGTAAGATTTATAACATACAAAAAGGTCTCTATAACATGAATGAATTTAAAATGAATGTAAAAAGAAACCTAAAGCACCTGGTATTCCCATGAGGTCTCCCATCCTGAAACGGACCATGCCTGACCTTGCTTAGCTTCTGAGATCAGAAAGGATCGGGCGCATTCAAACCAGTATCGCCAGAGATGTTAAATTATCTTCTCTATTGTTAGGTAAGATTTATAACATACAAAGGGGTCTCTTTAATATGAATGAATTAAAAATGAATGTAAAATAAAGCCTACAGCACCTGGTATTCCCATGAGGTCTCTCATCCTGGTACTGACCAGGCCTGACCTTGCTTAGCTTCTGAGATCAGATGGGATTGGGCACATTCAAGCCAGTATGGTTGGAGGCATCAAAAAGGTCTTCTCTATTGTCAGGTAATATTTATAATATACAAAATGGTCTCTTGAACATGAATGAATTTAAAAAGAAGCCTACAGGACCTGGTATTCCCATGAGGTCTCCCATCCTGGTACTGACCAGTCCTGACCTTGTTTAGTTTCTGAGATCAGTTGGGATCGGGCGCATTCAAGCCAGAATGGCAGTAGGGATTAAAAAGGCTTCTCTATTGTCAGGTAAGATTTATAACAAACAAAAGGGTCTTTAACATGAATGAGTTTAAAATGAATGTAAAAAGAAGCCTACAGCAACTGGTATTCCCATGAGGTTTCCCATCCTGGTACTGACCGGGCCTGACCTTGCTTAGCTTTTGAGATCAGATAGGATTGGGCGCATTCAAGCCAGTACGGCTATAGGCGTTAAAAAGGTTTCTCTATTGTCAGGTAAGATTTATAACATACTAAAGGGCCTCTTTAACATGATTGAATTTAAAAAGAAGCCTACAGCACCTGGTATTCCAATGAGGTTTCCCATCCTGGTACTGAAGTGGTATTGGTTGTATTCAAGCCAGTATGGCTGTAGGTGTTAAAAATGCTTCTCTATTGTCAGGTAAGATTTATAACATACTAAAGGGTCTCTTTAACATGATTGAATTTAAAAAAAAGCCTACAGCACCTGGTATTCCAATGAGGTCTCCCATCCTGGTACTGAGCAGGTTTGACCTTGCTTAGCTTCTGAGATCAGATGGGATTGGGTGCATTCAAGCCAGTATGGCCATATGAACTAAATAGGCTTCTCTATTGTCAGGTAAGATTTATAACATACAAAAGTGTCTATAACATGAATGAATTTAAAATGAATGTAAATTGAAGCCTACAGCAACGGGTATTCCCCTCAGGTCTCCCACCCTGGTACTGACCAGGCCTGACCTTTCTTTGCTTCTGAGATCAGACGGAATGGGGCACATTCAAGGCAGTATGGACCTTGGCATTAAAATGCTTCTCTATTGTCAGGTAAGACTTATATCATACAAAAGGGTCTCTTTAACATGAATGAATGTAAAAAGAAGCCTACATCACCTGGTATTCCCATGAGGTCTCCCTTTCTGGTACTGAGCAGGCCTGACCTTGCTTAGCTTCTAAAATCAGATGGGATCGGGCGCATTCAAGCCAGTATGGCCATAGGCATTAAAAAGTCTTCTCAATTGTCAGGTACGATTTATAACATACAAAGGGTCTCTTTAACATGAATGAATTTAAAAATAAGCCCACAGCACCTGGTATTCCCATGAGGTCTCCCATACTGGTATTGACCAGGTTTGACCTTGCTTAGCTTCTGAGATCAGATGGGATCGGGCAGATTCAAGCAAGTATGGCCGTAGGCATAAAAAAAAGGCTTCTTTATTGTCAGGTAAGGTTTATAACATACAAAAGGGTCTCTTTAACATGAATGAATTTAAAATGAATGTAAAAAGAAGCCTACAGCACCTGGTATTCTCATGAGGTCTCCCAACCTAGTACTAATGAGGCCTGACCTTGCTTAGCTTCTGAGATCAGATTAGATTGGGCACATGCCAGCCAGTATGGCCGCTGGCATTAAAAAGGCTTCTCTATTGTCATATAAGATTTATAACATACAAAAGGGTCTCTTTAACATGAATTAATTCATTTAAAAAGAAGCCTACAGCACCTGGTATTCCCATGAGGTCTACCATCCTGGTACTGACCAGGCCTGACCTTGCTTAGATTTTAAGAACAGACAGGATTGGGCGCATTCAAGCCAGTATGGCCGTAGGATTTAAAAAGTCTTCTCTATTGTCAGGTAAGATTTATAACATACAAAAGGGTCTCTTTAACTTGAATGAATTTAAAATGAATCCTATTCCATCTGTTATTCCCATGAGGTCTTCCAACCTAGTACTGACTAGGCTTGACGTTGCTTAGATTCTGAGATCAGATGGGATCCGGCGTATTCAAGCCAGTATGGTTGTAGGCGTTAAAAAGGCTTCTTTAATGTCAAGAAAGATTTATAACATACAAAAGCATCTCTTTAACATGAATGAATTTAAAATGAATGTAAAAAGAAGCCTACAGCAACTGGTATACCCATGAGGTTACCCATCCTGGTACTGACCAGGCATAACCTTGCTTAGCTTTTGAAATCAGATGGGATCAGGTGCATTCAAGCCAGTATGGCCGTAGGTTTTAAAAAAAGCTTCTCTATTGTCAGGTAAGATTTATAACATAAAAAAGGGTCTCTTTAACATGAATGATTTTAAAATGAATGTAAAAAGAAGCCTACAGCAACTGGTATTCCCATGAGGTCTCCCATCCTGATATGGACCAAGACTGACGTTGCTTAGTTTATGAGATCAGATGGGATAGGGCGCATTCAAGCCAGTATGGACATTGGCATTAAAATAGCTTCTCTATTGTCAGGTAAGACATATAAAATACAAAAGGGTCTCTTTAACATGAATGCATTTAAAAAGAAGCCTACAGCACCTGGTATTCCCATGAGGTCTCTCATCCTGGTACTGACCAGGCCTGACCTTGCTTAGCTTCTGAGATCAGATGGGATTTGGGCACATTCAAGCAAGCATGGCTGTAGGCGACAAAAAGGTCTTCTCTATTGTCAGGTAAGATTTATAACATACAAAAGGGTCTCTTTAACATGAATGAATTGAAAATGAGTGTAAAAAGAAGCCTACAGCACCTGGTATTCCCATAAGGTCTCACATCCTGGTACCGACCTGGCAAGACCATGTTTAGGTTCTGAGATCAGACAGGATCAGGCGCATTTAAGCCAGTATGGCTGTATGCATTAAAATGTCTTCTCTATTGTCAGGTAAGATTTATAACATAAAAAAGGGTCTCTTTAACATGAATGAATATAAAAAGAAGCCTACAACACTAGCTTTTCCCATGAGGTCTCTCATACTAATACTGACCAGACCTGACCTCGTTTAGCTTCTGAGATCAGATGAGATTGGGCACATTCAAGCCAATATGGCTGTAGGGATTAAAAAGTCTTCTCTATTGTCAGGTAAGATTTATAACATACTAAAGAGTCTCTTTAACATGAATGAATTTAAAATGAATCCTACAGCACTTGGTATTCCCATGAGGTCTCCATCCTGGTACTGACCAGGCCTGACCTTGCATAGCTTCTGAGATCAGATGGGATCGTGGGCATTCATGCCAGTATGGCCTTAGGCATTAAAAAGGCTTTTCTATTGTCAGGTAAGATTTATAACATACAAAAAGGTCTCTTTAACATGAATGAATACATTTAAAAAGAAGCCTACAGCACCTGGTATTCCCATGAGGTCTCCCATCCTGATACTGACCAGGCATGACCTTGCTTAACTTTTGAGATCAGAAGGGATCTGGCACTTTCAAGCTAGTATGGCTGTATGAATTTAAAAAGGCTTCTCTCTTGTCAAGTAAGATTTATAACATACTAAAGAGTCTCTTAAACATTAATGAATTTAAAATGAATCCTACAGCACATGGTATTCCTATGAGGTCTCCATCCTGGTACTGACCAGGCCTGACCTTGCTTAATTTTTGAGATCAGACGGGATTGTGGGCATTCAAGCCAGTATGGCTTTTGAAATTAAAAAGGCTTCTCTATTGTCAGGTAAGATTTATAACATACAAAAGGGTCTCTTTAACATGAATGAATTTAAAATGAATTTAAAAAGAAGCCTACAGCACCTGGTATTCTCATGAGGTCTCCCATCTTGGTAATGACCAGGCCTGACCTTGCTTAGTTTCTGAGATCAGATGTGATCGTGGGCATTCAAGCCAGTATTGCCTTAGGCATTAAAAAGGCTTCCTATTGTCAGGTAAGATTTATAATATACAAAAGGGTGTCTTTAACATGAATGAATGAATTTAAAAAGAAGCCTACAGCCCATGGTATTCCCATGAGGTCTCCCATCTTGGTAATTACCAGGCCTGACCTGGCTTAGTTTCTGAGATCAGATGGGATCTTGGGCATTCAAGCCAGTATGGCCTTAGGCATTAAAAAGGCTTCTCTATTGTCTGCTAAGATTTATAACATACAAAAGGGTCTCTTTAACATGAATGAATATAAAAAGAAGCATACAACACCAGCTATTCCCATGAGGTCTCCCATCTTGGTACTGACCAGGACTGACTTTGCTTAGCTTCTGAGAACAGACAGGATTGGGCGCATTCAAGCCTGTATGGCAAAAGGAATTAAAAAGGCTTCTCTATTGTCAAGTAAGATTTATAACACACAAAAGTGTCTCTTTTCACATGAATGAATTTAAAATGAATATAAAAAACAGCCTACAGCATCTGGTATTCCCATGAGGTCTCCCATCCTGGTACTGACCAGGCCTGACCTTGCTTGGCTTCTGAGAACAGACAGGATCTGGTGCCTTCAATCCAGTATGGCTGTAGGTGTTAAAAAGGCTTCTCTATTGTCAGGTGAGATTTATAACATACAAAAGGGTCTCTTTAACATGAATGAATATTAAAAAAAGCATACAGCACCTGGTATTCATATGAGGTCTTCCATCCTGGTACTGACCAGGCTTGACCTTGCTTAGCTTCTGAGATCAAATGGGATCAGGCGCATTCAAGCCTGTATGGCCGTAGAAATTAAATATGCTTCCCTATTGTCAGGTAAGATTTATAACATACAAAAGGGTCTCTTTAACATAAACTCATTTAAAATGAATGTAAAAAGAAGCCTATAGCACCTGGTATTCCCATGAGGTCTCCCATCCTGATACTGACCAGGCATGACCTTGCTTAACTTTTGAGATCAGATGGGATCTGGCACTTTCAAGCTAGTATGGCCATATGAATTTAAAAAGGCTTCTCTCTTGTCAAGTAAGATTTATAACATACTAAAGAGTCTCTTAAACATTAATGAATTTAAAATGAATCCTACAGCACATGGTATTCCTATGAGGTCTCCATCCTGGTACTGACCAGGCCTGACCTTGCTTAATTTTTGAGATCAGACGGGATTGTGGGCATTCAAGCCAGTATGGCTTTTGGCATTAAAAAGGCTTCTCTATTGTCAGGTAAGATTTATAACATACAAAAGGGTCTCTTTAACATGAATGGATTTAAAATGAATTTAAAAAGAAGCCTACAGCACCTGGTATTCTCATGAGGTCTCCCATCTTGGTAATGACCAGGCCTGGCCATGTTTAGTTTCTGAGATCAGAAGGGATCGTGGGCATTCAAGCCAGTATTGCCTTAGGCATTAAAAAGGCTTCCTATTGTCAGGTAAGATTTATAATATACAAAAGGGTGTCTTTAACATGAATGAATGAATTTAAAAAGAAGCCTACAGCCCATGGTATTCCCATGAGGTCTCCCATCTTGGTAATTACCAGGCCTGACCTGGCTTAGTTTCTGAGATCAGATGGGATCTTGGGCATTCAAGCCAGTATGGCCTTAGGCATTAAAAAAGGCTTCTCTATTGTCTGCTAAGATTTATAACATACAAAAGGGTCTCTTTAACATGAATGAATATAAAAAGAAGCATACAACACCAGCTATTCCCATGAGGTCTCCCATCTTGGTACTGACCAGGACTGACTTTGCTTAGCTTCTGAGAACAGACAGGATTGGGCGCATTCAAGCCTGTATGGCAAAAGGAATTAAAAAGGCTTCTCTATTGTCAAGTAAGATTTATAACACACAAAAGTGTCTCTTTTCACATGAATGAATTTAAAATGAATATAAAAAACAGCCTACAGCATCTGGTATTCCCATGAGGTCTCCCATCCTGGTACTGACCAGGCCTGACCTTGCTTGGCTTCTGAGAACAGACAGGATCTGGTGCCTTCAATCCAGTATGGCTGTAGGTGTTAAAAAGGCTTCTCTATTGTCAGGTGAGATTTATAACATACAAAAGGGTCTCTTTAACATGAATGAATATTAAAAAAAGCATACAGCACCTGGTATTCATATGAGGTCTTCCATCCTGGTACTGACCAGGCTTGACCTTGCTTAGCTTCTGAGATCAAATGGGATCAGGCGCATTCAAGCCTGTATGGCCGTAGAAATTAAATATGCTTCCCTATTGTCAGGTAAGATTTATAACATACAAAAGGGTCTCTTTAACATAAACTCATTTAAAATGAATGTAAAAAGAAGCCTATAGCACCTGGTATTCCCATGAGGTCTCCCATCCTGATACTGACCAGGCATGACCTTGCTTAACTTTTGAGATCAGATGGGATCTGGCACTTTCAAGCTAGTATGGCCATATGAATTTAAAAAGGCTTCTCTCTTGTCAAGTAAGATTTATAACATACTAAAGAGTCTCTTAAACATTAATGAATTTAAAATGAATCCTACAGCACATGGTATTCCTATGAGGTCTCCATCCTGGTACTGACCAGGCCTGACCTTGCTTAATTTTTGAGATCAGACGGGATTGTGGGCATTCAAGCCAGTATGGCTTTTGGCATTAAAAAGGCTTCTCTATTGTCAGGTAAGATTTATAACATACAAAAGGGTCTCTTTAACATGAATGGATTTAAAATGAATTTAAAAAGAAGCCTACAGCACCTGGTATTCTCATGAGGTCTCCCATCTTGGTAATGACCAGGCCTGGCCATGTTTAGTTTCTGAGATCAGAAGGGATCGTGGGCATTCAAGCCAGTATGGCTTTTGGCATTGAAAAGGCTTCTCTATTGTCAGGTAAGATTTATAACATACAAAAGGGTCTCTTTAACATGAATGAACTTAAAATGAATTTAAAAAGAAGCCTACAGCACCTGGTATTCTCATGAGGTCTCCCACCTTGGTAATGACCAGGCCTGGCCATGTTTAGTTTCTGAGATCAGAAGGGATCGTGGGCATTCAAGCCAGTATGGCCTTAGGTGTTAAAAAGGCTTCTCTATTGTCAGATAAGATTTATAACATACAAAAGGGTCTCTTTAACATAAATGAATTTAAAAAACAGCCTACAGCATCTGGTATTCTCATGAGGTCTCCCATCCTGGTACTGACCAGGCCTGACCCTGCTTAGTTTCTGAGATCAGACAGGATCTGGTGCATTCAAGCCAGTATGGCTGTAGTTGTTAAAAAAAGGCTTCTTTATTGTCAGGTGAGCTTTATAAAGGGTCTCATTCATTGGGCGCATTCAAGCCTGTATGGCAGAAGGAATTAACAAGGCTTCTCTATTGTCAGGTAAGATTTATAACATACAAAGGGGTCTCTATAACATGAATTAATTTAAATGAGTGTAAAAAGAAGCCTAAAACAACTGGTATTCCATGAGGTCTCCCATCCTGGCACTGACCAGGCCTGACCTTGCTTAGCCTCTGAGATCAGACAGGATTTTGCGTATTCAAGCCAGTATTGCTGTAGGCATTAAAAAATCTTGTCTATTGTCAGGTAAGATTTATAACATACAAAAAGGTCTCTTTAACATGAATGAATTTAAAATGAGTGTAAAAAGAAGCCTACAGCACCTGGTATTTCCATGAGGTCTCCCATTCTGGTACTGACCTGTCCTGACCTTGCTTAGCTTCTGAGCTCAGATGAGATCAGGCGCATTCAAGCCTGTATGGCAGTAGGAATTATAAAGGCTCCTCTATTGTCAGGTAAGATTTATAACATACAAAATGGTCTCTTTAACATGAATGAATGTAGAAAGAAGCTCACAGCACCTGGTATTCTAATGAGGTCTCCCATCCTGGTACTGACCAGGCCTGACCTTGCTTAGCTTTTGAGAACAGACGAGATCGGATGCATTCAAGCCTGTATGGCCATAGGAATTAAATTTGCTTCTCTATTGTCAGGTAAGATTTATAACATACAAAAGGGTCTCTTTAACATGAATGAATTTAAAAAGAAGACAACAGAACCTGGTATTCCCATTAGGTCTCCCATCCTGGTACTGACCATGCGTGACCTTGCTTAGCTTCTGAGATCAGATGGGATACTGCACATGCAAGCCAGTATGGCCATCGGCGTTAAAAAGGCTTCTCTATTGTCAGGTAAGATTTATAACATACAAAAGGGTCTCTTTAACATGAATGAATTAAAAATGAATGTAAAAAGAAGCCTACAGCAGCTGGTATTCCCATGAGGTCTCCCACCCTGGTACTGACCAGGCCTGAACTTGCTTACCTTCTCAGATCAGAAGGGATCAGGCGTATTAAACCCAGTTGGGCTGTAGACATTAAAAAGTCTTCTCTATTGTCAGGTAAGATTTTTAACATACAACATGGTCTTTTTAACATGAATGAATTAAAAATGAATGTAAAAAAAAGCCTACAGCACCAGGTATTCCCATGAGGTCTCCCATCCTGGTACTGACCAGGGCTGACCTTGCATAGCTTCTGACATCAGACAGGATCGGGCGCATTCAAGCCAGTATGACCGTAGCTATTAAAAAGTCTTCTCTATTGTCAGGTAAGAATTATAACATACAAAAGGGTCTCCTATCTAACATACATACATACCCCACTATCTATCTAAAATACATACCCCCTATCTAACATACAATAAATCCTATCTACATACACAAACCCTAATTCTAACCTAAAATAAAATAATTAAGACCACTTACCTTTGCAGATGTCCCTTCAGATCGTCCCCATAGGATTTTTTTTTTACATGCAATAAATAAATATTCTACATATTCTAAATATTCTACTTACCTTTCCAGCATGTCCCCATCCTCCTTATTTTCTTCTCCGGCGCGGCCCCTGTTAAAAATAAACATTACATTAGTACTACATATATACACACAAAATAAAATAAAATAAACATAATATACATTGAACTTACCTCCCCGCGATGTCCCTTGCTTCCTCCTCCTCTGCCCCGGCTGCGCCCTGGAAGAATCTGCTCTCTAAAAAAAATTACAAAAAAAAGTAACGGAGGTCCGCACTCGCCTACCTCTTTGAGGCTAAGGAGCCTCCTAGTGCCTTTTCTGGAAGAAAATTGGCAATGCCACCTTCTTATTGGCTGAAAATGCTGTCAATCAAATTTCAGCCAATCAGAAGGTGCCAAGGTCTAAGCCAATCTGAATGTGATACACCCCCAGATCCCATTCTGATTGGTTAATCATCCTGAAATTCTTTTTTAAACCAATGAGAAGGCTTTATTGCCTTCAGCCAATCACAATGGGATACACCCCCATGGTAATTGGCTGGAGGCATCTGCACATTCTGATTGGCTGCAGTCTAATTGACAGTGACAACAGCCAATCAAAAGGCACTATTCCCCTCAGCTAATCACAATGGGATATACCCCCATGGGGTGATTGGCTGAAGACATCTGCACCTTCCGATTGGCTATCATTTGATTGACCTTGACAGCCAATAGGGGGGATGTATTTTAGATAGATAGGGGGCTACGTGTGTATTTTAGATCGGATTTATTGTAGTTTAGATGGTGGAGTATGTATGTATGTTAGATAGGATTTAATGTATTTTAGATAGTGGGGTATGTGTGTATTTTAGATAGGATTTAATGTATTTTAGATAGTGGGGTATGTATTTATGTTAGATAGGATTTCATGTATTTTAGAGAGTGGGGTATGTTTGTATTTTACATAGAATTTCATGTATTTTAGATTTAGTATTGTATTTGATTTGTTTTCTATTGTATTGTAATGTATATTTTTTGTATGTACAGTATTTCCTTTTCAGGTGTATCATTTTTTAAAATTTTCTTTAGGGGGGATTGTAATGTAGGTTTATTTCTTTACTGTAATGTTGATTTTTTATTTTTTGTGACTTAGGATTTTTCTTTTCTGTAATGTTGATTTTGTTTGTGTGACTTAGGTGGGGGTATATTAGTGGGTAGGTAGGTAGTGTAGGTGTTAATAGGTTAGTGTACAGGGGGTTAGTTTAGATTTAATGGTATATTAGTGGGTTTTACAGAGTAGTGTTTGTACTTAGTGTACAAACCCTCATAGCACTTATGGGGTAATGTTAGGCTTCTAACTGTCCCATGAGGGTCTTTAGATACCCTTATGGGACTAATGGGGTTAAATATAGGCCTATGAATGTCTGTATAGACCCCCATAAGAGACTGGTGTAACGCTTACACTTTGTGTCATGAGGGTCCTGGATGACACTCATGACACCTATAGTGTTACTACATGAGTTCATTAGTGTGCTATAGGGGTCTATATAGTTGAGGCACACAGTACACTCGCATTGGGTTACAAACAGCATTTCAACATTTTTTATTGCCCTGTCATTTTTCAAGGGCAAGGCGCTAGTTAGAGTGATAATAGTTACACTTCAAACTACATTTTTCCACCTGCTACACATTACCTTACATAGTTAGTGTAGAGAAACATAAAACTAATGCTTATTCAAATACAGAGGTTTCTGATAAATCAAGATGGTTCCTGTCCAATGTAATAATCAGCACTTTTGAGAACAAGTAAAATGAGATCCTGGTCTGTGGAAGCAATCTCCTGGGCGTGGTTCCTGTGTTTTGTCCATCTTCTCCTATCAGAGGTTTACAAGGACCGTACAATTCTGCTGGATAGGTTTGAACCAGGTTCTTACCAAGTCCAATTGAAGTGGCAAATTGTGACAAATCAATAATGGTCAAGGAGCTGTTCCTAAATGATGAACGATGCCTAGTAGAAGGAGGTCTGGAAGAGAGGGGTAAGCAACCACCTGGGCTCATTTCCTGTGGAGGGGAAATGCTTATCCCCAGTAGAGACAGAGAATTGTGTGGTGACTGGAAAGGACTGTCCACGAATTAGCCTTCTAAACAAATGAATGGTGTTCCTCGGACTATGGCCAGGTCACAAGCTAATGGGATGGCTGGAAGAATTGGTATGTGAGGAGGTAGCCCTGGAAGAGCAATATGCTTTTTGGAGGGGACCTCTTTAGATACCTCCTGTTTTTCACTGGGGCTGGAAAAGGACTGGAGGCATGCTCCTAGGCAGCTATCTTACTTTGGCCTTTGATCCAGCAGGACAGCTGGAGGTGGATTATGTAGACATACTGGATGAAACATTTTTAGAGGGGTTTTGGCCACCAAGTCGGTAGGGGTCCTGCCAGTCAGGCATGGAGGACAATCACCTTCCAGAGACAAAGGGGACCCAGCTAATTTTTTCCACGTCTGGGTCAGAGGGAAACTGTTTGTACTTTGGGACAACCGTGGTCTTGCCCTCAGAGGACCATAAAAATTGTCAAGAGGTCCGGGCAGAGGGTGGCATGGATTATGGGGAGAATTCTGGCCTCATGGATTAGCATTAGCAAAGCTGCCTTGATGTTGTGTCTTGACCTGGAGGAAGAAGAACTAGTCCCTGGCTTTAGGGGGCTGAACCTCGCCCAGTTAGAGGCCTGGAGAAAGGGATTACCCACAGCATTGCCAGGCCAAGTGGAAAGCCTGGTGGAGAGCGGCCATGCTTCTGGGTTCAGGAGATAACAAAAGGTGGACTGTTCTCTACTAATTGATTGTAAACTTAGTTTGGGGCTCCCAGGGATAAAGCTTATCCAGGAACCAGTCATTTGCCAGGTGCCAGCACCAGAAAGCAGCCCAGGGAATTTATCATCGAAGAGGACTGGGGCCCCATTGATACGAGCAAGGAGGTGAGGAAGCCAAGAGGTACTGATTAGAGGATTGGTCTAAAGCACAGGTTGGACAGGAGAAGCGCTGCTCTTCAGCCTGCACAAGAGACAATCACAGCTGCTTCTCAAGAGCTGCCTGTATTCACATGCCAGTTTGGGAGAACCAGGGGATTCTGCCCAAGGACAAAGGGACTAAAGATCCAAAAGAGGGAGAGAGCTGTGTACAGATAGTGGTTCCAGAAGAAGGGGGTTGGGAGACAGTGAGAACTATGCAGTGCCAAGAAGTTGAGTCCCCAGGCAAGGCCATCAAGAGGAGTGCAGACTGGCACATCCAGCAGGTACAGTCCTTACTAGAAATACTGTTTTATTGGGTCCCTAAGAAGGCTGTTTTCCCTAAGGGAGGGGGAAAGAAGAGAAATTGGCCCTGGCTCTTGGGGAATGAGGTGGTGATAACACCTGATGTTACCCCCAGGGAACTGTTTGGATTGGCTAAATCAAAGAGCCCATTGTATATCTCTGAACTCAAGCACTGATCAAGGGAGGGAGAAGATCTGGAGAGGGGGAAAGTGTTGCCCACTTGTTACCCTGTAGGCCCAGGGCCTGTATTAGAAACATCAGGACAGCTGTGCACACTGGCATGGTTGGGGAAGAAGGTGTTGGCCCAGGACTACCCCAGATTGTTTCATGCCTGGATGGGCCACATTTCATGGACTGGCAAAGAAGGTACCCCAGGGAGTGGTTTCTCCCCTGTACCCACAGTATTGACTCCCCTGCAGCTATCAAATGAAAGCATTTTCATTCCTCCAAAATTGGGAAAGAGGGAGACTTCACACTGGACCAGCGAAGGCAGGGTGCCCAGAGAGTCACCGAGTTTATCAGCTTGGATCGGGCTCTTGGACCCTGGAGATTGTTGGGACTGTATCATAGCTTAAACCTCAGAGGAGGACAAGTGGCGGCCGTGGAGCTGGAAAGCTATGCGGCAGGATGTCTTCCCAGTTCCCAGTAGAAACAAAGGGGGGAGGAGTTGTCATGCCCAGAGCCTGACTGGACTGTTTTGGACCATGGCCTGGGCCTGAGCTGTCAAGAAGTTACACTGTTTAATTGTTATAGTTATGTATTTTGTATTACTTCTGGTTAAAATGAAATATAAATTGTATGTAATGTGATTATGTTACAATATTGTGTTATCTGGTGATAACTCACGCAGCCCCACCTAAATAGACAGATAAAAAGTCTTAGTGTTTACAGGAAATGGTGATAGGTAATACAATCACCAGGATAAGCTCATCAGATGTACAGGGTTTCCCAGTAAACAGGGGCGGCCTATTATGTGTTTTTTTTTTTTATTTTTTTTTTATTGAAAGTTTCAAACAGTACAAAAATCAGCAATATATAAATATAAATACAATTATTGTTCACATATATCACTTGATTATAGAGTCCAGTTGCAATAAATATTAAATATCGGTTAACTACAAAATTCATGATTATGATGGACAATAAGGTTATAAAAAATCTTAGCTACAAATATCTGATATAATCCTTTTCTTTCTCATCCAGATCAGAAGTCTGTGTAGAGCCCATATTATTCATTATACTTAATTGAACCTTTCCCTTTTCCTCTCCCTCTCCTTTTTTCTCCCCTTTTTCCTTAACAATTCCTTTCTTTTACAAGTTTATTTGTATAAATAAGTCTTCATCAAAATAAGACGAGTATAACAATATATTGCATTATACCGAGACAAATAACATGAAAACATAGACATTACAACACCCACACACACCAAAAAAAAAAACAAAGGGGAAGAAGTCATGTAGACATTACTGGGAAAACATCCACCTCCACCAAATCTCTAACTTAGTAGCAAATATTGGTCCCACAGCTGCCATTTTATCAAATGCGTGGCTTTAGGAGTCATGTCCCATACATTATTGGCTCATTCTATTTTTATCATCTCCCTATTATTTGAGACAGCATTCTCTAATTCTTTCCAGGAAGGTACCTGTGGTTGTTTCCAGTATTTCAAAAGTAACCATTTAGCAACCAGGCATATGTGTGATATTAAATATCTTTCCCCTAATGGAAATCTTTCCAATTGCACATGTAAAATAAATTCTATGGGGTTACAGATGATTGTCTTGCCCACAAGAGTGGATAATTCTTGACTTAGTCTCGTCCAGAATTTTTTTATTTTTTTGCAGTCCCACCCATGTGGAGGGTTGTACTTGGTAATCCACATTGTTTCCAACATAGGCCATCTAAATTACTATATATTTTTTTTAATTTAATAGGGACATAGTACCATCTATGGATTAGTTTTACCATCATTACGTTATATGAGGAATTGATTGATGAGTTCTTAACAGTGTTAAATATTTTAATCCAGTCTTCTTCTAAAATTCTAATTTTCATATCCTCTTCCCAGGCTAATATTCCCAGGCTTTTTTCCAGGGGGGTATTTTCATCCATTATATTACTAAATTTAGAGATTATGTGAGACGATTCACCCTTAAGTAAATATTTCTCCATTATCCACATTTCGTCCATATTAGTAGTCTTATACCCTGACAATTTAAGATTCCTCTTTAAGCATTCATAATCTAACCACGTTAACTTGTCTATATTAAATTTCTCTTTAATTCTTTTACGCTCCAATAGACTACCTTTATCATATAGGTCTATCACATTTCTAATATTATGTGATTTTAGTAGTAGCAAGATTGATCCGTTAGAGTTGTTATTAATAAGGTCTATTGGTGCTGCTAGAGAAGGAGATTGTACTAATGATAGTTTGGTTTTATTTTTATGCCATATTTTAATAATGTTTTGAATATTAGGGGGTAAATCTGAATTTCTTTTCTTTTTATACTTAGTCATCCATAATATGTTTTTTATAGAGGATTCTCCCCATATGGCCTCTTCAATTTTTAACCATCTTGGGGAATTTTGCACGTAATTATATCCCGCCACTTGTGTGAGTATAATTTGAACGTTTAAATCTTTGATAGAAGGGGAGCCTAATCCCCCTTTCTCAAATTTCCTACATATTATGGTTTTTTTACTCTTGGTTTTTTCCCCTGATATATAAAGTCGTCTAATGTTTCTTGAATATTTTTAATATAATAAGCCGGTATTTTGCCGGGAAGACATCTCATAATGTAGGTAATTTTAGGTATCAAACTCATATTTACTGCATTTATTCTAGTAATCCATGATAGGTGTAGAAATCTCCAATCATTCAATAATTTCCTAATTTGTTTCAATATTTCACAATAATTGTCTTTAAAAATATTATTTATATGACCAGAGAATCTTATACCCAGGTGTACTATATGTGGGGAGTTCCATCTATATAAATATAGGTTCCCTAACCTATTTTTTTCTTCTAATGATACATTACAAGTAATTATTTCCGATTTCTGTTGGTTTATCTTGAAGTAAGAGAATTTACTAAATTCATCAAGAGCAGTCTGCAGAGCTCTACAGGAAAGTTCTGGATTTGTTATTGTTATTACGATGTCATCAGCATATGCCATTATCTTATATTCCTCCTTCCCTATCTCAATTCCTTTAATTTCTAATGATTCTCTGATAGTTGTTAGTAAAGGTTCAAGGAATAAAATAAAAAGAAGGGGGGATAGCGGGCAGCCTTGGCGAGTACCGTTGGTTATTAAAAATGTACCCGTACTAAATTGTGGAGAAGATATATGTGCTGTAGTGTTTAAATACAAGGCTTTTACTGCCACTGAGGCAAAGCTTCCCAAACCAAATCTCTCCAAAACACTGTCTAGGAAATCCCACCTGACCCTGTCAAAGGCCTTTTCTGTGTCCAATGACAGGGTCAGGGATGGGATCCTCTTTTTCTTTACAAAGGCCAAGATGTCAAGAAGACGTCTGGTATTATCCGACGCTTGTCTATTCGGGATAAATCCTGTTTGGTCTGGTTTTATTAGTGTAGAGATGATCTTACTCAATCTATTCGCCAGGATTTTAGAATACATTTTTATATCAACATTGATTAAGGAGATTGGGCGGTAGTTTTTATATTCTTCAGGATTTTTCCCCTGTTTCAATATATTAACTATTTTTATTTCCGTTAATTCTGATGGTATCACCCCTTCCCATTTGATCTCATTATAGAGGTCGCATAAAGTTCCGTTCAATTCCTTGGTAAGGTATTTATAGAATAAATGACCCATCTACCCCAGGAGTTTTTTATTTATTTTTATATTAGACACAATTTCCATTATCTCTACACTTTCAATTTGTTTATTTAAGTGGCTAAGTTGGTTTTCCGATACTTTGGGAAGCTTTATCTTATTCAAGTATTGTTTGATCTCTTTTATTCCTGGTTTGTCTACTCGATGATCTTTATCTAAGTTGTATAAGTTGCTATAATATTCCTGAAATACCTCTCCTATCCTATCTGGATGAAACCTTGGGACATTGTTTTGATCTAATATTTTTGCAATATTATTTTTGATATACTGTTTCTTCAATATATTAGACAGGAATTTACCTGGTTTAACCCCTTCAAGAAATTGTGTACGCTGAAATTTCCATATTATTTTATCTGATTGTAATTGAAGTATTTTTTGTATTTTGTTGTTTATATCTTTTATTGCCTTACTATTCTCTTTATTTGGTGTCACTCTAAAAATATCTTTCATTTTATTTAGTTCTAGATATAGGGTCCTTAATGGTTTACCTCTTAACCTTTGCATTTCAGCTGATTTTTAGATGAATATACCCCTAACAAATGCTTTATAGGCACACCATAGGGTTACATCCGAATTTATGGATTTTTTATTAATTTTGAAAAATTCTATTGTTTCCTTTTTTAAATATATAACAAATTCTTCATTTTTTAAGAGCCAAGGATCCATCCTCCAACTAACTTTTTTCCCCCTATTATTCAGGTTCTGATCTTGTATAACTAATTCGTTTAAAGAATGATCTGACCAGGGAGTGGGTCTGATGTTTATCTTTTTAATTACTTTTAAAGTTGGAAGATCCGTTAGTATATAGTCAATTCTGGAAAATGAATTATGTCGGTATGAAAAATTAGTATATTCACGTACACCTGGGTGTAAGATCCTCCATGGGTCTATCAAGTTATTATTCTCTTTTACTTTGCAGAAAGCTTTAGAAAGGTGGTTTATATGGGATACAGATTTATTTGACCCAACTATTTGTTTATCTAACTTATCATCCAATATCATATTAAAATCGCCACACACTATTAAAAGGCCTCCTTTATTTTATTAATCTCTTTGATAAGATTTTTAAGAAATCTTATTTGTCCTTTATTTGGTAGATACGCATTAACCAATGTTATTAAGAACCCATCAATCTTTCCAGTCCATATTATATATCTACCTTCTGGGTCGATCTTACTACTTTCTTCTAAAATGTTTAAGTTATTTTTAAAAAAGATAGAGACCCCTTTTGATTTGTTCTTAAAGATAGAGTCTACTCGAGTTAAGAAACTTTTATTATTCATATATTTAAAATTTTCCTGTTTTAGGTGTGTTTCTTGCAGGCATAAAATTTCGGCGTTTCATTTATTATACTCTAGAAATGCCGTTTTTCTTTTTGTTGGAGGGTTAAGACCATTCACATTATGTGATATTATTTTTATTTGCATTTTACTTTATTAAAAGGTTACTAAAGTGTATGTATATGGTATTCCCTGGGTATCTGCATGGCTCGGGATTCCCCCCCCCCCCCCCCCCAAAAAAAAAAATGAACAAGGACACACATAACAGACATACAAATAATTAAAAAAACAGCTGCAAACTAAACGAATGTCAGCTGATATATAGCAAGGCAAATTAGTTTTTATGAAGTGAAAATGTATTGCCCTATTTCTGGGCGAGGGTATAGGGTCTATGGTACAGATCTAATGCATAAATTTCAGGAGCAAGGGCATATATAATACCTCGTTTCAAACTTCCCTAAGAGGAAATCTTTGCTCCCCGGAAGGCCAAGAAGGTGAGTCTTTTTATTTATCTACCATAACTTTAACTTTGTCTATTTTATTCAAGCATAGCTCACTTTCCGTGCTGTCAAGTTTGATTTATTCGAAATGTTGACTTTCTAGCTAAAAGTAGATCTATATTCGCTACTTTCTAGTTGTCCGGAGAGAAAAGGATCCAATAGAGAAGTTAAATTTACTACCATGTATTTTATAGATATTACTAATAATTCTCCTTATATATAACCATTTTTTATATCATTTACATTTTCTGATATTGTTATATAGTATTGGTGTTTTTTTTTTTTTATTCGGGAGGGATTTACTTAGGAGAGTTCACACATAGTGAGTATATCTAATACTATCTTTTTTTCTAATCCAAAATTTATAAATTTTTACTTATATTTTTGCTATATATTGTGCTTTTACACCTTATTACTAAATTCTACTTTTATGAAGAAAGAGTGGGTTTATTTACCCACTCAGTCTATCAGGTTATATTATTATGTGTATGTGTATTTTTTTATCTTAAACCCATATAACTGTGACTCTTTATCAATATTATGTCTCTTGTGTTCTAAGTGACTCTTATTTTATTTTAAACCCATTTAATCAACCCTCTTCATCTCAACTATGTGTCTTGTGTTAAAGAAATCTATCATCTTTCCTATACCTCTCTAATTGGTAATTTCCTTTAAACTTTCAAAAAAACAAAAAGAAAAACCTAAGTGTTAATGTATGATCTCCCGATTCCCTATTACTATATTTTTAGAATATCGTTCTATACTTTTTCTTTCTATTTAAATTTGCCTCCCTTCTCCTGAGCTTAAGTGACCATGACCCTGTTTTGCAGTTTCCAGAGATTATTTCTTATATTTTTTCCAGTCCAAGTTTCCTGCGCTCAATTCCATTTTTTTAGTAACTTCCATATTGCTTTCTGTATATATATCCCAAACTTTTAATATCTCTATGGCTTCTTGAACTGAGTCTATTTGACCCACTTTAAGTCTTTATAAATTAGTAAGCCTACTGGCTGCGCCCATTTATATCTGATTTCTTTAAGCCTGAGAGTTCTAGTTATTTGGAGAAATTCCCTTCTTTTCCCCAACGTATGTGCGGATAGATCTTGGAAAAATTTTATGTTCTCATATGGGTGATCTAGCTGTTTCTTTAAGAAAACATTTTTCAGAGCAATTTCTTTTAAAGGTAAATAATGTAATTTCAACATAATGTCTCTTGGGGTAGATTTATCCATCATTTTGGCCAATGGGAGTCTATGTAGTGCATCCATTTTCCATTGATCTTTCTGCACCTCTGGGGCCAGATAGTTGAGCAGTTCTTTAACATATGACTCCAAGTCTTCTCCATGTATCTCTTCTGATATCCCCCTTATACGTAAATTGTTTTTTCTAGAATGATTCTCCAATTTATCAACTTTGGAAGAAAGTTCCTCAATTTTATTTTCTAGAGAGGTTACATATTTGGAGATTGTATTATTGTCCGTTATAATTTTATCACAGATCTTTTCGTTAGCTTCAATTCTTTGTGTCATACTATTTATAGATTCAATGATATTAGACATTTGTTTTGAGAGATCATTAGTCAGATTGACTTGAAATTCTTTTAGTATACACTTTAACTTCGAACATGTAAGTATTTCCTCTTCTTCAGTGGAATTATCTTCCAAATTTCCTTGAAAAGATTTTGCAGGGGACTGCTTTTCTATCAGGTCTGAGCTGATGTCTCCATGAGATGGATCTGGAGTTGTCATTTTATTTCTAGGGGAAAAGAAGCTTGTTGATTTTTCTGGATCTTTTACTTTCTCCTTCAATTTTGTTTTATTAGCTGTATTACTTTTTTTATTTGACATGATTAAATCTCTTATAGGCTTTCAGGTAACAATAAGCTTTCCAGCAGAAAATCAGAGAGTTTTTTATTTTGGGAGTTAAATTCTCCTACAAATCCAAGGGGAGACAGTGTAATCAATTGATATCCTTTTAAAATGTAATTCTACACATTAGCCAATTTCACAATGATTGTTTTCACTGTAGCCTCTTATATGTACACTTTGTTACACTTTGTTCTTCAAATATTTATTTCCCTTAATACCAAGGGCACACGTTGTCTTTTCAGTTTTCTTGCGTTTGGACAATTTTTATTTTAATTCCCCAGAATCTTAGCATATAAGCTATATATTTGTTGTCCTTTGGGAAATGTTCTTAAACCAGTATTATTCCCATTCCTTTATGTCCTCGGCCTGAGGTATATATATATATATAATATCTTAAGTCCCAATTACCATATGTCCCACATTATCTGCTTTGAATCTGCTCTAAGTCAGTGCACAGTTTCTGTCTGCATTAATCAGTGTACAGGTGAGAGTGGGTGTGGCTTGGCCTGTGTAGTTATATCTGGGTGAATTTGTGTGAGGTCAGGTTTGAATCTGCTCTAAGTCAGTGCACAGTTTCTGTCTGCATTAATCAGTGTACAGGTGAGAGTGGGTGTGGCTTGGCCTGTGTAGTTATATCTGGGTGAATTTGTGTGACGTCAGGTTTGAATCTGCTCTAAGTCAGTGCACAGTTTCTGTCTGCATTAATCAGTGTACAGGTGAGAGTGGGTGTGGCTTGGCCTGTGTAGTTATAACTGGGTGAATTTGTGTGAGGTCAGGTTTGAATCTGCTCTAAGTCAGTGCACAGTTTCTGTCTGCATTAATCAGTGTACAGGTGAGAGTGGGTGTGGCTTGGCCTGTGTAGTTATATCTGGGTGAATTTGTGTGACGTCAGGTTTGAATCTGCTCTAAGTCAGTGCACAGTTTCTGTCTGCATTAATCAGTGTACAGGTGAGAGTGGGTGTGGCTTGGCCTGTGTGGTTATATCTGGGTGCATTTGTGTGAGGTCAGGTTTGAATCTGCTCTAAGTCAGTGCACAGTTTCTGTCTGCATTAATCAGTGTACAGGTGAGAGTGGGTGTGGCTTGGCCTGTGTGGTTATATCTGGGTGCATTTGTGTGAGGTCAGGTTTGAATCTGCTCTAAGTCAGTGCACAGTTTCTGTCTGCATTAATCAGTGTACAGGTGAGAGTGGGTGTGGCTTGGCCTGTGTAGTTATATCTGGGTGCATTTGTGTGAGGTCAGGTTTGAATCTGCTCTAAGTCAGTGCACAGTTTCTGTCTGTTGCATTAATCAGAGTACAGGTGAGAGTGGGTGTGGCTTGGCCTGTGTAGTTATATCTGGGTGCATTTGTGTGAGGTCAGGTTTGAATCTGCTCTAAGTCAGTGCACAGTTTCTGTCTGTTGCATTAATCAGAGTACAGGTGAGAGTGGGTGTGGCTTGGGCTGTGTAAGTTATATCTGTGTGTATTTTGTTGTTTTCTGTTGAATCGGTTCTGTGGGGCAGGACCGTGTTTTCTATCCTGTGCTCTTTTATCATTGTACAGGCAAGTAGGCGGGGTCTATTTTAACAAGGGAAGGGAGAGCTTGGGAGCTTGCAATCATTTCTAGTGTAAGTGTAGTTGGTGTGTAGGAGATTAAATAAAAGGAGGAAATCCAAATAAGGGGTATTATAAGAAAAAACAGAAAACAAACGTACATATTGTTTCTGTTTTGTTTGGTTTAAGGTGTGGAAAATAAATCTTTATACAAATACATTGATTTGTTTTCTCACTGTATTTTTGTAACTGATAATCATGAGTCAGTCCAGTGGAAACCTCACACAGTGTACATCCTGCCAAATGTATGCACTACTGGAACAGATGATCCAGGGTCCATACCTCTGTGACAGGTGTGAGCATGTTGCCTCTTTGGAAGCTCAAATTGAAGATCTGGAGAGGAGAATTGCAGCACTTAGTGATATTGCTCCACTGGAAAGTGAGTTGGTGCTCACGGAGCACAGTTTAGCTGGGCCTAGTATGGAGGGAGGAGCTGGGGCTAGTGAGGATGGCCAGGGAGGTAGCTGGGTTACAGTTAGAAGGGGAATCAGGGGGTACAGGAGGAGGCAGGCCAGTTCTGAGTTGGCAAACACCAACAGATTTGCGAGATTGAGTGAAACTGTTGGGGATGTCTGTAGTGGAACCCATCACTGTTTTAAACTGTTTTATGATTATTATGGTTAAAATAGGATCCTACTATATATATGTTGGTTGATGTTCTACAGAATATATTCGCTCAGAATATTAGCCAGACTTTTGCAGACCTAGGCTAATAGATAATCCTGTTACAGAGATTCAAGAGATAAGAAAGTTGTAAAGGATCCTTGCATTTTCCAAAGTGTTTTCATTCTCTGATAAGAACAAAGAAGAATGATCTAATTAATGTCTGATTGTATCCAAGTTGCCAGGGAGGTGTGACTCACCTATTGTCCTATATGTGTATTGTATGGGGGATATGTGCAATGTCTGTGTGTTATGTGTAAAAACATACTTTTACTAACTTTTGAACCCCTGGTCTGATTCATGCCATTTTTGTATATGTTGTTCCCCTGGGTGAGAGATATTGAATGGTGCGGGACTTAAAGGTGTACCCCCTGTATTTGGGGTACATCCAGAATGTGGTTAAAATTGTGTCTGTTTTAATTGTGTTACCTGTTATCTGAGGGGAGGAGACGTGGGGGTTGAACCATGTATATAATTGGCTGTTGTGATAATTATGTGGGTGTAGCCCTTCAGAGGGCACCATTGCATAAAAGGAGATTCCCTGTCATTAAAAGTTAGTTCTACTTGACCCTTCAAAACGTAGCCTTGTCTCGTTATTGAAGGGATCGCTATATCATACTGGGGATTGCTATGCTTCTGCATACTCCATTGAGCTGTAACTACTGAACGCTGGTTCCTGTCGTACTATCCTTGGAGTCTGTGGTTGTTTTGGTGTCCGGTGCAGTGCTTGTAGGCCTCGACGCAAGCTAGGACGCATCCATCAACGGAGGTACCCGGTCGGGGTGCCAGTAGATCCGTTACATTGGTGGCAGTGGTGGGATGGCTTCCTAGTAAGAGGAAAAGCAGCACAGAGACACCGGTAACGTTTGGAGTTACAAATTGAGGGCAACGCTAGTATCCGTACAGCGCCCCTGGCTACAGCAGGATGGAACCGGCTAGTTTTCAGACAGCGTTCCATCATGAGGAGGAGGAGGCGGCCGCGGACTACAGGGATGCAGACAGAAAGGAACTCATGGTTACAGTACCTTGTATTACCCCACAGAATGAGTTTGGAAGAGAACTCCAAAGCAGACTGGCCTTTTTCCCAGGTACGCTTCCCATGAAAACCTTGGAATGGTTAATGACAGATGTACACAAATACATAATGGAAAAGCAGTGGGCACGGGAGCGGTCCATCTTGGGAGCTGCTAACCCACCTCCCACCATTAACCCCGCCCCAGCACTGCGCCCGGGTGGTGGGAACTACCAAACCCCTCCACGGTACATCAGGTGCCACACGTGTAACCAGCAGGGCCACATGCAGAGAGACTGTCCCAGAAACAGAAACCGCGCCACGTGGAATACTCAAACTAATTCCCCCTCCCAGCAGCAGTGTGTACCCCAGGGGGCCGAAGGTGTCGTCCTTCCCCCTCAGTGGCAGTGTGTTACCCAGGGAGCTGAAGGTGTCGTCCTTCCTCCCCAGCGGCAGTGTGTACCCCAGGGAGCCGAAGGTGTTGTCCTTCCTCCCCAGCGACAGTGTGTACTCCAGGGAGCTGAAGGTGTTGTCCTTCCCCCCCAGCGGCAGTGTGTACCCCAGGGAGCTGAAGGTGTCGTCCTTCCTCCCCAGCAGCAGTGTGTACCCCAGGGGGCCGAAGGTGTCGTCCTTCCTCCCCAGCGGCAGTGTGTACCCCAGGGAGCTGAAGGTGTCGTACTTCCTCCCAAGCGGCAGTGTGTTCCCCAGGGAGCCGAAGGTGTCGTCCTTCCTCCCCAGAGGCAGTGTGTACCCCAGGGAGCTGAAGGTGTCGTCCTTCCTCCCCAGCAGCAGTGTGTACCCCAGGGGGCCGAAGGTGTCGTCCTTCCCCCTCAGCGGCAGTGTGAACCCCAGGGGGCAGAAGGTGTCGTCCTTCCCCCCCAGCGGCAGTGTGAACCCCAGGGGGCAGAAGGTGTCGTCCTTCCTCCCCAGCGGCAGTGTGTACCCCAGGGAGCTGAAGGTGTCGTACTTCCTCCCAAGCGGCAGTGTGTTCCCCAGGGAGCCGAAGGTGTCGTCCTTCCTCCCCAGAGGCAGTGTGTACCCCAGGGAGCTGAAGGTGTCGTCCTTCCTCCCCAGCAGCAGTGTGTACCCCAGGGGGCCGAAGGTGTCGTCCTTCCCCCTCAGCGGCAGTGTGAACCCCAGGGGGCAGAAGGTGTCGTCCTTCCCCCCCAGCGGCAGTGTGAACCCCAGGGGGCAGAAGGTGTCGTCCTTCCTTCCCAGCGGCAGTGTGAACCCCAGGGGGCAGAAGGTGTCGTCCTTTCCCCCCAGCGGCAGTGTGAACCCCAGGGGGCAGAAGGTGTCGTCCTTCCCCCTCAGCGGCAGTGTGAACCCCAGGGGGCAGAAGGTGTCGTCCTTCCTCCCCAGAGGCAGTGTGTACCCCAGGGAGCTGAAGGTGTCGTCCTTCCTCCCCAGCAGCAGTGTGTACCCCAGGGGGCCGAAGGTGTCGTCCTTCCCCCCAAGCGGCAGTGTGTACCCCAGGGAGCAGAAGGTGTCGACCTTCCTCCACAGCGGCAGTGGGTACCCCAGGGGGCCAAAGGTGTCGTCCTTCCCCTCCAGCGGCAGTGTGAAACACAGGGGGCAGAAGGTGTCGTCCTTCCCGCCCAGCAACAGTTTACCCTAACCAGGGGAGACACCAATCTCCCAGACAGCGCAGATGGGACCGTGGTCTCTGCCTCCACAGCTTGTCCAGATCCCCAACTACCGTCACTGGGACAACCGGAGGAGGGGGTAAGTACAAATTCCCTTCCCCAGCTAACTTCTAATGTGGCCCCAGGGTTAACAGAGGAAATGTTAACCCCCACTGACCCCCACGTTTCCCTGGCTACTGAGACGGAATATGTCCCAAGTACCCCAGCAGAAGAGCTGACAGCGGGGCAGAGTGCAGTCGGCCTCTGCCCTCCCTTTGTATCTTGTACAGAGCAGGATGTCCTGCAGGTTATACCAGCAGAAGAGCTGGCATCAGGGCAGAGTGCCGCTGGCCTCTGCCCCTCAAGTCCCCTCAGCGTGTTGCCCCATCACCATAGCAAAATATCCAGGTACCTGGTTAGACTTCCCCCCAAAGGAGAGATGTGTGACGAAGTGCCCTTCGCCACTTTGGCTTGGAGAGGACTGTTTGCCAGCCTCCTGCCCTGCGACTATGGCCCTGGTACATATTGCCCTTTGGAACCAGTGTTCGGCCATACCAGAGTGTAAGTCACTCATTCTGGCCCTTTACATACAGGGGGTGTCACAACCTACAATGATGATGGAGTATAGAGGATCCTAGTCCTCTTTTCTCCTGTAGGTTTTAGACCTAAGATTTGGGTGACTCAGACCAATGGACCTTCCTTGTGGATGCAAGAGCATAAGTCCCAGCTTTTGGTAGTGTGCCTGGGAAGAACCTGGCATGGAGTCAGAAACGATCTCCTCTGCCAGCATATGCCCTTGGGTCAATAATACACCTGCACACAAAGTCTTGATGAAAATTATGAACAACTTCTTTATTTTTACACAAGTATTTAAACAACTCACAACAACAGTACAGGGAGTGGCTACCCCTTTGTCCAACCCTTATCTTCCTCTTGGCCAATGGGGTAATCTCCACAGTAACTTTATTACCTCTAGCCAATGGACTAGAGGTAAGCTCTGGGAACTTCCAGACCCCTCCCCTGGGCCGCCCACTAGGTGTGGCTAACAGAGTCATTTGCTGCCTGGCTCTCAAGGGAGAAACATCTACCTGTCCTCTGGACTTTGCTCTGACTCTCTGAGTGAGAATACCTGTAGACCCCCTGGAGAGATGGTGCCTCAATGTCTGTATAGACCCCATTGTTCCTGACTTAAGTATGTGTACTTAAAGGATTATCCTTGGTGGCCAGCTGGGGGTCCTTCTCCTGTTGCAAGATGTATATGGCAATGTATCCAGCATGACTACCCCATACTATCCTAAACATATGTGTACATATTCCACACACTGTCAGTCTATTTAAGTACAAGCGTAAAAGCGCACCCCACATAAAACCACCTAATGTCCTCATAGTATATGAGATTGGGGCAGGGTTTCTACGTCAATCCATCTCATGCATTATGATGACTTTTATTGATGGTGATGGGAACCCTGCTCATTTCCTTAGACAATAATCATAATAATATAACAGTATAACCGTATAACAGTATAACAGGGGGTCTGGGAGCCCCAAACCCCCAGGTATCGTCTCTTGTGTCAACAGCCTGTGACAGACATCTGTCCAAGTCCCAGATGACTGCCAAGTGAGCCATGACAATTACCCCCCCAAGTACAGATGTAGGTATCCTGTACTCCAGGATGCCTATCTGGACTGACAGTCAGGGCTCTAGTTGCCGCGACAATCCATCTGCGTTCTGGTGGAATTTCCCTTTGCGGTGTTGCACCGTGAAATTAAAAGTTTGTAGGGCTAAACTCCACCTCAGTAGTCGGCCATTCTCTCCAGCCACTTTAGATAACCAACAAAGAGGGTTATGGTCTGTGGTGACTGTGAACTGTCTTCCGTACAGGTAGTGCTGTAGTTTGCGTAGAGCCCAGACTACTGCTAAACATTCCTTTTCTATAGTTGCAAAGGCTGTTTCTCGTTGCAGTAGTTTCCTACTAATGTAGGCCACTGGGTGCTCAACTCCCTGGTTGTCTGGCTGACTCAATACTGCCCCTATGCCATACATGGAGGCATCAGTCTGTACCACGAAAGGGCGGTTATAGTCTGGGGCAGCCAGGACTGGGGAGCAGGTCAGAGCATCCTTCAGTGTTTGGAAAGCCAACTGGCACGCAGAAGTCCAATTCACTTCCCGGGGTAGCTTCTTCTTGGTGAGATCCGTCAGGGGTTTGGCTGTGCTGCTGAAATCAGGAATAAATTTTCGGTAATACCCAGTAGTACCTAGGAAAGCCATCACCTGCTTCTTAGTTTTAGGGGTGGGCCAAGCTGCTATTCCCTCTACCTTGGCTGGTTCGGGTCTTAACTTCCCATTCCCCACCCAATGACCTAGGTATTGCACTTCTGCTCTAGCCCATTGACATTTGTCAGGTCTTATGGTCAACTTAGCTTGGTGAATTGCCTGCATAATTTGGCTAATGTGCCTTATATGGTCCTCCCAAGTCTGGCTAAAAATGGCTATATCATCCAGGTAGGCCTGGGCATACTCTTGGTGCCCTTGCAACAATGTGTCCACTAGTCTCTGGAAGTTAGAAGGAGCATTTTTCATCCCAAATGGCATTACTTTAAACTGGAAGAGTCCAAAGGGGGTGATAAAGGCAGACTTCTCCTTTGCAGTCTCTTCTAAAGGGATCTGCCAATATCCTTTAGAGAGATCTAAAGTGGTTAAATATTTGGCAGTACCTAGCCGGTCCAACAACTCGTCCATGCGTGGAACAGGGTAGGCATCTGTTTTGGTTTTATCGTTCAGTCTACGGTAATCCACGCAAAAACGAGTGGTTCCATCTTTTTTGGGCACCAAGACCACTGGAGATGCCCAGGGACTACTGGATTCTTCTATCACTCCCAACTGTAGCATAGTGCGTAATTCTGCCTGAATGTTGGCCCTAACTGCCTCTGGTACCCTGTAGGGGTGTTGCTTTAAGGGGGCACATTCCCCAGTTACTACTGGGTGGACAGCTAAGGGGGTACACCCTGGCTTGGTGGTGAACAGGGAGTGGAAGGGTTTTAAGCTGTTGGACAGCTGCTCTTTCTGCTCTGCGTCTAATTCCAGGGTCTGCTGAATACTTTCTCCTACTGTATCCTGGTCTGCTTTGTTTAGCATATCTGGGATCTGCCCCTCTTCTGGTTCGTCCTCTGTGGCCCTACAAATAGCTAATAGGTGAGCTGCTCTCTGAACGTACAGCTTAAGTCTGTTTATATGGGCAACTCTGGTGATGGCCCTATCCGGGTCTATCATTACTACATAGGCCTTGTTCCCCACTTTCTGGCTGATTGTGTAAGGCCCTACTCACTGGGACTGTAATTTATTCTGGGGGTGAGGTTCCAGCATAAGCACCTTCGTTCCCTCTTCCAGACTTCTATCACTGGTCCCTGCCTTGTAGTATTTCTGATCCCTCTGCTGGGCTTTCCTCATGTTTTGGCTGACTATTCCAGTTAGTCTGGACATGTTCTCTCTGAAGGCTAGTACATAGGTGGCCACTGGTATGGGTTGCTGCCTATACTCCCCTTCCCATGTTTCCCTAATTATGCTTAAGGGTCCTCTCACATGTCTCCCATACAGGAGTTCAAAGGGGGAGTGCCCTGTAGACTCCTGGGGTACCTCTCTATAGGCGAACAGCAAACATGGCAACAACCGTTCCCAGTCTGGTTCCTGGTCTGTAAAAGTGCGTATCATATGTTTAAGAGTCCCATTGAACCGCTCGCATAGACCATTAGTCTGGGGATGGTAGGGGGAAGAGGTAATATGCTTAACGCCACACGTGGCCCATAGCTGTTCCGTGACTTTGGCCATAAATTGTGGGCCTTGATCGGACAAAATCTCATGGGGAAACCCTGTTCTGGTGAATATAGTCACCAAGGCGTCTGCTACCTTTGGAGCGGTTATACTGGACAAGGCTACTGCCTCAGGGTACCTAGTGGCATAATCTACCAGGGTAAGGATATACTGCTTCCCCGTTCTACTGGCTCTAGCTAGGGGCCCAATGATGTCCACAGCTACCCTCTGGAAGGGTTCTTCCATTACTGGGAGGGACTGTAACTTGGCCCTGCTGTTCTTCTTGAGAGGCCTGTTCCTTTGGCAGGCATCACAAGAATGGCAAAACTCCTTTACATCCTTATCCAACCCTGGCCAGAAAAATATCTCTTTCACTCTACTCCGGGTTTTCTTCTCCCCTAAGTGCCCTCCCAGGGGTATTTCATGTGCTACTTGTAGCACCTTGCCCCTATATAGCTGGGGAACCACTAATTGTTTCCTGGGTTCTCTGCCTACCTCATTATTTATAGGTACCTTGACCCTATATAACAACCCCTTATCCCAGATAATGCTGTATAGGTCATCCACTCCTTTGCCTTGTGCTGCCCTGTCCCTTAAACCAGCCAAAGTCTCATCTTTCTGCAGAACTGCCCTGATCTCCTCTCCCTTGGCCCATCCTAAAGTTAATGTATTAGCAAGCAATGGACTTACCTCAGGTCTTGGGTATCCCCTCTGCTCCTGGTATGCCTCTCCAGGGTGGGTGCTCTTGGCTTGAGCTCTGGTAATGGGCTGTACATATTGGCTCGTCATGTGGCCCAAATCATTGCCCAGTAAAACATCCGCGGGGAGCCCATCCATGACTCCTACTTCCTTGCTTTGGTTCCCCATGCCCCAGTCCAAATTAACGCGAGCCATGGGGGATGGTTAACTGTTCTCCTCCTGCTACCATCACCCACATTTCCTTTCGGATAGAATCTGTAGGGCGTACCCATTTGGGTAGGACTACTGTGACTGCTGATCCAGAGTCACGGTAGCCAGTAGCTTGGCGTCCTTGTAACCACACGGCTTGCCTATGTTGTTCTCCAGACAGCTTCTGCGGGTTCCTTACAGTATAGACCCCTGAATATCCTCCCTCTGCTTCTGGCTCCCAAAGAGCTGCGTTGGAGCTCGCCGGCCCCTCAGTCCACTCCCCCAAATAATGTACATGGCGGTGGGGAGGTCCTCTAGAGTTGTTGGGTGCCTGAGGACAATCCTTAGCAAAGTGACCTCGTTGGTTGCAGTTGTAGCATTCTGAGCTCATTGGTTTGGTCCCCCATTGTGTCCTGGGAGCAGGCTGGGACTTGGTACCCCTGTGGTCAGATGTTTTTACTGGCCGTGCCCAGGGCGCATTACGCATCTCAGGAGCTGATCGTGCTGGCACCACCTCTCTGGGGCCCCTATCCGTATTTAGGCTAGGTTTTGTTCCTTGGGACACTCTTTTGGCCCTGGTGCTGATAAACCGATCTGCCAGCGCAGCTGCTTGGTCTGCAGTGGTCGGTTTTTGATCTTGCAACCATTCACCTACTTCTGAGGAGCAAATGTTCAGGAATTGTTCCATCAGTACCACTTCCAATATCTGTTCGGCTGTGATGGCTCCTTGTGTAGACCACCACTGGGTACAAGCTCGCCTTAACCTGCACATAACCTCCACATGAGTGTCTGCTGGTCCTTTGGTGGTGCCCCTGAATCTATCCAAAAATGCCTCAGGCGTCACAGTATATCTGCTCAGCAACACAGTGCACAAATATTTATAATCCTGGGCTTGTTCTCGTGGAAGGGCTCCGCATGCTGCACTGGCTCTTCCTGTTAACTTGTTCAGCAGCAATTTGGCCCATTCTCCATAGGGAATATCTTGGACCCCACATTGCTGCTCAAACTCCTGAAGGAATTCGTCCATATTGTCCATACCATCCTGGAACTTCTTAAAGTTCTGGTATGCCATCTTAACTCGTGCTGGCAATTCCTCTGTGCGGCAACCAAGCCTTTGCTGAGCTTGATCCCGCTCCCCAGTGCGCTCCTGCCAGATTCTCTGGTAATGCTGGTCCAGTACTTTGGCCACCTCTTGTGCGGTCATCTCACTGGGGTATAGGTGTCTGGCTTCTTCATACCTCCTTGTTGCCTCTTTGGTGATGTCCGTCTGTTCCATTCTTGGTCTTTCTGTAGAGTCTCCCACCTCTGTCACCAATTGTCACAACCTACAATGATGATGGAGTATAGAGGATCCTAGTCCTCTTTTCTCCTGTAGGTTTAAGACCTAAGATTTGGGTGACTCAGACCAATGGACCTTCCTTGTGGATGCAAGAGCATAAGTCCCAGCTTTTGGTAGTGTGCCTGGGAAGAACCTGGCATGGAGTCAGAAACGATCTCCTCTGCCAGCATATGCCCTTGGGTCAATAATACACCTGCACACAAAGTCTTGATAAAAATTATGAACAACTTCTTTATTTTTACACAAGTACTTAAACAACTCACAACAACAGTACAGGGAGTGGCTACCCCTTTGTCCAACCCTTATCTTCCTCTTGGCCAATGGGGTAATCTCCACAGTAACTTTATTACCTCTAGCCAATGGACTAGAGGTAAGCTCTGGGAACTTCCAGACCCCTCCCCTGGGCCACCCACTAGGTGTGGCTAACAGAGTCATTTGCTGCCTGGCTCTCAAGGGAGAAACATCTACCTGTCCTCTGGACTTTGCTCTGACTCTCTGAGTGAGAATACCTGTAGACCCCCTGGAGAGATGGTGCCTCAATGTCTGTATAGACCCCATTGTTCCTGACTTAAGTATGTGTACTTAAAGGATTAACCTTGGTGGCCAGCTGGGGGTCCTTCTCCTGTTGCAAGATGTATGTGGCAATGTATCCAGCATGACTACCCCATACTATCCTATACATATGTGTACATATTCCACACACTGTCAGTCTATTTAAGTACAAGCGTAAAAGTGCACCCCACATAAAACCACCTAATGTCCTCATAGTATATGAGATTGGGGCAGGGTTTCCACATCAATCCATCTCATGCATTATGATGACTTTTATTGATGGTGATGGGAACCCTGCTCATTTCCTTAGACAATAATCATAATAATATAACAGTATAACCGTATAACAGGGGGTCTGGGAGCCCCAAACCCCCAGGTATCGTCTCTTGTGTCAACAGCCTGTGACAGACATCTGTCCAAGTCCCAGATGACTGCCAAGTGAGCCATGACAGGGAGGTCATTCTGTACTTGCCCTGTGTGAACCATGATACCCCAGATAACTGTGCCATGAAGCCCATTCATATAATGAAAGACTATGGGAAAGACTTTAGCTACATGGCAATTGAACTGTGTGAAGAGGATCTGAGTGCTATTCGGTGGTTTTGTGCGCTCAGATCCCAGCTATCTGGGGATATGGGAAATGTGAGTAAATGTGAATTGCAGTAATGCTGATGGGTTGTCAAACTAGAGAATTGACCAACAAATACTTTTGTCCAGACATCCCCAGGCCGATCCGTTGGGATCAGACCGTGTATGCCGGCTTATGGTCAAGGGGGAGGTGTGTAGCGGAACCCATCACTGTTTTAAACTGTTTTATGATTATTATGGTTAAAATAGGATCCTACTATATATATGTTGGTTGATGTTCTACAGAATATATTGGCTCAGAATATTAGCCAGACTTTTGCAGACCTAGGCTAATAGATAATCCTGTTACAGAGATTCAAGAGATAAGAAAGTTGTAAAGGATCCTTGCATTTTCCAAAGTGTTTTCATTCTCTGATAAGAACAAAGAAGAATGATCTAATTAATGTCTGATTGTATCCAAGTTGCCAGGGAGGTGTGACTCACCTATTGTCCTATATGTGTATTGTATGGGGGATATGTGCAATGTCTGTGTGTTATGTGTAAAAAAATACTTTTACTAACTTTTGAACCCCTGGTCTGATTCATGCCATTTTTGTATATGTTGTTCCCCTGGGTGAGAGATATTGAATGGTGCGGGACTTAAAGGTGTACCCCCTGTATTTGGGGTACATCCAGAATGTGGTTAAAATTGTGTCTGTTTTAATTGTGTTACCTGTTATCTGAGGGGAGGAGACGTGGGGGTTGAACCATGTATATAATTGGCTGTTGTGATAATTATGTGGGTGTAGCCCTTCAGAGGGCACCATTGCATAAAAGGAGATTCCCTGTCATTAAAAGTTAGTTCTACTTGACCCTTCAAAACGTAGCCTTGTCTGGTTATTGAAGGGATCGCTATATATTACTGGGGATTGCTATGCTTCTGCATACTCCATTGAGCTGTAACTACTGAACGCTGGTTCCTGTCGTACTATCCTTGGAGTCTGTGGTGGTTTTGGTGTCCGGTGCAGTGCTTGTAGGCCTCGACGCAAGCTAGGACGCATCCATCAACGGAGGTACCCGGTCGGGGTGCCAGTAGATCCGTTACAATGTCCATTCAGGAATGGCAATGATAGATTGAGCTGTTCCCTCTAACAGCCGGGAGAACAGTTCTACTGGAGGAGAGGGAGGGCAGAATAGGCAGAGCAACAGACATGTTTTGGTGGTAGGGGACTCTATTATTAGGAAGGTAGACAGGGTAATTTGTCACCCAGATTCCAGCTGTCTCCCGGGTGCTCGGGTTTGGCATGTTGTGGATCGGGTGGATAAATTATTGGGAGGGGCTGGTAATGAACCGGCGGTCTTGGTACACATTGGTACCAATGACAAAGTTAGTGGAAGATGGAGCGTCCTAAAGAATGATTTTAGAGAATAAGGGAATAAGCTTAAAGCAAGGACCTCCAAGGTAGTATTTTCTGAGATACTACGAGTGCCACGTGCTAGCCCAGGGAGGCAGAAGGAGCTTAGGGAGGTTAATGCGTGGCTAAAAAAGTGGTGCAGTGCAGAGGGTTTTGGGTTTTTAGAGCACTGGGCTGACTTCTCACTTGGGTACAATCTCTATAGCAGGGATGGATTGCACCTTAATGATGAGGGCGCTGTTGTGCTAGGGAATAGGATGGTAGAACGGCTGGGGGAGTTTTTAAAATTGTAGGTGGGGGGGAGGGACTATATAGAAGTATTGGGGTAAATAAGGCAGAGGGAAAGGGATGAATTATTTACCCATGGGGGAGGAGAAGGGGGAGGGTGAAAATAGAAAGTAGGGAGATATTAATAGGGGCCTCAAATACAGTGGCAGGCACTTCACAACAGCAGAGCCATAGCAACATAAAGTGTATGATTGCAAACGCAAGAAGTTTGCCTGGGAAAATGGATGAGCTAGAAATATTAGCAGTACAAGAAAAATGGGGCTTAATAGGCATTACGGAAACATGGTGGGATGAATCTCATGACTGGACTGTTAATCTGGATGGTTATAACCTATTTAGGAAAGATAGGGGAAATGGTAAAAGAGGAGGAGGGATCTGTCTTTATGTTAAGCCTGAATTTAAGCCTATAGTTAGAGAAGATATTTATGCTGGCACTAACGGCATCATTGAATCCTTGTGGGTTGAGCTAAATAGTGGAGGAGCTAATTCTAAATGCATATTGGTGGGAGTATGCTATAAACCCCCAAATATAGCTGAAAGTGAGGAAATACAATTATTGTTACAGATTGGAAATGCAGCTAAGCATGGGCAAGTTCTAATAATGGGAGACTTTAATTACCCTGAAATAAACTGGATAAATGAGACCAGCAGCTCAGCTAAGGGGAGCAGGTTCTTGAGTACACTCAGGGATCATTATCTAGCCCAGGTAATACAAGAACCTACTAGAAATGGGGCCATCTTGGATTTAGTCATCACAAGTAATATTGATATAATATCAAATGTAAAAATAGGGGAACCCTTGGGGAACAGTGATCACAACACAGTCTCATTTGAGATTGAATACAAAAAACAGAGTTGTAAGGGGCCAACAAAAACTCTAAATTTTAAAAGGGCTAACTTTAATGGGCTACGGGCAGCAATACAACATATAGACTGGGACAAAGAACTTACAGAAGAATACTGAAAATAAATGGACAACATTCAAATCCTTACTAAATAAACATACTCATCATCATGTACCATGTGGAAATAAAATGAATAGGAGTAAATCACATCCTATGTGGCTTAACAATGACTTAAAGATCATGATGAGGAAAAATAAATATGCATTTAAATTATACAAGAAGGAGGGAACAGAGGCAGCTTTATGTGACTATAATGAAATCAACAAGGCTTGCAAAAGGGCTATTAGACTGGCTAAAATAGAAAATGAGAAGTCAGTTGCAATGGAAAGTAAGACTAACCCTAAAATATTTTATAAATATATTAATGGGAAGAAGGCCAGGAAGGAATCGATAGGACCATTACAATGTGACACAGGCCATCTGATAATTAGTGACCAGGAAAAGGCAGATGAGCTAAATAGGTTCTTTTCGTCGGTTTACACAAGGGAGGTACCAGTGGTTGGGACACTGCAACATAATGGGGCTACACTACCTTTACTAAATAATTGGTTAACGCAGGAAGAATTACAAAAGAGGTTGGAGAAAATAAATGTTAATAAAGCCCCAGGTCCTGATGGAATACATCCAAGGGTACTGAGGGAGCTGGGTTCTGTAATAGCCAAACCATTATATCTAATCTTTAAAGACTCACTCACTACAGGGTCTCTACCAGATGACTGGAGAAAAGCAGAGGTGATACCTATATTTAAGAAGGGATCTAGAGCAAATCCGGGGAATTATAGACCAGTGAGCCTCACTTCTGTAGTTGGGAAGCTTTTAGAAGGGTTAATAAGGGACAGAATACAAGAATATGTCTATTTGAACAGGATCATAGGTAGCAGTCAACATGGATTTATGAAGGAAAGGTCGTGTCAGACCAATCTAATTAGTTTTTATGAGGAGGTTAGTAGGAACTTGGATCAGGGCAACTCAGTGGATGTAGTCTTTTTAGATTTTTCAAAGGCATTTGATACAGTGCCACATGGAAGACTAGTGAGCAAACTAAGGGATACAGGAATTGCAGTAAATATCTGCTCATGGATCGAGAGCTGGCTAAAAGACAGGAAGCAAAGGGTTGTAAATGGAACATACTCCGATTGGTCTAATGTGATAAGTGGGGTTCCTCAGGGCTCAGTATTGGGTCCTCTCCTTTTTAACATATTTATTAATGACATTGAAGTAGGACTCGAATGTAGTGTCTCCATTTTTGCTGATGACACTAAGTTGTGCAAGGTAATAAAATCAGATAATGATGTACTTTCCCTACAAAAGGATTTGCATAAATTAGAGAAATGGGCGGCTAAATGGCAGATGAGATTTAATACAAATAAATGTAAGGTTATGCATTTGGGAAGGAACAATAGCCAAGCAATCTATAATCTTAATGAAGCAAATCTAGGGGTATCAGATATTGAAAGGGATTTGGGAGTACTAGTGGACAACCACCTAGGTAACAGCGCTCAAAGCCAAGCAGCGGCTGCAAAGGCAAATAAAATATTAGCATGTATTAGGAAGGGTATAGAAGCCAGGGAAGAAGATATAATTCTGCCACTATACAAATCTCTAGTACGCCCTCATTTGGAATATGGAGTACAATTTTGGGCACCACCTCATAAAAAAGACATTTTAGAGCTGGAAAAAGTACAGAGAAGGGCTACAAAACTAATAAGGGGAATGGAGGGGCTAAGTTATGAAGAAAGACTAGCAAAATTAAACTTATTTTCGCTAGAAAAAAGGCGTCTAAGAGGAGATATGATTACGTTATATAAATACATCCAGGGTCAATATAAGGCTTTGTCAAGTGAACTTTTTGTAGCAAGAGATTTTCAACTGACAAGAGGACATACGTTGAGGTTAGAGGAAAAAAGATTTCACCTTAAACAAAGAAAAGGGTTCTTCACAGTTAGGGTGGTTAAACTGTGGAATTCTCTACCAAAGGAGGTGGTGACAGCGAATTCGATAGACAACTTCAAAAAGGGGTTAGATATATTTCTGAATAAAGAGGGCATTCAAGGCTATCCTAGATAACTAGCAAGGAATATTTATCCAGGGAGAAATTTGATCGCCAGTTTCTGGGGTCAGGAAGGAATTTTGCTTTTTTTCCCCCTTATGAGACAATTGGCAAAGTTTCAATGTTTTTTTTTTTTATGTTTGCCTTCCTCTGGATCAATTAACAATAATAATAAATAGTCCAAATTAAAAAGATCAATAGAGATCTAAAAAGGTTGAACTTGATGGACTAACTCTTTATTCATCCTCCAATACTATACTATTAATAATTATTTAATCAATAATTTAATTAATAACTAATCCGCATATTGCAGATCAGAGGAGATCTTAACAGGTTGAACTTGATGGACTGAAAGTCTTTTTTTCAACCTTAATTACTATGTAACTATGTAACTATGTAATTATTGTTTACATCTCTGCAGAATATTAGGTTGTAGGAGATACAGCCAAACCACTTACCCTTCCTCCCGGACAGGCCCAACTCACAGGTCCGCCTCAGAGCTCCACCACTCCTCCTTCTGGACTACAGTGGGGTTCTTTCGCCACTGTGTCAGGTGTAAGCTCTAGACAATACAGTGGGTAATAGATTTTGTACCAGTTCTACTGGCTATGTTGCACTGTTTCAGTGCTAGCTCACCGGGATTCTGCTGCTGCAACGTCTCAGGCCCCCAGAGCCTTCTCTGTGTCTCTGCTCCCGTTACTGCTGTCTGTTTCGCGGGATTCTGCTGCTGCAGTGTCGGGCCCACAGGTCCCAATAATTTTCTTTGCGTCTCTGCTCCTGTTAAACGCTATCTGTTTCGCGGGGTTCTCCCCCTTTTCTCCCCCTTTTTTTTCCCTTTTCTTTTCTTTTCCCTTTGGGACTCTATGTCGTGTCTCTCTTTCTCGCAGCTCTTCCGATACTTTTTACCTCTTAGCTCTGCTTTCGTCTAAGGGGGCCCGTCCTGAGAGGGGGTGGTTTAGAACTACGTTGCTGTTCCCAAAAAGGGTGCATATACTACTATAGACTGAGTAGCTAGTAGATTTTAGGCTTTTGTAATTCTATTATCTCCATGTGGGAAGGAGCGTGTTTCTCTGGCGTCTGCTCCCCTGTCATCAGCCACGGCAGTCTCACGCAGACGTGTGCATCACTTCCGGTCCGCCGGTCTATCTGCTGTTCGCGGCCTATTATGTTAATTGGTCCCTCTTCTATGTACTTAAGGATGGGGCTTACTGTGACTGGCCAGCCTGTGTGCCAGAAAATTGTATAACATGTGACAATTAATAAAGGTATGACAGTTGTGTCTGGACTTACATAATGCAAGATGTAAGTGTCATTCTGTGCATTCGTCCTAATTCTAAGGGATTATATGGTGTTTCTGATATCCAGGTGTTCCTGATATCCTTGAAGCAAGCTCCTGGGCATGGTTCTGGGGTTTGGTCCATCTTCTGCTATCAGAGGTGTAAAAGGACTGCACGATTCTGCTGGATAGGTTTGAACCAGGTGCTTACCAAGTCCAATTGAATTGATCATGACAGAAGGCTTTTCAGTGCATTCAGTATCAACTACTATAATTCTACAATAATTTAATTATTACTTTGTGGGGGGAAATGCCTGTCTGCCACATGTTACCATTCACAGGAAAACACACATGTTGGTGCCTCAAATGTTAGACCTATTTTTGGGTATATTTGACCTGCTGATTCCAATTTTCCCTATCAGCTCTAGTTTTTAAGATACAGAACATATGCCATATACCACTTTATGGTTTATGAAACAAACTTTCCAGTCATTCGCTACACAAGAAGCCTCTTTAGTAAGACTTCCAAGAGTGGGAACTGCCAGGACAATCCTGTATAATATTCCAATAAATGTCTGCCATCATGTGTGCATCCCATCTTCCTTGATATCTGGTTTCCATAGTTTTTTATGTCATGGTGAAATATTTCACCTTGCTCTTCGCTTAAATCACCAAGGTTCCCTGGAAAGTGATCTAAGTGACTGTGCAGATAATGGACTTTAACGCTCATGTTACAGCAAAGCTTGTTGAAATGAAAGCGCATATCCTCTATTATTGTGTGTAGTTGACTGCCTTCTTGTTGCCAAGAAAGTGTTTCACAACAAGTACAAATGAAGACCAGGCACATGATTCAATTTCATTCATTGATGCTATGAAATGTACATCATTTATAAGTTGTCTGGTCCGTAGACCATCAAAAATTCCTACCTTCAGTTATTCCATGGACAAACAATGCACAAACTTTCTTTATTAAAAGCTTTTACAAATTATTTCATCAGGCCTAGCTTTATGTGTAGTGGTGGCAGTATAATTGTATTTCGTGCCATCAAAGGTTCATGGATTACATATTTTTCTCTAACCAACATATATTCCCTCTGGGGACAATCTTTTCTTGCCCAATGTTCATGTTTGGCTCTACTATCCCATATCTATATCTAATAAGCTAGAGCTGATGCAGTCTTTCCAATGTAATTTTCTGAATCAGCGCCCCAAATAACCCCAGGAGTAGGCTTAAAAATCAAGACACCAAGAAAAATAATTTTTGGTTGGCCCATGCCTATGTACCTTTCTTTCAGCATATAACGTAATTACCCAATCAGCTGTAATAAGATAAACTTACTGCAGGAATATCTCAGGGGGGATAATATCCTCCTGCTGTCAATTACCATTAGTAGTTTGAAAATAATGACTTAAAGCTGAGTACACACAAGAATAATTCACGGGTGATGAAATCCACCAGTGCTATTAGTTTTTTGAATTTAAGCTGGTAAGTTTTAGTATACTGCAAGGTAAAGGATTACCTGCCATTGTAGTATCGGCCATAATAACATTCTGACTAAACTAGTGCTTGTGTCATCGGAAACTGACAGAACATGCATCTGGCGACCCAGACTCATCAGGGTGACTCAGACTCATCAGGGGAGTATTTGCTGTGAAATCAAGCATATTTTATAGTAGTGGACTATGCCTAAAAATTTAACCTATTAATACTTAAATGTATAGTTCTCAATCTTATATATCATTTTAGAAAATTAGCTCTTAATAGATATGCTGTTTCAATTTGACTTCAACTGGTAATAACAAAAAATTACAACCGTATAAACTGGTTAAATTTGCCTATAAACAAAATTGTTAAAAAATGTTGGAAATGTTTACTGTGGTTAAAAAGTATGCTGTAACATACTTACTTATCTCTCATAACTTATTAATATTTTAAAAATAAAGATTACTATAATGGTAATAACATGTAACAATATTACTGTCATTATAAAATTATAATGTTTTGCCTTAGGGATAGATAACATTTTAGTTGTTGTTACATTTTTATTTTATGAAGAATTCTCAAAGGCTGATAACACAAATCAACTTTTTTTAAGTGTCAATACATTGTTTGCAAATCATTTAGTCTCCTAGGTTTGTTTCTGATCATTATAGCCTGCAACTAAAATTGGCAACAATGTTAAAATACAATAAAGCCTTATGAATAGTTAATATTCAACTTTCTAGTAGGAGTATGCTATAAACCCTCAAATATAATTGAAAGTGAGGAAATACAATCATTATTACAGATTGGAAATGCAGCTAAGCATGGTCAAGTTCTAATAATGGGAGATTTTAACTACCCTGAAATAAACTGAATGAATGAGACCAGCAGTACGGGAAAAGGGAGTAGGTTCTTGAGTACACTCTGGGATCATTATCTGGCCCAGATTATACAAGAGCCTACTAGAAATGAAGCTATCTTAGATTTAGTCATCACAAATAATATTGATATAGTATCAAATGTTGAAATAGGGCAACCTTTGGGAAACAGTGATCACAACACTGTTTTGAGACTGAATAAAATAAAATAAAAACTTTAAGGGACCAACAAAAACTCTGAGTTTTAAAAGGGCAGATTTTAACGGTCTAAGGGCATCAATACAAAGTATAGACTGGGACAAAGAACTGACAGGTAAAAATACTGAACATAAATGGACAACATTTAAACCCATACTAAATATACATACAGTACACACCATGTGAGAATAAAAATAAAAGGAGTAAATTACATCCAACGTGGCTTAACAATGATTTAAAGATCAAGATATGGTGTAAAAAATCTGCATTTAAATTATACAAACAAGAGGGGACAGAGACAAAATTAGTTAGAGCTTTTAGAAGGGTTAATAAGGGATAATATACAAGAATATGTCTATTCAAACAGGATTATTAGTATGAGCCAACATGGATTTATGAGGGATAGGTCATGTCAAACAAATCTAATTAGTTTCTATGAGGAGGTTAGTAGGAACTTGGATCAAGGCAACTCATTGGATGAAGACTTTTTAGATTTTGCAAAGGCTTTTGATGCTTTAGCCTCGTTTTCATTTTTTGCGTCCGCAATTTTCTCACTTTTGGCTTAGATTCTTGAGCAACTTCACTTCCAGGCGTCTTTGAGTTTTTTATATTTAAATTAAAAAAAAATGTTTGTGTGTGTTTTTTGATTTCCGCAGTTTGGCTATTAAATTATTATTTTTGCGAGGTCGGTTTTTTAGCCCCCGAGATCCCGAGGTCGTTCCTGGCTATCTCATAAGTGCCTGGCAGTGATTTGTACGCTTCGGTGTCCGTTTTCATTTTTACTGGCATTCCCCCCATGCTGTGTGAGTGTTTTCTATTTTTTGCCTGTGAGGTTCCGAGTCACGCTTTCCTAAACTGCTTAAAAGCCTTAGTAAGTCCTGCTTTTCTTAACTGCTTGCAGGATAAGTCCAGCATGCTTCAATGCCTCAACTGCTCGCTTCACGAGGCTCGCAGAAGCGCCTTTGGCGCTCAATTTGCCCAAGTCCGCGTGTTTCAATGCCTCAACTACTCGCCTCACTTTGCGAGACTTCAGGACGATGAGCACCTTTGGCATCGCCTAAATGCTCCGAGCTCGGAAGGCTTCTATGCATCAATGGCTCGCCTCGCTTTATGAGGCTCGCAGAAACGGCTTTCGCAGCGTGACGACGAATCGCAGTTTGAAAACTATTATATGTGAGATATTTATATACTAGCAACTTGCCCATCAAAAAATTACGGCAATAAAATTGTAAGGCAGGTAATGCTGTTTAACAAAGAGAGTAAGTGTTTTGTTAGTCTGAGATCCTTCTGCGCTCATTGCGAGCCTCTGGGTTGGTGTATTTTTTGTTATCATAGGCGCTATTGCGCTTATTGTAAGGCCCGCGCTGATCTCCTTTTGACACTTATTGAAAGGCTCTCCCCTGGTGTACTTTGTGTCCTATGAGCACCATTGGCTCTCCTTGTGAGGCTCGCGTTGAAGGCCTTTGTGGTTTTTTGCGATACTGTGTTTTTTTATGTATATTTTTAATGGTAATTAATTAATTAATTAAATCATAAATTAATATACTTTACCTATTTTTAATTAATATATGCAGCAAGGGATGTGCTGAAGAGCTAACAATCTGTTTTAATGTTCCTGCAGCATACAATGTAGATTTGCACTCTTGGTGAGCTGAGGTGTAAAAGTGTCAGCAATGTGTGCAGTGTGTAGTGTAAATAGGCTGCGTGTGCGAGGGGAAGCCGTTTGTGTAGCTGGGTACTTCCGTATTGTGTAAGTTAGTGTTGTAAAATGGTGGCGAATGTGTATGTGGTACGCGGGTGTGGATGATTTAGGGTCCTTGCTAATGATGTATTTTGTAGGTCGTACAGGTTTTTGTAGAGGTCGTATGTGCTTGGCGGTGTTTTGCGGTTTTAGGGGTCCTGTAGCATCGTTTTCGTTTTTTTCAGTGGCCATTTTTTCTCTTGCTTTGGGGATCTTCGAGTGTCTAAACTTTGTGAATTGGACTGAAAACTAGGTGTAACCTGACTTCCAGACGTCCTGGGTGTCCCTCTCTTGCTGTGAGTAAGGTTTTTATATCTTATTTTTGTGTGTATTTTGTGTTTTTTCATCTTTTCCCTTGTGCGCAGGTTGCCCCTTAAGGGCGTATTTTTTCTAGTCTGTAATGGATTTTTTCTAAGTCCTGCGACTCGTAATTTTTTTCTGTAAGTACACATTTTTTTTTGCATAGTCCCGCGGCTCGTATTTTTTTGTGTAAGTCCGTATTTAGTCACTGCGTGTTTTGATTCAAAGTCCCGCTGCTGTGGGCGTTTGTAACCGCTTGTGAGGTGCCGTAGAGCCTCCACCTCCGCAAATACGGTTCCCCGCCTTGCGGCCTGCAATAAACCGAAGGCTCATTGCAGCCAATGTGAGAGCCTCCACCTCTGTAAATGCGGTCCCTGCTTCCAGCTCAGAATTCAGAGAAAAACAGTTATTATACTGCTTCTAGTAGCCAAATCTGGTAATGCATTATTACGTTTAATTTTGCTATTTCTTTGTGTCCCCTATATTTAAACTGGGGGAGATTTTACCCCCAGTTCCTATGACCCAGCTTATAAATGACAGTATGTGTAATGTGATAATAATATACCTACTGTTATCAGAAATACAAAGTAATTGGGGTTTATTTTGTTAAAACTAACATCAAAATATTTTTTTAAGTGACACTTTAAGCCAAAACAAAAATTCTAACAAAAAATATTATGGGGGTTACTGACACGGATGACTAATTACAAAATCAATATAGCATGCTATCTCAAATTTTGCAAAAGTTATGGATTTATCTAAAATAAAACTCATTAGGTATAAAATAATAATGAGAATAAAAATAATCAAAGATTTCTTTAATTAATAAAAGACAAAAAGGTAAAAAAAAACACAGACGATTTGATACACTACTCCAACTGAGTCACAGGACAGATGGTGTTTGATCTTATATCTGTCTGTGCCTGAATGATTGAAAAATGAATGTGTCTTTTGAATTTGTTGACAGGCTTTACACCTGCTACACGGATAGCACCCTAAGCTAAATTGGTGCAACCAACACCACAATTGTGGAGCCGTATAGTGGCTGTATACCAGAATATGTCATACAATTTTAGATATTTTATATGTGATAAAAGAATAAGGAGATCTGCCTGATGAGAAATCCTTATCTAAGGATAAAATTAGATTAATGACAAGCTTTCTAATGTATTTTAGTAATAACCATGTTCTAAGTCTAAGAAGCTATTTTTAAGGTCCTTATATTGTATTTCAAATTCCTCTGAGGCACTGCAGTTCCATCTCAACCTCACATGTTGTTCTTAAGGAATAGCTTTGATGGTTGAGATGGTTGATATTGACTGTAAATCTGCTGTTTAAAGACAACATATTTGTTTTGTAAGACCAAACGCACATTTGTTGTGAACTGCAAACTTAGTGCCTTTTGTATCCATGAAAATCTTCACAGCTTTTATGCAAATATCATGCTTTATACTGGTATACAAGGATCCAGCATCCATATCTCACCAGTATGTAGAGATGTCGCGAATAGTTCGCCGGCGGATCGTTCCCGGCGAACATAGCATGTTCGCGTTCGCGGAGAACTGTGAACATATGCGATGTTCGATCCTCCCCCTATACTTTATCATTGAGCAACTCACAGTCAGCAGACACATTCCAGCCAATCAGCAGCATACACTCCCTTCCAGAGCCTTCTACCTTATGGACAGCAGCCATTTTGAAATCATAACTAACTTGCAGTCTTACTGAGAGGAGGCTGAGTGTAGGTGATACTGCATCAATAGGGAAAACCATAGCTAGGCTACTGTACACAGTGTGCAATACAGTCCTGAAGGACTCTTTTGATCTCTGCTGCAAGGACACCCCTGTGTCTCTTCCCCCCCTTATCATCATCCTCCCCTCACCTTAGCACCCAACCCTAACACCCCTCACACTTATCCATAACACCCATCAACCTAACACCTAACACCCCTCACACTTTTTCCTAACATGCCTCACCCTAACACCCCTTACACTTGTCCTTAACACCCCTCACCCTAACACCTAACCCTAATACCCCCTCACACTTATCCCTAACACCCCTTACCCTAACACCTAACCCTAACATCCCTTACCCTAACACCCATCACACTTATCCCTAACACCCCTCACCCTAACACCTAACCCTAACACCCCTCACACTTATCCATAACACCTAACCCTAACATCCCTCACCCTAACAACCCCCACACTTATCCCTAACACCCCTCACCCTAACACCTAACCCTAACACCCCTCACACTTATCCCTAACACCCCTTAGCCTAACACCTAATACCCCCTTACACTTATCCCTAACAGCCATCACCCTAACACCCATCACACTTATCCCTAACACCCCTAACCCTAACACCTAACCCTAACTCCCCTCACACTTATCCTAACACCCCTTACCCTAACCCTAATACCCCTTACACTTATCCCTAACAGCCCTCACCCTAACACCCATCACACTTATCCCTAACACCCCTCACCCTAACACCTAACCATAACACCCCTCACACTTATCCCTAACACCCCTCACCCTAACACCTAACCCTAACACCCCTCACACTTATCCCTAACACTCCTCACCCTAACACCTAACCCTAACACCCCTCACACTTATCCTAACACCCCTTACCCTAACCCTAACACCCCCCACACTTATCTCTAACACCCCTCACCCTAACACCTAATCCTAACACCCCTCACACTTATCCCTAACACCACTCACCCTAACCCTAACACGCCTCACACTTATCCCTAACACCTAACCCTAACATCCCTCACCCTAACACCCCACACACGTATCCCTAACACCCCTCACCCTAACACCTAACCCTAACATCCCTCACCCTAACACCCCCCACACTTATCCCTAACACCTTTCCCACTTATCCCTAACACCCCTTACACTAACACCCCTCACACTTATCCCTAACACCCCTCACCCTAACACCTAACCCTAACACCCCTCACACTTATCCCTAACACCCCTTACCCTAACTGTAACACCCCTCACACTTATCCCTAACACCTAACCCTAACATCGCTCACCCTAACACCCCACACACGTATCCCTAACACCCCTCACCCTAACACCTAACCCTAACATCCCTCACCCTAACACCACCCACACTTATCCCTAACACCTTTCCCACTTATCCCTAACACCCCTTACACTAACACCCCTCACACTTATCCCTAACACCCCTCACCCTAACACCTAACCCTAACACCCCTCACACTTATCCCTAACACCCCTTACCCTAACCGTAACACCCCTCACACTTATCCCTAACACCTAACCCTAACATCCCTTACCATAACACCCCCCACACTTATCCCTAACACCCCTCACCCTAACACCTAACCCTAACACCCCTCACACTTATCCCTAACACCCCTCACCCTAACCCTAACACCCCTCACACTTATCCCTAACACCCCTCACCCTAACACCTAACCCTAACACCCCTCACACTTATCCCTAACACCTAACATCCCTCACCCTAACACCCCCCACACTTATCCCTAACACCCCTCAACCTAACACCCCTCACACTTAGCCCTAACACCCTTCACCCTAACACCTAACCCCCTCACCCTTATCCCTAACACCCCTTACCCTAACACCCCTCACACTTATCCCTGTGTCTCTTCCCCCCCTTATCATCAAGGGAGGGGGGAGGATGATGAGGGAGGGGGGCAGAGACACAGGGGAGGATGATGAGGGAGGGGGGAAACAGACACAGGGGAGGATGATGAGGGAGGGGGTAAAGAGATACAGGGGAGGGTGATGAGGAAGGGGGAAAGAGACACAGGGGAGGATGATGAGGGAGGCGGGAGGATGATGAGGGAGGGGGGATGAGACACAGTGGAGGGTGATGAGGAAGGGGGGAAACAGACACAGGGGAGGATGATGAGGGAGGGGGTAAAGAGATACAGGGGAGGATGATGATGGAGGGGGTGTTAGGTTATTTATGCCCTTTATGGATTAAAACCAGACTCTGCATCAACTATGTCATTTTCCGTGGGAGTTTTGACATGGATCCCCCTCCGGCATGCCACAGTCCAGGTGTTAGTCCCCTTAAAACAACTTTTCCATCACTATTGTGGCCAGAAAGAGTCCCTGTGGGTTTTAAAATCCGCCTACCCATTGAATTCTATGGCGGTTCGCCGGGTTTGCCGGTTGGCGAACATTTGCTGCGGTTCGCGTCCGCGGTTCGCGAACCGAAAATTTTATGTTCGCGACATCACTACCAGTATGGCATTATTGGCTAATATGTCCAGATTCTTCACATAAGAGGTCAAGGAGGTTACAATCATCTTCAGTATATTGTCCATGTATCTACTAGTATTCTGTGTCACATTATTTGTCCCAGACACAATAGGTCTTCCTGGAAAAATCTTTAGAGTTTTTATGAATCTTAAGGAGAGTATAAAATGTTGAAATAATTGTGGTTTTATTTAGCATGTAATGTGAAAGGAGCTTTTTCCATATATTTATCTGTGTTTTTATCAAAAACTCTTCTTTTCCTGTATCTCAAACCTTGTTTATAGAGGCGCACACTTGCTGGATTAGTGCAACATTTATAATGTCTGCATTCTGTCCCACTCTTAATCTCTGCTCCCTTTTACTATGCATTTGCTTATCTTATTCAGTATTGCTTAATGTTTGATAAAGAGAGGTACTGCTTTTGAGGAGGGCTTCTGTCATTATTTTGCCCACCATATATTAAATGATTGATGTGATGAACTACCTACTCAAAACCTCCACTACACAAGCTAAGGATCGGTCCCACGCTGATGATAGGCAGTAACTTGAAATTGCTATACAGGGGTGGGATTCCTAACTTGTGTATAATCCAACCTAGCTTTGATCAAAGCTCTTTGATACAGCGGGCATATGCATAAGGAAAGCCATGTTTGATATGGTTATGGATTGAAAAAACAAAGCATTTGTGGGCACATTTGCATGTCCCTGCCAAGGTTCCCAGAGTGCAGTGTAATAACTGTATTTCTTGAAATTCGGGGCATGAAACAAGTTTATTAACATGTTTTAAACATTCAAATTAGAACATAAATGTACCATTTATTTACTATAGTTAGTTTTTTTTTATTTTTATGTTAGAGCGCGGATTCAGCCAGGGCCCAGCCGGGGCAGAAAAGGAGAAGCACGGCGACATCGGGCCAGGGTAAGTTGAATGTATATTATGTTTATTACATTTTAATTTGTGTGTGTATATGTTGTAGCAATCTAATATTTATTTTTAACAGGGTGGGGATTATTAGGAGGTAAGTAGTGTAGGTAGGTAGTGTAGATGTTAGTAGGTTAGTGTAGAGGGGGGTTAGTTCAGATTTAATGGTTTATTGGGGGGTATAGTGCAGTGCAGCTTTCTAACTGTCCCATGAGGTTTTTTTTTATACCCTTATGGGACTCATGGGGTTAAATAGTGGCTTATGACTGTCTGTATTGTCCCCCATAAGAGATCAGGTTAAATAGGCTTACAGAGGGTTAAATAGGCCCAGTTAGGATTCAATAGGCCCAGTTAGGGTTACATAGGTACTGTTAGAGTTAAATGCATACTGTTAGGATTAAATAGGGGTTAATGGGGTATAGTTAGGGTTAATAGTGTAGTGCTTACACTTTGTGTTATGAGGGTCCTGGATGAGCCTCATGGCACTTATAGTGTTATTGCATAGGTTTATTAGTGTCCTATTGTGGTCTATATAGACCCCTATTCAACTGATGGGGTTAAATAGTGGCTTATGGGGGTCTGTATTGACCCTCATAGGTGACAGGGTTAATTAAGGGCTTATGGGGGTCTGTATTGACCCCTATGAGTGACAGGGTTAATTAAGGGATTATGGGGGTCTGTATTGACCCCCATGAGTGACAGGGTTAATTAGGGGTTTATGGGGGTCCATATTGACCGCCATGAGTGAGAGGGGTAATTAAGGGATTATGGGGGTCTGTTTTGAACCCATGGGTGACAGGGTTAATTAAGGGTTTATGGGGGTCTGCATTGACCCGCATAAGCAACAGGGTTAATTAACGGCTTATGGGGGTCTGTATTTACCCCTATGAGTGACAGGGTTAATTAATGGATTATGGCATTTAAATTATACAAAGAAGAGGGGACAGAGACTGCTTTATAGGAATAAAGAAAGAAAATCAACAAGGCTTGCAAAAGGGCTAAAATAGAAAATTAAAAATTAATTGCAAAAGATAGTAAGGCTAACCCTAAAATATTTTTTTAAGTATATTTATGAAAAAAAGGCGAGGATGGAAGCTATAGGAACATTACAATGTGACACAGGCCATCTGAAAATTAGTGACCAGGAAAAGGCAGATGATCTAAATAGGTTATTTTCACTTACCAGTGGTTGTGACACTGCAACATAATGGGGCTACACTACCTTTGCCGAATAATTAGTTAATGCAGGAAGAAATCCAAAAGAGGTTGGAAAAAATAAATGTTAATAAAGCCCCGGGTCCTGATGGAATACATCCACGGGTACTGAGGGAACTGGGTTCTGTAATAGCCAAACCATTATATTTAATTTTTCAAGATAAATTCAAGACAGGGTCTCTGCCAGATGTCTGGAGAAAAGCAGATGTGATACCTATATTTAAAAAGGGAGCAAGAGCAAATCTGGGGATTTATAGACCAGTGAGCCTCACTTCTGTAGTGGTGAAGCTTTTAGAAGGGTTAATAAGGAATAATATACAAGAATATATCTATTTGAACATGATTATAAGTAGGAGTCAACATGGATTTATGAGGTATAGGTCATGTCAAACAAATCTAATTAGTTTCTATGAGGAGGTTAGTAGGAACCTGGATCAAGGCAACTCAGTCGATGTAGTATTTTTGGATTTTGCAAAGGCTTTTGATACAGTGCCACATGGGAGACTATAGGGCAATCTAAGGGATACAGGAATTGCAGTAAATGTCTGCTAATGGATTGAGAGCTGCCTAAAAGACAGGAAGCTAAGGGTTGTTATAAATGGAACATACTCCGCTTTGACTAATGTTGTAAGTGGGCTCCTCAGGGTACAGTATTAGGTCCTCTACCTTTTTAACATATTTATTAAGGACTTAGAGGTGGGACTGGAAAGTAATGTCTCAATTTTCGCTGATGAGACAAAATTGTGTAAGGTAATTAAATCAGATAATGATGTGCTTTCCCTCCAAAGAGATTTACATAAAATTGAGGAATAGGCATCTAAATGGCAGATGAGATTTAATACGAATAAATGTAAAGTTATGCATCTGGGAAGGAAAAATAGCCATGCAATGTATAATCTTAATGGAGCAAATCTAGGGGTATCAGATATTGAAAGGTATTTGGGAGTGCTTGTAGACAACCACCTAGGTAACAGTGCTCAAAGCCAAGCAGCAGCTGCAAAGGCAAATAAAATGTTAGCATGTATTAAGAAGGGTATAGAAGCATGGGAAGCAAATATAATTCTTCCACTATACAAATATCTAGTACGCCTGATTTTTGGAATATGGAGTACAATTTTGGGCACCACTTCATAAAAAGGACATTTTGGAGTTGGGAAAGGTACAGAGGAAGGAAAAAAAAACAAATAAGGGGAATGGAGGGGCTAACCAAATTAAACTTATTTTCTCTAGAAAAAAGGCGTCTAAGAGGAGATACGATTACCTTATATAAATACATCCAGGGTCAGTATAAAGATTTGTCACGGGAGCTTTTTGATGTTTTCAACTGACAAGAGGACATCCCTTGAGGTTAGAAGTAAAAAGATTCCACCTTAAAGCAAGAAAGGGTGGTTAATCTGTGGACTGGATTTATTTCTAATTAAAAAGGAAATTCAGGGTAATCCTTGATAATTAGAGAGAGAGTATTGATCCAGAGAGAAATCCGATCGCCAGTATTTGGGGTCAGGAAAGAAAAAAAAAATTCCTTTGAGACGATTGGCTAAGTTTCACTTGGAGTTTTTTTTCTGTTTGCTTTCCTCTAGATTAATGAATAATTTAAAAAAATTCAATAGTTGATTATTACTTAACAACTAATTAATTAATAACTGATCTGCATAATGCAGATCAGAGGAGATCTTAAAAGGTTTAACTTGATGGACTGAAAGTCTTTTTTCAACCTTAATTACTATGTAACTCTGGGTGTCTGTATTGAGCCCATGAGTGACAGGGTTAATGAAGGGATTATGGGGGTCTGTATTGACCCCCATGAGTTACAAAGTTAATGAAGGGATTGTGGGATCTGTATTGACCCCTATGAGTGACATGGTTAATTAAGGGATTATTGGGGTCTGTATTGACCCCCATGAGTGACAGGGTTAATTAAGGGCTAATGGGGTTCTGTTTATTAAGGGATTATGGGGTCTCTATTGACCCCCATGCGTGATATGGTTAATTAAGGGATTAAGGGTCTGTATTGACCCCAATGAGTGAAAGGGGTAATTAAGGGATTATTTTCAGGTTTGCATTGACCCCCATGAGTAACAGGGGTAATTAAGGGATTATGGGGGTTTGTATTGACCCCCATGAGTGACAGGGATAATTAAGGGATTATGGGGGTCTCTATTGACCCCCATGAGTGACAAGGTTAATGAAGGGATTATGGGGGTCTATATTGTAAGGAGAGGAGTAGGGGAAGAGATACAGGCGAGGGAGTGGATTTTTGTGTAAGTCCGACGTCTTTAATTGGCTCGCGAGTTAATGAGTTAACGGCTCACCTCTCTGTGCGAGGCTTGCATGCAATGAACGCCGAATGCGCTCATCGCCTAAGTGGTGTGAGTAAACAGCTCGCCTCGCTACGCGAGGTTCGCACGTGATGAGCGTCGTACGCACGCCGTACTACGTCTCGTAGTTTGACAAATATAATATGTGATATATTTATATCACATATATAGTTGACATGTTGCAATGTTGGTCACGCAGTTACGTGACGCATAGCGAGGGACGCAACTGCTCATCTCGTGAAGCGAGGCCAGCAGTTGGCGTTTCCGACACCAGACACCGACGGGGGCCAGAGGCACTCATCTCGAGGCCACCAAGGCTCAAAACACCCCCAGTACCTGACCTGCAATGAGCGGCATAGGCGCTCATCGCGAGGCCCACTGTGTCTCCTCCCTCCTTCCCTCTTATCCTTTTTCCTCATCCTCCTCCTCCCTTTTTCCCATCATCCTCCCTTTCCCCCTCTCATACTATTATGTGATTACCTCGTCCTGCAGCTTCTCTCCTCTGCAGCACAGCTCATGGCTGTATCCCAACCGGCATATGCTAATGACATGACGTCACATGCCCGTCATGTCATTAGCATATGCCGGCTCGGACACAGCCACCAGCCGTGCTGCTGGGGAGAGAAGCAGCCGGAAGAGGTCATCACATGTAAGTAAGAGAGGGGAAAGGGAGGAGGATGGGAAGGAGGGAGGAGGAGTATGAGGGAAGGGAAGAGGATAAGAGGGAAGGAGGGAGGAGGATGGGAAGGAGAGAGGAGGATTGGAAGGTGCATAAGGGGGAAAAAGGAAGATAAGGGGGGAAAGAGGGGGTGAGGAAGAGGGGGTTAAGACACACAGGGGGAGGAGGGAAAGAGACCCCAGGGGCCGGGGGGAAAGAGACTCAGGGGGGAGAGGGGGGAAAGAGACACAGGGTAGGGAGAGAGAGGGAAAGAGATATGGGAGGGATAGGGCTGAAAAGAGACACAGGGAGGGAGAGGAGAGGAGACACAGGGTATGGAAGTGGGTAAAAAAAAGACAAAGGGGAGGGAGGGGGAATAGACATAGGGAAGGGAGAGGGGGGAAAGAGAGCCTGGTCAGGGAGGGGGGGGGGGGAAGAGACACAGGGGAGGGAGAAAGAGACACAGGGGAGGGAGAGGGGGAAATAGACAAAGAGGAGGGGGGAAGAGACACCGGAGAGGGAGAGGGGGAACGACACATGGGAGGGGGGAAGAGACACAGGGGAGTGACAGAGGGGCAGAAAGGAGACACCATGGAGGGAGAAGAGGGGGAAAGGAGCCACAAGGGAGGGTGAGAAGAAGGTTAAACAGAGACACAAGGTGAGAACTAGACTGGGAGAGAGACAGGGCTCGCGATGAGTGCCAAAGGTGCTCACATTGGGTGGCAAACAACATTGCCAGCCTTAAAATTTTAATTCTGTAATTTTTGATACATATATAGCATATATATATATATATATATATATATATATATATATACTAGCGACTTGCCTGTCAAAAATTATTTTTTTAGCCTGGCAATGCTGTTTGCCACACAATGAGAGGTTCTCTCCACCTCTACTTTGTGGGCCTCGTGATGAGTGCCTTTCGCTCTCATTGTGAGCCTCTCCTCCCCTCTACTTTACGTGCCTCGCGATGAGCACCTTTGGTGCTCATTGCGAGCCCTGCAATGAGCAGCTTTGCGGCTCATTGCAGGCCTCTGCCAACACGCAACTTCCGTGCCCCGCAATGAGTGACTTCGGTGCTCATTGTGAGCCTCTCCCCCCCCTCTACTTTGCTGCTTATTGCAGGTGTCTTCCAACCCGCAACATTCGGGCCTCGCAATGAGCGCCTTCGCTCTCCCCACTCTCTTCCTCCAGTGTCTGTTTGATCTCCCTTATCTCCCTCCCTCTCTCACCCCTGTGTCTGTCTCTTTCCCTCCCTCTCTCACCCCTGTGTCTCTTTCCCCCCACTCCCTCCCCTGTGTCTCTTTCCACCCCACTCCCTCCTCTGTGTCTTTCTCCCCCTCTCCCTCCTCTCCCTCCTCTGTGCTCCTGTTTGCATTCACAGTTGTGAAACCATTTGCGGGATTGGGAAATTGTTCATTTTCCCCAATCCCGAAATGTGTTTCCAATTTACTGGCTTTAAAAAAAGTAACGTCTTTACGGCCACCATTTATTTCCTCGCTTAGCCGTTTTCAGACCTCCCCAAAAATGCCAATAAAATATCAAATTAGCTTGTAACTGTAGTGTAGTGTTAACATAGGCAGGTAGGTTGGTTGGTAGGTTGTTGTAAGTTATTTTTTTAATTAATTGGCAGGTTTTTGTGGTCTTCCAATGGCTTCTGAGTTACGGGCTTGAAAAAAATGGGCGCCGTTAAATTCATAGTTTATTTGAAGCCTGTAACTCGTCAGACGTTTTGAGCCTCTCCCCTCCTCAAGCCAGTCATTCGCAATGAGCGCCTTTGGCCTTTGGCGCTCATTGCGCATGCGCAAGCCCATTACTTTTAACATTGTGTGGTGACAACTCGCAATTATGACAATTATTATATGTGATTATATAATAATCACCCGGCTCAAGTTCCCAGAATGCAGTGTAATAACTGTTTTTCTCTGAACTCTGAGCTGGAAGCAGGTTTTTCAACTTGCTTTAGACACTCAAGTGTGAACACAGATGTAATTTTTATTTACTATATATATATATATATATATATATAATTATATACATATTTTCATTGCCATTCTAATACTATAACAATGAAGCATAAACAAGATGTGTGGTAGTGTACATGTTCACAATAATGCGAGAAATTAATCACTTAAGGACAAAAATTGGTGTAATCAAAAAGCAACTTTTATTTCAATTATTAAAATAAAATAAAAATGAAACTTGGGGTACAGAGTCTCAGGAGCAGGTAGTTATGATGCCCAGGGGGCCCCTCACATTATTTCGGATTGTTGAACTGGCATGGGCCCTGGGCTGGTTTGAATTGACTTTGTTATTCCCCTCCTGCTCCTTCCAGTAGATATCCTCCAAGCCTGATCACTGGGAGTATGTCCAGGGGCAGCCCGTCCATTGGGGCGTCGGGGCAAACGCCCTCCCTAATATTTTTGTGATCCTGCAATAAAAAACACAATAATTTATTAGTAATAACCCAAAAACAATTAAATATAATGTGTACATCAGCATTCAAGTGTTATTACATTAATAAATGAAGCAACAATTCCCTGGGACACTGTCACTTTAAGATAACCCCTTGCCCTTGTGTGTATATATTAAGTGCTGCTGTGTATCTATTGTAGCTTTCCCTGGATCCCTGTGTGATCATATTACACTACACACTGACTACGCTAACCTTTAGACTCTATAATCAATGAGGCCTGGCCCCCTGACCGTTAATGCATTTCGCCCACCAGCACAATGACGATATGCATGGGCAGTGATAATGTATCCATTTCATGACTGACAGTCTTCCATCATTGACCAATCAATGATGGAAGGCTGTACAGTTGTCAGGAGAACCACCTAAACCCACCCAGACCGTTAGCTCCGAGCGCCCGCCAGCTAATAGGGCCTCAAGTTAACTTTTGATTGACATTCACAGTTAATAAAACCACCAGATTCCAGTCCCTTCCCTCTTTCTGTTTCCTGACCTGCTCACGCTGAGACTGGGAGAGACCTCCCTGGCTGAAACTACTCACATCTGCCCAACCTAACACAGTAAGTCTACCTGCCCTGGCCAAACCAAACCCCTAGTGCCCCTAATAAAAGTAAGGGTCCCCTCAGTTACCCCACTATGCCTGCCTGGCCTGCCACCTACCCACCCATCAACTTACCTACCACTGACCTAGGCCTGCAATGCCTGGGCAACCCCCAATCACCCCCGCCCCGCAGTGCCAGTAGCCCCAAAAGACCTGACCTGTGCCACCCCCATCACCCCCATGTGGCCAGTGCCACCCCCGATCACCCCGATGTGGCCTATGCTATACCACCGCCCGATTACCCCGATCACGGTGATTGGGGTAATCGGGCGGTGATCGGGGTGGCACAGGCCACATGGGGGTGATCGGATCACCCCCATGGTGCCTGTGCCACCCCTGATCACCTCCATGTGGCCTACGCGGCCACGGACCCACTGACCGACCCATGGTGCTTGACTGTGCTACCCATATGGGCCCTGGGGTCTATGCCAACGCCAACCCCCGATCACCCCCCTGTAGGCACATCGGGGCCTGGCCAACCCCCACCCCAACCTACCTAACTACCAACCAACCCACCTACCTACCCCCCTGACCCAGTGACCACACCTGACCCCACCCTGACCCAACTACCAACCCACACCTACCTACCCCCCTGACCCAGTGACCACCCCTGACCCCACCCTGACCCAACTACCAACCCACCTACCTACCCCCCTGACCCAGTGACCACACCTGACCCCACCCTGACCTAACTACCAACCCACCTACCTACCCCCCTGACCCAGTGACCACACCTGAACCCACCCTGACCTAACTACCAACCAATCTACCTGCCTATGTTAACACTACACTACAGTTAAACAGAAAACACCTCCCCCTCCCCTATTTTTATTCCATTTTTAGAAGTAACAGGCTACAGGCAATGTATCTTTAACATTGCTTGCAGTTAAAAAAAAAAAATTGTCTGTCACTTTTAAAGATAAAATAAAAATAAGGGAAGGAGAAAAAAAACCCAATAATAAAGTAAACAAAAGCACATACTTACCTGTCAAATTGACCCCTCCAGCGGTGGCCTTCTGCCCTGGATAGTCGGTACTCGGGCATTGAAATCAGTTTTGATTGAAGCCCATGTCATTCCATAATCCAATCTTGATAGAAGCCCTTGTCTCCTCATCTTGATTGAAGCCATTGTCCATCCATTCTGGCCCATTGCAAGAGGCCTCCACCTAAAAAAAAAAACGACGCTCTAAAAAACACAACAAACTAACGGAGCTCCTCCTACACGGAGCTCCACCCGCGAATAATTGTTTTTTTCCCCACGCTCCGCCTTTTATACTAATTTTTGAAGGACTCTGATTGGCTGAAATTTTGGGATTGACATTGATTTCAACCAATCAGAGTCTTTAAAAAATTAGCAAATTAGCAAAGCAGGTATGGAAGCCTGTAAGGGAAAAAAAGGTTAGTGTGAACTTGTGTGACCCTGTATGTATTATACATATTACAGGGCTATTTATGTGATATACATGTTACAGGATAATATCCTGTAACATGTATAGCAAATAAATAGCACTGTAATATGTATAATAAATAATGTCTAATAGAAATACATGAGCAATAAAATCAAATAATTAATAAAGTACATCAATTAATCAATTAATAAATATCAATTAATATATATATTTTTTATGTATATGTTTATGTATATTTATGTATATTTTTTATGTGTGTGTGTGTAATTGATATATATATATATATATATATATATATTGATATATATATATATATATATATATATATATATAATGATTGATATATATATATTGATTGATTGATATATATATATATATATTGATTGATAGATATATTGAGATATATATATATATTTATATATTGATTGATTTATATATTGATTAT